>CAWUFW010007436.1:0-600000 GCA_963921515.1 Calotriton arnoldi | reverse complement strand
ATATCTACATTCTAAGGATAACCTCACTAGGAATGGATGACATTAATTTAGAACCAAGATGCACACATCTTCCCCTTTTCAACGAAGCAACACATTTTCTCCCTGAAGAAAAGAAGGCAGAATAAGCTGCAACAAAATTAAAACAAACTGTAGAAAGTACCATAGCAATGTAGCCACTAAGCTTTGTCCTAAAATATGCAAAAACATAAACAGGAGTACAAAATATGGCTGAGAAAAACATGCACAAACATTTAATCTGTTAAGTTATTACAATAGGTCAAATAGCCTGGATGCTTAATAGTACAACCACATTTACTTCGAACCACAACATCTCTGCTTGAACGTTGATGCTCATCTCTCACCATCTCATCAGAAACAATCATTCTGCTCTTCTCAGATTCCCACTCACTCTTCTTTTCATCATCATCCAATCCAGTATACCTTTGCTCTCCACTACTCCTTGAATCCATGACTTAATGCTCAACATTCAATTACATCTTCCTGCACCCTGCATTCTGCTCATGTGCCAAACACGCTCATCACTGAGCCTAGCTGAGTTGGGAAATACCTCCCCGTAAAGGGGTTGAGAAAGCATTTTCACCTTTCCTAGTCCTTCCCGTTTTTAGGTCTCGCCTAGCGTTGCAGCGCATGCGCTGCTAGCTTTGCGAGGCTTGCAGTATACACTATTGTATGGAAGCTTCGTGGAAGCTCCGCCCATTCTCCGCCCATATTTTTGATTGGCTTAGGTCCTAAATGCTGCCTTCCCATTGGTTTTAGCCTTGTTAGTCCCTCCTCCTGACGGCCATGTCGTCATTTGTATACTTCCATGGCTACTGGCCCCATTACTTTCAACACTATTTTGTTCTTGTTGCTCCCCCCTCCCCTCCCGCAGTCCGTGACTTCTCCGCCCACCCCCCGCACTCCCGTTCGTGCCTTTTTGCCCACCGCACTCCCGTTTCAAATGCAATAGGACTCGCGTAAATGCGAGTTCTATTGCATTGCAAATGCTTGTTTTTAAAGTAGTGCGCAGTCATTTACATTTGACATGCGCGCAATGCCTTACATCACAGCCACCGCCCCTTCCCCTTCCTCCCACACAGCCCCGCTCTGCTGACTCAGTGCCTTAGTCAAGCGTTTTTTTCTTTCCTGTTGGTGTTAATCTATTGGAGCGTGTTCAACTTCGGTGCCCGTACTTTATTGTAGTTTATCAGCACGACGCCCGCTTAACAGCCACCACGTTTCAGGTTTCACCATGGTGGACACGTGCCTAACTTTTAGCTACATGGGCGCCGCTCGTCATGTTTTAGAATAGCACCCGCATTCTTGTTTTTAAAATGTCTATCATACACCTCACAGCTCGCGTTACCAGGCCACGCCCATCCTTACTGCACATCCTGCTCAGTTTGTTGGGCCTCTCGGCCTCCCTCCTGCCCTGCATTCACATCCTCCCAGTCCCCGCAAACCATTGTTAAGTCGGCGCTGCCGCCAGTTTGGTGGCTAACTTTTAAATTGCATATTCAAGTTTCCTGCTGCCTCCCGCTGGAGAAACCAGTGCGTGATTGTACCAAGCCCTGAAACACGAGAGCTCTCCTGCTCTCCTCCTCCTCTCCTTGCTCTCCCCCGGAAGCCTTTGTGCTGCTCAGAGAGCACCTCGGTAGGCATGGATCGCTGCACTCTCACAAGAATGCAAACAGCCTGGGCGGGCAGCGGATAATAACCTTGGATCGTGCTTAGAAGACAACCCGTCCCAGGTCTCCACACAGACTTGCCTGACACCTCGTTCAGGTAATGGGCAACACCCGTCCCTCCACGCGCACACTCTACGGCTGACCCCTTTCTGTTGACTATGTGAACACAAAGTGCCTCAGATTGCACCTCTCATGCCCTTTTCCCCTTCTCCATTTCCATGCCCAGGCTCAGGACCTAGCAACTCTATAGCCCTCCTAACCCACCCCCCAGTTCCACTGACCAGACTAGTACATAGTGAGTGCCTGCAAACACATAAGAGATGCATTCCTCACTCAGTGTCTGCCCCTTTTCTGGCCCTCTCTCTAGGTGTCCACCTACGTGCCACAACTCAGTGTTCAGCACCTCTTTATGTACCACATTCCCTCCATTTGTATACTCAAAGTGCGGCAGCCTCCGCATTCCCATGGGCGCATTCTCGGTGCCTATTACCCCCTCCAAAAGCTGCTTTAAGCGTTTATGAGCTGCACTCCCATCCCTCCATGTGACCATTCAGTGCCCTGTCATTCTCTCGCTGATGGTCTCCCGTGTCCAGCTTTGCACACACTGCCTGCCACCCATACTACCTAACTCCTCCATGTCCCTCTGCCCACACAGAGATTGGCCCATAGAAATTGTCTTCCACAAGCACCCGTAGATAATAATATTTTTTTCAAATCTTGTATTTTGAGTGATATGACCACCGAAGGCCCTTATTCTATATTAAAAACAGAGCTTTGGACTATACCATTTCCCGCTGAAAGGCAATATTTCTCTCCATGTGTTCCCATACCTGGAGTGTCACGCAGTTTGGTGCTCACTTTCCCTCCATGTTAAAGAACAGTAGATGTTTCAGCACCCAGGCTAATATGCTGCATTGCTAAATACATATAAGGTCCCAAAGGCGAGACCGATTGCATTGCAAATGCTTGTTTTACATGTACCCATTTACCAGCATTCAATTTCAAAAGGCGATTCACAGGAATATGAAATCAGCAAACTTTGACTCAAACATTCACTGAGCACCAATACTGTCTTTTGAAATGCACTGTTTATTTAGTTGAGTTCAGCCATCATAATTGACCTCTTGTGCCTCCCCTGCAACACTTAACTAATGTGCTAATGAGTCAATGGTGATTTTTTCCCCCTCAGCTGCATGAAATACGCAGATATTGATCTGGAGACAAATCAATCAAAACCCACACAAAATAAGTGATTGTAAACTTTCTATAGTGTAGTGGGTGCTGAGATTACCTCTACGCCCACTCTGCAATAAACCATAATACTAAAAAAGTTTCTATGTTCCTTTTCCCATTGTTTTTATGTAGTGTAGCCGGTTAATCATTTTTGGGTTCAAACGCATTGACAGTTCAAGGAGCCATGGAGTGTATTTGAAAAGACAGTATTGGATCACAGGGAATGTTTGAGTCAAAGTTTGTTGAGTTCATATCCCTGTAAATTGCCTTTTGAATTTGTACTACGCTTGCACCCTGTACCCACTGCCCAACAGGTATGGGCTTTCAATAATATTGAAGTGTCCCCTTTTGGCATTTAATTGCAGAACTGGGACAAACATCTGTTGGATTGTGTGAATTTCTAATGTCTCATTGTCATGTTTTTATGTGATGTGTTAGTGCAATGTCATATTGTTTGATATGTGGGCATATTCTTTTAAAAAAATGTTCTGATGTAATGTTAGTTCAGTTTGTTCTGCGTTCCACTGTTTATGACTGTTTTTCCCAAAAATCATATGAAAAGTTCATGCACAAATAATGCTGAAAAATAAATGGTGCAAAAGACACACAATTGATGGACGGAATGCAGAACAAATCAAAACATTCACCCTCCAGTCAAGAGATCTGGGTTAAGTCCATCATTCTTTTGCTCACCATGCCACCCCAGTTTAGACCTGGCCATATGCAAATCAGTCTTGACCCTGTGCCTCATGGGAACAGTCCAGCCCGAACTGCCAAGCCAGGTCCTCCCTGGACCGGAAACAAGCATCCTAGGACCGGTTTCGGGGTTTCACCCCTCTTCAGCCAGGATAGCTTGATTCCAGTGGCACAGTGAGCCCGGGACCCACGTCTGGGCATACCCAGCGCACTTAGGGCGAGGAAGCAAAAGACACACAATTGATGGACGGAATGCAGAACAAATCAAAACATTCACCCCCAGTCAAGAGATCTGGGTTAAATCCATCATTCTTTTGCTCACCGGTCCTAGGATGCTTGTTTCCAGTCCAGGGAGGACCTGGCTTGGCAGTTCGGGCTGGAATGTTCCCATGAGGCACAGGGTCAAGACTGATTTGCATATGGCTGGGTTCAAACTGGAATGGCATGGTGAGCAAAAAAACGATGGATTTAGGCCCAGATCTCTGTACGGGGGTGAATGTATGACATTGTTCTGCATTCTGTCCATCAACTGTTGTTTTCGAAAAAATAAATGGTGATCACAATAATTCAGTTGTGTGATAGCAAATTGTAAAGTATGTTGATGTTCTAATAAGGTCAGTACTGACATTTGTGTTTTTTTTTAGATTATGCAGTGGCCTAGCTTGCTGACAGCTTGTGGGCCCAACCCCTCTCTTTTGTTCACCTTTCGAAAAGTGGCATTTGCAAAATAGTAATTTAAAATCCAGCTTCAACATTAAAGAAGATTTTAAATTACAATTTAAATGAGTGGAAGAAGTATTTCTCTATCTGTTCCCAAACTGAAGTTATCACTTATTGCCATGGCTTCCCCAAGCTATTGTAGCTGTGACAGGTGGCACAATACTGTGTAGGACACAATCTAGGGCCATATTATCAAGAACGGCGATAACATTATCGCTGCTTTAGCGGCAGGAAACTGCAGCTAAAGCGGCGATAAGGGGCTTGATAATATGCCCTATAGAATTCCAATAGAAGCCCAGGTTCTGGTGTGAAGGACATCAAACCTGGGCTTCTATTGGAATTCTATAGGGCATATTATCAAGCCCCTTATCGCCGCTTTAGCTGCAGTTTCCTGCCGCTAAAGCGGCGATAATGTTATCGCCGTTCTTGATAATATGGCCCCTAGTCTTTTGCTGCTGCTTTGTTACCTAACTACTTCTGCAGATATCTATATTCTAGAGATGACCTTGCTAGGAATGGGTGATATCAACTTAGAATGAAGACACAACAATGAAGGAGCCAAAAGAAGGGCCTGTGGCAATAAAGGAGGCTTTTAACTAAGTGGGTGGCAAAGTGAGTGAATGAATGAATTAGAATAGCAAGGTGGTTGGGTGGTGGCTGAGTTAAATGAATAGGTTAATTACTGAGCGTGTGAGTTGTTCTTGGGTTTGAGTAAGTTTTGATTTCATTTGTGGGATGGTTGAGGGGTGAAAGTGAATGTATGAATAAAAAATTGGACAAGTGATTATGTGAATAGGTGAGTTGGTGAATGAGTGCATTTGGGTGAGCGAGTTCAGTGTCTGAATAGCTGAGTACACAGACTAAGTCTCCAGCAACTTACCCCCTCATCTTCTTTCCATTCCTCTTCATTCTCCGTTACCTATTTTATGCAGAAAAAAGCTATGCAATATTGGAGCGATGAAAAGGGAGATGTTCGACCTAGCAGTCTGATCTTCTGATAGGCTTACTTCACCCAATTCTTTGGGGGCCTTCATGCAGCACACACTGTCCTTTTCTCATGTCTCCTCAGGTCACATCCTGAACTATGTGGAGGAAATTAAATTTACAAAGCAGACAGTCCAAGTACATTGCAAGTGTGGACAGTAGAGGTGATGCTGAGGAAAGAACTCCAGTTTGGAGGAGGAGGGATAGCGTGCATTCTTTAATCTTTAACAGATATCAAAGAAATTCAAACAAGAAAGAGATGGTGAGGCTTATTTACAAAGTTGGCGGCATCCTGACCGCCGCATTACATTTTTACCGCTGGACTGACTGTGTTGTGGTGCCATGGTGGCGGCGAGCTTTGGCTCATAGAGACCCTGCAGCACATGCCGCTGCCATGGCACCACCACTTGCACGTCGATGCACTGTGCACCATGTCGTGCATGGCACACAGTCTACGCACAACAGTGCAAAAGAGGGGGGGGGACAACATATGCCCCAGGCACACACCCCATGGGCAAAATCGCCCTAGGGCCTGTTAGGGGCCGCTTTCCTGCCTTTCCGTCAACCTTTTCATGGTGTGTCAGCGGTCTTGCGGCGGCCCGACTGTCATGGTCATAATCGGGCAATCGGCCAGCCAAGGAGGCAGTGGTCAGACTGCCACCACGGGTACGGCGGTCTTGGGACCCCGTACTCGTAAATCAGACCCTTAAACATAAGTAAACCTACACATGTAACTTTATTCTTACACTTTGTGGTAAATTTATGACTTTGTGTCTATTTATCACTTCCAAGTGTAAATTTACTAAGAAGTGTAGACTTACATGTTTCCACTCACTAGTACTTTTTCACACATGGGCAGAGAGCTCTGCCACTGGGGTTGTAATCTCCCTATGGTAAAGCATAGGGAAAAGTAAAAAGGTTTATTAACCCTACAAAATTACAAAAATTACTTTGTATGTTTAATATTAATGAAATTATTTTTGCATATTTATTTCCAATGTAGAACAAAGCTAAAAAATGCTTCAGTGCTACTAACCACTGCTGTCTGTGCTGTATTGTACTGTTTGGGCCCGTTTTCTGTTCGTTTTCTGTCTTTGTCTCTGTTTCCTGTAGTGTAACTGTGCCTGTTTTTCTGTCTTTTGCCCCTGTTTTTGGATGTTTGTTTATCTGTTTTCCTCCAGTTTTTTCTGTTTTTTTCCTGCTTCCTGCCCATTTCCCTTCCCGCCGCTGCTGCCCCCATGGCCCCTCCCCCCTGCCGATTTCCCGCTCCCGCCTCTCAGCTGCGGTTCCCTCCCCCCTTCCCTACTTAATGGCGGCCACTGCGAGGGAGCATGAGCAAGACCTCTGACCTGCTGGTCGGGGACCTGCTCTCTCCCCCTGCAGCTCTGCTGGTAAGTGCCACTGCCAGTGCTGTGCTGTGCTCTGTACAGTCAGGGGTTCGAGGCCCTCCTCCACCCGCAGGCTCCTGCCTGCGCCTCATCCCTGGTGGTCCAGTGGAAGAGCCTTGCTCTTTTGCTGGTTCCACTGCTGTCTGTGCTGTATTGTACTCTTGTGTGCCGGTTTTGTGTTTGTTTTCTGTCTTTGTCTCTGTTTCCGGGAATTTAACTGTGCCTGTTTTTCTGTCTTTTGCCTCTGTTTTTTGTTTATCTGTTTTCCTCCTGTTTTTTTTCTGTTTTTTTCCTGCCTGTTTCCCTTCCCACTGCTGCTGCCCCCGCGCCCCCGCCGATTTCCCGCTCCCTACTCCCAGCTGCGATTCCCTCCCCCCTTCCCTACTTAATGGTGGCCGCTGCGCAGCTGCGCCACCGGCGCGCCGAAGGCGCGCCAAAGGCAAGCCCGTCTGCGCCCGTCTGCGCCCGTCCGTGACCCGACCACAACCAGCACCAGGGACCCTGGACCTCCGACCTTCCACTGCTACGACTCTGCTGCCCTCCTCGCACTCAACCCTGGAAGGAACAACAACTGCCAGCTGTCGACACCGAACACCACCCACGGTCAGTTCTCCTGCCACCACTGCCGACATTCCTTCACCATCCACAGTACCCCCATGACCTCCACACCCACGCCAGACGTCCGCACCAAAGAAGCACTGAAATGCATCCCCCTCAACGTTCGCTCCCTGCACAGACACGCCGTTGAGATCTGGGACCTCCTCGACACCCTCTCACCAGATGTCGCCTTCTTCACAGACCAACGCCTCCTCCGCCCCGACATCGCCACCGCCATCCCCGATGGATACAAGATCCAGGAAAGACCGCCCCAACCGCCCACCTGGAGGACTCGCCATCGCACACAAAAGCTCCCTCCGACTCTCCACCTCCACCATGAATGACCCCCTCTCCACCACCGAACACCTTCACTTCCAGATCCAGAACAGCCCCGGAACCACACTTTGCGGCACCCTCACTTACAGACTGCCCGGTCCTCGCGGCTCATTCGCCATGACCATCACCGACCTCATCGCACCCCACGCCATCGCCTCCACGGACCTACATACTCATCGGAGACCTGAACTTCCACCTCGACAACCCCAACGACCCCAACTCCACCACCCTCCTGGACAACCTCGCCAACATCAGCCTGAAACAGCTCGTCACCATGCCCACCCACAAGGCAGGACACACCCTCGACCCAGTCTTCGCAGGAGAAAACAGCACCCACTACAGCCACACCACGCAACCCCCCTGGACAGACCACCACTGCGTACACTTCAACATCGACAAACCCACCACCCCCAAACCTGCACCGTGCCCACCAAGAAGGAACTGGAGTAAAATCACTGAAGAACAGCTCAACACCACCCTCACCCGCGACGCCCCCACCACCTCGACCGACACCAGCCTCGCAGCCAAAGAACTCCACAGATGGATCTCCAGCTGCGCAGACGAGCTCGCACCACTACGCAACTCCGACAGACAGCGCCCCAGGAAGGCCACCTGGTTCACCACCGACCTCCAAGATTCCAGACGCACCTGCAGACATCTCGAGAAGAACAGGAGAAACAGCAAAACCCCAGAAGATCGCACCACCTTCAACATCGCCATGACGACATTCCACCAACTCATCAGATCCACCAAAAGGACCTTCATCCAAAACAAAATCCTCGCCAACTCCAGCAACTCCAAGGAACTCTTCAATGTCATCCAGGAATTCACCAAGCCCCCCAGCGAAACCATGGACATCACCCCCTCCCAGGACCTCTGCGACAAGCTCGGATCCTACTTCCACCTGAAAATCAAGGGCCTCGTCGACCACTTCAACGACCAGAACCTGACCCCGACTCCGAAACTTCCTCCATCTCCAGCAATGCCAGCCAGCCCATCGTCTCCGCCTGGACCCCAGTCACCACTGAAGACATTACCTCGACCATGAAAGGCATCCACTCAGGGGCTCCCACGGACCCCTGCCCGCTGCACATCTACCACAGAGCCGCCATCGCTCCAGAACTATAACGCACCATCAACACCACTTTCAAGACCGGCACCTTTCCCGACGACTGGAAACGCGCAAAGTCAGACCCCTGCTCAAGAAGCCCTCAGGAGACCCCACGGACCTCAAGAACTACCGACCCATCACCCTCCTCCCCTTCACGGCCAAAGTCACAGAGAAGGTCGTCAATGCCCAGCTAACAAAATTCATCGAACAAAACTTCATCCTCAAACCCTCCCAATCCGGATTCCGCAGCAACCACAGCACCACTATACTCGCCGCCACAGATGACATCTGCACCCTCCTCGACTAAGGACACACCACAGCCCTGATCCTACTCGACCTCTCTGCAGCGTTCGACACGTCTCCCACCGCACACTCACCACCAGACTCCATGATGCCGGCATACAGGGAACCACACTCGACTAGCTCCACTCTTCCCTCACCAGCAGAACCCAAAGGATCAGACTGCCACCTTTCCTCTCCGAACCCACGGAAATCAACTGCGGAGTACCCCAAGCATCTTCGCTCAGCCCCACGCTCTTCAACATCTACATGGCCACCCTCGCCGCCATCGTCAGACAGCACAGACTCAGCATAGTATCATACGCTGAAGACACCCAGCTCATCCTCTCCCTCACCAAGGACCCCGTCACCACCAGACTCAACTTCCAGGAAGAAATGAAGGACGTCGCATCCTGGATGAGTAGCAGCTGCCTGAAGCTCAACTCGGAGAAGACAGATGTCCTCGTCCTCGGACCCTCCCCCTCTGCATGGAACACCTGGTGGCCCACCGCCATCGGCAGCTCTCCCTCCCCCACGGACCACGCCCGAAACCTTGGCATTGTACTAGACTCCTCCCTATCCATGACCTGACAGGTCAACGCCGTCGCCTACAGCTGACTCAACACCCTCCGCATCCTCCGAAAGACCTTCAAATGGATCTCCCCCGAATCAAGGAAGACTGTCACCCACGCACTCATAACCAACAGGCTGGACTACGGAAACGCCCTCTACACCGGAATCAACAAGTCTCTGCTCCACAAACTCCAGACCATACAGAACACCACAGCCAGACTCGTCCTCTGCATCCCTCGACATGAACACATCACCCAACACCTGCGTAACCTACACTGGCTCCCCGTCAAAAAGAGAGTTACCTTCAAGATACTCACCCACGCCTACAAATGCCTCCACAACACCGGACCCCAATACCTCAACGAGAGAATCACATTCCACGTACCCAAGAGAAGCCTTTGATCTGCCGACCTCGCCCTCGCCAAAACCCCGTGCATCCGCAGAGCCAGAACAATCGGAAAGAGCCGTCTCCTACATCGCAGCCAAGACCTGGAACGAGCTCCCGATCGACATCAGATGCGCCCCCACCCTGAACATCTTCAGGAAGACACTCAAGACCTGGCTCTTCGACTGAGTGGAGCTGCTTACCCCCCCCCCAGCGCCCTTGAGACCCTCACGGGTGAGTAGCACGCTTACAAACCCCTGATTGATATTGGAGTTTACATCGTAGAGAGCCCCGCAGAGGTGATGTCAGCCTGCTTTAAAGAAATATAGGCCGCGTGGGAGGGTGTTTGTGATTTTTTTCTTTGGTTGTTCCCCTTTCTCCCAGACCTGAAAGTAACTCCTAGGGGGTGCCTTTGTACAATGAGCGCAACCTTTTTATCCTCAAGCAACTCATCTTGATTCTCAGACATTTGGATAGGTATGTGGGACAGAAAATCCGCCACAGCATTTTTTTTCCTGGTAAGTACTCAACTTTACATATGAAATCTAACATTCTCATTGATATACGGGCCAAACACG
The DNA here is from genome assembly GCA_963921515.1 of Calotriton arnoldi. Classification (NCBI taxonomy): domain Eukaryota; kingdom Metazoa; phylum Chordata; class Amphibia; order Caudata; family Salamandridae; genus Calotriton; species Calotriton arnoldi. Next base: position 589,432 of record CAWUFW010007436.1, on the reverse strand, counting down.
ATGACACATGGACCATACCCACATTGGTTAATACTTTAACTTTAATGAATTAACGAAAATGTTTTAAGGTCCATATGCAGCCTAAAGCCTCTCGCTCTATCACTGCATATTTTTCTCCTGCCGGTGAAAGGGACCTAGAAGTGAAAGCAACAATTACTTCTTTCCCTTCATTTTACTGGGACAATGCTACCCCTATGCCTATGCTGCTAACATCCATTGTAATGAAACTTGTACCCTGGTAGAGTAGGGGATGTACAAATCGGTATTTTTTACATCACCAAACTCACACTCACAATCCTCAGACCATACAAATTTAACAGTAGCTTTAAGAAATTGTCTGATATGAAATGTCCTCATCAAGAAATTCTAAAACCTGGAGAAAAACTCTACCAACCCGAGGAATGATTTGACCTCATCCTTACTTTTGAGACATGGGGCATCTCTAATAGCTTTCACTAGCCTACTCTTTGGTTGAATCCCCACCACACTTATCTTATGGCCCAAGTATGTAACTTGTCTCTCAGTGAATTTATACTTAGAATACTCTACAGTGAGATCAAATTTGTCTAGTGAGGACATAACCTGTTTGAGCTTGGAATCATGATCACTTCTGTCCTTCCCCATCACCAGTATATCATTCTGAAATACTAACACCTGACTATACTTCCCAAATATGTGAAACATTAAACGTTGAAAAACCGTAGCGGCAGAGGCAAGCCCAAATGGAATCCTTTTAAACCAGTAACACCCTAAATGCATGATAAACGAAGTGTACTTCCTGCTTTCCTCGCATAAGGGAATCTGATGGTATGCTTGCGATAAATCAATCGTAGAGAAAAATTCCATGCCTCTAGTCTTGGTTAACAACTCATTGATCAATTAAGATATTCCTATTCAGATGGTGCAAATCAACACGCAATCTGATTTTGCCGCTAGATTTCCGGGCAACAACCACCGGACAGACCCATTCTGTTGACTCAATTGGTTCAATAATATCCTCCTTAATGAGCCGTTCCAATTCACGTTCCACCTCCTACCTCACTGACACTGGGACATTTCTAAAATTGTGAACTTCGGTAATAGCATTCTCCTTCAGCATTATTTTGTGCTCAAAACCAACCATCCTTCCAATACCCTTTGCAAACACACTCAGGAACTCCTCACACATTCTTTTTCTCAAAGAACTTACCCCGCATCAAGCACTAGCACCTGCTCAATACCATTTAGATCCAAAATAATGTTCAAATTCCTTTGGTCCTTCCATCCCAAAACTGAAGGACCTTTCTTCGACAGATAAACTATACCAATAGTTTTCTGTTCTTAAATCTAAAAACAAGATTTCTGTATCCAACATTTCTATAGTTTCGCCAGTATAACTGTGAGAAGCTGGCCTGGTATATGATGTACACTTATGTACGTGGACAACTTGCACCAATCCAGACAACCCTTATGGTGATTTAAGAGGTCTTAAACAACCTTAGAAAGATCTCTAAGTGGTAGCTGTGGAGAGCAGCCTTCAGGCTTAGTCCAGAAGGAGTGTAAAGCAGCTTGTTTTACCAGAATGCAAACTTATAGTTTAGATTAAGTGAAAAATAACCGCATAAGGTATTTATAAAAATATGTATTTATTATATAATACTCTCTAACACATACAAATATCTCCTACCCGGAGATATGCACAATGCACACAATACTTTGCAAAGCAACACAGTAAATAGCATGTAATACACAGTGGACCCCAGGGGGGGACCAAACCATATACTAAGAAAGTGGTATAAGAACCACGACTCAGGCCAAGACAGCGTTGAGAGGACGTCAAAGTCCTGGTGACCCAAGGAACCACCCAAGGTGAGTGACTAGGAACCCCACCGAGAACGTGTGCAGTGTGGGTACACGACCGCGTGCTCCTTACAAATCTATGTGTAAATCGCGGTTGGATTTTTACAGATTAAGGACCCTTCCTAGTGGACCCTGAAGAAACCCCGTGGAAGACAGAAGGTTGGAGAGCCACCCCACCCCTGGATACCCTAGTACCCACGTTACCTACACCAGGGAAGCCGGGTGCATAGGTGTGAAGTAGTGTAGGAAACCACTGTAGTTTCCAATGGAGGACTTCAGGAAAGTGCTGCTGCTGGAAGAGGAGAAGGTGTCCGGTGGAATCCAAAGGTGGATTCTAGACAAGAAGTACCTGTAAGCAGAAGGGACAGAGTCTATGTCACTCAGGAGTGACCAGGAGACTTGGAAGACGAATGCCCTCCGATGTTGGGTGTTACAGGAGAGTTGACGAGGACCTTGACTCTGCAGCTGTGAGGACCAGACGACGCCGAGGAAGTCCAGGAGCCATACACAAGCTGTCCCACATCGGATGTCAATTGCAGAGGGGTCGATGTCTAGCAGGAGCACCAACAAGCCTTGGTAAATACAACCAATTCAGAAGTTGAAGAAGGTGCAATGTCGGGACCAGCAAGTTCCAGGGGACTCACCAAAAGCAGGGGAGTCAGGGCAGGCCCCGAGCAATCAGGGGAGCCCAACATAAATAAAGGTGACCCTCAATTGGACCCACAGGCCCCCCAGGCACTGGAGTCGCGAGAGGACCTCAAGCTGCTCACCAAAAGATACAAGCCACAATCGGCACGATGCGGTGTGGCTAAAGATTCTGGTCTCAGAAGATGCTCAAAGTTGGGGCTACTAGGAGCCCAAAGATCTTCTTGTAAGGAAGCCAACAAGCCTTTGCAACTGCAAAGTGATGCGGTGCACAGGGGTTCGATTATTGCAGCCCCCACAAGGGATACTGACCTCAAACTTGATGAGAGGGCAGGGTAGGCCTCAAGAGCTGTGGAAACCACCACCGGTGTTGCAGAACCTTCACGAGTCCGGAGGAGCTTGGGATCAGCAGACCGGTCAACTTAGATGCAGTGCCTGTGAATGCAGGGGAGTGACTCCTTCACTCCAAGGGAGATTCCTTCAGGTGTCTTTGATCCCCACAGGCCTTGGAAGGTTCCTGCATGGTCCACAGGCACAGACGATGCAGCAGACTGGAAGGGAGAGGAAGTCGAGCCCAAACGAAGTCCAGCGAAGTCCAGAGTACCCAGACGGTAGAAGAAGAAGTGGTGTCTGATCTGAATCTTATCCCACGACGAATCTAGGGACCCACCCACAGGTAAGCCCTTAAGTACCCTTAGGAAAGGGTTTGGACGATTCAGGGGACCCTCCCAGGGGAGGGTCTGGACAGTGGGGAGTATACTCCCATGCCCTTTGTCCAGTTTCACGCCAGAGCGGAAGCCAACAGCTCCCAGGACTGGTTTGACCTGGACTATGCATGGGGACACTAATTGTGCCCCACATGCAGACTAAGTGGCGCTGGCAAACGCACCCACCCTGCCCCAATACACTAAATCCTGTCTGGGAGGTGGTCACACCTCCCTGTGACAGGATGCCTATTGTTCTGCCTTCCCCTGCTTAAGCTTGGCTCAGCAGCAGGAGGACAGAATCGTGTCTCTGGTCGGCAGCAACCATTTTGTGCTGTCCGGGTCTGGAAGACTGGAACCGGGGACATGGAGATCCTAACGGAGGGTTCTTCCAGTGCTTGAAATCATACTTATGCTCCCACACCGTTTACGGTGTGGGGGGTATGATTACAACATGTTTGATACCAAACATGATAGGATTCGTTGCAGCTAGTTTCGAGATGGTCATCGCGTAATTACGCGGTGCCCCTCTATATGGTATATGGCTGCTTCACTGACAACCCGGGAGAATGGACTCCGTAGGCTGTAGGGGTATCCTGCTCATGCAGGGGCAGCCTCTCACTTAGAACCAAGCACCCTGCCTTCAGGATTGTAAAGGCCGCTATAGGGGTGACTTATAGATTTTAAGTGGAGTGACCCTAGATATAGGAAACCTAGGGGCATATTATCAACGGCCAGCGATAATTATCGCTGGCCGTGCTTAGCGATAGATTACTTATCGCTGGCTATCTCCCGGAAATTATCGCCCTGGTAGCGCGTTATTAACAACACGCTTCTCCAGGGCGATAAAATTCCAGAGAAAGCGAGGTTATCGCCGTTTGCAGGGAACATCGCTGGTTTTCCAGCGATGTTCCCTGCAAACGGCGATAACCTTGCTGATACGACCCTGTGGTCGTATCAGCACAATCCACCCCTATGTTAGGGATGGCTAAGTCGGGATAATAGCAGACGTTAGAATTTGGCGAAAACGGCCGTTTTTGCCAAAATCTAACGTCTGCTATCATCCTGTGGGCTGTCTTGTAAATATCGCGATGTGCACATCGGCGATATTTACAACGTAGCCCATCTGGGGTACGCCCAGTAACGCCCACTTTGCATCTCATTAGAGATGCAAAGCTGGGCGATAAGAGAAAGGGCGAAAAGCATGGATTCACGCGTTAGCGTGTCCTTGCTAATAAGGCGTTAAAATTATCGCCGCTTTTCGTCCGAAAACGGACGCTAAAGCGGCGATAATTGTATCGCCTGCCCTTGTAGATATGCCCCCTATATCTTTAGTAAGTGGTGCTAGCACCAGCTTAGACAGGCTGCAATGGCAGGCCTGTAGTTCCATTTTGAATGGTCTCCCATGGGTGGCATAATGCATGCTTCAGCCCATGGGGGACCTCTGGGGTACCTATGCCGTGGGTAACTTAGTACCATATACTAGGGACTTATAAGGCTACTCCAGTATCCAATCTGGGATGTACCTAAGTACTGAACATAACAATTTAGGGAGACAGCAGATAGACTGGGGTCCTGATTAGCAGGATCCCAGTCAGACTAGTCAGTAACAGGTTAGCACTAAAAGTGGGGGTAACCATAGATCCTATTTTCCTACAATAACTGTTTGGCGCAATGTCCGTTTCAAAGAGGTGTGAACCTAACTTCTGTTTAAACTTGTCTTTTGACACAGACTCATTCAAAATCCCCTTTCGCGCTATGTAAAACTCTAAAACAAAAAAATCATAAATGGAGAACCAGAATCCACAGCAATTTGGTTCCAACACCCCCAAATCTCATGAAGCACATGGGTTTACTCTTGTCATTAGCACTCTCTGTGTTCAAAACCACTCTTTCACTCACATTTAACACTTCCGAATTGTCCGCATTCGCGTGCTCGTAGAGTCTGTGTCCACCTCTTCAATACACTTGACTTTTTGTTGTTTGAATGCCTTTAGTTTACAAACTCAGGCAAAATGCCCAATTTTCCCACACGTACAGCACTTTTGCCTAATTGCAGGGCAATTCTTGTCATTCCCTAGCTGGTATTTACTATCATACCTATAACACCTTTACTCTTTGCTCACATAGGTTTTCTTGTCTGCTTTCTTATATAACTCTGCCAGTTTTACATTGGTTCTGACAACTTTAGATGTACTCAGTATGACTCTAGTTAAAAGGTGCTGTTCTTTAATTGCGTTGTCTTTTTCCAATGCCTTAGCACACCTCACAGATAATTCAGCCTTCCTGACGATAGACATGACATCTTTAGAGCACTATCCCCACTAATTCACAATCGTTCTTGAATTGATGGATCATGAGCATGCAAAACCACCTGGTCCCTTATAACTTCTTCTTCTATGCCCCCGAACCGACAATCCAACGCAAGTTTTTTCAAAGCCGATACATACTCATTATTTGACTCACTCTGTTCTTGTTTCCTATGGAAAAATGTCTAGCGTGTTATACCAATGCAAACCTTGGGAGAAAAATAAGGATTTAGATGCCTAATGACTTCACAAAAAACATTCTTAACTCCCACATTATCCTCTTTAGACAATTGATTATAGATTCTTAACCCCTCTGGACCTAAAGAGAGAAGTAGTAACCCTTTTTTCCTGTCCGCTGACAGTTTGTTGGCATGGTCAATTGTAGCAATATAATTCAAGAAATATTCCTTCCACTGTAACCAAGGAACTGGTGGCTCTCCAGAGACAGATAAAAATCCCTTCAGTTGATTCACCATAATACTTGGTGCAGGGGTTGCCATGTTGTTAGTAAGTACAGGCAGTAACGTTTTTTTCCTCGCTCGCGCTCCCCAACATCAAGTTGGCGAGCGCGAGTGAGGAAAATCCACATCCCGGCGAGATTTTTGCTGACTCGCGCTCCCCAACGTCAAGTTGGCAAGTGAGGAAAATCCACCTCCCGACGAGATTTCTTAACGCGGGCGGTCAGATTCCTCAATGCGGGCGGTCGCGACCGCTCGCATTGAGAAACCTTCTGTTCGGGTTGAGAAAGTTGCCGCTCGAGTAGAAAATCTACTCGAGAGGTTGAAAAGAAGCAGCGCCCTTTTGCGCTGCGCATGATGCCGTTTGCAATGATTTTCCAGCCAGGACAAACACCTGACACTAAAAATGAATGCGAACAGGCGTTACCAAGCACACTCCGTCGCTCGTGGAATTCCGCGTAGCACAGCAGAGGTTTTTGGTCACTTCGCAGAGTTCCGCATAGCGGAACCCCTCCCAGGCTTAGTTGTTAGTGGCCTAGTCCTAAGGAAAGCCTTAGTCCAATCTTCACAACCAATTACACTGTACCGGCAGAGGCTAATAAAATCATACAACAAAATTGCATCCAAAATTATCTTTATGAGAATAAAACAAAATGCTTAAGAAAAAAACCACAGAAATGTCTGAATAAACATGGAGTGAAAAAAGTGTGAGAACTCAAAAAAATGCACTTAAATACCTGTGCTGTACGTGTCAGTGAAAAACACTCACTTTGCAGATGGCTGTGCGTTTTAGCAAAAGTAAACTTTGATACCTATGCAGTGCGTGAGCGAGCAAGAACCATGCTCTTAGCAGATGACTCAAAACTACACAGATTACAGCAATAAAGTAATGTTGCTACAAGCTGTGCATGTCAACGAAACAATGCGCTTCCCTCCAACGTATAGGAAAAACTGGAGCGTACTTCTGATGCGGACTAAATAATCTGAGTGTACTAATGCCTACTAGCAAAATGACTGCTGGGCATCTGCACGGCCGTAACCAATGTAGCGTGCAACGCTTGACAGTTACGTAACAGACTCGGAGGAGAAACAGGCTGCTAGGAGAAACAACTCGACATGAGCAGCATGATGAAAATGCATCTCCAAAAACAGACAAATCCAGTAGAAATGCGCCTCACCGGAACACAGCCTTTGGAACGAGGAGCAGTAGAGATGTCCAGTGATCGGTTCGCCCACATAACCCCGTCGAGAGCAGCCGTACGTCAGAGCAATGGGAGCAGGTCAAGCTAGGAATGGAGGTAAAGACATACATGCACAGCCCCTCTGCCTAGTTGAGGTACTTCTCTCATCCCCCGTTAAGTGTAGTAATTACACTGCACAGTGTGTTAAGAAAACACTTTATTGCGACTAGGCAGGATGCACAAAGCAGGATACCAGCCACTCCAGCTCCAACCATCATTCTGGCCATCGTATAACCTATCCCCTAGCAACCACACTCTTTTTGACCTAAAGACATTCTACATTCTAGACATGCCCAACACTACACTCAGTGACTGGGAATCCTTCAAGATGACAGCAGACGAGAATTGTCTAGCAATCTCAGTGAGTGAGAACCCTCCTTGATGATTACAGAGGAAGATCATCTCCAGAGCTCAGTGACTGGGAGGCCTCCATGATGACTCTATAGCAGGATCATCTTGAGAGCTCAGTGACTGGGAGGCCTCCTTGATGACTCTATAGCCGGACCCTCTTGAGAGCTCAGTGACTGGGAGGCATTCTTGTGGACTCTAGAGGAGGGCCATCTTGAGAGCTCATTGAGTGTGACAGGTCCTTTCTAATTCTATACCAGGACACATATTTTGCAAAGTGTGCGTGAGCGCCAAGCATTTCAGCAGCAACCCTATCAACACTGAAGCACTGCTCTTATGTAGGTAATTTGTTTTGTACTAGGGTTCAGAAATGATCAGTGAACAAACATGAATTCTCCAAATTAATTTACACAAGCGATAGCATTAACACTTTAAGAAAACAAACAGTTAATTTAGGAAACATCTATTCCAAAACCAAGAAAGTCCAGCTAAATCAGATTGCACTGTAGTATTGTCCATTGACCCCAGTGACAAAACAAGAACTGATAAAAGGGGCGTTTCCCTTTCTATTTCTGGGGAACAAAGAAAAGTGAGACGTGAATTGTCCCCTTTAAGGATAGGCTTAACCTTTGGGAAATCGCCCATCCCTTGGTAAGTCCTTCAGCACACTTCCACTGTGCTGATAAGGAGCAGAAGGTAGCGGAAAGATGTTGGTCTATGTTAGCTGGCTAAGGATTGGATTGATCAATCAATTAATCAGCATTTGTTGAGCGCAGCTTATTATCCCGAGGGGTATCCAGACGCTGGGGTGCGGTGAGCCTTAATCAAAGAGCCAGATCTTTAGTTCCTTCCTGAAGTCGGTGAGAGAAGGAGAGGTGTGGAGGTGGAGGTCGTTCCAGGACTCGGCAGGGAGGTAGGAAAAAGAACTACCTCCACTGCGGCTCCGCCGGATACGAGGAATGTGTGCGAGGGCAAGGGACATAGATCGAAGATATCTGGTAGGCTGATGGAAGGACAGGCGATGGTTGAGGTAAATGGGTCTGGCATTGTGGAGGGGCTTGTAGGTGTGGGTGGGTAGCTTAAACTGGCATCTCTTCTGGACGGGGATCCAGTGGAGGTTTCTGAGGTGTGGGATGATGCTGGCTTGTTTTGGGAGATCAAGGATGAGTCTGGCTGTGGTGTTCTGTATGGTCTGGAGTCTTTTGGGGAGGTGGGTTGCGGTGCAGGCGTAGAGTGCATTTTCATAGTCAAGTCGGCTGGTGACAAGGGCTTGGGTGACTGCCTTCCTGGTGCTGATGAGGATCCATCTGAAAATCTTATGAAGCATGCAGAGGGTGTGGAAGCAGGAGGAGGCTACTGCATTGACCTGGTGTTTCATGGAGAGTTGGTTGTCCAGGATGCTGCCAAGTTTTTGGGTGTGGTCAGTGGGGGTGAAAGCAGGGCCCAGTGCAGGGGGCCACCATGTGTCACCCCAAGGGTATGTGTTGTTTCCAAAGATGAGAACCTCTGTCTTGTCTGTGTTGAGTTTTAGACTGATGGATTTCATCCAGTTGGCGAAATTGGTCATGATGCTCTGGTGCTGCCGGTGTCTTCCATGAGGAAGAGGATGAGTTGGGTGTTGTCAGCGTATGAGATGATGTTGATTCCGTGCGTGCGGACGATGTCGGCCAAAGGGGTAATTTAGGTGTTGAAGAGGGTGGGGCTGAGGGATGAGCCCTAGAGGACTCCTCTTGTGGGAGTTTCCTCTGATACCGATTTGGTAGGGTCTGGTGATGAGGATGTGGTGAAATACAGTGTTGAACGCTGCTGAGAGGTCGAGGAGGATCAGGGCCGATGACTCGCCATGGTAGAGGATAGCTCTGATGTCATCTGTTGTAGCTATCAGGGCAGTCTCGGTGCTTGGAGTGGAAGCCTGACTGGGTGGGATCGAGAAGGTTGTTACCTTCCAGGTAGTCAGTCAGTTTACGACTGCTCAACAAGTTTATACTTATGTTGCTTATATTGCACATATTGCTAAAGGATGGAATACATAGTGCCTCGACAACTGTCATAATGAGTTGTATTGGATTTTGTAGGCACATCAGACAGAAGCTACATAATCAAGGGTAATGTACATACAATAATTTAGAAGAATATATATGATACATAGACGGTGTTGAATAGCTATATCAGTTATGTAGTGGATACTGAGGCTGGCTGGTTGAGGACACAAAGATGGAGTCACAGAAGCATTTGTGGGCCTTAACTTACATCACACATTATACTCAATAAGTTCAACATAGAGCAGTGACTTGAAAGCAGACATTCATAGCTTGCACTGTCTGCCCATGTGCACTTACTGCTTGATATTAATTTTGTAAATTTTGAGTTTCTGAAAACTCTTATCTTAAAATGGAATCCAGATGTATGGGTCTGCAAAAACAAAGAAAGCCATCACAGTGATGCTAGTGCCAACATGGGTAGAATGTCTGGAACAACCCCCATCATCGTCAAACTCATTGGCTCACCAATTGGACATGTACTGCATTAAGAACCAAATAAGAATTTTAAGCTCAGAATTAACACATGAATTAGACCTGCACTCTGGTCACACAGGCACAGAAATGTTAAGTCTGGGACTCACCAGGTTGCTCTTCTTTTTCTTTCAAGGAGTTGTGGGAATCATTAGTACTTTGGGATGACTATGATCTTCGCGTCTCAGTCACACATTGATGCCTCATGTTCGTTAGAACACTTTCAGATGGCCTCCATATCAGAGTGTCAGTCCTTCCATTCTTGCCCCACACTCCACCTTCACCCAGGTACATGGTAAGAAATTGAGAAGTTTGTGCATCTAGATTGGAAATAGGTTCAAAACAGGTCAAAAGCTCCTGAGGATGATGGAAAACAGCACCACTGTGTACAGCACAATAAACAAAAAACTGAAGGAATAAATGTATGAAACAATCCCAGCCCCTGGCAATTGCTTGGAGCCACATTCCACTGATTGGATGCTTGTTACTTATTTCTCAGTTTCTATGGCATCATTAGTGTGTATGACGCTCACCTCCCAGGGCAAAAACAACAGTTGATGGACAAAATGCAGAACAATGTCATACATTCACCCCAGTACAGAGATCTGGGCCTAAATCCATCGTTTTTTGCTCACCATGCCATTCCAGTTTGAACCCAGCCATAAGCAAATCAGTCTTGACCCTGTGCCTCATGGGAACAGTCCAGCCCGAACTGCCAAGCCAGGTCCTCCCTGGACTGGAAACAAGCATCCTAGGACCGGTTTCGGGGTTTCACCCCTCTTCAGCCAGGATAGCTTGATTCCAGTGGCATGGAGAGCACGGGACCCACGTCTGGGCATACCCGTCCCACTCGGGGTGACAAATGCAAAAACAACAGTTGATGGACAGAATGCAGAACAATGTCATACATTCACCCCAGTACAGAGATCTGGGCCTAAATCCATCGTTTTTTTGCTCACCATGCCATTCCAGTTTGAACCCAGCCATATGCAAATCAGTCTTGACCCTGTGCCTCATGGGAACAGTCCAGCCCGAACTGCCAAGCCAGGTCCTCCCTGGACTGGAAACAAGCATCCTAGGACCGGTTTCGGGTTTCACCCCTCTTCAGCCAGGATAGCTTGATTCCAGTGGCATGGAGAGCACGGGACCCACGTCTGGGCATACCCGTCCCACTCGGGGTGACAAATGCAAAAACAACAGTTGATGGACAGAATGCAGAACAATGTCATACATTCACCCCAGTACAGAGATCTGGGCCTAAATCCATCCTTTTTTTGCTCACCATGCCATTCCAGTTTGAACCAAGCAATATGCAAATCAGTCTTGACCCTGTGCCTCATGGGAACAGTCCAGCCCGAACTGCCAAGCCAGGTCCTCCCTGGACTGGAAACAAGCATCCTAGGACCGGTTTCGGGGTTTCACCCCTCTTCAGCCAGGATAGCTTGATTCCAGTGGCATGGAGAGCACGGGACCCACGTCTGGGCATACCCGTCCCACTCGGGGTGACAAATGCAAAAACAACAGTTGATGGACAGAATGCAGAACAATGTCATACATTCACCCCAGTACAGAGATCTGGGCCTAATTCCATCGTTTTTTTGCTCACCATGCCATTCCAGTTTGAACCCAGCCATATGCAAATCAGTCTTGACCCTGTGCCTCATGGGAACAGTCCAGCCCGAACTGCCAAGCCAGGTCCTCCCTGGAGTGGAAACAAGCATCCTAGGACCGGTTTCGGGGTTTCACCCCTCTTCAGCCAGGATAGCTTGATTCCAGTGGCATGGAGAGCTCACTGTTCCACTGGATTCAAGCTAGCCTGGCTGAAGATGGGTGACATACCCTGAAACCGGTCCCAGGATGCTTGTTTCCGGTCCAGGGAGGACCTTGCCTGGCAGTTCGGTCTGGACTGCTCCCATGGGGCACAGGGTCAAGACTGATTTGTATATGGCTGGGTCCAAACTGGGGTGGCGTAGTGGGCAAAAGAACGATGGATTTAACTCAGATCTTTTGACTGGGGGAGAATGTTTGCATTTTCAGCATTCCGTCCATCATTTGTTTGCTGTAACGCTCACCTCCCAGGGGTCTGAAACCACCTCCAAGCATTCATCTCACTCAGTCCTCTCTTTTTATTCCTCTTGTTCCTGGTTCCTTGTTGTCTCAGGGCAATGGGGAAGTTTGCTGCTCAAGGGAAACAATGAAGACCACAGGATGTCAAAGCCAAAGGTTTTGTAACATAGAAGAAAGTACAATATGTCAATATTTATTGCAGTCAAGGAAATGGAGGTCTGTAGTTGACAGATGCCCTTATTTGCCTAGTATCACACTGTTTGCTCAGAAGGTATACCGGTACAAGACCTCATGTGCCCTGATTCTAAAAAACAAGAACAATGGGGAAAGCTATTGGCAGGTTCACCAAGGTCTCTGGAAGAAGAGCAAATACCCAGTCGGTCACAGTACTAACAAGCAAACGTATACCATTGCTATTATATGCCTCGCTAGTATACAACAATAGAACATTAAATGAACTGGAAACTTATATGCCTAGCATTAAGCAACATCTCAACCTGAGAGTAGCGACTCCAGATAGATAGCAAACTTAGGTTATAATTATATCTGAGTCTGTTGGCTAGCTTCCGTAATGCTACAACAACAAATTATATGTGTGAATGTAATAAGATAAGTGCCTTCACACTAAAGGGGATAATCTATAAGGACCTACAATGTAACAACTACAAAAATTTTGATCTGAACTTAGACAGCATTGGGGCGGTGATCACCGAACGCAGGGCCTCATTTACAATATTTGAACGCATGGCAGCACAGCAAGTTTTCCTGCTGCACTGCTTTGCGTCAAAATAAAAGGGCAGGAATGCCCCGTATCTACAAGATATGGTGCATTCCTGTCCTTTTCCACTGAGCTGGTAATCAAACAGCAGCCATGCACCAGTGCAGACACCTTTGCGTCAATATGCAAGGGTGCCTTCGCTGAGGGGATGATTTATTTTGTGGAAGAAGGGATGCAGAATGCAGAACTCATAGAAAGAGGAAAAAAGAAGGGAAATATAAGTATTTCTCCTCCTTGCGCCTCCTTACACCACCCCTGGGGAGGCGCAGGATTCTTCCGCATTCCCAGGTTTACAAAATGTTGTAAATCTGGGATTGCGTCAAGTTCCATGGATGTTGCATGGGAACACCCACAGCAACACCCATGGGACGCCCTTTTCATGCAGAGTTATGCGTTAAAGGGAAACATATTTACAAGGCCATGAAAAGCCATGCAGGTTGACTTTCCATGGCTTGCAAATATGGGGAAGCACAATGCGCTGCGGGTAAGTCAATCAAAGTGACACACCGGCGGTGCAATGGGCTTGTAAATAAGTCCACCCCCAGATCTTGCAGACCTGACCTCTCTTTCAAGCCTACCACGTCTTGAACAGAAAAACCTAGTAAAAGAGTTTTGAGCAGAAATATTGAGAGAAAGATCTACGCTCTCTTTAGAATTACCATTATAGCAACTTAACATTTAAATCCTACTCCATTCCGAATACAACCATACCTTGATTTTAAACTAGAGGCAAAAGAAATATTTCAGACTCAAGCTTTTATATATTGCTTTGCATCAATTTGAAGGGACTTGGAACCATACATAAAGGGCAATGGTTCATGTTGTTTATGTGGTTTTAAATCAGAGACTATAGAACATTTTATTTACATCGTCCCCAATCAACTTGGTCTGCACAAGGAATATATTCAAAGGTGTTTTTACTGAGGCAAATATTCGATCCGCAAGAGAGGCAATCAACTATTCTTTTAACAATCAAAGGACATCTTTTATTAGTGCCTTAACCCCTTCGCTGCTAGGCCTCCCCCCTCCCCCGTGCTAAGCGTTTTTTTGGCTATTTGGGGTAGTTCGCGCTTAGGCCCCTGTAACTTTTTTGACGACATAAGGTATCCACGCAAAATTTGCGTCCTTTTCTTCCAACATCACGGGGATTCTAAAGGTACCCAGGGTTTGTAGATTCCCCTGGAAGGGACCCAGAAATTAGCCAAAATACAGCTAAATTTTGGGTTCTTTTGGAAAAATTGGAAAAAAGTGCTGCAAATGAAAGCGTCTGGTTGTTTCCCTGCAAATGGTATCAACAAAGGGTTTGTGGGGATGAAATCACCATTTTCCCAGCTTTCAGGGGCCGACAGACTTTTGTCAGAAAACCAACATTTTTTACACAGTTTTGGCATTTTACTGGGACGTAGTCTATTTTTGCTATTTTTTGTGCTTTCAACCTTCTTCCAGTTAATGGTAGAAATGGGTATAACAGCAACAATGGATCCTGGAAAGCTATACATTTTAGAAAAGTAGACAAAATTCAGAATTCAGCATGTGGTCATTTGTGTAGATCCTTCAAGGTTTCTTTATAGAAGCTAATAGTTGAAAATATGAAAAATTGAAAATAAGTTGGAAAAAACAGCCATTTGTGCCAACATTTTCACCTGTAACTTCTTCTAATTATGACAAATGTTTGAAAGCAATATACCGTTACATCCTCTGGACCTTTCTGGTTGTGGGGATATATAGGACTTGTAGGTTTACCAAGAACCCGATGAACCCAGAGCCAATAACTGAGCAGCGTCTTGCAATGGTTTTTTATTATGTACCGTGTATATAGCAATTCATTTGGGAAAATATATACAGTGAAAAATCGGTATGAAAGACACCTATGTATTTCTGAAATGGGAACAAAATATAGAGTTTAGAAACAGTAGCTATTTGCACATTTCCGAATTTGTAAGTACCCATACTAGCATGAGAATTATAGGACCTTTTTCAAAGTGACTTCTTTTTACACATTGTCTTTCATTTGGAAGGCAGAAATGCATCAAAAGTCAATAGGTAATAACAGTTACTCTACAATTCTGTGTTACCCTAAGTCTCCCGATAAAAATGGTACCTCACTTGTGTGGGTAGGACTAGTGCCCGCGACAGGAAACGGCTCAAAACGCAACATGGACACACTTTATTTTTACAGTGAAAACTGACCCTTTTTTGCAAACTGCCTAGCTGTAGATTTTAAACCCTAGCTCTGCCGGCACCTAGGGAAACCTAGCAAACCTGTACATTTTTGAAAACTAGACACCCAGGGGAATCCAGGATGGGGTGACTTGTCTGGCTCTCACCAGGTTCTGTTACCCAGAATCCCTTGCAAACCTCAAACTTTGTAAAAAAAAACACATTTTCCTCACATTTCCGTGGTGGAAAGTTTTGGAATCTGTGTGGATCCACAAAATTCCACACACCCCGCATTCCCCAAAGTCTTCCGAGAAAAATGGTACCTCACTTGTGTGGGTAGGCCTAGTGCCCGCGACAGAAAACGGCCCAAATCGCAACGTGGACACACCACATTTTCACAGTGAAAAAGGACCCTTTTTTGCAAAGTGCCTAGCTGTAGATTTTGAACCCTAGCTCTGCCGGCACCTAGGGAAATCTAGCAAACCTATACATTTTTGAAAACTAGACACCCAGGGAAATACAGGATGGGGTGACTTGTCTGGCTCTTACCAGGTTCTGTTACCCAGAATCCCTTGCAAACCTCTAACTTTGTAAAAAAAAAAACACATTTTCCTCACATTTCTGTGGTGGAAAGTTCTAGAATCTGCATGGATCCACAAAATTTCACCCACCCCACATTCCTCAACGTCTTCCGAGAAAAATGGTACCTCACTTGTGTGGGTAGGCCTAGAGCCCGCGACAGGAAACGGCCCAAAACGCAACGTGGACACGCCACATTTTCACAGTGAAAACTGACACTTTTTTTGCAAAGTGCCTAGCTGTAGATTTTGAACCCTAGCTCTGCCGGAGCCTAGGAAAACCTAGCAAACCTATACATTTTTGAAAACTAGACACCCAGGGGAATCCAGGATGGGGTGACTTGTCTGGCTCTCACCAGGTTCTGTTACCCAGAATCCCTTGCAAACCTCAAACTTTGTCAAAAATAACACATTTTCCTCACATTTCTGTGGTGGAAAGTACTGGAATCTGCGTGGATCCACAAACTTCCACCCTCCCCGCATCCCCCAAAGTCTTATGAGAAAAATGGTACCTCACTTGTGTGGGTAGGCCTAGTGCCCGTGACAGGAAACGGGCCAAAACACAACCTGGACACACCACATTTTCACAGTGAAAACTGACCCTTTTTTTGCAAAGTGCCTACCTGTAGATTTTGAACCCCAGCTCTGCCGGCAACTAGGGAAACCTAGCAAACCTATACATTTTTTAAAACTAGACACCCAGGGGAATCTAGGATGGGGTGACTTGTCTGGCTCTCACCAGGTTCTGTTATCCAGAATCCCTTCCAAACCTCAAACTTTGTAAAAATAAAACACATTTTCCTCACATTTCTGTGGTGGAAAGTTCTGGAATCTGCGTAGATTCACAAATTTCCTACCACCCAGCGTTCCCCCAGGTCTGTCGATAAAAATGGTACCTCACTTATGTGGGTAGCCCAAGTCCCCGCGATAGGCACGGGTCCAAAACGTATTGAGGAGACATCAAAATGACCTATCACAAAACAACCTGGTCTTGCAAGGGGAAACACCTGGGTTTTTGGCCCCGGGCTCGGCGGCCATCTTGGGAAACCTATCAAACCCACACATTTCTGAAAACTAGTCACCTGGGGTAGTCCAGTGAGGTATGGCTTGCGTGGGTACCCCAACATTTTCCTACCCAGAATCCCCTGCAAACCTCAAATTTAGCTGAAAAAAATCACTTTTTTCTCAAGTTTCTGGGTGGGAAAGTTCTGGAATCTGCGTGGATCCACAAATTTCCTACCACCCAGCATTTCCCCAGGTCTCCCGATATAAATGGCACCTCACTCGCTTGGGTGGGTCAAGTACCCGCGACAGGCAACGGCTCAAAGCTTATTGAGGAGACAT
The DNA here is from genome assembly GCA_963921515.1 of Calotriton arnoldi. Lineage (NCBI taxonomy): Eukaryota > Metazoa > Chordata > Amphibia > Caudata > Salamandridae > Calotriton > Calotriton arnoldi. The sequence goes on along the minus strand of CAWUFW010007436.1, from coordinate 572,448 downwards.
CAAAATGGCCTATCACAAAACAACCTGGTTTTGCAAGGGGGGTCACCTGGGTTTTTTGCCCCAGGCTCGGCGGCCATCTTGGGAAACCTACCAAACCCATATATTTCTGAAAACTAGACACCCGGGGGAGTGTAGCGAGGTATGGCTTGCGTGGGTCCTCCAACATTTTCGTATCCAAAATCCCCTGCAAACCTCAAATTTAGCTGAAAAAATCACTTTTTTCTCAAATTTCTGTGTGGGAAAGTTTTGGAATCTGTGTGGATCCACAAATTTCCTATCACCCAGCGTTCCCCCAGGTCTCCTTATAAAAATGGTACCTCACTCGCGTGGGTGGGTCAAGTATTGAGGAGACATCAAAATGACCTATCACAAAACAACCTTGTTTTGCATGGGGGTTCACCTGGGTTTTTGGCCCCGGGCTCGGCGGCCATCTTGGGAAACCTACCAAACCCACACATGTCTGAAAACTAGACACCAAGGGGAGTCCAGCGAGGTATGGTTGCGTGGGTCCCACAATGTTTTCCTACCCAGAATCCCCTGCAAACCTCAAATTTAGCTGTAAAAAACACATTTTCCACATATTTATTTGTGGAATCACAGTGCCAACACAAATGTCCTACCCCACAGCGTTACCCTCAGTCTCCCGAGTAAAATGATACCTCACTTGTGTGGGTGGGGCAAATGCCTGTGACTGGGAAGAGCCAAAAACATAGGGATTAAGGGTATAGCACTGAGAATTCTAAGCGCTACATTTTTTTAAAAATACGTTTTTAGCCAATTCTGCAGTGGACACCCACACAAGTGAGGTATCATTTTACTCGGGAGACTGGGGGGAACGCTGTGGGGTAGGACATTTGTGTCAACACGGTGATTCCACACAAAAATATGTGGAAAATGTGTTTTTTTCCACTTAATTTGAGGTTTGCAGGGGATTCTGGGTAGGAAAACGTTGGGGGATCCACGCAAGCCATACCTCGCTGGACTCCCCGGGTGTCTAGTTTTCAGAAATGTGTGGGTTTAGTAGTTTCCCAAGATGGCCGCCGAGCCCGGGGCCAAAAACCCAGGTGACCCCCCCTTGCAAAACCAGGTTGTTTTGTGATAGGGCATTTTGATGTCTCCTCAATACATTTTGGGCCCTTGCCTGTCGCGGGTACTTGACCCACCCACGCGAGTGAGGTTCCACTTTTATCGGGAGACCTGGGAGAACGCTGGGTGGTAGGAAATTTGTGGATCCACGCAGATTCCAGAACTTTCCCACACAGAAATTTGAGAAAAAAGTGATTTCTTTAGCTAAATTTGAGGTTTGCAGGGGATTCTGGGGAGGAAAACGTTGGGGGACCCACGCAAGCCATACCTCGCTGGACTCCCCCGCGTGTCTAGTTTTCAGAAATGTGTGGGTTTGATAGGTTTCCCAAGATGGCCGCCGAGCCCGGGGCCAAAAATCCAGGTGACCCCCCTTGCAAAACCAGGTTGTTTTGTGATAGGCAATTTTGATGTCGCCTCACTACGTTTTGGTCCCTTGCCTGTCGCAGGTACTTGGGCCTCCCACATGAGTGAGGCACCATTTTTATCGGGACACCCGGGGGAAGACTGGGTGGTAGGAAATTTGTGTCAGCCCGGTGATGCCACAACTTTCCCACACAAAAATGTGTGGAAAAATTAAGTTTTTCAGCTAAATTTGAGGTTTGCAGGGGATTCTGGGTAAGAAAACGTTGGGGGATCCACGCAAGCCATACCTCCCTGGAATCCCCCGGGTGTCTAGTTTTCAGAAATGTGTAGGTTTGGTAGGTTTCCCTAGCTGGCCGCCGAGCACGGGGCCAAAAACCCAGGTGACACCCCTTGCAAAACCAGGTTGTTTTGTGATAGGCAATTTTGACGTCGCCTCACTACGTTTTGGGCCCTTGCCTATCGCGGTACTTGGGCCACCCACATGAGTGAGGTACCATTTTTATCGGGAGACCTGGGGGGGGAATGCTGGATGGTAGGAAAATTGTGGTTTTTCTGACACCAGAATATTATGACACAGTAATGCAAGAAAAATGGATGAGTACAGTCACATTTCGAGGTTTGCATGGCATTGTGAGTAAAAAAACCTGTTGGGATCCATGAGAGGCACACCACCCAGCACTCCCCATTTTTCTTGCTTTACAGAAATATCTAAAGTTGATAACTTTTCCCTAGAGACAGACTACACCTTAGCACAGAAAGACAGATGAGACAAATATGACTGCCTATCCATCTGTTCCTCAAGTACACACACATACTGGTTGGATTTGGGACGAGGGTGAGTGAAGGGTTCAAAATGTATATTTTATTAACAAGAGATTTCACAAAAAGGAAATGCACTGTTAATGATTAAAAGGTTAAAAACCTGAACCAATGACTCACAGCTCGTGAGCTGTAAAGTCACGACAAGGCACCAACCTCTTTACAGGCCATTCACACACCTTTCATACTTGACACACACTTTCACAGCACCAGCTGCGGCCCCAGCACATTACAACACTCCCATCCACAGACAATGTGGAGACAATGTACACCCTGGCAGAGAGGGACAGAAAAGACCAATATTACTTCAAAATGAACAATTCCTTAAGTACTCACAAATACTGGTTGTATTTGGCACGAGGGTGAGTGAAGGTTCAGAGCGTAAAATTCTATTAAGAAGAGATTTCACAAAAAGGAAATGCACTGTTAATATTTAAAAGGTTAAAAACCTGAACCAATGACTCACAGCTCGTGAGCTGTAAAGCCACGGCAAGGCACCAACCTCTTTACAGGCCATTCACACACCTTTCATACGTGACACATAAGACCATTCACACAGCCAGCTGCAGGCCCAGCACATTACAACATTCAGATCAACAGACAGCGCCATTCAAGGGCCAGCGCCATTCAAGGGCCCATCACTTTCATACGCCCACATGTCTGACACAGAAATCACACCGGCTGGTGGTTGACATAGTGTGTGCAGTGGCGTTTGACTAGCGGAGTGTGTAATGACCAGCAGCAAGTGCCAGCCAAACACCAGCCCACTCACACCGCCAGCCCACGCACACCGCCAGCCAAGCGCCAGTCCATCATCAAATTCTTTTTTAACAAGAAAGAAAACACAAACCAATTGGAACCTGATACAAAACTATAACTACAAACACAACAGCGGTAACTAAAGACATCATTCTAATGCCAACCGTGAAACTGAACAACGACTATATAAAACCATACAGACCAGGCAGTACACTATTAGACTCACGGTTGCTCCCAAAAACTCTTTTGAGTGTGATACAATCTGAAACATTTTTTTTTTTTTTTACAAACATGTGGGCACAGGATGAGAAGGACAATCAGCACAGTGCATACGACTCTCCTTCCGCTTACCTCTCTGCAACCAGACTCTACATCTCTTACAGGGATTGGTTTTTTTGGGTGTGGGAGAAATTAAATCAGGAAAGTGGCGATCTTTCAATCTAGCCACATCCTCCACCACTCCAACTCTAGGAACACTTGCCTATTCCACTACAACCAGGCTGCCTATCACAGACTCCTGAAACTGAACAAAAGTCATCTTTGACGCAGGAGAACACTCCTTGAACACAACAAAAGCATTAAAAGTTGCTAAATTGAAGAGATGGATGGCCAACTTCTTATACCAAATGTAAGTCTTACGAACAGCAGTGTAAGGTTCCAACCTCTGATCTACTCTGTCGACACCACCCATGTGCTTATTGTAGTCTACAATGCACACAGGTTTGCGCACTTCAGCAACCTGACCCCAAACAGTCACATGTGAAGTACTTTCATCATGGATGGTAGTCAGCACATCCCTCCTGCCCACAAATTTCACAGCTAGCAGTTCCTCACTACGCAAGGCACTGTCCCCTCTGAAGCTTTTTGCAAACAAGCTCTTTTGGGTAACCTTTTCTGTTAGAGTGGATTGTGCCACAAGCAAAAGTGTAGACTTTGAACAATTCCTTAAACAATTGCACAGCAGTGTAGAAGTTATCAGGGTACAAATGGTGACCTCTGTTAAACAGTCCTCTAGCAAGTTCCCACACAATTTTCTCTGAAACTCCGATAGTGGACGGACAACCAGGGGGGTCAATAGTGGAATCCCTACCAATGTACACCCGGAAATTATAGACATATTCTGTCCTACTCTCAGACAACATATACATCTTAATTCCATAACGTGCCCTCTTGCTAGGAATATACTGCCTAAAAACCAAACGGCCCTTGAACAGGACCAAAGACTCATCAACAGCTATTTCTTTCCCTGGAGTATAGATCTCTGAAAATCGATCTACAAAGTGATCAAGAACAGGCCGAATCTTAAAAAGACGGTCACAGTCAGGGTGATCTCATGGCAACGCCAAAGCATTACCAACAAAATGCAGCATCCGAAGCAAAAGTAAATACCGATCACGACTCATAATTGCAGGAAATATGGCAGTTGCCATCAAGGGACTTGTAGACCAATATGAAGCCAGGGACGGCTTCCTTATCAAGCCCATCAAAAAAGTCAAACCCAAAAACTTCTTCATCTCATCTAGATTTGTGGGAGTCCACCGGGTAGCTCTAGAGCGGGGCCTAAGTCTGGCACTGTTGTCCCTCAAAAACTGTTCGGCATACAAATTAGTCTGCTCAACAGTCTCAGCCAAAAATACATCATCCATAAACAACTAAAAAACTGTATAGGTAAAAAATGTTCACAATCCACTCTAAACCCTGCATCACCACTAAAGTCAGGCAACACCGGCTGCACCATGTTTGGATCAACCCAGAGTCCAGCACTTCCAGTAGGAAGCCTTGCAGCCTCAGGCTGCAATCCTGATGTCTCTTGCTGCACCATCGACACATCAGTGTCCTCCTCTAAAACAGGCACTTCATCCGCACTGAGAGTAGCTTGAGTAGCTTCATCATCAGATGATTCCTTGTGGACAGAAAACTCACTGCCAGAATCTTGCACTCCCTCCTCACCCTCAGACGCACTGTCAGCCTCATAATCCTGCTCAGAGGAAGATTCAAAAAGCATACCAACCACTTGCTAAGCAGTAATTCTTCGGCTAGCCATAATCCTTACTAATAAAGGTAACTTGTCAAACAAGTCAACAACAACAAACACTTTGTAAAATAAGTAATAAACAAAATGTGGCTTTATCACAAAGACCTATATACTCCAAAACTATACCACTCACTTGCCAGAAGCAGCTAGACTCTGCACAGACACAGTAAGGACCAACAATATCCCACTAAAAAAGAAAAAGAAAAGAAAATTACACATAAGACAACGCAAAACACATCGCAAAGAATTTCATGCTCAAAACACTAACTAAATATGCTGCTATTATGACACCACTTACAAAAAATTCATCATGCATGACAATAATACTCATTTGGAGTAAACACAACAAAAATGTTTTCCTTACCAAAAAAATGCAACTACGCAAAACTGCAGATCAACCACTGCCGAAACCGCAAACAAGAATCAAAAGCTTTGCACTAGAATAAAAAGGAGAAAAAAAACATTACAATCACATATGCAAATAATGCACTAGTCCACACACTATCCACCAGCCAAACAAAGGTGGTAGGTGGGCCTAAAAGCATAAGACCAATCTGCCCCCACGGGGAGCAGAAACAGCCAAAAAATTCACCCTTATAAAGAGGGAGCAACCCTTGCCCAAGGGGTCACTCCCCAACACCAACATTTAAAAAACCCTGGTGTCTAGTGACTTCTGCCCCCTTGGGGACAGATGGGCCTGAAAACATATGGCCGATCTGCCCCCACGGGGAGCAGAAACAGCCAAAAAATTCACCCTCAAAAAGAGGGAGCGACCCTTGCCCAAGGGGTCCCTCTCCAACACCAACATTTAAAAAACCCTGGTGTCTAGTGGCTTCTGCCCCCTTGGGGACAGATGGGCCTGAAAACATATGGCCGATCTGCCCCCAAAGGGGGCAGAAACGGCCACAATAATAACACCATAAAGGGGAGCGACCCTTGCCCAAGGGGCAGCTCCCAACAACACTAAAACAATCCCTGGTGGCCTAGTGGGCATACAATAAAATTAATTGTTTATTTGGGTCGATCTGCCCTTCCAAGGGGTCAGAAACGGCCCAAATAAATGCTCCTCAAAGGGGAGCGACCCTTGCCTAAGGGGCATATTGCTCCCCCAAGGGGAGCGAACCTTGCCCAAGGGGCCGCTCCCCAACAACACTAAAACAATCCCTGGTGTCTAATGGCTTCTGCCCCCCTTGGGGCCGATCTGCGACCCTTGCCTAAGGGGCATATTGCTCCCTCAAGGGGAGCGAACCTTGCCCAAGGGGCCGCTCCCCAACAACACTAAAACAATCCCTGGGGTCTAATGGCTTCTGCCCCCCCACAAGGCCGATCTGCCCTCCCAGGGGTGCAGAAACGGCCCAAATAAATGCTCCCCAAAGGGTAGCGACCCTTGCCTAAGGGGCCGCTCCCCAAAAACATATCTAAAAAAAAAAAAAAAACCCTGGTGGCATGTGGGCACACAGCTACTTTTATAAAAATGGATTACAATCTGATCTGCCCCCCCTCAAGGGGGGAAGACCCAGCTAAACAAATTGCTCCCCCAAGGGGAGCGACCCTTGCCCAAGGGGACGCTCCCCGACACAAAAGGGCATTAAAAAAAAAAAAACGGGCATTCCTGCTGCACGATCGCGATCGTGCAGCAGGAATGCTTAAAGAGACATCGGAGGAAAGGAAAGCCCTTTCCTTTCCTCCGATGCCTTTTTACACAGCCCCCCACCCTCCCCGAGGAGAAACTCACCTCCTCTCCTCCGGACGCACTGGAAGCAAATGGCTTCCTGTGCATCCGGTATCCTCTAATGACGACAGCGCGCCTTGCGCGCTGACGTCATTAGATGATGTGGAGAGGGGGCCGGGGGGCAGCAGAACGGCTTCCCCTGCCTCCCCGGTGGGGGCAGCTTGAAGGGCGGCCCACGGGGGGAGTGCCAGCGCTTCCCCCGTGGGTGGGTGCTAGGATGGCCGGGAGCCGTCCGACGCACACGCCCACTGTGACGTCGGACGGCTCCCGGCCGTCCGACGCACGCAAGGAGTTAATGCGATTTTTAGATCTTGCTTATAGCAGTTTGGGTTTTTATTTAATTTATTTATCTGATGTTGCTTTTTTTTAAAAGCACTTTATTTATTGATGATTATGATAGACTGCTATAATGTGTATGAAAAAAGGAAGCAACACGTATTTTTTTTTCTTATTTAATTTTAAATTTAGAAGCTGTCATATTTATTGTAAAATGATTTGATAAATACACTAAACCTACTTACTTACCTGGCTCTAAAGGTGATGCCTTCACTGCTCCTGCAGTACGTGTGGTGTTATTTACACACTGGCCCACATGTAGGAAAATTAGCAGCTAGATATTTACCTCAACACACTTCACATCCAGATTATTTCTACAAATCTATCTTCAATTTGAAATAATATTGTAAACTGTGTGTTCCAGAGTTATTCCGCATTCTTGGGGCAAAATCAGTAACGGTATTACTGCACCTTTAAATGTGAGAAAACTCTGGTAATCCGTTTTTTTGCACAATTAACTCAGGATGATTGTTTTTGTGCAGGAAGGGACACCTTCCTCCACAAAAACAACCATTGATGACATTTTCCTCTTTCTATGCGTGCTGCAGAATGCAGCACGCATAGAAAGAGGAAAAACTAGGAGAAATAAAAGCATTTCTCCTCGTTGTGCCACTCTTATGTCTCCCGTGGGGGAGGCGTAGGAATCTGACGCATTCCTAGATTTACGAATCCTCGAAAATCTGGGAATGCTTCAGGTTCCATGGGAGATGCGTAGGAACACCCACAGCATCACCCATGGAACGCCCCTTACACACAGTGCTCTACATGAAAGGAGCACATATTTACAAGGCCATGAAAAGCCACGTAAATTATGCTGTGACACATTGCGCCACCGGAGAGTTAAAAAAGTGCCGCTCCGGTTGCCGCTAGGGCCTCGTAAATGAGGCTCTTGGTGTGTCGTGCTTGATTACAAAAAATACAAGGTAGTGCAATTTACTTTATGTAAGTAAGTGTTTGTATTTACTTATGTGACCATTTATGCAATGCTAAATAAAAACGTGATTCTTCTTCAAGTTTAATTACAGATTTTAATTGCTTGACAACTAAATTGTATTTATTTTTATTAAATTCTAACTAATAGGTCAAAACTATCAGACCACCCTGTTATCATTTCTTTTTGTTGCTGCACTAGTTCACATCCAATCTGTTGGACCTTTTGATCTCACTTCTCATCTTATGTATCCCATCAAATGATGCTCTCTTGCCTTTGTGGACTTACATTTCTCCTTTCATGGACCTACTGTCCTCTGTCAACTTGCTGTCTGGAACCACCAGTCATCTTTCACCATCCTTGATCTATGGATATTTCCTCTCAGTATCAATGTGCCCACCACTGGAGCCTACTGGCTTAACTACTTGATAGCCCACCTTCTATCCTGGGCATTGCAATCATAGGTTTATACCCTGCCCAATGACTAGACCACAAGATAGTCTTTGCACAGTTCTTCATTGTGCAAGACTTTTGAAAGTGATCTTGAATGTGATCTTGGAGGCTGTGCTCTATTCTCTTCTCATGGATATCGAATGCAGACTTAAACCTGTCTACTGCTGAAGTTATGCAATGTCATGTGAATTTTTATAGCACCCATTCACCTACGAGCACATCCTAGTGCTTTAGCAGGTGTGTGAGGCTAGCCTCTATGGGACTTAGAGAGGAGGAGGCTTTGATGTGTGTCAAAAACCTGGGCATCATCATCGATAATACTTTATCGATGAAAGACCACGTGCGGATCCTGTGTGGTAGAAGCTTCGCTACCCTGAAGCTCCTAAAGAGATTATTTCCCTGGATCCCTCGGGAAAGTAGGAGGACCATTATGCAGGCACTACTTGTTAGCAGGCTGGACTACGGAAATGCACTCTTTGTTGGTATGCCAGATTATTTATTTAAACGTCTGCAGGTCATACAGAACGCAGGGGCAGACTAGTATGCAATGAGAGCAGATACAGTTCTGCGACAAAATGCCTGAAACAACTTCACTGGCTGCCAATGCGCCAAAGAGCACGTTTCAAACTCTTAGGACATGCGCATAGGGCACTCTATCACACAGGCCCTAAGATTCTACAGAACAGAATAAAGTTCTATGTCCCACCCAGATGCCTAAGGTCACGTTCCCTAGCACTAGCTGAGACCAAGAGGATAAGAAAAAGCAGGACAGGTGGACGCACTTTTTCGCACCTTGCAGCACCTCATTGGAATGAGCTCCCGTTGGAGCTAAGACTAACTGAAGAACATATGGCGTTCAGGAAGAAACTTAAGACATATCTATTTCCCTAGACAAGCCGCCTGCCCCCAAACTAACCATAACTTTACTCATCATTTCTCCGCCACAACTAGCGCCGTGATATCCCAATGGGATGAATGTTGCGCTTTACAAATAAATAAATAAATAAATAAATGTGGTGTTGGAGGTTCTTAGAAATGGGATTTCTGGTTGTCTAGGGCACGCGCCTAAGCCAGGGAGAAACAGGACTCTAGTCAGGGCAAGGGAGTTACACACTGAAGATAACCCCTTCTCACCCCCTTGGTAGCTTGGCAGAGCAGTCAGGCTTATCACAGAGGCAATGTGTAAAGCGTTTGTGCAACAGGCACACATCAGAGACACACTAGGTCAGAGGTCTTCAAACATTTTGATGCCGAGACCCCCCTGTCTAAAACATTTAGGCGTAAGGACCCCCTCCTGACAAGAAATTTTTGAACTTGGGCCTCCTCATCATTGCCAACTATCGACAACCATAAATGCCCCCAATTCCCACAGCAAATCATTTATACATTGGGGAAATAAATTGAACAGTGTTTAGCAAACCAAAGGTCAGTGGTTGGGGGCGTGGTCAAAGGTGTGGCTAAAAACAAAAGGCCTCATTTATGAAGCATTGGCGTAGGGCAGCGCCGCGAGTCTTCTTGCTGCGCTGCCCTACGCCAATGTGAAAGGGCAGGAATGCACCTTATTTATGAAATATGGTGCATTCTTGTCCTTTTCCCCCTATGTTGGCACACAAATTGCTGCCTAACGCCAACATAGGCAGGATGGTTTTTGTGCAGGAAGGGGCACCTTCCTGCACAAAAACAATCCTGAGAGGGGCTTTCCTCTTTCTATGTGTGCTGCAGAATGCAGCACACATGGAAAGAGGAAAAAACGAGGAGAAATGAAAACATTTCTCCTTGTTACGCCTGCTGTGGGGAGGCGTAAGGTTTTGGCACTGCCCCAGGTTTACATGGTTTTGTACATCTGGGGCAGCGTCAAAATCCATGGGCGTTGTGTGGGAACACCCACCGCAACGCCTATGGAACGCCATATTGACATAGAGTAAAGCAACGCAGCGACTTGCGCTGTTTTGTCTTACTCCATATCTATGAGGCCATGCAAAGCCACGCAGGGTGACTTTGTCTCACTTCATAGATATGATTGAGATGCTTGTGCCGCTGAAGCTTAAAAAAAACTGACGCTCCAGTGGCGCAAGCCTAATAAATTAGCCAGAAAATATTTTGTTCGTTTTTTAGGTCTTTCACCATCAGGTAATGGGTAGCTTAAATGAAAAATACATTTAAAAAGTTTTTACTCAGTGGGAAATGCACTATATAAAACGTCTATTTAATGCACTGCATAGGTCTGTGTGTAACCAGAGAGCCACAGAATTAAATTTGGTTGATGCAGTGGAAAATAGTGACTTGTGTATTTTTAGTGCTATGAGGTCACAGCCTGTGACAGAAAGCACTGTGAATGTGTAAGTCATTATTTTATACTTGCATCACACACATTACAAAATAGACTGCTACAAAATGTGCAAAGAGTTTTAGGATAAAATGGAGCTTCCAAAATGTAGATTTGTGTAATATTAGACCATAATGAATGCATTTTTGTTTTTTTGCATAACTGTCCCTTCAACACCTCCTCAGTGGTACTAAGCGCTGTGTAAATACAGTTATCATTAAAAGCACACATTTCAGAGCCCAGTTGCTAACCACCACACAAAAAAACCACATCTTTGCCATCACAATGTTTGAAGTGATTCGAGCAATAAAAGCCAGAACCACCCCCAAGCATCCTTTACACTTGCAGATTAACTCCTAGTGTACATTTGCATTTCATTCAGGCAAGAAAGGCACCCTGGCATGAAGGCTTATTTTAAGGATTGTTTTACCTGTCTGCCTGGCCTCTTCCTTTTACAGCACATGACACTCAATCAACTTCAGCTGAAGCATTTTAATGATCACGGTTGACTTTGTCCAAAAGGAAGAGCACGTTTTGTATTTCAGGCAGAAGTTAGGCTGGGAAGTGCACGACCCCCTTCCCAGGACTCCGGGACCCCAATGTGGGTCATGTCCCACAAATTGAAGAGCTCTGCACTAGGCACACCACAAAAGAAACTCCACACAAGGTTATGTAAAAATAGCCTTTGTATTATCCATAAAACACATTAGAACGTAATCACAAATATACACTGTGCCACCTGGCACTTAGTATGACTTTACAGGGGATTATATACACTAAAGGGCCAATCAGGCCACTGTCATAACCATCAAAACTCACAGTTAGTGAAAACAACCAGTGACTACTAGTAAAGGTACACTTAGCATAAACATATTAGGCATGAATTCCTTAGCTTTACCTAGTAGAGCATGTTATGCAAAACCTAATCACATCAGGCCCACCTTAGGCCTAATTCTCATCAGCAGGCGTGCACCGTATCATGATCACTGCACACATGGGTACTCAGCATAGCACATTATGCCTTAGCATCAGAGACAGTGCACCAAAGTAAACACTTGCAAAGTGCACACATTTATAAAATCCCCATCACGGTACAAGCTGTCACACAGGGGTACTCAGGGCCCCGTCCTGGGCTCGCCCCAAAATACCCCTTCCAACACGAGGCCTCCAAACTGGCCCCCTAGCTGCCGATGCAGCAGAAACAATGCCCGTAATGCAAATGGGGGGTGCAACTCACCCTTGTCCCCTTCACTGCAGAATGCCCCCGGTGCTGCGATAGGTAGGCAGCTGCCGGTGATCATGCGGCGCAGCTGTGTCCATGCCAGAAATGTAGAGCAACTCTGCTCGGGGGCCTCCGTCGAGGTTTACCCCGAGATGCCCACAAACACAGTGCCCCCGAATAGCAGTTAGGGATGCAGCTGCCCGCTACCATGCGGCGCAGCTGCAGAGATGCCAGAAATGCCCAACAAGGCTGAGCCTGGGCCTCCCGCCCTGGCTCCTTAAATCGCGGCTGCCTGCACCCACGCGGTGCAGCCGCTCAGCCGTGAAATGGTGAAAAATGGACAGCAGGGTACGGAGCGAAGCCTCCGTTGGCCCCGCCCACAACCAGGCTTTCTCCTGCCTGCCTTCCGTTTCCGCCCACCACCAGGCTTGACGGCTGTGCATTGCCATGCATCCAGCGGTTCTTCTTGACCCCCCGCCAGAGTCAACCGCCACAGCTCCCTGCAAGACAGGAGCAGGACCCGGAGCGAAGTCTCTGGCGACTTTGCTCTCTGAGGGCAGCCCCGTCCGCAACCAGGCGTCACCTCTGCCTGGCTTCTGGGTGCTTCGCGGGCTCCCGGTTAGGTGGCCTCTCTTTTCACGTCACCAGGGCAATCCCCGGCCGGGGTCCCTGCTGCTTGTGCACTCTTCTCGCAGCCCGGGGCCATGTAGCAGAGCCCCAGCTGCAGAACCAAATGTTTGGCCACGGAGGAGAGTGCAGCGCTGCCCCCACCTTTCTGTAGGGCAAAAAGCGCTCCTCTCGTTTAGCACTGAGTTAGCCCTCTCCTGGGGCACTCGGCCTCACAGCGCTCTCAAAGCGCCCTCGACCCCTTTTAAAAGCTGAAATGCTCTGTCAGCACTTGTCCATAGTAAAAGGTAGAGCTCTCACCCTCTGCTTGCCTTGTCAGCAGGGGAGGCTCTTCACGCTCAGTGTCTCCCACCATGAGAGACAACCAGGGGCAGACAGCGCCCCTCCTAAGAACTGGCAAAGGGCAGGGCTGGGCCCAGGCAGGCCAGCTCACAGGGCCCTCCAGCAGAGGGGAAGTCCTTCGTGGCGGCTTCTCCTGGTGCCCAGCAGTCCTTCAGCACGCACAGTCCAAGCAGGTTCAACCTCACTTGGGGTCCCAGACCCAATATTTATATCACCTGCAGTCTTTGTGCCAGTGCGTTAGACCTAGTCCAAACCAGTTCTGGGGGGCACTTAACAAGTGCACAACAGTCCCCATTTAGTGTAGGTTCTGGCCCCAGACACACCACAGGGGGGTGGAGCAAGCATTGTGGAAGGCAGGCACAGTCCTATTCAGGGTCAGGTGCTACTCCTCCCACTACTCCAAATGCAGGTCGGCCTATTCAGCCTAGCGCTGACTCACCCAGCCCCTCTGGAGCCACTGCACCTATCCAGCCCCTGTCATCCAGAGCCAGACATGCAATACACAACAGGCAGGCACAAAGACACATAGCACACAGAAAGGCCCACTTCTAAAAGTGGCAATTCTAAAATAGTGATAATAAATCTGCCAACACCACTACGCAGCATTTATCACCACTATTTCAAACATACCAAACTTGATCACGCTACTCCTGTCATGTCAGGAATTACCACTGAAACACATATCAGGGAATCCCAATGCATTCTATGAGAGGGCAGCCTCACAGTAGTGAGAAACCAAATAGGCTGTTGGTCACTACCAGGACATGACACACAGTTAAGGCACATGTCCTACCTTTTACCTACAGCGCACCCTGCCCATAGGGCTAGCTAGGGCCTACCTTAGGGGTGACTGATATGTAGTAAAAGGGGAGTCACAGACATGGCACCTACTTTATGTGCCACGTCACAGCGGCAGTAAACTGCACGCGCAGGCACTGCAATGGCAGAGGTCTGAGACAGGTTTGAAAGGCTACTTTGGTGGGTGGCGCAAGCAGCGCTGCAAGCCCACCAGTAGTATTTAATTTACTGGCCCTGGGTATATGAGATACCACTTTACAAGGGACTGATAGGTAAATTAAATACGCCAAACAGGTGTAGACCAATATTACCTAAGTTTACCATAGAGAGCACATGCAGTTTAACACTGAACAGCAGTGACAAAGTGCCCAGAGTCCTAAAACCACCAACACCAGGTCAGAAAAAAATACCAGGAGGAAGGCAAAAAGTTCTGGGATGATCCTGCAAAAAGGGCCACGTACAACAGAGGTTGTTCAACATTTTAGGCACAATGCATGAGAAGGCTGTGGTACTGCATTTCAGAGCAGGAGACCAGCTAACAAGCCTTGAAGTAACTTAGGTAGCTTGGGATGAAGGGAGCAGGTCAAGTCTTCCTTCTCAGACAGCAGGGCAGGCCTGAGGCAGCAGGGTAGTCCTCTGGCAGCTGAGCAGTCCTTATGTAATATACACGGGTCCAAGAGTATGCTGAGGAGTGGGTCTGAGAGTCCTGTTTTTATTCCTGCTGCCCACTTTGAAATGGGAGAATCTTTTCAAGTTTTTACCCCACAGAGGTGTGTGGAACTTCCAGCCTCCCTGTCCTCGTCACAGTCTTTCTACAATCACAATACGCTAGTGTGAAGTTCTCTGTTTATGAGCTGAGATAGTATCTTTTATGTGCAAGCGTGACAGGTGACAGCTCCCCTCCACATCCTGCATTGGATGGCCCATCCTGCCAAAACCTACGCCCTCTATTGTGTGGCTGTCTGTGAGGAAAACACAGAGGCTAACTATACCTAGTCACGTGATCCAGTAAATGGGATACAGGCATCAAATGGTTAGGACAAGAAAATGCCAACTTTCTAAAAGTAATAAGAACAACAACGGGTCCCAAAGTTCCTCCTCGGACCTGCCAAAGAGGTTGTGACTCTTCTAATTTAATTTGCTAAGTCACTCACATTTTTTTACTTAATAGTTGCACAGGAGAGAAATGAATACTCTTCAGTACGCACCAGAGAGAAAGATAAATAAACAACCACTATATGTTTAGAAGAAAAATTTCATTTTTATATAATCTCTTGTTATCAAAGTAGCAAATTCATCGCAATATATGACAGTATGTCAATAGAAGGTCGCTCTAGAAAAAGGGTGCAAAGAAAAAGGGCTTGTGTGTGAAGTGAATGAGAGAGGGAGAAATCAAAGGAAGGCAATTTGAAAAACACAATATCACAATTTGTAGTAAATACGATGCTGAGATAAGTACACCAGTGTGGGTGGGCCTGTCTATAAGACAATTAAAGTTCCTCATTCTTCAGTGTCCGTTTTACAGGATGGTGCCGGCATATTCAAAAAAAGACCGCTTGTTGTTCTTATTGCACTAAACACAGGTCCTTTGACGTTTATTGGGTTACCCCATTAGTTCGTAATGGATAACTTTCCAAAAGTGGCATTTTTAGAACTGTGACTTAAAATCCAACTTTACCATTAAAGATGGCTTAAAATTCAAATTTCTCAGACACCAAACATGATATTCCAACCTGCTCCCAATCAAAAGTTATCACTTATTAAGTGTAATAAGGTAACCCAATGTTATCCTGTGGGGCAGGTAGGTCTCACAGTAGTGACAAAACAAATTTTGGAGTTTTCTACTACCAGGACATGAAGAGCTTAAAAGTACATATTCAACTTTTTAAATACAATACACCATCCACTAAGGGCTGTTTAGAGCCAGCCCTAGGGTTCACTTATATACATTAAAACAGTAGGTTTGTGCTTGGTTAAAGGTTTATTTTGCCAAATCAAATTGGCAGTATATAATTTCACACAAGCGGCAAATGGCAGGCTTTAGAAAATGTTTGAAAGGCTACTTAAGTTGGTGGCATAATAAGTGCTGCAGGCCGACTAGTAGCATTTAATATACAGGCCCTGGGTATAGGGTACGCCACTTTACTAGGGAGTTATAAGTAAATCAAATTTGGCAATCAGGTGTAAGTAAATGTTACTATAATTTAGGGCATGAGCATAAGCACTTTAGCACTGGTAAGTCAACAAAAACAGGGTCAGAAAAAATGAGAGGTAAAGGCAAAATGCTTGGGGTGAACCCTGAAGGGAAGACTGAGTCCACCACTACAGCACCTTTTGAAAAATCCCATATATATATATATATATATATATATATATATATATATATATATATATATATATATATATATATATATATATATATATATATATATATATATATATATATATATATATATATATAGATTAGGGCAGCATCATATGAATAAATATATCTATATATATATATATATCTATATATCTATATATATATATATATATGAAAGGAAACTCTCCAATACCCATAGAGAGAACACAAGATGCACCCGACTGCAAGCAATTCCTTTATTAAGCCAGGACACAAACACGGGTGTGCCTCCCCGACGCGTTTCAGTTTTAACACCTTAATCATGGGTTCCAGCGGCAACAATCAATTTTACTGAAAGCGGCTGACGTTCTTTTATACCTGTTGAAGGACAACCAATAGAAAACATTCTCAATGCATGCTGGTCTTTCCACTGCATTATGGTTAAGATAGTTCAACACAGTCCTTTCAATTATACATTCAGGTATACAGCCGCTTTCGAAACATAATAAATCATTTTATGTCCATCATTTCAAGTCCCAAGTGGGTTCACCTTATTTGTGTAATTTAAAAAAAATTTTTTTTTTCACCAGCTTACAGTCCCAAAGTCACCATGTATTCACGGCAATGCGGGCCCTCTACGCAGTTCATCTGCGATGGCTCCAGCCACCCATCTTTCTTCAGGCAGCACGGTACCAATATTCTCGAGGTGGTGCACTTGCAGGCGCCGTTGGGCTACGGCGTCAATTTATGAAAGGAAACTCTCCAATACCCATAGAGAGAACACAAGATGCACCCGACTGCAAGCAATTCCTTTATTAAGCCAGGACACAAACACGGGTGTGCCTCCCCGACGCGTTTCAGTTTTAACACCTTAATCATGGGTTCCAGCGGCAACAATCAATTTTACGAAAGCGGCTGACGTTCTTTTATACCTGTTGAAGGACAACCAATAGAAAACATTCTCAATGCATGCTGGTCTTTCCACTGCATTATGGTTAAGATAGTTCAACACAGTCCTTTCAATTATACATTCAGGTATACAGCCGCTTTCGAAACATAATAAATCATTTTATGTCCATCATTTCAAGTCCCAAGTGGGTTCACCTTATTTGTGTCCTTTAAAAAAATTTTTTTTTTCACCAGCTTACAGTCCCAAAGTCACCATGTATTCACGGCAATGCGGGCCCTCTACGCAGTTCATCTGCGATGGCTCCAGCCACCCATCTTTCTTCAGGCAGCACGGTACCAATATTCTCGAGGTGGTGCACTTGCAGGCGCCGTTGGGCTACGGCGTCAATTTATGAAAGGAAACTCTCCAATACCCATAGAGAGAACACAAGATGCACCCGACTGCAAGCAATTCCTTTATTAAGCCAGGACACAAACACGGGTGTGCCTCCCCGACGCGTTTCAGTTTTAACACCTTAATCATGGGTTCCAGCGGCAACAATCAATTTTACTGAAAGCGGCTGACGTTCTTTTATACCTGTTGAAGGACAACCAATAGAAAACATTCTCAATGCATGCTGGTCTTTCCACTGCATTATGGTTAAGATAGTTCAACACAGTCCTTTCAATTATACATTCAGGTATACAGCCGCTTTCGAAACATAATAAATCATTTTATGTCCATCATTTCAAGTCCCAAGTGGGTTCACCTTATTTGTGTCCTTTAAAAAAATTTTTTTCACCAGCTTACAGTCCCAAAGTCACCATGTATTCACGGCAATGCGGGCCCTCTACGCAGTTCATCTGCGATGGCTCCAGCCACCCATCTTTCTTCAGGCAGCACGGTACCAATATTCTCGAGGTGGTGCACTTGCAGGCGCCGTTGGGCTACGGCGTCAATTTATGAAAGGAAACTCTCCAATACCCATAGAGAGAACACAAGATGCACCCGACTGCAAGCAATTCCTTTATTAAGCCAGGACACAAACACGGGTGTGCCTCCCCGACGCGTTTCAGTTTTAACACCTTAATCATGGGTTCCAGCGGCAACAATCAATTTTACGAAAGCGGCTGACGTTCTTTTATACCTGTTGAAGGACAACCAATAGAAAACATTCTCAATGCATGCTGGTCTTTCCACTGCATTATGGTTAAGATAGTTCAACACAGTCCTTTCAATTATACATTCAGGTATACAGCCGCTTTCGAAACATAATAAATCATTTTATGTCCATCATTTCAAGTCCCAAGTGGGTTCACCTTATTTGTGTCCTTTAAAAATTTTTTTTTCTCACCAGCTTACAGTCCCAAAGTCACCATGTATTCACGGCAATGCGGGCCCTCTACGCAGTTCATCTGCGATGGCTCCAGCCACCCATCTTTCTTCAGGCAGCACGGTACCAATATTCTCGAGGTGGTGCACTTGCAGGCGCCGTTGGGCTACGGCGTCAATTTATGAAAGGAAACTCTCCAATACCCATAGAGAGAACACAAGATGCACCCGACTGCAAGCAATTCCTTTATTAAGCCAGGACACAAACACGGGTGTGCCTCCCGACGCGTTTCAGTTTTAACACCTTAATCATGGGTTCCAGCGGCAACAATCAATTTTACTGAAAGCGGCTGACGTTCTTTTATACCTGTTGAAGGACAACCAATAGAAAACATTCTCAATGCATGCTGGTCTTTCCACTGCATTATGGTTAAGATAGTTCAACACAGTCCTTTCAATTATACATTCAGGTATACAGCCGCTTTCGAAACATAATAAATCATTTTATGTCCATCATTTCAAGTCCCAAGTGGGTTCACCTTATTTGTGTCCTTTAAAATTTTTTTTTTTTTTTTTTTTTTCACCAGCTTACAGTCCCAAAGTCACCATGTATTCACGGCAATGCGGGCCCTCTACGCAGTTCATCTGCGATGGCTCCAGCCACCCATCTTTCTTCAGGCAGCACAGTACCAATATTCTCGAGGTGGTGCACTTGCAGGCGCCGTTGGGCTACGGCGTCAATTTATGAAAGGAAACTCTCCAATACCCATAGAGAGAACACAAGATGCACCCGACTGCAAGCAATTCCTTTATTAAGCCAGGACACAAACACGGGTGTGCCTCCCGACGCGTTTCAGTTTTAACACCTTAATCATGGGTTCCAGCGGCAACAATCAATTTTACGAAAGCGGCTGACGTTCTTTTATACCTGTTGAAGGACAACCAATAGAAAACATTCTCAATGCATGCTGGTCTTTCCACTGCATTATGGTTAAGATAGTTCAACACAGTCCTTTCAATTATACATTCAGGTATACAGCCGCTTTCGAAACATAATAAATCATTTTATGTCCATCATTTCAAGTCCCAAGTGGGTTCACCTTATTTGTGTCCTTTAAAAAAAATTTTTTTTCACCAGCTTACAGTCCCAAAGTCACCATGTATTCACGGCAATGCGGGCCCTCTACGCAGTTCATCTGCGATGGCTCCAGCCACCCATCTTTCTTCAGGCAGCACGGTACCAATATTCTCGAGGTGGTGCACTTGCAGGCGCCGTTGGGCTACGGCGTCAATTTATGAAAGGAAACTCTCCAATACCCATAGAGAGAACACAAGATGCACCCGACTGCAAGCAATTCCTTTATTAAGCCAGGACACAAACACGGGTGTGCCTCCCCGACGCGTTTCAGTTTTAACACCTTAATCATGGGTTCCAGCGGCAACAATCAATTTTACTGAAAGCGGCTGACGTTCTTTTATACCTGTTGAAGGACAACCAATAGAAAACATTCTCAATGCATGCTGGTCTTTCCACTGCATTATGGTTAAGATAGTTCAACACAGTCCTTTCAATTATACATTCAGGTATACAGCCGCTTTCGAAACATAATAAATCATTTTATGTCCATCATTTCAAGTCCCAAGTGGGTTCACCTTATTTGTGTCCTTTAAAAAATTTTTTTTTCACCAGCTTACAGTCCCAAAGTCACCATGTATTCACGGCAATGCGGGCCCTCTACGCAGTTCATCTGCGATGGCTCCAGCCACCCATCTTTCTTCAGGCAGCACGGTACCAATATTCTCGAGGTGGTGCACTTGCAGGCGCCGTTGGGCTACGGCGTCAATTTATGAAAGGAAACTCTCCAATACCCATAGAGAGAACACAAGATGCACCCGACTGCAAGCAATTCCTTTATTAAGCCAGGACACAAACACGGGTGTGCCTCCCCGACGCGTTTCAGTTTTAACACCTTAATCATGGGTTCCAGCGGCAACAATCAATTTTACTGAAAGCGGCTGACGTTCTTTTATACCTGTTGAAGGACAACCAATAGAAAACATTCTCAATGCATGCTGGTCTTTCCACTGCATTATGGTTAAGATAGTTCAACACAGTCCTTTCAATTATACATTCAGGTATACAGCCGCTTTCGAAACATAATAAATCATTTTATGTCCATCATTTCAAGTCCCAAGTGGGTTCACCTTATTTGTGTCCTTTAAAAAAAATTTTTTTCACCAGCTTACAGTCCCAAAGTCACCATGTATTCACGGCAATGCGGGCCCTCTACGCAGTTCATCTGCGATGGCTCCAGCCACCCATCTTTCTTCAGGCAGCACGGTACCAATATTCTCGAGGTGGTGCACTTGCAGGCGCCGTTGGGCTACGGCGTCAATTTATGAAAGGAAACTCTCCAATACCCATAGAGAGAACACAAGATGCACCCGACTGCAAGCAATTCCTTTATTAAGCCAGGACACAAACACGGGTGTGCCTCCCCGACGCGTTTCAGTTTTAACACCTTAATCATGGGTTCCAGCGGCAACAATCAATTTTACTGAAAGCGGCTGACGTTCTTTTATACCTGTTGAAGGACAACCAATAGAAAACATTCTCAATGCATGCTGGTCTTTCCACTGCATTATGGTTAAGATAGTTCAACACAGTCCTTTCAATTATACATTCAGGTATACAGCCGCTTTCGAAACATAATAAATCATTTTATGTCCATCATTTCAAGTCCCAAGTGGGTTCACCTTATTTGTGTGCTTTAAAAATTTTTTTTTTTTCTCACCAGCTTACAGTCCCAAAGTCACCATGTATTCACGGCAATGCGGGCCCTCTACGCAGTTCATTTGCGATGGCTCCAGCCACCCATCTTTCTTCAGGCAGCACGGTACCAATATTCTCGAGGTGGTGCACTTGCAGGCGCCGTTGGGCTACGGCGTCAATTTATGAAAGGAAACTCTCCAATACCCATAGAGAGAACACAAGATGCACCCGACTGCAAGCAATTCCTTTATTAAGCCAGGACACAAACACGGGTGTGCCTCCCCGACGCGTTTCAGTTTTAACACCTTAATCATGGGTTCCAGCGGCAACAATCAATTTTACGAAAGCGGCTGACGTTCTTTTATACCTGTTGAAGGACAACCAATAGAAAACATTCTCAATGCATGCTGGTCTTTCCACTGCATTATGGTTAAGATAGTTCAACACAGTCCTTTCAATTATACATTCAGGTATACAGCCGCTTTCGAAACATAATAAATCATTTTATGTCCATCATTTCAAGTCCCAAGTGGGTTCACCTTATTTGTGTCCTTTAAAATTTTTTTTTTTTTTTTTTTTTTTTTTTTCACCAGCTTACAGTCCCAAAGTCACCATGTATTCACGGCAATGCGGGCCCTCTACGCAGTTCATCTGCGATGGCTCCAGCCACCCATCTTTCTTCAGGCAGCACAGTACCAATATTCTCGAGGTGGTGCACTTGCAGGCGCCGTTGGGCTACGGCGTCAATTTATGAAAGGAAACTCTCCAATACCCATAGAGAGAACACAAGATGCACCCGACTGCAAGCAATTCCTTTATTAAGCCAGGACACAAACACGGGTGTGCCTCCCGACGCGTTTCAGTTTTAACACCTTAATCATGGGTTCCAGCGGCAACAATCAATTTTACTGAAAGCGGCTGACGTTCTTTTATACCTGTTGAAGGACAACCAATAGAAAACATTCTCAATGCATGCTGGTCTTTCCACTGCATTATGGTTAAGATAGTTCAACACAGTCCTTTCAATTATACATTCAGGTATACAGCCGCTTTCGAAACATAATAAATCATTTTATGTCCATCATTTCAAGTCCCAAGTGGGTTCACCTTATTTGTGTCCTTTAAAAAAATTTTTTTTCACCAGCTTACAGTCCCAAAGTCACCATGTATTCACGGCAATGCGGGCCCTCTACGCAGTTCATCTGCGATGGCTCCAGCCACCCATCTTTCTTCAGGCAGCACGGTACCAATATTCTCGAGGTGGTGCACTTGCAGGCGCCGTTGGGCTACGGCGTCAATTTATGAAAGGAAACTCTCCAATACCCATAGAGAGAACACAAGATGCACCCGACTGCAAGCAATTCCTTTATTAAGCCAGGACACAAACACGGGTGTGCCTCCCCGACGCGTTTCAGTTTTAACACCTTAATCATGGGTTCCAGCGGCAACAATCAATTTTACTGAAAGCGGCTGACGTTCTTTTATACCTGTTGAAGGACAACCAATAGAAAACATTCTCAATGCATGCTGGTCTTTCCACTGCATTATGGTTAAGATAGTTCAACACAGTCCTTTCAATTATACATTCAGGTATACAGCCGCTTTCGAAACATAATAAATCATTTTATGTCCATCATTTCAAGTCCCAAGTGGGTTCACCTTATTTGTGTCCTTTAAAAAATTTTTTTTTCACCAGCTTACAGTCCCAAAGTCACCATGTATTCACGGCAATGCGGGCCCTCTACGCAGTTCATCTGCGATGGCTCCAGCCACCCATCTTTCTTCAGGCAGCACGGTACCAATATTCTCGAGGTGGTGCACTTGCAGGCGCCGTTGGGCTACGGCGTCAATTTATGAAAGAAACTCTCCAATACCCATAGAGAGAACACAAGATGCACCCGACTGCAAGCAATTCCTTTATTAAGCCAGGACACAAACACGGGTGTGCCTCCCCGACGCGTTTCAGTTTTAACACCTTAATCATGGGTTCCAGCGGCAACAATCAATTTTACGAAAGCGGCTGACGTTCTTTTATACCTGTTGAAGGACAACCAATAGAAAACATTCTCAATGCATGCTGGTCTTTCCACTGCATTATGGTTAAGATAGTTCAACACAGTCCTTTCAATTATACATTCAGGTATACAGCCGCTTTCGAAACATAATAAATCATTTTATGTCCATCATTTCAAGTCCCAAGTGGGTTCACCTTATTTGTGTCCTTTAAAAATTTTTTTTTTTTTTTCACCAGCTTACAGTCCCAAAGTCACCATGTATTCACGGCAATGCGGGCCCTCTACGCAGTTCATCTGCGATGGCTCCAGCCACCCATCTTTCTTCAGGCAGCACGGTACCAATATTCTCGAGGTGGTGCACTTGCAGAGGCGCCGTTGGGCTACGGCGTCAATTTATGAAAGGAAACTCTCCAATACCCATAGAGAGAACACAAGATGCACCCGACTGCAAGCAATTCCTTTATTAAGCCAGGACACAAACACGGGTGTGCCTCCCCGACGCGTTTCAGTTTTAACACCTTAATCATGGGTTCCAGCGGCAACAATCAATTTTCTGAAAGCGGCTGACGTTCTTTTATACCTGTTGAAGGACAACCAATAGAAAACATTCTCAATGCATGCTGGTCTTTCCACTGCATTATGGTTAAGATAGTTCAACACAGTCCTTTCAATTATACATTCAGGTATACAGCCGCTTTCGAAACATAATAAATCATTTTATGTCCATCATTTCAAGTCCCAAGTGGGTTCACCTTATTTGTGTCCTTTAAAATTTTTTTTTTTTTTCTCACCAGCTTACAGTCCCAAAGTCACCATGTATTCACGGCAATGCGGGCCCTCTACGCAGTTCATCTGCGATGGCTCCAACCACCCATCTTTCTTCAGGCAGCACGGTACCAATATTCTCGAGGTGGTGCACTTGCAGGCGCCGTTGGGCTACGGCGTCAATTTATGAAAGGAAACTCTCCAATACCCATAGAGAGAACACAAGATGCACCCGACTGCAAGCAATTCCTTTATTAAGCCAGGACACAAACACGGGTGTGCCTCCCCGACAGCGTTTCAGTTTTAACACCTTAATCATGGGTTCCAGCGGCAACAATCAATTTTACGAAAGCGGCTGACGTTCTTTTATACCTGTTGAAGGACAACCAATAGAAAACATTCTCAATGCATGCTGGTCTTTCCACTGCATTATGGTTAAGATAGTTCAACACAGTCCTTTCAATTATACATTCAGGTATACAGCCGCTTTCGAAACATAATAAATCATTTTATGTCCATCATTTCAAGTCCCAAGTGGGTTCACCTTATTTGTGTCCTTTAAAATTTTTTTTTTTTTTTTTTTTTTTTTTCACCAGCTTACAGTCCCAAAGTCACCATGTATTCACGGCAATGCGGGCCCTCTACGCAGTTCATCTGCGATGGCTCCAGCCACCCATCTTTCTTCAGGCAGCACGGTACCAATATTCTCGAGGTGGTGCACTTGCAGGCGCCGTTGGGCTACGGCGTCAATTTATGAAAGGAAACTCTCCAATACCCATAGAGAGAACACAAGATGCACCCGACTGCAAGCAATTCCTTTATTAAGCCAGGACACAAACACGGGTGTGCCTCCCCGACGCGTTTCAGTTTTAACACCTTAATCATGGGTTCCAGCGGCAACAATCAATTTTACGAAAGCGGCTGACGTTCTTTTATACCTGTTGAAGGACAACCAATAGAAAACATTCTCAATGCATGCTGGTCTTTCCACTGCATTATGGTTAAGATAGTTCAACACAGTCCTTTCAATTATACATTCAGGTATACAGCCGCTTTCGAAACATAATAAATCATTTTATGTCCATCATTTCAAGTCCCAAGTGGGTTCACCTTATTTGTGTCCTTTAAAAAATTTTTTTTTTTCTCACCAGCTTACAGTCCCAAAGTCACCATGTATTCACGGCAATGCGGGCCCTCTACGCAGTTCATCTGCGATGGCTCCAGCCACCCATCTTTCTTCAGGCAGCACGGTACCAATATTCTCGAGGTGGTGCACTTGCAGGCGCCGTTGGGCTACGGCGTCAATTTATGAAAGGAAACTCTCAATACCCATAGAGAGAACACAAGATGCACCCGACTGCAAGCAATTCCTTTATTAAGCCAGGACACAAACACGGGTGTGCCTCCCGACGCGTTTCAGTTTTAACACCTTAATCATGGGTTCCAGCGGCAACAATCAATTTCTGAAAGCGGCTGACGTTCTTTTATACCTGTTGAAGGACAACCAATAGAAAACATTCTCAATGCATGCTGGTCTTTCCACTGCATTATGGTTAAGATAGTTCAACACAGTCCTTTCAATTATACATTCAGGTATACAGCCGCTTTCGAAACATAATAAATCATTTTATGTCCATCATTTCAAGTCCCAAGTGGGTTCACCTTATTTGTGTCCTTTAAAATTTTTTTTTTTTTTTTTTCACCAGCTTACAGTCCCAAAGTCACCATGTATTC
The DNA here is from genome assembly GCA_963921515.1 of Calotriton arnoldi. Lineage (NCBI taxonomy): Eukaryota > Metazoa > Chordata > Amphibia > Caudata > Salamandridae > Calotriton > Calotriton arnoldi. The sequence goes on along the minus strand of CAWUFW010007436.1, from coordinate 546,767 downwards.
ACGGCAATGCGGGCCCTCTACGCAGTTCATCTGCGATGGCTCCAGCCACCCATCTTTCTTCAGGCAGCACGGTACCAATATTCTCAAGGTGGTGCACTTGCAGGCGCCGTTGGGCTACGGCGTCAATTTATGAAAGGAAACTCTCCAATACCCATAGAGAGAACACAAGATGCACCCGACTGCAAGCAATTCCTTTATTAAGCCAGGACACAAACACGGGTGTGCCTCCCCGACGCGTTTCAGTTTTAACACCTTAATCATGGGTTCCAGCGGCAACAATCAATTTTACGGAAGCGGCTGACGTTCTTTTATACCTGTTGAAGGACAACCAATAGAAAACATTCTCAATGCATGCTGGTCTTTCCACTGCATTATGGTTAAGATAGTTCAACACAGTCCTTTCAATTATACATTCAGGTATACAGCCGCTTTCGAAACATAATAAATCATTTTAGCCCAACGGCGCCTGCAAGTGCACCACCTCGAGAATATTGGTACTGTGCTGCCTGAAGAAAGATGGGTGGCTGGAGCCATCGCAGATGAACTGCGTAGAGGGCCCGCATTGCCGTGAATACATGGTGACTTTGGGACTGTAAGCTGTTTAAAAAAAAAAAAAAAAAAAAAAAAAAAATTTTAAAGGACACAAATAAGGTGAACCCACTTGGGACTTGAAATGATGGACATAAAATGATTTATTATGTTTCGAAAGCGGCTGTATACCTGAATGTATAATTGAAAGGACTGTGTTGAACTATCTTAACCATAATGCAGTGGAAAGACCAGCATGCATTGAGAATGTTTTCTATTGGTTGTCCTTCAACAGGTATAAAAGAACGTCAGCCGCTTTCGTAAAATTGATTGTTGCCGCTGGAACCCATGATTAAGGTGTTAAAACTGAAACGCGTCGGGGAGGCACACCCGTGTTTGTGTCCTGGCTTAATAAAGGAATTGCTTGCAGTCGGGTGCATCTTGTGTTCTCTCTATGGGTATTGGAGAGTTTCCTTTCATATATATATATATATATATATATATATATATATATATATATATATATATATATATATATATATATATATATATATATATATGAGAACACAGTCCCAACTTCACAATAGATGAAGAAACGCAGGTACAGACCACAACGTGCTGCTAGTAGATATTTAAGTGCAACTTTATTCCGTGCAAATCGGCATGACGCGTTTCGGCCGTGTCACCACGACCTTGATCATATATATATTTATTCATATGATGCTGCCCTAAAGTTGAGGCACCACAAATCAGCGATGTAACAACCTTTTATTCTGCAAGGTGGCAAGAAAAACGGCATCTCCTGACAGCAAGTTACTCTTGTCCAAACGCGTTTCAGGCTATCTCAGCCCTTGATCACTGGTGTCATCAGGAGGCAAAGCTGTGCAGTTTCGCGCCATATTTGCAGCACTTTTAAGTTAATTGCCATAGTGGGCGTGGCTATTAAGCACTCTGGTTTTTGTAGTGTTTAGTCTCTAGTAGTTTGCCACTGTGTCTCCTTTAAAATTTCAGTTCCATTTTTTGATGTGCTTATAACTTTGGCGTCGTTTGACGAATCTTTACGAAATTTTCCAAAAAGTTCCTCTTTTCAGGTGAGCTCCTATCCTGAAAGTTTGGGGGTGATTCGTGAAGGGGGGGCTGAGAAAAAAGGGGGCTCCAAAACGTGTTTTCTCCATGCAATTTCCATAGGAAACTTTAGACAAGGCTACAGGTCAAACTGCTGAACGGAATTACGCCAAATTTGGCAGGGAGAAAGGTCTTGGTCCAGAAATCACGCTTTTGTTTAAATGGGGTAAGTCCGTTCAGTAGTTTTAGAGAAATATCAAAATTTACAGATATCGATATTTGAGAATTCTGACATCTGATTGGCTGAGGCGTTACGAGCACGAGCGTGCGGCTCATTGGTTGCGAACTGTTGAAACTAGGAACTGTTGGCAGCCAATTTGTGACTGAGTTGAAAGGCGTAGGGTGAAATAAAAGAGAAAAATTGTATAAAAGGGTATAGTAGGAACACTGTGGTCTTACTTTAAGCAGTCTGTACGGTGCAGAGGTAGGGAGTTTGAATGTTGCGTAGCCCGTGGAAATCACGTCCGCAGAACAACGGTGCGCGGTATTGCGGCAAGGTTGCATAGGCTCTGGAAATCCCATCGGGAAAACAATGCGCCATATTGCCGCAAGCAGTGTGTAGGGTGCACACAGAGGTAGTGTGAATGTGCGGTATTGCGGCAATGTTCAGTAGGCTGTGTAAATCATATCGGGAAAATAGAATGCGCCGTATTGCAGGCTTCCTTTAATATAATGCGCAGTGATGTTTACTTATAAAGAGGTGTTCACTTTTATCACGGACAGTGTCACTTTCTTAGACGAAATTTAATATTATGTGGGAGGGCGTGTTCTGTTCGTGTGTCTGGAACAAAATTAACGTTTAATTGGCTGAGGTGTTCCAACAACGAGCTCAATGTTCATTGGCTGCGAACCATTGACAGTAGAAGTGTTACAAGCCATTTCCTCCCCGTCCGCGGAGTAGCAGGGACATCTGATTGGCTGACGTGTTCCAAGCAGGACCTTCACAAGCTTAATGTTCATTGGCTGCGAACCATTGAAAGTAGAAGTGTTGCCAGCCATTTCCTCCCCGTCCGCGGAGTAGCAGGGACATCTTATTGGCTGACGTGTTCCAAGGAGGACCTTCCCAAGCTTAATGTTCATTGGCTGCGAACCATTGAAAGTACAAGTGTTGCCAGCCATTTCCTCCCCGTCCGCGGAGTAGCAGGAACATCTGATTGGCTGACGTGTTCCAAGCAGGACGTTCCCAAGCTTAATGTTTATTGGCTGTAAACCATTGAAAGTAGAAGTGTTGCCAGCCATTACCTCCCCCTCCGCGGAGCATCAGGGACATGTGATTGGGTAACGTGTTCCAAGCAGGACCTTCCCAAGGTTAATGTTCATTGGTTGTAAACCATTGAAAGTAGAAGTGTTGGGAGCGAGTACAAGTTTGCTCATTATTGGCTGGGAACGGTTCACTGTTGTGAACCATTTTGTGACGCACTTCAATGGAGTACGGGAAAAGAAAGTAGTTGCGGGGAGTGTAGGAACACTATTAACTCTGTACAGTGGTCACAAGGTGGTGGACAGGGATTGTGAAGGTAAACATTGTTTTTTATATATTTTAAGGGCCATTTATATAATTGGCAGAGGGTGTACAAATCACGGCGGGAAAATAACAAAGTGTGTTGCAGTCTTCTTTTTATTAAGTTTGCGGGTGGGATACTTCCCAGGGGCACTGTTTAGTTATAATGTGGTGTTTACTTTTCTGACGGGGAGCTGTGGTTGCGCAGCAAAATTTCATTCTAGGTTTCAAATAGTTTTTATTAAGCAATTACATATCTACTTTCTGTGGAAACTGAAGCTGTATATATCAAAGAGGTGACAAATAAAAACGCAATTCATAAAATATCCCTTAAGCGTGGGCACACCCTCCCTTTTGTTTCTGCTATAATTTGTAAAAGTGTTGCCCCATATTCTTGATAATATAAGAGGGCATGAGTTACTTTTAGATAAAGTAGAAAAGAAGTGCTACAAGAAACACTCCCGCACTACATCATCTCAGGTCACAAGAACAATAACAAGTAAAAAACAGTTAAACACAAATCACTTTATATTACATAGAAATGTACGCTTTATCATTTTTTATAATTTCTATTCTGTAGAATTCGGGAAAGTTCGGTCGTAGTGCTTAGAGGTCGCTCACTGCTCCGCTAACAAATCACGTACTCCTTTAAGAATATATAGGAGAGCAGTATCATAATATACACTGCTGGTCGTATATATTCTATAGGGAGAAGGTGAATAGGAACCGCAACAGACAAAAATAGAAATAGCAAAAAAAACATTCAGAAATGTAGGGTTTATCAAAGGGATTCACTAAGAAAGAATCTATGGGAACTATTTTTTTTAAACTGCAATTTCCAAAAAGATTGTCACTGTAAAAATATCTGATCAAATAAGTTATAAAGGTCAGTAAACTGTATTTCAGATGGTTTACTCCTGGCGGCGACAAATCTGCAATTCCTGTTGTGTGGAAATATCACACTCTTACAATATACACAGTGTCACTGATGGCACACAAAAAGGACAATGAAAATGAAGTCATCAATACAAAACAAGATCCATAACGAAATACTTTCCAGCGATGAGTATGTTCAGAGCTTCTTTTCTCCGGGACTTCGAAATCTTTCATCTTCGCGCCAACGGGTCATAAAGTGCTCTGAGATCACAATGACTGTTAATATTATAATATACATATTCACAGTATATGATCCCAAGGAAGAAACAGAGTAAGAACGAGAAGGTGCTGACGTTAAATATAAATCTTTAGTCTTCGCGTCGAGGGGTCATAAACTCCACTGAGGTCAGTATAAATGTTAATATTACAATATACATACTCACACTATATGACCTCAAGGGAGAAATAGACTAAAAACCAGAAGCTGCTGACGTTACATATAAATCTTTAGTCTTCGCGCCGACGGGTCACAAACTCCTCTGAGATCATAATGTGTGATTATTATGATATACATACTCACACTATATGACCTCAAGGGAGAAATAGACTAAAAACCAGAAGCTGCTGATGTTACATATAAATCTTTAGTCTTCGCGCCGACGGCTCACAAACTCCTCTGAGATCATAATGTGTGGTTATTATAATATACATACTCACACTATATGATCTCAAGGGGGAAATAGACTACAAACTAGAAGCTGCTGACGTTACATATGAATCTTTAGTCTTCGCGCCGACGGGTCACCAACACTTCTGAGGTCAAGTACAGTGTCAATATTATAATATACAAAGTCACACTATATGAGCTCAAAGGAGCCAGAACAGAAACAATGTTTGCTGTATTCAGTCTGTTTCTAAATACAAGCTGCTGGCGTTAAATATATAGCAAAAACAACCAATAACACTTTTTTCTAAATACAAGTGTTTAAATATTGACAAATAGCTACGTATTATAAATATCTAGTATGCCATAATCAAACAACTTACAACTCAGGATTATGTTTTGTGGCCGCAAAAGAAGAATCCGACTCTAGAAAAGAGCACCTGCATCACTGAATGGAGACGCGTAAATAACTCGCAAAAACGAAACTAATCAATCAACAGGTGTGGTTTATATACTTTTTGGTTATTGAGTAGTCTATGGAAGGAAAATTCGGCTCCGCCCATTTAGATGTCACGTTTGACAGTTGACACGTGCTCACGTTTTAACTGTTTAACTTGTGCACGTGTTGGGAAAAGTTACAAAATGTGAAGCGGAAAAAGTTTCTATTTCGATCCTAACACGTATAAGGTCCGTCATATGTACATACGTTGGAGAGCTTACAAACTGTTACCCGGAAAACCGTGTCATTTCCATTCTCATGAGTAAATGCATTTATTAATTGCTGTAATTCTAAATAGAAGACATAAAAAAAAAGATCTTTCAGAATAGAAGAAAAAAAAGCGTGATAATATTTCTCATCACTATGGTTTTAAATTAAAAATATGCGAGCATTTGTAAAGCGTACAGCTACCCCTGGAAAGGTGTACCGGCGCTCGGGGGCGTCGGAAAGATTAAGCAAGGTGTTGCCCACAGTGACATAGTGGTGGGCTAACGTGCCGCTGGAGCCGGGAATCGAACTGTGAACGCTGTTGTTTGAAGTCAGGTATCATAGCTGCTGCGTCACACTTTTTCCACACTTATATGTTAATTAGTGCTAATTAAGTTTCAAACATTGTTAAATTATAACTAATAACAGACTACTGTTACAGTTAGTTTTTCACTACAAAAAGTATGCACGTCTTTTTTACACTTAGTTAAAAACAATATAGGTATCAGGGACATTGTAGTTAGAAATTAGCATTTATAAAACCTTTGAAATTCACTGAAAAAGCCATAGGTTTTACAGACGTTATAGTTAGAAATTAGCATTTATAAAACCTTTGAAATTCACTGAAAAAACCATAGGTTTTACAGACGTTATAGTTAGAAATTAGCATTTAAAAAACCTTTGAAATTCACTGAAAAAACCACAGGTTTCAGGGGCGTTATAGTTAGCTGGACATTTCACTCGTACAAAACCATAGAAATTCCACTGTTATAGTTAGTTCAGCTAACTATAACTCGCGCTCCCGCAATGCACTGCTCATGACGTCACATATTACATCACTCATGACATAGTCAGTGACATCACTGATGACATCACTGATGACACCTCAAATGACATCACTGATGACATCACTGATGACATCATCCAGTGACTGTGTGTTTCTGTAAACTTTAAATATGTTTTTTATATATATATATGCAAAGCTGTATTGAAGAATGAGTGGGTGTATAAGTGTCTGAATAGATGATTTAGTACGTGCATAACTGACTGTATAAATGAGTGATTAATAGTGTGTTACTGAATGCATGGGTTAGTGACTAAACTGTGTGAATGTCTGTATCAGTCTGTCAGTTGATGTGTAAGCGGCTGCCTGGGTTGGTGAGTAGCTACATGAGTGTCTACATGGGTTATTGATTGGTTGTCTCAGTATCTGTATGGGTGCCTGAGTGTATGTGTGGGTGGGTGGGGGGCGTGTGAGTGTGCATAGATGTGTGAGTGGGTAATTCACTGGGTGTACGGGTTCAAGAGTGCATCTGTGAAGGACTGTATTGGTGGGAGAGTGTGTCTATGGGTGTGTTGGTGAGTGAATGGATGTCTCAGTGGTACATGTGTGAGTAACTACATATGTGAAAGGCAGTATATGTGAGTGTTGGACTATATAAATGACTATATGTGAGAGTGAGTGATTGTGAGAGTGGCTTGATGGATGAGTGTGTGCTTGTGTCAGTGATTGTATAAGAGAGTAATTATGTGTTAGTATCTGTATGAAGTGAGGTGGTGTGTGTATAACTGTATAGGTGAGTAAATGGGAGTATGATTGATTCTTTGCATGACTGACTAGGTGTGTGAGTAACTCTATGGTTAGTGGTGTTGTGTGAGTATCTGTATAGGTGTATGAGTGCATATTTCAGTGGCTATATTGATGAGTGACTGCGTGTATGAGTGACTGTATGGATGAGTGGATGTGTGTGTAGACCTATGAATCAGTGAGTGGGTATGTACTAACTGGTATTGGTGTGTCTATGGTTTCGAGAATGGTAGTCTGTATTTTGGAGGGGGTGTATCAAAGGTTATATTAGGGTGTGAGGAGGTGCATCAGATGATCACGTGGATGATGTCATCAGTGATGTCATTTGAGATGTCATCAGTGATGTCATCAGTGATGTCACTGACTATGTCATGAGTGATGTAATATGTGACGTCATGAGCAGTGCATTGCGGGGGCGCGAGTTATAGTTAGCTGAACTAACTATAACAGTGGAATTTCTATGGTTTTGTATGAGTAAAATGTCCAGCTAACTATAATGCCCCTGAAACCTATGGTTTTTTAAGTGAATTTCAAAGGTTTTTTAAATGCTAATTTCTAACTATAACGTCTGCAAAACCTATGGTTTTTTCAGTGAATATATATATATATATACATATAAATATATATATATCAATCCTCAATAGCTCTTTCCGAAATTCTCGACCCATGGAAGGGTGTGCGCAAGCCAGCGAAGCATGCCGATATTATCTAAAACACACAAATCCAATGATGCTCTCACTCAGGATGGATACCAATGCAGTGCAGTTGATTTATTTCTTCATAAATCTCGTAACGAGTTTCGACTGTGCAAGCAGTCTTGATCACACGAGAGAACATTCAAAATGAGTGTCAATGCATAGCCTTAAAAAAAACATTGTTGACGGACTTCATGGAATGATCCATTTCACAGGGTACAAACAGTGGTGGCCATATTTGCATGGATAACAGTATTAGGGATATGATGTATTGAGCTGTGTTACCGGTGCTTGAGCAGAGGTAAATAAAATACGTATTTACTGAATTAGTCGCTTTGAAATGTGTGCAACATCCAGAGGCAATAGTACAATCAAGCTCAAGTCATACATCTGTATATACATGAGGATGAATATAAAGATTACACAAACAGTTGCATGTGCTAAACAAACAGGATGCTCTAACCCCGGGGCTGACAGAAATCTATTAAGGGCAGTCCCGCATTGCATGGCTCGCTTCCAAAGGGACGAAATGTCCAAAGTCCATGATAACCCCAATGATGGTGAAGCTTGCATACCCGAGTGAGCGGGTGAGGTAGTCAATGCAAGTACTAGGGAAACTCGTTTATCTACAGATGCCGACATGGCTAATGGCCCAAGTGGGTTAAACAGGGAAAGATGCATGAGTACAGTGCATGTATTGATGTCAAAGGTTTATGTACCCAAGTGGGTCAAAGTGCTCAAAGGAGGGGTGGGGGGGAAAGGTGCTGCACATGCCCACAGGGCTCAGCCCGTAATGACTGGTGTTCCAGGTCACATGGGATTCAGAGGGTCCAGCAGTAGATATACTCCAAGGCATGGAAAGTAGACAAAAACGAAAGACTAAACAAAAAATTATGAACTTCTCATCTTGTGCATGTGGATCACCTGGTGGCTACTCCATGAAGAAAAGGGTAGGGAACCTGTGTGGTTGTCACCGATATACTCCGGTGGGTCCCTAACTTTCTTCCTGAAAGACATACAAAGAATAAAACAAAACAAAGTTAAAATATAAAATATGAAACCATTGTTGCCATTACTCAGTCTTCATGTGTGAAGAAAGGAGAACGGAGAGAGAAACAGGAAAACAGTAAATGTTCATCTAGCTGTGTGTGATCACAGGGCAGGGCCAATGAGCCCAGGTCCAAGATGTACTTTGATTCCCTCTTCCTAAGTTTGAGTACCCTATTACCCCCTCTGGGATCTGGGTGTACCTGTTCCACTACATATTATCTCAGTTTAGAACTGTCCGAGAAGTGGTGAGTTTGGAAGTGTCTAGCTATGGGGTAATGGTGATCTTTGTTCGTGATGCCCTCATGTGGTCCAGGATTCTTTTCTTAACCATAAATGTGGTGCTGCCTGTATACCTAAGGTTACATGTGCATTCAAGGATGTAAACAACATAGGAGGAACTTCAGGTAAATAATTGCAGAATCTTCCTATTTTCGTTGCCTCTGGGAGTTGTATATTCTTTCTTCATGAGGCTGCTGCGGCAAGCTTTGCAGTGGCCGCAAGGGAAAAATCCCTGGAGATTGTGACCTCTGGTTTGCTCGGCTACTGTAACATCCCCATGAACCAGACTATCTCTGAGGCTGCGTCCCTTTCAGTAGGTTATTCTAGGTCTTTTCTGCATACTGTTCCTATAACAGGGTCACTCGCCAAGATATCCCAGTTTTTGGTTAGAATTTTCTGTATGTCATGTGAATTGTTTTTGCATGTTAGTATAATCCTTGTCACTTCCTCACTAGTATCCATGTTGTCATTGGGGTGATCTGCCAGTGTAGTGGCCCTGTTGACAAGGCTTGCTTTTGTCATGACCTTTTTGAGGACCCATAGGGGATAGCCACGTTCCCTGAATCTCGAAATCATATCAGCTTGCTCAGCTTGAAAGGACTCTTCTGTGTTGCAATTGCGCTCAGTCCTTAAGAGTTCCCCGTAGGGGATGCTCCTTTTGAGGTTGTTAGGATGGCTACTGAGGGTGTGCAAAAGACTCTTCCCCTCAAGGCATTCCGGAACAGTTTGGTATGAATTTTGTTATCAGCCATCTCAATCCACACATCTACGAAGTTGACCGTGTGCCTGCTCATATTACAAGTGAGAGAGAGATTACGAGTATTGTGGTTGAGTTTGTTGACAAACTCCCCCGCCTTTTCCTCCTTTCCGTTCCAGTTGAGGAACAGGTCTTCTATGTTTTATAGCCAGAGGACCACTTGTTCATACTCCAGAAAGTTGCTAGGGTCATTGGAGATTTCTTCCTCCCAGGCCCCCAGAAAGAGATTGGCAAAACAAGTCCCCAAGGCTGTCCCAATGATTTGTCTGTGGGGGGAACCGTCAAATATAAAGATGTTGTTCTGTAAGCAGTGTTTAATCATATCAAGAATCATAGTGGTATGTTCAATATACCTAATTGGTCTTTTGGAAAGGTAATGTTGGCATGCTAAGGTGCCTGATTCGTGGTCGATGATCGTATAGAGAGAGTTGACATACGTGTTAAAAGTAAATAACCTCTCTCCCATTGTATGTCCTCAAGTTTGGCTAGAAAGTCCTTGGTGTCCCTGACATGTGAGGGAAGGATCATGATCATGACGTAATCCCTCAGAAAAGGGTCCTCAAGGCTGTTCCCTTCGGAGCCACTGGCGGGCGTGTTTTCCCTAGAGCGAGGAAGCAGCCTTAAGGAAAGTGTGACAACAGACGTCCCTCCTCCCCCGTTTGGACTCATGATGCCTCAATGAGGTGTTTAACATATAACAAAGGAACAGACCGTAAGGTAAAAAATGGGCGTGGGGTGGCAATCCTACATCTCTCGTCCTACTCTTGTTCAATTTCCAAATTGACAAATATTAGCAATATTGAAGGGCTTGCCTTTACTCTTGTTTTTAACCCCCTCCTTTGCCATTATCAGGGGCACTAATCTACCCTCCTACTCACTTTTCAGCTAACTCTCTACAGCTATTGTCGGATGCGTTAGGTCAATTGTCTCCTCTTCATGCCAATTTTATGGTATTAAGTGATTTTCATTTACATGTGGACAACCCAAATAGCAGACTTGCTCAACAGATTGTGACCTCTCTGGAAGGTTTCAATTAAGAACAATTAGTAAATGAGCCCACTCATTAAGCGGGTCATACTCTCGATCTCATTATACCTAACCCCTCAACAGCCTTGATTAAACCTGCACTGTAACTTAGCTGGTCAGACTATTTTTATTCTTTTTAATGTTCTGTCCATGGTTCCTTTTAGTTTACAAGGGCAGACATGGAAAACATCTAGACTTTGGCACAAACTTCCCAACTTGTGGAGACATTACATTCTATTCCCTTTAATTGCAGGGGAGTTTTGGAACAGCATGTGGCCAGCTTTAATAATTGGCTGGTCAGTGCCATGGATATTGTTGCCCCTCTAAAATCCTCCACTTTAAAAAGATCTTTGGTTTTTGGATGCTTTAAAGGAGGAGAAATCTTTATGTAAAAGGTTAGAGTAGAGATGGAGGATCTGTTATGATAAAGGGTCTAAAGCGACTTATCATGCCTCCTTGAAAAGCTATCATGCTGCCATCCAGAAGGCTCAACAAACCTTCATTGCTTCCTCCATCACAGAGGCATTTAATAAACCTTGGGCCAGATGCATCAACAAACCATTTTGCAATTTCCTAATTGCGAAACCTTGGGATTCTCAATTAGAAAATCGCAAAATGGAATGCATGAAAGTGTGTTTAACACTTTTAGCGATTCCTAGGGGATCGCAAATGACCTACCTCATGAATATTAATGAGGTAGGTTGCAATTTGCGACTCCCAATTAATCGCAAAAATCATGATGGTGGCCTGCTGGGCTGCTGGGCTCAACAGACCACCATGTCTGTGATTGCTTTTTAATAAAGCAATTCTTTTTTTTTTTTTAAATGCAGCCCGTTTTTCTTAAAGGAAAACGGAATGCGTTAAAAAAACAAAAAAATGAAAAGTTTTCTTTTCATTTTTTAGGAGCAGGCAGTGGTCCGTGGGACCAATGCCTGCTCTTAAAAAATGATTTAACTAACATTCACAAAGGGGAAGGGGTCCCATGGGACCCCTTCCCATTTGCGAATGGGTTACCACCTACTTGAAGTAGGTGTTAATATGCGAATGTTTTGCGACCGCATTCACAGTCACAAAACATTAATGCATACCGTTAGGATTCGCTAGTTGGAAGGGATGCCCTAAACACGCCCCTTCCAAATAGCGAATCGCAAAAGCCATTTTGCGATTCGGTAACAGGTTACTGAATCGCAAAATTGGGTTTGCTGTATCAGAAATGCATTTTTTGCGATCGTAAACGTGCCGATTCTGCGAATCGGCCCATTTGCGAGGAGCAAAATGCATGATTCATCTGGCCCCTTGTGAGCTGTGTAAAATTGTTAAGTCATTCCTTTCCCCTAATGAACTAAGAACGTTCTTTCCCCTTCTATTGATTTATGTGAAGACTGCTCTGATTTAAAAAATTTTTTTTTTTAAATCAATCCTATGAGCAATTTCCTGTGCAGATTTCCACTGGTCAGGGTGTAGCACTTTCTTCCCACCCTGGTCCTAGGTTTGACCACACATTCTCAGAGGAATTAGCGGCAGAGATTGACAAATGTAAATTGTGATCCTCTTTGGATCCTTGTCCACCTGCCATTCTAAAATATGCCACCCCTACTGGCTCTTGTGGCTAAGAGCTGGAAGCTAGACTTGCTGCTTCCTTGGTTATAAAAACCTTCCTCGGACACTAAGGTACTAAGCAACTTTAGACCGCTCACAGCAGCTAAAGCTTTGGAGAAGATTATTAACAGGCAGCTATCTCATTTCCTGTAGTGCAACTATTTGCTGCATGACTCCCAATTGGGCTTTCGTGTGGGATACAGTACCGAGTCTGTCCTGCTTGAGGTATGGGAGTTTATAAAGGAAAATCTTTACCAAACTCACCTGTTATGGTGATGTTATTTGATTTGGCATTGGCGTTCGATACTGTTTCCGATTCCATTTTGCTCGACAGACACAAGAGGACTGGCATGAGAGATCAGGCTTTGCTGTGGATAAAATATTTAATCAAAGACCGTTCTAAAGCAGTTTTCCTTCCACCTTACATCTCCACGTCTAAACCAATAGAGTGTGGTGTGCCTCAGGGTTCAGCACTCAGTTCCACCTTTTTGAATACCTAGCTGGAGCTGCTGGCAAAATTGGTTAAGGCATGGTGTGTGCGGGTGGTCTCCTATGTGGATGACACCCAGCTCCTTTTGCTTTTCAAGAAAACATGCCAGTAACTTTGAGCTCCTTTAAGCTTTGCTTGAAGGCAGTGGTTGAATGGATGAATGTAAGCTGTTTAAAGCTTAATTTACAAAAAATGAAATTCTCTTCTGTAGTGTGGTTTGTGGCTTCATTGTTGAATTTGCTAAGTTAGCTTAGGCCTATCTGCCATGATGCCTTTTTTGCACACGCTACTTTGTTTTTCCAGACTTTGCTTGTGCCCGTTTATATTAAAACTGTTTGCCTTTTTGCCTTTCACCCTTTCTCATGTTCTATGCGGCTTCTGTCTGCACACAATGTACAAGGTCGAAAAACACCGTCTCTTGTTATTGCTGATCTGGTCAGCCCCTCGCACTTAGACATAACATGTAATGCAGCTGCACTGGAGACATTTGTGTGCTTTTAATATTGTGATCTCCCTGTTTGTGGGACTTGGAGAAAAACCTTTCCAGGGAGAAGAGCTGTACTTGTCTGATGATGTAAACCTTGCATCTAGAGATTGAGGTATGGGGGTCCGTCTGACAAAGCCCAGAGGTCTTCTATTTTTATAATAAACTAGTTACTAGCACGGGGAGGGTGGTAAGGCTATTTAGCCCAATAACCACTATCTTTATACAATACTTTCCCCGTTTGTATTCTATGGAATTGTAACCATGCTTATTGTTTTATCTTTATGCATTATGCTGCTAGTACTGGCACGTGTACTTTATCTTAGAGCACAATAGTTGAAATAAACATTTTAAACTATACTGTGTCACTTATTACGCACGTTGTGGACAAGTATGAGTGAGTAATGAAAGAGTGTTCTTGCTCCCGCGATTCCTGATAGAGTCCGTGTTCTGGGATGTCTAATCATTTGTAGCTTCGCTGTAGTACGGAAAACGAATGAGACGCTAAAGCTAGTCGGATTGGGATTGTGGGTACTAAGTAACCCTGGGCAAAGCACTACGCTACGCTCGCGTAGTTTGCGCTACTTCGCTCAACGCGAATTGCACGTAGCACAGTGCAAACACGCGTGGCGTAGCGTAGCGTGGTGCAGCGGTCATTTTTTGCTTGCTCGCGGTCCTCAACGTCAAGTTGGCGACCGCGAGCAAGCAAAATGACATCCCGGCGAGATTCTCAACGCAGGGAGGTCAGGTTTCTCATTGCGAGTGGTCGCGTATGCTCGCGACCGCTCGCAATGAGAAACTACCAGTTCGGCGTTGAGAAAGCTGCCGCTCGAGTAAAAATCTACTCGAGCGGCAGTAAGGCACAGCTTGCACTGTGCAAGATGCCGTTTTCAATGATTGCACAGTGCGGACAAGCATCCGGCACTGTGCAATCATTGCGAACAGCGCACTACGCAGTTCGCGTAGTGCTACGCATAGTTCGCGTAGTGCGAACTGCACTTTGCGTAGCTTCGCGTAGCGCTACTTCGCGAACTACGCCCAGGCTTACTTAAGGTGCATGAGTGGTACACCACTATACGCCGAGGTCCTATATTCCTGTGCATAGCTCTGTATATGGACAGAATCCCCGCAACATGGCGCCTAACGTGGAATCCTGGAATGCAGTTTTCATTTGTTGAACTGGATGGCATCTCTTTTTCAAACGACGACAATGATATCTTTTTGGAAGGGGTTGCGGTTTACTGCACATACACTCTAATGGATTAAGGACGTTGACTTTCAAAAACTGCATCCCAGGATTTTTTTCTTCATTCTTTCATTGGTGCCCTTTCAGGCCCTGCTTGAAGTTTTTCTCCCACGATTTTTTTTTCCATTCTGTATCCTTCTTGTGGACAGTTTTTTTCATACATAGACGTTTGCATTCTGCTCCATCTATTTGAACTCTGTTTTCGTCCTATGTCTTGGCCTATGGACTGACCAGGGGAGGGTGTAGTGTGGTTTGTGGCTTCATTGTTGAATTTGCTAAGTTAGCATAGGCCCAGCTGCCATGAGGCCTTTTTTGCACACGCTACTTTGTTTTTCCAGACTTTGCTTGTGCCCGTTTATATTAAAACTGTTTGCCCTTTTGCCTTTCACCCTTTCTCATTTTCTTTGCGGCTTCTGTCTGCACACAATGTACAAGGTCGAAAAACACCGTCTCTTGTTATTGCTGATCTGGTCAGCCCCTTGCACTTAGACATAACATGTAATGCAGCTGCACTGGAGAAATTCGTGTGCTTTTAATATTGTGATCTCCCTGTTTGTGGGACTTGGAGAAAAACCTTTCCAGGGAGAAGAGCTGTACTTGTCTGATGATGTAAACCTTGCATCTAGAGATTGAGGTATGGGGGTCCGTCTGACAAAGCCCAGAGGTCTTCTATTTTTATAATAAACTAGTTACTAGCACGGGGAGGGTGGTAAGGCTATTTAGCCCAATAACCACTATCTTTATACAATGCTTTCCCTGTTTGTATTCTACGGAATTGTAACCATGCTTATTGTTTTATCCTTATGCTTTATGCTTGCTAGTACTGGCACGTGTACTTTATCTTAGAGCACAATAGTTGAAATACACATTTTAAACTATACTGTGTCTCTTATTACGCACGTTGTGGACAAGTATGAGTGAGTAATGAAAGAGTGTTCTTGCTCCCGCGATTCCTGAGAGAGTCCGTGTTCTGGGATGTCTAATCATTTGTAGCTTCGCTGTAGTACGGAAAACGAATGAGAAGCTAAAGCTAGTCGGATTGGGATTGTGGGTACTAAGGTGCATGAGTGGTACACCACTATACGCCGAGGTCCTATATTCCTGTGCATAGCTCTGTATATGGACAGAATCCCCGCAACACTTCTTTGACACTAAGATCTCTTCGGATTCCAGCAACTGGTGGCCATCAGAATTGGGTGCTCTGCCTCTTCCGGCACCTACGGTGAGAAACCTAGGTGTGAAATTTGATTCTAATCTCTCATTCGAGCCCCAAATTAATGCTAGCTCCCACATCTGTTTTGCCACACTTAGGTCACTAAAAAGGATGCTCCACCTTATCCCGGAAGTCTTTTGCAAAACGATTGTCCATACGTTGCTTACGTCCAAATTGGACTATGCCAATAGCTTGCATTTGGGTTTGCCAGCAGGCCTAATTCAATGCTTACAAACAATTCAGAACTTTGCTCCTCACTTAATCTTGAAGACACTTCCACGAGTTCCGATGTCATGCCACCTATGCCCTCTTTACTGGCTCTCAGTTATCTAGAGGTTCCAGTTTAAGGCTCTTATTTTTATGTTTTACCTGCACAGTGCTTGCGCTGTGCTTGGAGAAATCTATTGTATTTAATGTAAATCTTAAAAGGGGGTTGCATCCCGCTCATGCTTTTCATTGATTCCTGTGCTTGCTACTTACTTTTCCTCCGTTTCTATTGGCTGTAGCATACTATTTCCTGTTCCTCGTGTTTTTCTCATCAGTCTCTTGTTTCTGAAGTTCTGTTTTCATCCGCTTTGGTAGAACTTTTTTTAAGCGTGTCAGCACATCTGCGGAGCGTTTGCAACGCACACTCACCAGTCCCCTTGGGGCCGAAGGAGGGACCCACTCTGGTGCTCCCTTTGTCTGTAGACTGAGCAGCGCCCTCACCAGTTCCCCCAGGGCCGAAGCATGGACCCACTCTAGTGCTCTCTTCCGAACAACTTGTGAAGCACCATGCAACCAGCGTGGAGCCGCTTCAGAGGCCAGTGCTAACATTAAGCACACTACTAGGTACTCACTTTAATAACTAGTTTTTCTTTGATTGCAATTCTTTGAGCTGTAACTTTGAGACATGCAATTATTTCTATGTAGTTTGCATTTCATTAGATGCCTGTTAGAGCTCTTTCCTCATAGTTTTAAGGGACCGAAAGAAATTTAGTACCAATCGGAAGAGGAGTACATTTTGCCTGTCCCCGACTTCCAGCTCAACTTCTCGTGTTTCTTTGCACGTAAACGGGAGACCTTCCCTTGCCACCACCCACTGACACACCCTCCTCTAGGCCAATATGAATTTTGTTTGATTTACAGATGGAGGGCGTGGTTAGGTTTCCTTGGGTCAAGGGGAGGGGGTGTTCTTCTATTTCAATTCAGTATTGTGTGAGTCGGTGGCAGTCTTTAACCCCTACTCCTCACCAGTCCCCTGACTCTTGTTTCCTACTCTAGGACAGCCATGCTCCCTTCGACACCAATGTCATCAACCAGACCCGGTTTGTGATGGAGGAGGGCTGGAAAGCCGAGGGGACAAGAGAGCTGACGCAACTGCTCAACTCCCTCTGCATGGCTGTGAAAGCCATCTCCTCTAGAAGGCTGAGCTTGCCAACCTGTGAGTGTAAATTCTTTCACTCCAAAGGTGCCAGTTTGTATGGTGAGAGGTACCGCAACACCACCAGCAATTTTACAATTAGATGCCCAAGTCTTACTGAATTTGATTCTGTGTCTCCATGTCTTTACAACTGGTCTGTCTCTTGATTTCTTTACAACCAGTCTGATGCGGGTTTTAAAATTAATGCCTCCATGAAATTAATAGAAACGTGACAAGCTGTAAAGAGTCTCAGAAAGGTTTGTAATCGTTCCCACTAATCTTTTTTTCTCATCAAGAAAGTAATCTCATGTTAACAAAAGTAAGAAATCCATTAAGTTGAAAAATGAGCGAAAACACTTCCTTGTCATTGTCCCTGGTCTCCCTGAACCCGATGTAAATTCTTGATTTCCATGTTCTAAAACTGGTGCCTAAAGACATGTCGTCTGCTCTTTCATACTTTGTCCTGTAATTTTTAACTGCCTGACCTCTGCAGCCTGTAAATTCAAAATGCAAGAGCTTTGCACCATGTCCTACTCCGCTTTAGGAGAAGCCTGCATTTAAACTCCTAGAAATAGCCATGCATAATATCGATGTATTCTAAATTTCTCATATTAGGCTCAGATTGGGACCAAAAATAGGCCTAGGCACCCCAAACGAGGCGCAAATACGTGAATCACATCCTCTTGCAAAACATTGCTTGTTTAGTGTCAGGGTGCTACTTTTTGGAGGAATGTGTTGCAAATTAAGGGCTATATTTATGACCCAGTTTACATCACTCTTGCACCACACAACATGGTGCAAGAGCGACGCAAACCTTTAGCCATATTTTTGAAGCCACGCAAAGCCACTTTGTGTGGCTATGAGTTGCTTCAAAAATGTGGAGTAACGTAGCGCAAATCACTGCATTGCATTACTCTGCCCTGGGTGGGCATTGCGTGGGTGTTCTAACGCAACTCCCATGGATTTTGACGCATTCCCAGATTTACAAGACCAGGTAAATCTGGGAATGCACCAAAAAGATACGCCTCCCAAGGGAGACGTAATGAGGAGAAATAACTTTATTTCTCCTTGTTTTTCCACATAATTGGAACAATCCTGGTTCTCCTTTCAAATTATATATAGACATTTTAATTTACTAACAAATTTCATTCTTTCACAGGTGTATTTAGTTTCTAACAAACGCATTGTTGTCGGTGCGGCTTTGGAGTGCAGAATCAGAGCTACTGAGTTTGAAACTGGGGAACCAGGGGGGACATTACGATGGCGGGCGGACAAAGTCCGCCCGCCACCGTAACGGTGAATGGGACCGTCCGCCATAGGAGGGGCAGTCCCACCGTGGGTATTAGGATGCCACCGCCACGGTGGCATCCCCTATTCCCAGCATTGTGGCGGGCGGTGCTCACAGCACAGCCCGCCACAATGCTGGGAATGCACGTTGGGCATTCACATGCACAAGGTGACAGGCACCGCGTGTTGCCTGCCACTTTGTCCATGCCAATGCAGGGGGGTACCATAGGTACCCCCCATGTGCACCCCCTACTCCCCCAACATCTTGGGGGCCCACAACGGGCCCCCGAAAGTGTAATCCGCCTGGTTTCCATGGCGGACTCTCCGCCATGGAAAGCCCTGCACCGCCGCCCATCATAATATGGATGGCGGTGTCTTGCAGACACCGCCACCATATTACGTATGTTTTCCGCCCGGTCGGCGAGTCGACCGGCTGGGCAGCTGCGGACGAGTCTTTCCGTCCGCCGCGGACCCCCAGCCATCATAATATGGCGGGGGAAAATGTAATGCGGGCGGTGTGAGATAGCGGGCGATCCGCACGCTATCATAATGACCCCCCAGGTTCGAGTCCAGCGTTGGCTCAACATTGTGTGATAATGGGCAAATCCAAATCACCTTCACTCCTGGGAGCGTAGAAATGAATTTGAACTTGTGTAATGTAACTGATGCTCATGTAAAGTGCTCCAATACCTTTGGGCTGAGTTTGCACTATATAAAACTGCACAAAAAGAAAAGAAGTGCGGGCTCCAGGCTTTCACACAGTGAGCAAACGTCTGCAGCTTTGCATGTCCACATATTGGCCTGTGCCACTCTGGAACTGCTGTTGTATTATATTTATATAGCTGCTCTTACTAACCTGAAAAGGCATTGAAGCACTTTAAGAATGGGGTTCACTGCTGACCTTTAAACGAAGTGTCATATGCCCTGAGCCTGTGGCTTCACAGGGTAAAAGCTTTGAGGTCAGCAGTAGTTCTCCCGACCACTGGTGTACTGACCTTGGTTTTCCAGATCATTGTCCGTAGGCAGATTTCAAGAGATAGCTCCAGCCACCCGTCCAGGGTCGGACTGGCCTATACGGCAATGAGGGAGTGCCCAATCAGCTGGTCTGACAGATCAGTGTCTCGGTTGTTTTTTTAGCATATTGTGGGCCTGTTGTATGACATTTACCTAATGTCCCCATGGCTGCACTCCTTTCAAGCATGCTTATCAGGTGCATGTTTTTTTCCTTTGTCCTTCGCCTTTTACCTAATCTCCTCGCTTTATAGTACCACCAGTAACAGCACAAAATATATTGCCTTTCTCAATAAACAATTCATAACACTTTGACGGAGTTTCAGTAACTTATATTGCACAGCTGCTCAGAAAGCCACAACTTACAACAAAAACCAGATTTTGATTAATCACAAAGGCTAAACCTATTGCTTGTTGCATTTAGGGCCTTTATGCAAAAAGCTCCCATCTATATCAGGAAAAGATTGAAGCCCTATTGCCAGGTCAGATCCCTGACATCTAATAACCTCAATCTTTTTCAACTGCCTCTCACTCCTAAGGCCAGAAGAGGAGGCAGATCTTTTGTCTTTCTTGCTTCCAGGCCGTGGAATGCTATTCCTCTCAGGTTGTGGTGCAGCCCCACTGAACTTGTCTTCAGAAAGAATCTTAACGCTCTGCTTTTTGACTCCTGTTTAGAGGGTGTTTAAGCCCACGGCTATCATCCCTTCTCTTTTCTTACCTCTACCGCTAGCGCCGGGGCACCTCTTCGGTGGCAGGTGTGTGCTCTACAAGTGGGTTGTATTGTACAATCATCGTTGGCTAGGTCCCTGTTCATGAAGTTGCATTTTGGAGTCTTTACAATCAATATGCATATAGCTCAGTGGGATATTGGCTCAGACAATGCAGAATTATGCAATCTGTGCACTAATAATGCTGTTGAAAACATTGAACATGGCCTATTCTTCTGTCCAATGTATGCAAAACCCAGACGTAGATGGATTAGCCATTTGTGTCTTACCTTGGGTTTCCGTACGCTCCAACCAGCACTTAAATTATTTTTAACTGATACTTCAACTCTCGTTGTTTTCTGCCGGAGCAGATTTTTGCATATTGTACATTTAGATGAAAGGAAAATAGTTTTAATTAATTTTAGCACATGCTGGGGCCTTTGAACTGATGTTTTACGGAAGCATTTGTATTATTTTTTTAATGTACATATTAGCTCATATTTTTAATGCACTTTCTGATGGTAAATAGTCAGAATATCGAGTTTTTATGTCGACTTGCACTAATATCGAGTGCAAAATATCGTGATACAAAAATATCGACTGTCAAAATATCGTGGTCAAGAATATCCAGTCTAAGGTAAGTAATATCGTTTTTAACAATATCGAAGTCATTAATATCGTTTGCAAAAATATAGTTGTTAAAAATATTGTTTTTTTAGTTAGTGTTATGTATTTTAGTATGTATTTTAAATGTATGTGTTCTATTTTTGTCTAAGTATTGCATTTGTTTTTATATATGAGTTAAATTTTTAGAAGTTATTAATTTTATTTTAAATAAATTTTGCCTTTTAGTTCCGTAGCGGGTTGTGGGTTTATAGGGTGGGAAGTAATTTAATTATAATAAATGTATTAATAATTTTTAGAAGTTATTAATTTTATTTGAATTAAATTTTGCGTTTTAGTTCCGTAGCGGGTTGTGGGTTTATAGGGGAATAGGGTGGGAAGTAATTTAATTATAATTAATTTATTAATATTTTTATTAATTAATATTTATGTATTTAATATTTTATATTGTTAACTGTGGGAATTAATTATTATTAAATATTTATTAATTGGTTGTTAATTATTATTAATTAATTGGTAAATATGTTAATTGTGTCATTTGTTTAGGAGCGGGTTGTGAGTTGATAGGGAGTAGGGTGGGAAGTAATTTAATCATAATTAATTAATATTTTTATTAATTAACATTTATGTATTTAATAATTTATATTGTTAATTGTGGTAATTAATTAATTATTAATTATTTACTAATTGGTTGTTAATTATTATTAATTAATTGGTAATTATGTTAATTGTGTCATTTTTTAGGAGCACGATGTGGGTTGATAGGGAGTAGGGTGGGAAGTAATTTAATGTTAATACATTTTTTAATATTTTTAATATAATATTTATTTAATGTTATTTTATAGTGTTAATTGTGTGAATTAATTTATTATTAATTGTTTTTATTTTGCTTGTTAATTGTTAATTAATTATTAATTAATTATGTTAAGTGTGTCATGTTTTACGACTGGTGGTGTCATTTATTGGGGAATATGGTGGGAGTTAAATTATTTATAATTAATTAATTATTTGTTAATTAATGCTAATTAATTATTATATATGCTAATTGTGGAATAATTTTGATGTGCGAGTTGTGGGGTTTATAGTTGTAAATGTTAGGAAGAATTTTTTTAAATTAATTAATGATTTATTGTTAATTGTTATTAATGTAAAATTAGTTATGGAAATTGTGTAAATATTTTTAGGTGTGTGTTTTGGTGTTTATTGGGGTAGAAGGTGGAAAGTAATTTAGTTTAAATAAATTAATCATTAGTTGATTATTAATATTTATTTATTAATTGATAAATATTTTTAGTAATTGTTTTGTTTTTATTTTGTTTGGGGATTTAGGTTTAATGGCTGTAATGTTTGGTTTTATCCCCTCCGCTATCCAACACTTTCCCTACTGTTGCACTCACTGGAGTGGGAATAGTAATTTTTACCCCTACGCTAGCCAACACTTTCTCTAAAGTTGTATTAGTTGGAGTGGGAATAGTAATTTTTACCTCTCCGCTATCCAACACTTTCCCTACTGTTGCACTCCCTGGAGTGGAAATAGTAATTTTATCCCCTACGCTATCCAGCACTTTCCCTACTGTTGCACTCATTGGAGTGGGAATAGTAAATTATTCCCCTCTGCTATCCAACACTTTCCCTACTGTTGCACTCGCTGGAGTGGGAATAGTAATTTTTACCCCTCCGCTATCCAACAGTTTCCCTATTGTTGCACTCGGAGTGGGAATAGTAATTTTTACCCCTCCGCTAGCCAACACTTTCCCTACTGTTGCACTCTCTTGAGTGGGAATAGTAATTTTATCCCCTACGCTATCCAACACCTTCCCTACTGTTGCACTCGCTGGAGTGGGAATAGTAATTTTTTCCCCTTTGCTATCCAACACTTTCCCTACTGTTGCACTCATTGGAGTGGGAATAGTAAATTATTCCCCTCCGCTATCCAACACTTTCCCTACTGTTGCACTCGCTGGAGTGGGAATAGTAATTTTTACCCTTCTGTTATCCAACACTTTCCCTACTGTTGCACTCGCCGGAGTGGGAATAGTAAATTATTACCCTCCGCTATCCAACACTTTCCCTGCTGTTGCACTTGCTGGAGTGGGAGTAGTAATTTATTCACCTCGCTATCCAACACTTTCCCTGCTGTTGCACTCAATATAGTGTAAAATGTAGTTTTAAAAAATAATAAATATTTTAATATTTTAATTTATAATATATATTTTTATTTTTATTTTTATGTTACAGGTGTATGTATATATGTATTTATAATTTTTATATATTTCTAACATTTTATAATTTATTAAAATAATTATTTCTTAATTGTTATTAAGTAAATATATATATTAAATTTGATATATGTATGTTTAATTTATTTTTACATTACATTTATTACTTATAATTGTTAACATTTTCTAATAATTCTAAATATTTTATTTTAAGTTATATGTATTATTTAATTTATTTTACATTATTTTTTATACATTTAAAAAAAACGATATTTTGTTCTTCGATATTTCTAACAACGATATATTTTTTCAATATTTTAGTACTTACCATTATGAAGATAGGATGTCGATATTTTTGACATCGATATTTATGTCCCGATATTTTGGGAACACGATATTTTGTCACTCGATATTTTGTCAGTGATCCCTTTCTGATATCTTTTATTGAATGTTATATGTGCCATTCCTGTTGTATACAGTTTGTTGTATTACTACTGACCTCCTGCCATGCACTTATGTTTGGGCAGAAGGGGGGTATTTTTGATGACCGTTTTCTAGATTATTGTCACTTGTCTGTGCTGGCTACAAATTCTCCACTCGGCTTCTTTTTATTTCTTGTCCCCCTAAGGTATGATGCACATTGTTGACATTATGAAAATGAATTGTGTGATATTGTGATTTTTATTTATGTACAACTTTTTAAGGTTTTTAAGTGAAATGTTGTATTGTGAGAGAGTGAGTGAATGCATGAGCTGCACATTATTGAAGACCCTGAAGGGAGAAAAAGGCTGTTTGATGTGCACTAAATGTGCACTTCTTGGAAGGAGGCACACATTTAGCATCATACAGTTAGGGGGTCATTACGATGGCGGACGGAAAAAAATCCACCATCCAGCCATGCCTGCAAGAACCGCCCGCCTGCACCATGGGAATAGCGACCGAGCAATTACAATGCCGCGAAGCAATCCAAGCCCACGGCGGAAAAAACACACAAAATCCCGCCTGCCCAATCTAGAGTAGAAGATCATCCGTCCACCACGGACGCAATCCCGCACGAAAACCCAAATCCGCCCGCCCCGCAGAGCGAGACAACGACCGTGAAATTATGATCACCCAGACATGAGCGCGGTAGATCCACAGATTCCCCGCCCGCCACCGTGAACAACAGCGATGAATAAATGACACGGCGGAAGGCCTTGCGCCCACGTCCGTGCACGCAAATCATTGGCGGAACAAAGAAACACACATGACATGGCCAACAAGTCCACACAGCAAACTACGCCAAAATACCCAAACACAGAACACATCTCAAAGATACCACCCCCCTGGCAAAAACAAATAAACTACAAATCCCAGGACACCAGACACAACACACCTGAAAACGACAGCCCATCATGACACACCCACATAGGGAAGTACAAAAGCAGCCCCTTCACAGACCACAATCCCTTGCACCACTACAAAGCGAAGACGCCATCAGAGAACACAGACAGCCCCAAAGGAAAGCAGCACACCACACGCACGCACACATCACACACATCACCAACACCACCATCACCACTCACACAACGGCACCACGAACACCCTGCACATCACACACCACACACCACACACCAGCACCACATATACCAAACCGCACACCATGGCAACACACAGAATGCCGAAGTACACTGCCACTGAGTTGACGGTCATGGTCGACGAGATCATCAAGGTGCACCCACAAATCTATGGCAACCAGGTCCAACAGACACCACTAGCCACCAGGAACAGAATGTGGAGAAGGATAGTAGATCAGGTGAATACAGTTGGGAACGTGCCACGCAACAGGGATGAAATCACAAAGAGGTGGCACGACCTGAAACGCGTGGTCAGGAAGAAGGAGGCCAAGAACCGTGAGCTGGCTGACAGGACTGGCGGCGGGAATCCTGCGCCATTCAAGACCTTCAAGGCGTGGGAGGAGAAGGTGCGAGGCATCCTACATCCGGAGAGTCTCACCAGAATACCAGGGGGAGTGGAGGCTGGTAAGTACAAACAAATGTATACCAGCACACTGCTATGCACTGTCATGCACTACCAGAATGCCATAGCTCCTAGGCCCAAACACCCCCATGTCCAGCACACAACACACAAGACAACTCACACACATGCAACAGACACCCCCACACATGCAGCCCAAAGGTACCAACAAACAAAACCATGGGGGCATGTGTACAGTCAGCCAGCACCACAACTCCCACCAGGTCACCTTGCACCCCAGATGCGCAGGAAGGAGCACTCCCCACACACACACACACACACACATGTGTCAGCCATAGCTGCAAAAACCAACAAGTAACCGGTAAGTAGCCCTACCACAAAGTCCGTGTATCGAATGTGGGACTGCAGAAGTACAACACCCAACAGGCCCCTAGTCCTACAGCGCACCAAGATGGAGCACACCCCACACCCATGTGTCAGCCATTGCAGTGCACACCTTCACCCGACAGGTAGACATGTCACCCTACATGGAGGAGTGTCTGTGGGTGCTAAGCCATCACCACAACACACAATACGGCCCCCACACCCACAGATCAGCAAGATGGAGCACCCCACCCTCCCATAACCATGTGATAGCCATTGCATTGCACTCTCCAAAGCAACAAGTAGGTAGACTACTGTACAGGGCGGGGTGTCTGGAGGCATGAGGACTGTACTACGACTAACATTTGGGACATGTCACGTAGCAGAGGAACAGGTAGCACTGCACCCCGTCATAACCATGTGACTAATGTGCACACGGACATGAATCACAGAGTCATAGCCCACATGAGCCATGTCAAATACACGAACACGTAAGGAGTCCCGTCTGCATGCACAAGTCTCACTGGAGTACTGACCCACATGGCGTGCACTGTGCCAGTCATCACACACATCAGCAACACCATCGAAGTCTTGTCCATGTAGTCGTGTCTGCTTGTTCCCATGACATTGTACAACATCACCCATGTAAGTACATCTTGTCTCAATGTAACAGAGTGGGACCCCAGTAATGTCACATACACCACTGCACCCATGAACCACACAGCTACACAATGCACATTCATAATCACATCCATCTCATCCCTAAGCCCCAGTGTCATGTAAGGTATATCACCTAAACAGTTGTCCCATATACAGTAGGACAGCAAAGATCCCTGCCGATGACCAGACATGTGTCTGCAGTGTCTGAAGCGTACGTCACACTGTGATTTACAACATACCTAAAATTGTCTACACACCAAGAGCACTGCA
Organism: Calotriton arnoldi; assembly: GCA_963921515.1. NCBI lineage: Eukaryota > Metazoa > Chordata > Amphibia > Caudata > Salamandridae > Calotriton > Calotriton arnoldi. The sequence continues at coordinate 520,420 of CAWUFW010007436.1, read as the reverse complement.
TTGCCGCACATGGCTGAGGGTAGCACGCACAACAAGGAATTGTCCCATCTGCAAAACGTTGTGTGTCACACAACCATCACTCACACACCACAATGCTTGCAGTGCAATGTCCCCAAATGATAACAGTGAGCAGATATGCCGGGTATGTCAGACATACACACACCTTTGTCCCTGCAGTGTCGTGTGGCCAAAACACATGTCCCCTTCTGCACCCATATGTCACAGTATGTACCCCAAAAACATATTTCATCCCAAAAGCGTTCATGGGGCTGTACCCCTTTTGCCATCTGCGTTTCTAAGCGTTACATTTGAACCCCAAAAACAGATATCGGCTCCAAAGCGTTCATGGGGCTGTACCCGTTTCCACCAAAGCCACGAAATGTAGGGGTACTGCAACACACACCTATTGGCATTCCAAATCCGTCCCATGCCATATGCACCCATCACACTATTCCATTGCCTTGATCACGCACACACATCGCAGAGCCATACACACGCATCTGGGAAATCAGTGCACAACTGTGCACAAACTGTGAATGACAGACATCTAACACAAACCTTGCAAGGTACAACGCAATAACCTTTCGTCTCCGCCCCACAGGTGACGAACAGCATGATGCCGGAGAGGGAGACAGCAGCCATCACAGCCAGTCTCCAAGCCCTCCACACGGACTCACGGATGTGGAAGACCTGGACACCTCTTCGGACGAGGACAACCGACCAGGCACATCTGGTGTGGCAGGGCGCAACCGCTCCCCAGGACCCCTCCTACCCACCAACCCATCTCCCAGGGCTGGCAACCAGTCCCAGGCCCCTGCTGCCACGGTCATTGCGGCCACCACCACCGCCGCAACCACCACCACCACCACCACCAGGGCCTCCCTGACCACCAACCCTGCGAGTGGGCAGGTCGGTCGCAGCAGTACAGGTGGGAGGAGCAGGGTCAGGACAACGCCATCCGAGCCTGGGAGCCAAGCCCTGCCGCAAATCGCCAGAGTCCTTGGGGCCTATGAAGAGGCCCAGGGACAATGGGCCCGCACATCGGCCGATACGCGGGAAGTCCTTGGGGTGTTGAGGTCCATGGACGCCCATATGGGCCAATTCGTGACCCGTATGGGCCAACTAGTCGACCTCATGGGCCAGCTAGTGGTGGCGGTGAGGGCCCAATCAAGGCCAACCACACCACCTCCGCCACCACACAGGGTCGTGCAACATCCAGTTCCCCTGTGTCCACAGCGAGTGGGCAATCCTCAGCCACCACCAGCAGCCCACAACTACACCCCCCCAAACGTGGAAGGGGTCGTCCGAAGAGGAAACAGGTGTCCAGAGAAGACTTTGCACGCTCCAAACGCCAGTGAGTCAGCCAGCCACGGTGCCCAACTACTGCATTCACTTGGACTACTATCCTACCCCACACTGCCATGTGAATGGCATGTGTCTGTCGGACTGGGGACCCAGTACAACATGGGGACACCTTGACCATCACGCGGCCATGTCCGTCAACTCATTGTTCCAGCATGCACCACTTGTGTGATCACCTTGCCCACAATAACATGTCACTGCTTAAAATAAATACACCTGGATCACATTGTGTCTCATCTGCTCTGTGTTTAATCAAAGATGTGCAACCGTCCCCATGATCTGAAATGCATCTGTAGTGTGGTATGTCGATAGGCCAGGAGAGGCTGTAGGGACCTAGGGGGAAAACAGAACAAGAGTCCATTGTATGTGTGTGTCACACACTCATCACACAGTACATGTCAACAAGTGCAAGCAATGTACACAAATCTCACAGAGCAACAGGGCACAATGCTACAGCCACTGTCAGTGGCATACTACCCTGGACAGGGACCATTGCCACACAGCACTCAGTGAACAATAGGCCGCAGTGACAATGCACACATACACCTACACAACTACAGCAACATCAGCCGTCGTACATGGTCACTCACCGTCAAGTGAAGTAGCGGGCGATGAGCTGCTGACGCTCATTCACTGCTTCCTCCTCTCCACTGTCCTCGTCACTGGACACGGCCTGGTCTGCAGGCGGGGGCCCTGGCTGATCACCGTCATCCACTATCAGGGGGATGTGCCTGCGAATCGCCAGATTGTGCAGCATGCAGCATGCCACAACTATCTGGCACACCTTCTGTGGGGAGTATGCCAGTGCACCCCCGGTGCGGTCCAGGCATCTGAATCTGGACTTCAGGAGTCCAAATGTCCGCTCCACCACACGTCTGGTCCTCCCATGTGCCTCATTGTACCTGACATCAGCTGGTGTCCGAGGATTGCGTAGTGGGCTCAGCAGCCAAGCCCTGTTTGGGTATGCAGAGTCACCTGGGTGTGAGAAACACAGAGAATCGTTGCAATTCCAACAGGATACAAGACAGCATGTCACACACAGCACGCTACACGAGAATGCATACCCACCAACAATCCATGCACGGTCCGGTTGTAGATTGGTCATCATACGTGGGAGGATGCTGTTGCGCATGATGTGCGAGTCATGGACGGATCCGGGAAACTTCGCACACACGTGTGTTATAATCATGTCCGCCAGGCACACCACTTGCACATTCAGGGAGTGGTAATGTTTGCGATTTCGATAGACGTGCTCCATGGCCTGTGGCGCCACAAGGCCAACATGGGTGCAATCAATAGCACCAACAACGTGGGGGATGCGTCCAAGGGCATAGAAAGCACCCTTCACTGCCGCCAAATCACGAGCCCTGGGGAATCTGATGTACCGGTTCCTGTAGAGCATCAGAGCTGACAGGACATCCCGTAGCACCATGCTGAACATGGGCTGGGACATCCCACCTCCACTGCCCACCGTGTGTTGAAAGGATCCGGTAGCGAAGAAATGCAGTGCAGCCATCACCTTAGCCGTGGGGGTGAATGCTGTCGGATACACCCTGCGAGGACGAAGGTGGGGTTCCAACATTGCACATAGGCGATGCAGGGTGGGTCGGTCCAGACGGAACTTTCTGATTACCTCCACATCCTCCATGTCTGACAGCAATTGGTAGGGGCGATGTATGTTTGGTCTCCTCCTAGGACAGATGGAAGTGGACACATGTCAATGCGACACACCACATGGCATTTCCACATACACAAAACCAGAATCAATGACAAAACTATGGAAACACAGTATAGCTGACAAGTAGGGACAGCACAGCTACAATACTCCTACACAGGTCCCCTTACCAATGGCAATGACCACTGACACCAACTATTGCCATGAGCATGCACATGGGGATTTAGGCCACAATTGCTTGAAAGGCATGATGATCAATCCAGACTGCATATGTGTGGAGCGGCAACACCACGGCGATACACCTAGCTGCCGTGCCTGACACAGCTTCCGAGGCAGGGTGAGTATGGCACACACCCAGGCGCGGTCGGTGGTAGGAGTGCCGGTCGGGCGGTGACGTGGGGCGGGGAGGGGCAGGGTGGGGGTAGTAAACTACGGATTAAGGACGAATACAGGTAAGTAAACATTGAAATAAATAAAACGAATCACGTTGCGCGTACTGCATCCCATTTGGCTATGCAGCGCTCACAACGAAATCCGTTTAATGTATTTAAATGTTTACTTACCTGTATTCGGCCTTAATCCGTAGTTTACTACCCCCACCCTGCCCCTCCCCGCCCCACGTCACCGCCCGACCGGCACTCCTACCACCGACCGCGCCTGCACACACCAACAACACGATGTACACAGGCTGAGCGGCCCACACAAGTGGGTCCTGTTGCACAACGGGATATGAGACAGTCAATGATGTCCCTAGTCCACCCAATGTACAGCACTGTACGCATCACACCTCCAACACACATTGACAGGTGTACACATTGACAACTCCATGACAACACAGCTGTGTGAATGCAAACACACATCACAAGTGACACGTAACGTAGCACGTGCCAAGTGGGAGGTGGACATTGGGTAATATGGCATGTGAGTGCATATGCACATACCATGCTACCATGCAAATGTGTACATGATGATGTGCCAACAGACATGTGGAGGCTGAGCACTGTCCGTCAATGCCTATGCACACAGCATGAAGTGGCCCTGCCTAGCGTGGACATGCTCCCACACACAAATCATGGCCAGACCTGCAAAGGCATGGCGCACATTGAACTGTGGATTACACATGGCACCAGCGGACTGTACCCGCCATGGAGCATGCCCTTGGGGCCCACTCCAATAGCCCTCGCGGTTACATCCTGCCTGTACGACTATGGAGGTAAGCGTAGCGGGACAGCTCGGAGCAGGCCATTGTGTGCAATTGAAGTAGGCAGACATGGTACACCAATCGCAGCAGCTTGGACCCACTGAGTCAGCCCCAGGGGGCTACATGAGTGTGGGAGGGTGACCGGCAGTACCACAGCTTACAGGGACTCCTGCCTGGCGTCCCTCAACAACACCTGCTGCTACCTGTCCACCTTCATGTCGACGACTCTGAAGATATGTCCTGCTCCACTCAACAGCGAGGAGCTGGTGATCCTGGATTCCGAGCTCCACGCACACTGCCCAAGGCTTTGTCTTGCACAAGGTGTGTGTGTAAGGCAACTACAGTGTGTGTGGCAGTGCATGTGGGGGACACACATGTCGCTGATCCGCAGCACAATGAGTCAGAGCCTGTGGGTTTCCAAAATGCACTGCTTACCATGCTTGCTACAGGTGGAAGGGGTATGTAGGCTCTCTGGCGCTTTCCCATGCATGTCCCTCCCGAGTGGTGGTACATGGCATTTACATGTCAGACATCCAGTGACGCAGCCACTTGGCAATGCAGGACTCAGGGCAGTCATTGCTTGTGTGAATGGCTGGCTGGGGCCCTGCTGGCCTTCTCAGTCTCAGCAGACCTGGGCTGCACATTGACCGCCCAATACCAGAAGGAAACAACACTGACTGTACAGTGGGTTACATGTGTCTTCAGTTCACAACGCTCCGGAAATGCGCATCCTCAGCCCTGTCGATTCTACACCCCAGGCCTTGTGATAGGGATATGTGTGAGAGATAGTGGCACTGAATGTGACCTCCATTGCGGGGTGAGCCATTCACAGGGCGAGTACGTTGAGGGCTGCGCAGTTTTGGACACAGTGAGTCCACCCACAAAGATGTGTTGCCTTGTGTACTATGTGTTGTTTTACCTGACAATGGACAGTAGATGTGGGCAGACTACACATTGCTCGATGTGCTGGCATCCTGCATGTGAATGGGATAGACAGGTACTGTGTACACACTCCCACCAGCATGCATTAACGTGTGCTGTACACATGCTGTAATGACATGTCCGAGTACTTCTTGGCGCTGTTACACAACCCTGAGTATATTGGATGGGTTAGCATCATGCCACTGTGATTGCTGGATGTGGGTGATGAGGAGAAGTGTATGAGTGATATTCCAACCCTCTTGTGTGCCATCCCTGCAGTTGGGAGTCCTCCAGCCCAAGGCCTTGTGATGAGCCATTGCATCCAAGTTGATGCCTCTGTGTATGTGTAACCGACAGTGCAGCCAACTCCACAAAGGGTGTGACGTATTCTGCCGGATGAGCGACTACGTGGCGGAGACGAATCGGGGGATGCCCCCTCGTATTGTCAGGTTAGCACGGCGATGCATGTCACCACTGGTGGTCTGCATCTTGACAGTCACACAGCCTGTGCCGGATGCACGTGTGTAGGGGCAGCAGCAGCAAGCAAGTGTACAGCATAGTGGGATGGTGTCTTTTGGTGTGAGAGGCAGCATGTGTCCACAGCCTACCCATAATCTGGGAATGTGATGTCTGCTGTGTGATGCAGTGTGTTGAAAGTGCACTCTGTGCTGGGTGCATCTGACATGCATATGCGATTCCTGAGGTCCAAGATGTAATTAGAGCACTCTGCAATGTCAATGCATCCAGAGTCGTAGCCCTCGGCAACGACCTGTAGTAGGCTGGAGTGGCAATTCACATGTATGTTTGAGGCACTGTGCCTACTCTGATTACGTCCGGACATATGTGTGCGATGCCTCAGCTCATATTCCTGGTACTTACACATCCGGAACACTGTGCAACAGTAGTTGTGCTCGTGCGAACGACAGGTGGAAGGCATGGGCACATGACCATTGTGGACTATCATGTAGCAGTCTGTGTGAGTGGTGTCCCATTCCGCTCCATGCAGGTATGTCCTTGGCCTAATTACGTAGTGGTCATCCTTTCCACCATCAGGACAGTGAGTGTGCACACAGCGATTAGTGGCTATGGTCGCAGGGTGACACAGTCCGGGTGTTGTGCTCTGTGCACAACACATGTGCCACTCACAAATACAAGTGGGGTGACGCTGACGTCACGACAGTGAGTGACATCACGAAAGGTGGCATGCACCGTCAGTCTCATTGCCCCCCTCGCACAGCCAATATATGCTATTGCATCAGAGAAGCCAGCGCGTGCACCAGCAGCTCCGATCTCGCCCCAGAGAGGCCAAAGAGTGGATGTGTGGCTCGATTTGCTCCAAGCATCGTGCTCGCGGTGGGATGAGTGGTGGGACGCCGTCCACCCGCGTGGTACCCCGACCCTGGCCCTGGACAACAGTGACAATGCATGACAGTCTCCAGAGTCCGGATACACCACATGCAACACACAGTAGCCGTAGCGGCCCTGGCGGGACAGCCGCAAACACCATCCCAGTCGACAGGTAGGCCCACCCCTGCGCGCATGGTCATTACATCCGCTGCCATTGACAAGGGACCCAGAGAGTGAGATATGGGCCGCAGGGTGACGGGCCTCCGAGCCCTCCCCCGCCAACGTGTGTCATGCAACTCACACATTTCGCAAGTCCAATAGGACACTTTGCCTGCACAGTCCAGGGCTCGAGTCGGGCTACCACGCGGGTGGACGGCGTCCCCACACTTGTTTTACCGTGAGCTCGATGACTGGAGCAAGTGGAGCCACACATTCACTGTTTGGACTCTCTGGGGCGAGTTTGGAGCTGCTGCTCACGCGCTGGCGTCTCTGATGCAATCGCATGTAAGGGGTGAGCGAGGGCGGCAATGAGTCTGATGGCGCAAGCCACATTTCGTGTCGTCACTCCCTGTCGTGACGTCAGCGTCCCCCACTTCTCATTTCGGACTTGTGCCCTGCTGCACACTGCGAATGTGTTGCCTGCGAGATGTGACCAGGAGAAGTTCGCCATGACCTCCCACCCACCAAGCTCCACTGCCCTCCCGTGCCCTGGGTAGCCTGTGCAGGTGGACAATGTGGGGGATACACCTGGGGGAAATGGGATGTAAGTGCCTTGGCAGGGGCCGGGCAGACGCACAGCAGTATCCAGCATGTCCCCAGAGGGAGGGCTAACGCCTACACCTGATGCAGCATTGATCGTCTGCCCGCCTGTTGTGCCCACACGAGTTCACATTCATCCCCAGACAGGTGGGCTTTCCTAATTCCCACCACAGTGGAATTGTACCCCTCCGGGATCCTCCCCACACAGTCTGTTTCAACACTGCATGAGTGCACCCACCCGTGCCACCAATCCACCTGGGCCAAGCAGCCCTCCCGCTTCACATGCCACATGTGTGTCTTCCACAGTTGTGCTCCTCTCCCAGGGGCGAACCACTTACTGTCCCGTAGCACACGGGCAGCACCGAATCGGACTGGCATCCTGTTTGAATGGTAGGCACCCTCTCACAACTACCTGTGACACAGTGGTGGCTGTAATGGCTATTGTGACTGCCATGGTGGTGTTGCTGGCCATGGCAGGGTACACTCACACACAATGCATGCGCAGCTTTTCGTATCACTCCTCTGCACATCGGACTGGCCACTGTCCCTGGTGTTGAACTATGTTGCCGCCTGTCTATGTAATCTGTGACTGAATGCTGTTGTTCCTGTAGTCGGTTGTGTCTGTGTAGTTGCTGATTGCAGTTGTTACTGTGTGTGCATAGTTAAGTGAGGCACATGCCTTGTATGGTACCTCAACTATTGCAATGTCTGGTCTCACATTCAGATGTGTTTTACACGTGGCTGGGACTTCACTTCTTTCAGACTCTGCTACTTGTGTGTGTGATGAAGAAGAATCTTAGTGACACGGATCGTCTGCATGTATTTGCTGGTATTTAATGGGGAATGTATACGGGTCATGTTTGCGTGCAGGCACAGCACGGGGTGTGAGTCTGGCCACAGGATGACAGGTAGCATGTGCATAGTGTGCGGGTATGTGTGAGCTTACTTTCTGGCTGGCCAGCAGTGTAGGTGTATGTTAATCTCGTGATGGACATTGAGCCTGGACACATGGCTTACTTTCAAGGTGTGCATTTGTAGGTGTGTGTGGTGTGATGTATGTGACTTTGGGGTAGTGTTGGTATGTGTGTGCACTCTGGCAATGTCGATTGCACACATGTGTTACCCAGGGGCATGGTGGGTGTTTGTATCCGTGTTCAGGTCTGTGAATGTGGGCGCATGTGTGTATTGTAAGTTGCACCGTGTGCAGTGTGTGGGTGTGTCCTTGCAGTTCAGGATGGCTCCTACTTAATATGTTTTGACCATTGTGCGTCTGCAGGGTGTGTGACTGTCGGGAATGTGCCTGGTTCAATTGGGCAGGTATGTGGGTTTCAGCAGTTCGTACTCACTGTGCGGACCTGCACACCCACACTGGTATCCTGTGTGGGTTATGTCATGCATTGCTGTTGCCTGCTTCTTGCGTAGGCCCTACGTTTGCTTGATGAGTGTGATGTCCGACTGTGAAGGTAATTATACTCATATGTGGGACTGTGCTTTGGAGTGACCAGCCCGTCAGTGTTACTGTGATGATCTGTTGGGCCACGTCAGGGTCTGACAATGAAAGGCCCACGAGCTGTAGTATTGCACTAGGACCACTGTGGCGGCAGATCATATGCATTGACATCCAATGTCACTGGACTACATGTTCATCTCACGACTCTCGTGTACTTCACACACTCTCATCCTCTCTCATTCGTACTTGTCTTCTGAGAATAATTCCACAGAGTCACATATTGGCTTCGAGGCATGTATTTGGACTTACTTCCTCTGTGATGCAGTATAGTGGACACTACTGGCAGCAAAATGCATGTGGAGGATATACTTAGCATGATTACACATACGAAAGGGGGTACAGGTAGATGTAATTAGTTGTTGACTGGGGAATGGTGGCTTCAGGGTTACAACTGCCTTGCCCTTGTTATGCTAGGGTACATTTGCTAATTACTGATAGTCTCTGGGCTTTGACACAGACAGTATTAATTTGGCCTACCAGGCAGCTTGACATCATGGGGACAGTTCATCTCAGTTCCATGGTACCGGTTTAGTACAATAGTGACTCCGACACACCGGCGTCAGGGGTGACATCAGGGCATGTGCCTACCTGCATGCAGCAGCGTCTCACCAGTTGTTGCTATGTGGTGGCTACTGAGCATGACACTGTGACTAGGCCCATGTTGTGGTGGGTTGCATTTGTTGTCCATGCAAAAGTCCTGGCACGGATGTGCAGACAAAGGTGAGGTGACAGTTCTCACGTACTGCAGCAGACAGATGGGTGTGCACTGACAGGTGCATGTGTCCAGATGCGCAGGATTCATATTATGGCATAGTTGTTCGTGCTGTATTGGCCATGTGGTTACTGTACACAAGTCCCATACCTCTGCCTCCCCCTGTTCATGCAGAGACACGGACTTTGGTGAGGAACAGGGTGCATGTCCCGGAAATGTCAGATGGCATGGCGGTGGAGTTGATGGTAAGGTGTTAGTCGCAGATTATATGGTGTAGTTCTTGTACAGCTAACTGCCCACTCCGTGCGAATGCCGAGCATGGGTACGGTGTTGTACATCAATGTTCAGTTGGGGGCATTGAGTCGGGGTCCCATGAATTGACAAGTTGACGTGTATGCAACACCTTCCAGCAGGGCATCCATCCCATTGATGGTAAACATGGATGTCATCCAATGAAGCGGATTGTGGGTTGCAACGTGTTCTTCGTAGGTTGTCCCTTGGAGGATCCTGATGGGACATGTTGGATGGCATTCGATGAAACTGTGTGCCAGGAGACGTCGTGTGGAGGCACACTGGTCCCATTGCAGTATGTCCCCGATTGCAGCCACAAACGCCATGCCCCCATTCACTGAACAGATCCTGTCGTGGTCGTCCAGGGGTGCAAACAAGTGTACCAAGTCCGCCTTTGGACATGCCGGGTTGGAGAGACATAAATCCACAGGCCAGTAGAACGGACACCTCCGACAGTAGAAGACGGGGATGACGCAGCTGAACATTGCAACGCGGTAAGTTACTCGGTAACTTACATTCAGCATTGCCAGATTTGTACATCCCACTATCTGTAGCAAGCTGTCACTGTACAACTTGATCTGTCCGGCGTAGTTGAGGGTCACTGGTGCAACAGCCATATTGCTACGGGGTGTTGTGATGGCGTGCTCCGGATGCCTGAGCAGTCAGCAGAGTGCAGCCTCCGACGATGCTGGGAATTCTGGTATGGATGTACGGTGGCAGGACTTGGGGTATGGCTTGGCCGAAGGACACAGTCCCTCATCCCACATGCTTCTATGAATAGTCAAGGCCAGTGGTGTCTGTCTCTTTCCGGATTACTTGCATTTGGTCCACATGTAGGAGTGGTATCGTTGTATTTTGTGGTGTTATCTGTCTTTCATGTTGTGCGCTATCTGCCAGTGGACGTTTTACTCTGCATGGCTATGTTTAGCATCTTATTGGTACAATGGCTCCATTCTCCTGCATGATTTTTTGCACTGTTATTTCGGAGTAGGAATGGAAGGCCATTCAGTGCTATCTGCTCTCCCGTGTGTGGGAGGGACACTCCGTTGGCGCTGTACGTTCCGGCTTCTGTGTGGGTGTGGTATTGGGCACACCTGTTCTCAGGCAGCATGATTTTCCTATTTTGCACATTGCATGTGTTGTTGTTGCGAGCAGGATGGGATAGGTATTTCTTGTTGAGACTGGCGTGCCTTTTCCGGACATTGTCGAGATTGTGCGCTGTTATGTAGCAGCCGCCGTGTGCTTCTCCATGTTTTCCACACAAGGGTGTGTCCTATTTTGCCATCACATTACTCCCCTGTTCGGGACACTTGTGTGACGTCACGTTGACAACTGTGAGTTGTCGGTTGGGGTCATGGGTGATGCAGGGAGGCCACGCGACATGTGCCTTCAGGGTGGTGCTGGTGTGTGTGGTGTGTAGTTGTGACTCTGTGGTGTTTGTGTGCAGTCCATGCGTGGCGCTGTCGTTGGCCTCTGCGTTGTGCGCATGTGTACCTGCGTCATCGCCGCTACGCTGCTGTGCCGTGACGGGGACGTCTCTTCCTGGTCCCGGGTAGTGGGTGCCCAGGATGTTGCGAGTTGTGTTGTTTTGACAGGTGGGACATGTGTGGATACAGTAGTGGATGTGTCCTGTCCACACAGGGGTGCCTGGGGTGGCCATGTACATTTTTTCCGCCCTTGCATTGTGTGCAGTGTTTGCGTGCCCTTGTTGTGTGTCTGCCTACCTGCGTCGTCGTTGCGCGTTCACTCCTAGGTGGTGCATCAGGTAGAGCATGGGGATGGCCTGGAGTGCAGGGTTCATGTCTGGGTGGGCCGCCTTTTCGATCCCCGTACTGCACAGTCGGTTTTCCGCCTTGGTTTCTCGTGCGGTGTATCTTTGCCGATGAGGCTGTTTGGTTCTGACATCGTAATTTGTACGCCGGGCGGTACGTCATTTCGTCGGACGGTGTGTCTCCATTGGCTTGCGCCGCTACGTGGTCGGGCGCACTTTGATGGCGGGCGGCGTCGCGGGCTTGCGGGCGGGGTTTGCCTGCTTTTTCACATCCTAATTTGGCGGCCGTGCGGCCCGTTGCTGGCGGACGGTAGGTGGCGGTTTTTGCATCCGCCAGCACGGCGGTGCTGCTTCCGCCCGACATCGTAATGGGCCCCTTAGTACTTCTTTGGAAGAGTCTGGGGAGACCCAGCAAACATCTGGGTACCCTCAGAATCAAAGATACCCTCCCATGTACAGTGGAGTGTTTCTGCGCCACCTTCATAGACAGGCAATAGGATCCTATGAGCAGACACTGACAGAGCGGCAGATGACACACTGTCAGTGTTCACATAGAAGCATCTTATTTTTGTGCTCTTTTAATTACAGCATGTGGTATGTGCCTAGCACAGCCTATTGGGGTGCACGCAGGGGCAGCCAACATATGATCAAAGTGGTAAAAGATCTAGTCAAGGTCTATGGGTTCTAAAACCCTAACCATGGAAGAAAGGTCAAAAAAGGGTTGCAATTGGACAGCTTTTCTGTGCTGTTGCTATCGGACTTCTTCAGCAGCAGAGAGATGAGGATATGCATAGAAACTCATGTGAATTATGTCACTGAAGAGAATTAAGTGGCTGGAGCTTCTCTAATAACTTACCAGGAGACAACCTGAAAAGAATGTATTTATCGTGACTCATCCATGATTACTCTGTACCAAAATCCTCCCTAAAGGGCTCAGTGACAGGGAATCCTTCAAGATGATAACAGACAAGAACCCTCTTGAAATCTCAGTGACTGGGAGGCCTCCTTGATGATTCTAGAGGAAGATCATCTCCAGAGCTCAGTGACTGGGAGGCCTCCGTGATGACTCTATAGAAGGTTCATCTTGAGAGCTCAGTGACTGGGAGGCCTCCTTGATGATTCTAGAGGAAGATCATCTCCAGAGCTCAGTGACTGGGAGGCCTCCGTGATGATTCTATAGAAGGTTCATCTTGAGAGCTCAGTGACTGGGAGGCCACCTTGATGAATGCAGAGCAGGACCACCTCCAAAGCTCATTGACTGAGAGCCCTCCTTGATTACTCTAGAGCAGGATCATCTCCAGAGTTCAGTGACTGAGAGGCCTCCTTGATGAGTCAAGAGCAGAATCATCTTGAGAGCTCAGTGAATGAGAGTCCTCCTGATGACTCTAGAGCAGAATCATCTTGGGAGCTCAGTGACTGAGAGCCCTCCTTGATGAATCTTGAGCATGACCACCTCCAGAGTGCAGTGACTTCTTGATGACTTTAAAGGGGGAAAACACAAGGAGATGATGGACGGAGCGCTGAAACTTTTCAGTCACTCACCCCCAATCACAGATCTGGGTTTAATCCATCATCATTGAAATGAAATGAAATTAGGATTTCTAAAGCGCACTACTACCTGCGGGGGTCTAGGCCCTGACTTCCAAGGGGAAAAGGGGTAGAAAACACCAGACTTCAGTGAGGCACAAGAGAAGTGGAAGAGCGTACTAAGCTAATCATTAAAAAGCCAGGTTTTAAGCGTTTTTCGAAATGTAAGCAGATTATTCGAGGTTTTGGGAGTAAGCGGCATAGTGTTCCAGAGTTTGGCAGTCATGACTGCAAAACTCTTGCCTCCCAGGTAGCTCTTTTAAACTTGGGAACAACCAGATTAGCCTGGGAGGCAGATCTTAGGTTTCTGAAATTGATATAACGATGGAAGAGTTTCCTAATAGAAACTGGTCCCTCAGAATGGAGGACTTTGAAGGCTATGCACAGGGATTTGAACATAACCCTTTTTTTGACCGGCAGCCAGTGGAGTAAGGGGAGAGACTTGGACACCGAATGATGTTTTGGGATCCCTAAAAGCAGCCTGGCGGCCCCATTCTGGACCATTTGTAATTTGTCCAAAGGCTTTCTTATGGGCAGTCAAGAAGAGCCCATTGCAGTAGTCGATTTTAGAAAAGACTAGTGTGGTAATCACTGTTTTACGTAGGTCCAGAGGGATAAAAGGGAGGATCTTCCTAAGAGATTTGAAAATGAAAAAACAAGACGAGGTGATGGCATTGGCATGACCCACAAAGGAGAGTTTTTCGTCAAACTGAACTCCCAAATTTTTCACCTTTAGCACGGGAGTGGGGAGTACACCCATTTCTTGAGGCCACCAACTAGGGGACCAAAATGATGGATTATTACCAAAAAGCAGCACCTCAGTTTTATCTGAGTTCAACTTCAAACAGTTGTTAGACATCCAATTCCCAATCTGTAGCATACAGTTGTGGAAGCATTTAGCTGTGTTATCAGCATTCTCTGTAACTGACACTACAATTTGGGTGTCATCAGCGTAGGAGACAACCGAGAAACCAAGGCCTTTGATCAGTGAAGCCAGAGGTGCAACGTGCAGATTAAAAAGGATGGGACACAGTGACGACCCTTGTGGTACACCACAGGGAAGGGTGAAAGATGTAGATCTACGACCGTTACATTCCACGTACTGCTTTCTGTCAGTGAGAAATGAACTGAGGAGCTTAAGAGCAGTATCTCGAATAACCGGTTGATAAGGAGTTAATGGCTGACAGTATTGAACGCTGCAGAGAGATCTAGCAAAATTAAGGCAGCGTTCCCTCCTTTGTCTAAAGTTGTTCTGACATATTCTTCTGCTGTGATCAAAACTGTCTCTGTGCTATATTGGCTTCTAAAGCCAAACTGAGAAGAATCCAGTAAATCTTGTTCCTGGATATAAAGAGAGAGCTCGGTATTTATAGCTTTCTCTATCAGTTTGGCCGGAAAGGGAAGTCGAGATATCGGCCTGTAGTTGTTAGGAGTATCAGCCTCCAGATTAGCTTTTTTAAGAGAGGAAGAATTGTCGCGACTTTCCAACTTTTAGGGAAGTAACCAGACCGGAGCATTTGATTAAAAATCCCTAGAAGATGTCCAGGAACTATAACTGATCCCAACTGCAGAACTCTAGGAGGGCATGGGTCGAGCGGTGAGCCTGACTTGATTTGCCTGAACAAGTTGGTAACTTGGTCTATCGTAAGGGGGAGAAAGCCGAAGAGTGGGATTATTGGATTGGGAAGGTATCACCACATCTGTCTTTAAGATATTCGCTTTCCTAATAGACTTTCCTGCTTTGGGGTCATTATACACTACTGCCTGAGGATTGTCAATCGAGCATAGCCCCCAGAGCTAGCACTTGCGGTTAACGAATTGAAGATCACTTCTACCTTGGTTTTGAAAAAGGTAGCAAGTTTGTTGCAGAAAGAGGCATCTGCATTAAGATTACTGGCTGGAGATGGGTTGCTAAGCTTGACCACAGTTGAGAATAACTCCTTAGGAGTATTCAGAGCCGAGTTAATCTTATTTATAAAGAAATTAGATTTAATTTTGGTCAGAAGTTTTTGTACTGTTGCAATTTCTCCTTATAGGAGTCTTTATCCTCCAAGTAGTAATTCAGCCTCCATTTTCTCTCTGACCTTCTGCACGATTGTTTGGCCAGTCTAAGCTCTTCTTTGAACCAGGGTTAAGATGGAACGGTTCTCTTGTTATTTCCTCGTTTGGCCGGAGCCAAGTGTAGTATCCTCTTTAAGTACAGACACAGGAAGCATTATAGTTGGATCTTCATCTTTATTGCCAACCCGCAGGACATCAGGTTAACTCTCCAAGAGAGCGTAGCATCTGACCAGAACATTCCATACACAGATTAATAAAGATGGAACATAGAATGAACATGTGGAAGTTCTGACTTCCAATACTTAACTAGATTCTAATAAGGCATACAAATAAATACAATATAATAAAAACACAACTGACACTCAACTGATCCTCTCCCTCACCAAGGACCCCCTCGCCGCCAAATCCAACCTCCATGAAGGAATGAAGGCCGTCGCCGATTGGATGAAGATCAGCCGACTAAAACTGAACACGGAGAAGACAGAGGTCCTCATCCTCGGCTCCAACCCCTCAGCCTGGGACGACTCCTGGTGGCCAACGATGCTGGGAGCAGCCCCGACACCCACCGACCACGCACGCAACCTGGGAGTCATCCTCGACTCAACGCTCTCCATGGACAAGCAAGTCAACGCAGTCTCATCCTCCTGCTTCAACACCCTCCGCATGCTTTGCAAGATCTACAGGTGGATCCCGACAGACACAAGAAGAACAGTCACCCAGGCCCTCGTCAGTAGCAGACTTGACTATGGGAACGCCCTCTACGCGGGAGCCCGGCCAAGCTCATCAAGCGGCTGCAACGCATACAAACGCCTCCGCACGCCTGATCCTCGATGTACCACGCCACAGCCACATCACCCCCACCTGAGGAACCTGCACTGGCTCCCCGTCGACAGGAGAATCTCCTTCAAACTCCTCATCCACGCACACAAGGCACTCCACAAGACTGGCCCAGCCTACCTCAACAGACGACTCCTCTTCTACGTCCCCAACCTCCAACTCCGCTCCGCCGACCTCTCCCTCGCCACCGTCCCTCGCATTCGAAGAACTACCACCGGCGGCAGATCCTTCTCCCACCTCGCCGCCAAGACCTGGAACACCCTTCCACTAAGCCTACGACAGACCCAAGACCTGCTGACCTTCAGGAGGCTACTCAAGACCTGGTTGTTCGACCAGTAGCAGCACCCCCCCCCTTTTTTTTCTTTTTTCCCTAGCGCCTTGAGACCCTCACGGGTAAGTAGTGCGCTTTACAATTTCTGTGATTGATTGATTGATTAAGCTGTTAATAGAATCACTAATCCATTGATGTAATCATCCGTTGCTTGATCCAGATTGGGAGATGCTGGCATGATAGAATCTTTAAGGGCCCTTGTGAATGTACCTTCCAAAATCAAGTGCCAACATCGATGGCTAATCCTAGGCAAGCTCTTGGGCTCTTTCAGACTGTGGCCCCCTAGGTTCAGTTGGAACATCACTGCCCTATGGTCTGACCAGATTAACGGTAGAGACTGGGAAACCTGATTGAGAGGACAGTCTGAAAAGATGCCATCTAGGGTATGGCTGTCAGAATGCGTAGGACCGCAGACTAGTTGCGATAACCCTAGAAGAGAGAAGGAGGCAGTAAGATCAAGAGTATCCGGATCCTCCATATTCTCCAGGTGAAAGTTGAAATCACCAAGAATAGTGAAGTCAGAAGAGTTAGCTTTTATGGGGCCATGTCCATATCTAGGAAGAGATTTCTAGGACCAGGGGGTCTATAAATCAGGGCCCCATTGAAGGAGGAGTGATTAGTAAGGCCAATTTTAAAGGTCAGGGCTTCGCAACCATGGTGGGGTAGAGGGTCAAATCTGACTTTGAAGTTGACTTTAAAGATAATTGCTAGGCCTCCACCTCTGTTCCCAATACGGTCCAGCCTAGTTAACGAGTAGCCGGGAGGGGTGGCAGTAACCAGGTCTGGGCCAGATGCGGCATCAGCCCAAGTCTCAGTTATAAAAGCTATGCCAATATTTGAACTGTCTAGGAAGTCAGCCATTTCCATTGCATGTTTGATGAGTGATTGGGCATTTAAAAAAGTGCATTTTATTGTTCCTGCCATGCATTTTTGAGTACTGTACGCAGATTGTTCAAGGGATTTTATCGTTAGATAATTAAGTCTGAGAGGACAGACTGAGCAGGTATGGCGAGTTGGTGTATCACCAGGAGACAGAGTGGGGCCTATACAACGCTGCGCTTCAGTATCAAGAGAAAGTAGCTCTTCCCTACTATATTTCCGGTCAACGCGATGCTGAGAAGCAGAACCGCTGACTTGGGGACCAGAACTGGCAGGGGGCTGGCGCTGGCGCGTCCAGAGCGCGGACGGGTGCAGACGGGCTTGCCTTAGGCGTCCGCTCTGCAGCTCCCATTATGTAGGTGGAGAGGGTCAGCCGGTCTGAGCACTAGACCGCCGACCCTTCCAAAATGGCGCCTGTGTGTATGCTGTATCGGGAGAGCACACCAGGCACAACTAATGGCCGAAGGTCGGTTTGGAGGACGCGAATGTGAGGTGAGTGATAGAATTTGGAGATGAAGTGCTCCTGCACCCTGCAACACACAGCAGTGCAGGAGGATAATACTTTAAAGGCAGCTCAGACAGATTATAAAAGCAGTTAAATTAGTTAAAAATGATCAAACAGCAAACAGTAAAACAACAAGTAAAGCTCCTGCAAGGCTAGCGTTTCACCCCCGCTCTTACCCCAAGAGTCTGTGGCGCGTCTGCGCTGCAGCTCCCATTATGTAGGTGGAGAGGGTCAGCCGGTCTGAGCACTAGACCGCCGACCCTTCCAAAATGGCACCTGTGTGTGTGCTGTATCGGGAGAGCACACCAGGCACACCTAATGGCCGAAGGTCGGTTTGGAGGACGCGGATATGAGGTGAGTGATAGAATGTGGAGATGAAGTGCTCCTGCACACTGCAACACGCAGCAGTGCAGGAGGATAAAAACTTTAAAGGCAGCTCAGACAGATTATAAAAGCAGTTAAATTAGTTAAAAATGATCAAACAGCAGTTTGGACCCAGCCATATGCAAATCAGTCTTGACCCTGTGCCTCATGGGAACAATCCAGCCTGAACTGCCAGGCCAGGTCCTCCCTGGACTGCGAACAAGCATGCTGGGACCGGTTTAGAGGTAACACCCCTCATCAGCCAGGCTAGCTTAAATCCAGTGGCAAAGTGAACAAGGGACCCACGTCTGGGCATACCTTGCCAACTTAGGGTGAGCAAAGCAAACACAAGGAGATCATGGACCGAGCGCTGAAACTTTTCAGTCACTCACCCCCAGTCAAAGATCTGGGTTGAATCCATCATCATTCTTTAGCGCACTTCACCACGCCAGTTTGGACCCAGCCATATGCAAATCAGTCTGTACCCTGTGCCTCATGGGAACAGTCCAGACCGAACTGCCAAGCCACCTCCTCCCTGGACCAGAAACAAGCATCCTGGGACTGGTTTCGGGTAACACCCTCATCAGCCAGGCTAGCTTGAATCCAGTGGCAAAGTGAACAAGGGACCCAGGTCTGGGCATACCCTACCGACTTAAAGGGGGATCACCTTACGAGTTCATTGAATTAGAAAGGCCCTTTAAAACTCTATACCAGGACTCAGTTTTGGCAAAATTGTTGTATTCTTATGTTGGAGTAGCTTTAGAGGTAGAATGTACTTGGGAATTCCATGTGCAATGCGGAGTTCTAGGGGAATCAGTTGATGCTGTTGCACTGTGGAGTTCAGCGATCTGTGACTTGCCTTGTCACAATAAATACTAATTTAACTACACCTGCTGTAGATGGATTCCTTCACTGGCGACGAGGAGTTTTTTGACTGAACCCCGTCTACTGGCAAAACGGTGTGCGACAAAAATACAAGAATCCGCACTGTTGATATTGATTCGATGAACTGCGAGTCAATTAAAAGGAAAAAACAGTGAGCTGTGACTTTATTTAGTTCATATAAAGGTTGGGTAGCTAGAATGAAGCTATAGTTAAGATTCATTAGCAGAAATCTTATTTAACAAAAATGAGCTTGAGCGCCAAACACTTCAGAAGGAACCCTGTCAAGACTTAAGCACTGGCCCCGAGTGGGCAATTTTTTTGTACTCAGAAATGTATAGAATCTGTTCAGTGACAAACATGATACCTCCACATTAATTTAAACAAGCGATAGCTCATAACACTTTAAGAAAACAAATAGTTCTTCTAGGAAACACTTATTCCAAAACCAGGCAAGTCCACCTAAGCCAGATTGCACTGTAGTATTGTCCTTTGACACCAGTGACAAGACAGGAACTATAAAAGGGGCATTCCTCTTTCCATTTCTGGGGGACAAAGAACAGTGGGACGTGGATTGTCCCCTTTAAGGATGGGCATAACCTTTGGGAAACTGCCCTTCCTTGGTAGGACCTTCTGCACACTTCCAGTGTTCTGCTAAGGAGCAGAGGAAGAGGAAAAGGTGCTACTCTTTGTCACCGGTCTAAGGATTCGACCCTTCCAAATGCTCAACAAGTTTATGTTTACGTTGCTTATATTGCACATACTACTAAAGGATGGAATACATAGCGCCTCGACAACTGTAATAATGAGTTGTATCAGATTTTCCAGGCAGGTGGGCACATCAGACAGAAGATGCATAGTCAAGGGTAATGTACATGCAATAGGTTACACGGATATATAGGATACATAGAAGGTGTTGAATAGCTATGTCACTTATGTAGTGGATATACGGTTATTTGTATGTGGAGCTGAGGCTTGGTGGTTGAGGTACAAAGATGGAGTCAGAGATGCATCTGTGGGCCTTAACTTACATCACACATCATACCCAATGAGTGCAACATAGAGCGGTGACCTGAGAGCAGACAATCATAGGTTGCACTGAGCTTGGTCAGGCAGCCCTTGGCCCCTTACTGCCTGATATCTTTTTTCTGCATTTTGAGTTTCTGAAGACTCTAATCTCAAAATGGAAGCCAGATGTTTGGGTCTGCAAAACCAAAGAAAGCCATCGCAGTGATGGTAGTGCCACCACCGTTAGAATATCTGGAATAACCCCCATCAGCTTCAGACTCCTTGGATCAGCAGTAGGACATGCACTGAATTAAGCACCAATTATGAATTTTAAGCTCAGAATTGGCACAGCAGTTAGACCTGCACTCTGGGCACACAGCCTTTAAGTCTGGGAGTCACCAGGTAACCTTCTTACATGTTCTAGAGGAATGAAGTGTTCATCTTTTCCCACTCATGAGAGAGCTGAGGGACTCTATGATGCTCTCCTTTCTCTTTGACGAGTTGTGGGTATCATTCCTACTCTGGGATGGGTCTGACCTGCTCGTCTCAGTCACACATTGATGCCTCATGCACGTTAGAACACTTGAAGATGGCCTCCAAATCAGAGTGTTCATCATCTTCCATTCTTGCCCCACACTGCCCCTTCACCCAGGCACATGGCAGGACATTGAGAAGTTTGTGGATCCAGATTAGAAATAGGTTCAACGCAGGTCAATGAAACAATATCAACCACTGGCAATTGCTTGGGGCTGCATTCCACTGGTTGGATGTTTGTTAGCTCTCAGTTTCTATGACATCATTAGTGTGTACCACACACACCTCCTGGGGCTCTGAAATCACCTCCCCGCTTGTATCGCATGCAATCCTCTCTTTTTTGCTTTCTTTTCCTGGTTCCGTCTAGCCTCAGGGCAGTTCGGGAAATTGGCTGCTCAAGGGAAGCAATGACGAGCACAGGGTCTCAAGGTCAAAGGTTTTATGATATAGAATAAGATAAAATATTTATTGCAGACAAGGAAACGGAAGTCTGTGGTTAACAGGTGACGTGATTTGCCCAGTGTCACACTATGTGCTCAGAAGGGAGGACGTGATTTGCCCAGTGTCACACCATGTGCTCAGAAGGGATGACGTGATTTGCCCAGTGTCACACCATGTGCTCAGAAGGGAGGACGTGATTTGCCCAGTGTCACACTATGCGCTCAAAAGGAATGACGTGATTTGCCCAGTGTCACACCATGTGCTCAGAAGGGATGACGTGATTTGCCCAGTGTCACACCATGTGCTCAGAAGGGAGGACGTGATTTGCCCAGTGTCACACTATGCGCTCAAAAGGAATGACGTGATTTGCACAGTGTCACACTATGCGCTAAGAAGGGATGACGTTATTTGCCCAGTGTCACACTATGTGCTCAGAAGGGAGGACGTGATTTGCACAGTGTCTCACTATGTGCTCAGAAGGGATGACGTGATTTGCCCAGTGTCACACTATGCGCTCAAAAGGGATGACGTGATTTGCCCAGTGTCACACCATGCGCTCAGAAGGGATGACGTGATTTGCCCAGTGTCACACCATGTGCTCAGGAGGGATGACGTGATTTGCCCAGTGTCACACCATGTGCTCAGAAGGGATGACGTGATTTGCCCAGTGTCACACTATGCGCTCAAAAGGGATGACGTGATTTGCACAGTGTCTCACTATGTGCTCAGAAGGGATGACGTGATTTGCCCAGTGTCACACCATGTGCTCAGGAGGGAGGACGTCATTTGCCCAGTGTCACACAATGTGCTCAGGAGGGATGACGTGATTTGCCCAGTGTCACACCATGTGCTCAGAAGGGATGACGTGATTTGCCCAGTGTCACACCATGTGCTCAGATGCGGATACCACAACTCATGCGCCCTGCCTGGTTCTAAAGGTGATGCATTGCCACTCCTGCAGTATGCTTAGTGTTGTTATACCCAGGCCCATTTGTGGACACAGGAGCAACCAGTTACCTTAGCATTTTTTGAATGCAGAGTATTTCCACAAATTTAGCTTCAAATTTGAAATAATATTGTAAACTGTATCTTCCAGAATTATTCTGCATTTATGGGGCAGAATCAGCATCTGTGTTTGGCTGGAGTTAACAAACACGGTTTTATGATGCTGCAAAGCAGTGCATTACATTACAAAGTCAAATCGTCTGCATTTGCAATGCACTATTACTGCACCTTTCAATGGGAGAAACTGTGGAAATCCGTTTTCTGCACAAGGAACCTAGATTTTGGGCCCTGTAAATGAGCGACCCAGGGACTGATTCTGAAGATAAAGGTCATTAGAGGTTTTGGAGGTATTTTAATTATGTCTGTTTTCATAAGAAACATGCAATCTTTTAATCACCTGAAATTTGTGTTTTTACCCATTTATGTCTGCATTATTTGATATGAAATAAAAAAAATAGCTAAGGACTTGGTGTGTCGTGCTTAATTACAAATACTACATGTTGTGCAGTTTACTTTATGTGCTTGTATTTACTTATACGAATAATGACCATGTATGCAATGCTTAACAAAATGCCTTAATTACTTGCCAACTGAATTGTATTCATTTGATTGCCTTCTCAATAACAGGTTGAAGCTAACAGGCCGGTCTGTTTCTTTTCGTTTGTTCACTGCTTCACATTTGATCTGTTGGATCTGTTGATCGCCCTTCTCATCCTGTGTATTCCATGAAGCTTGTGTGTAAATGTCAGATTACTCGCACTTTACAACTAATAAAACATGCAAACACATCTAATAATGCTCTCTTGCCTTCGTGGACTTACCGTTCTCCTTGCATGGACCTACTGTCCTCTTCCAACTTGCTTTCTGGAACCACCAGTCATCTTTCGCCATCGTTGATCTAAGGATCCCTCTTTTCATTATCAATGAGCCCACCACTGGAGCCTACTGACCCTACTACCTGATAGCCCACCCAATAGCCCGGGCATTCTTATCATAAGATTATACCCTGTCCAAGGGCTAGACTGCGAGATAGACTTTACACAGCTATTCATTTTAGAATACTCTTGAAAGTGGCTGTCGGAATATTTGCCAGATCTTTAAACTAGGTATCTCCTACAACTTAAAGTGTACAAATCTCTCTTAAGGCAAACCAAAGTGAGCTACTTTACTAGTAAAATCCTGAAGGCCCCGAATAAATCTAAGGAGATATTTAAGATTGTTACAGAACTGTCCAACCTAGACAGAGTGATTCTCCCGGTCACACCCTCTCAGAGTCTGTGTGATGCTCTCAATGCTTTTTTCGTGAACAAGATTGAGGCTATTAAAAAGAGCATTCCCTCTAGTTCCTCTTCTATCAATCCACCAGCAGGTGACATGAATAGTCACATGCTTTCCTAATATCTCTCAAGATAACCTAACTGAGTTACTGATGAAAGTTAAGTCAGGCTCACCCAATGATATTTGTCCCCGAAAGGTCCTAAGAGTAGTGACAACTTCCTTTGTGGATAGTGTTTTACCATTTCTCAATTATTCCATTAACTCTGGGCTGGTCCCTAGATCCTTTAAAAAAGCAGTCATTGTACCCCTCCTTAAGAAAGTGGGGGCAGACCCCACAGACATGAAATGTTTTCACCCTGTGTCCCTTCTACCATACTTAGCAAAAATCTTGGAGGCACATGTAGCCCATCATCTCTCTGCTTTTATAGAGAAGTCAGAGTTTTTGGATCCTTGTCAGGCGGGATTTCGGCCCGCACACTCAACCGAAGCAGTGGTCACGTCAGTGGTCGGCGAAATGCGCAGAGAGGTTGACAAGGGTAACACACAAGCCCTGGTGCTACTAGACTTGTCGGCGGCCTTTGACACGGTCGACCACTCTTTGTTGGCTGACCGGGTCAAGGCCGCTGGTTTACGGGGTGTAGCACTGAATTGGATGATCTCATTTTTGAAGGATAGATCCCAATCGGTCAGGCTACCCCCTTTTACCTCAACAGAGGTCCAATTGAACTGTGGGGTGCCACAGGGCTCCTCTCTTTCTCCTCATCTATTTAATATTTATATTCAACCCCTGGTTAACTCTCTTAATAAGATGGGAGTGAACATTTTCAACTACGCTGACGACATGCAATTGTTGTTCACGATCAATGATAGTTCAACGGCCAGGCAACACTTTCAAAACACTATGCTGTTCATCCGGGATTGGATGAACGGTAATCATCTGAAACTAAACTCGGATAAAACCGAGATAGTTCTCACTAAGAATAGGGTTGCTTGCTGGAATCCCACCTTGTGGCCCAGTGAGATGGGTTCCCCCATTCCCAAAAAGGCAGTAAAAAGCCTGGGGGTCATTATTGATGAGGATCTCTCACTCAAACAGCAGGTCAGTGCAGTGACCTCGGCCTGTTTTTTTCAACTGCGACGCATAATAAAGAGTAGGAAATTCCTCACGAGGGAGGCCCTGGTTCAAGTAATCATGGCTTTAGTTATGTCCAGAATTGATTACGCAAATTCTCTTTATCTGGGCCTCCCGAAATTTCTTTTGCAAAGGCTCCAGCTAATTCAAAATCAGGCTGCTAGGCTGATAGTTCACCTGCCCAGAGACGGGCACATCTCCAGGTGACGAAGGACCTCCACTGGCTGCCAGTGGCGCAGAGAACTAGGTTTAAGGTATGCTGCACCGCGTTTAAGGTGTTACACATGAGGTGCCCGGCCTGCATGAAATCTCGGATCGTGAAATACTGTCCGACGAGAGAACTGAGATCCAGTCACCTCCACTACCTGATTATCCCCACTTTTAATAAACAAAGAACTGGAGGGTGTAGGTTTTCCGTTACTGTCCCCAGAGTATGGAACACACTCCCATTGGAGATTAGGCAGACTTCCAATTACACCAAATTTAGACAACTTTTGAAGACCTGGCTCTTTAAACAGGCTTTCCAGTAACAATGGTTTAATGACGTATCAGCTACCTAGCGCCAAGAGACCTCCCGGTGAACGTGCGCTTTAGAAATATTCAATAACATAACATAACAATACTCTTGAAAGTGATCTTGAATGTGGGCCGTTCGGCTGTGCTCGATTCTCCTGTCATGGATATTGAATGCAATCTTAAACTTGTCTACTGCTGAAGTCATGTTGTATCATGTGAATTTTTTTAGCACCCTATCACATGTGTGGGTATCCTGGCGCTTTAGTAGGTGTGTGAGGCTAGCCTCGAAGGGACTTACTCGAAGAACGTAGTTTTCATCTTCTTGCAGAATACAAGAAAAGAGGTGAAGGCTCTGATGTGGTGTGGGTGGTTATTCCACGTTTTAGTCACAATATATGAGAAGGTTATGTCCCTGAGGCTCAGAGCAGGAGGCCAGCTAACTAGCCCTTGTAGTCGCTCAGGTAGACTGGGATGAAGGGAGGAGGTCCAATCTTCCATCTCAGCAGGGCAGGCCACAAGCAGCAAGGCAGTCCTTTTTCAACGGTCCAGGAGTGTAAAGAAGAGTGAGTCTGAGACCCCTATTTTTATACCTGGTGTCCAGTTTTTAATGGGAGAAACTTCTGGAGTGTTCCCTCCACAGAGCTGTTTGGAATTTCTTGCCGCCCTGTCCGGTTCCCAATCTGTCTGCAGTCACAATAGGCTAGTGTGAAGTTCTTTGTACGTGAGCTGAGGCAGTACCTTTGGCGTGCAAGTGTGACA
Organism: Calotriton arnoldi; assembly: GCA_963921515.1. Lineage (NCBI taxonomy): Eukaryota > Metazoa > Chordata > Amphibia > Caudata > Salamandridae > Calotriton > Calotriton arnoldi. The sequence goes on along the minus strand of CAWUFW010007436.1, from coordinate 494,753 downwards.
AGTGACAGCACCGCCCCATCCCATCCTTCCTTGGATGGCCCATCCTGCCAACACACAGGTTATCCATAGTGTGGCTGTCTGGGAGGACTAGACAAAGGCCAACTGCCAACTATATCTAGTCATGTGATCCAGGAAATAGGCTGCCGGCACCAAATGGTAAGGACAAAAAAAGCCAACTTTCTAAAAGTGTCATTTTCAGAATTGTGACTTAAATTCAGAATTTACCATTAAAGAGGGTTTAACATTACAATTATTCATACACCAAAAAATGAACTTCCTACCTCCTCCCAAGCAAACGTTATCACTTATGAAATTAAATAGGATCCTATGGGAGAGGTAGGCCTCACAGTAGTGAAAAAACTAATTTAGGGTTTTTTCCCCATGAGGACATGCAAATCCTAAAAGTACATGTTCAACTTTTTAAATACAATGTATCGTCCGCTAAGGGCTGTTTAGAGTTTACCCTAAGAGTTATTTATATATATTAAAAATGTAGTTTTGGGCTTGACAAAAGGTTTATTTTGCCAAATCAAATTGGCAGTGTAAAATTGCACATAGGCTGCAAATGGCAAGCCTGAGACAAGTTTGAAAGGTTACTGAAGTGGGTGGCACAATAAGTGCTGCAGACTCGCTGGTTGCATCTAATTTACAGGCCTGTGGTATGTGATATACCACTTTACTAGGGACTTCTAAGTAAATTAAGCATGGCAATCGGGTACGCATATAGTACCATATTTTAGGGAGTGAGCACAAGCCCTTTACTTCTGGCTAGCAGTGGTAAAGCACATAGAGTCCTAAAACCCAACAAAAATGGGTTCAGAAATCAAGAGTGGTGAAGGAAATAATTTGGGGTTCACATTGCAGAGTTGGCCAAGTCCAACAGTACAACACTGTTAACCTAATTTTGAATTAAATATTTCATTAAGGCTCCTTGATGAGGCAATAGCTGAATCATCTTGAGAGCTCAGTGACTGAGAGCCCTCCTTGATGAATCTAGAGCAGGATCATCTCCAGAGCTCAGTGATTGGGGGCCTCCTTGATGACCCTAGAGGAGGATAATCTAGAGAGCTCTTTGAGTGTGACAGGTCCCTTCTAACTGTGTACCAGGACTCCGTTTTGGCAAATTGAGCTTAAGCGCCAAGCACTTCAGCAGCAGCCCTGTCAACACTGAAGCACTGGCCCTGTGTAGGTAATTTGTATTGTACTAGGAATCAGAAATGAATAGAGTCTGGTCAGTGAACAAACATGATACCTCCAAATGAATTTACAGAAGAGATAGTAATAGCACTTTAAGAAAACAAACAGTTCATCCAGGAAACATCCATTCCAAAACCAAGAAAGTTCAGCTAAACTAGATTGCACTGTAGTATTGTCCTTTGACCCCAGTGACAGGACAAGAACTGATAAAAGGGGCATTTTTCTTTCCATTTCTTTGGAACAAAGTGCAGTGAGACGTGGATTGTCCCCTTTAAGGATGGGCATAACCTTTGGGAAACTGCCCTTCCCTTGGTCGGTCCTTCTGCACATTTCCACTCTACTGCCAAAGAGCAGAGGGAAGAGGAAAATATGATTGCTGAGGATGGAGGAATACAGCACCACTTTGCGCAGCACAATGAACAACAAAGCGATGGAATAAATGTATGAAACAATCTCGGCCACTTGCAATTGCTTGGAGCCACATTCCACTGGTTAGATGTTTGTTATTTCCCAGTTTCAATGGCATCATTAGTGTGTATGACGCTCACCTCCCAGGGGTCTGAAACCACCTCCAAGCATTCATCTCACTCAGTCCTCTCTTTTTATTCCTCTTGTTCCTGGTTCCTTGTTGTCTCAGGGCAGTGGGGTAATTTGCTGCTCAAGGGAAACAATGAAGACCACAGGATGTCAAAGCCAAAGGTTTTGTGACAAAGAACAAACTACAGTATGTCAATATTTATTGCAGGCAAGGAAATTGCGGTCTGTAGGTGACAGGTGCTCTTATTTGCCTGGTATCACACTGTTTGCTCAGAAGGAATGCAGGTACAAGACCTCATGTGCTCTGATTCTAAAAACACAAGAACAAATAGGAAAGCTATGGGCAGGTTCACCGAGGTCTCGGGAGGAAGAGCAAATACCCAGTCGGTCACAGCACTAACAAGCAAACGTATACCATTGCTATTATATGCCTCGCTAGTATACAACAATAGAACATTAACCGAACTGGAAAAAACGTATATGCTTCGCATTAAGCAACATCTCAACCTGAGAGTAGCGACTCCAGATAGATAGCATACTTAGGTTAGAATCATATCTGAGTCTGTTGCCTAGCTTCCGTAATGCTACAACAATTCATGATATGTGTGGATGTAATAAGGTAAGTGCCTTCACACTAAAGGGGACAATCTATAAGGACCTCCAACGTAACAACTACAAAAGGTTTTATCTGAACTTGGACAGCATTGGGGCGGTGATCACACAACACAATCTTGTAGACCTGACCTCTCTTCCAAGCTTACCACGTCTTGAAGAGGAAAGCCCAATACAAGGTGCCTTTGAGCAGAACTATCGAGAGAAGGATCTACGCCTTCTTCCGAATTACCATCATAGCCACTTAACATTTAAATCCTACTCCGTTCCGAAGACAACCATACCTTGATTTTAAACTAGAGGCAAAAGAAATATTTCAGATTCAGGCTTTTATATATTGCTTTGCATCAATTTGAAGGGACTTGGAACCCATACATACAGGGCAATGGTTCATGTTGTTTATGTGGTTTTAAATCAGAGACTATAGAACATTTTATTTACATCTGCCCCAATCTACTAGGACTGCACAAGGAATATATTCAAAGATATTCGACCTGCAAGAGAGGCAATCAACTATTGTTTTAACAATCAAATTCCATCTTTTATTAGTGCCTTAATGAGATTTTTAGATCTTGCTTATAGCAGCTTTCGTTTTTTATTTACTTATCTGACATTTCCTTTTTGAAAAAGTACTTTATTTATTGATGATTAGGATAAACTGCTATAATGTGTACGGAATGTGAATGGAAGCTACAAGTATTTTTCTTTAATTTTAAATTTAGAAGCTGTCAGATTTATTGTAAAATGATTTGCTAAATACAATAAACCTACTTGCCTGGTTCTAAAGGTGATGCCTTCACCACTCCTGCAGTACGTGTGGTGTTATTTACACCCAGGCCCACATGTAGGAAAATCTGCAACTAGATATTTACCTTAACACACTTCACATCCAGAGTATTTCCACGAATTTAGCTTCATCTTTGAAATAAATGTGTTTGGCTAGAGTTACACCCGCAGTTTATAATGCTGCACAGCTGTGCATTACAGGACAAATTCAATGTGTCTGCATTTGCAATGAAGTATTACTGCACCTTTAAATGAGAGACAACTTTGGCAATGCGCTTTCTGCACAATGAACTCAGGTTTTGGGCTCTCTAGGTGAGCGACCCAGGGGCTGATTCTGATGATGGAAGTAATCAGAGGTTTTGGAGGCATTTTAATTATGTCTGTTTTCTCAAGAAACATGCAATCTTTTGATTGTCTGGAATTGGTGTTTTTTACCCATTCATGTCCGCACTGTTTTGATATGAAAATCATTTTTTTTAACGCAGTACCTGGTGTGTCGTGCTTGATTACAATTATTACGTGTTGTGCAATTTACTGTATGTATGTATGTATGTTAGTGTTTGTGATAGAGCGAAATGTTCTTGTGAATTGTAGGGGTGCATCATAATCATTGATAGGCCGCATCCACATGTATTCAGACATATATTCGTATATTCAGTTTCATATTCATGTATGTTTAGTAAAGAATGAATAGTTCGCTGAGACAAAGTGAACCCAGTAGCATAATGGTGTTAGGATATTGATGTAATGTAATGCTTATTAAATTGTGTGAACATAATGCATAGAGAAATTAGTTCGTGGATGTAATGTAATTGCAGTAGTTTAAACGTGCACCATATTAAAGTTGCACATGTAATTCATTGTTTGCATATGAAGTGTAATGAAAATGCTTATAGGGAAACATAAGATGTGTGTTTAAAAGTTATATGTAAAGGCCTGACTACATATATGCTTAGGGAAGGCCTGGTTAATTCTTATGTTAGCTTATTTTTGTAGGCAGTAAAAAGATTCTCTTGGTAAGGCTCTCTGGGCACAAACGGTAGATTTAATTTGCACAGTAGAAGGTTTCTGTTGAAAGTATCTTTTGTTGCAGGTGCAAGGACACATGTCTCGTTAGTAAGACTAACTCTTTGTTTTCGAAAGCTAGAGAGAGGGAGGCATGGTACGGGGAGTGAAAAGGAATGTAGGGATGATACTTTCGGCGGAGAAGGTGCCTGGGACTCAAGGTCAACGCAACCGTCCAGGATGAAGTCACCGTTTCAGTGGAAAAGCACAAGAAAGAAGACCTGGCCAAGGAGGCGGGACAAAGGCGTGTACAATTGTATTGGGGTTTTTGTATTAGGGATAGTGCCCTGAGGGAGGAGGCCAGAGAAGAGGTAGGGGAGACCTGAGAGAAGGACAGAGCTGAGCTTAGGTACTATGTGATTGCACTTCTTAGGAAGTCTTCACAGCTGACACCTTTTATTCTTTCTTGCCTGGAAAAATCGTTATGCAGGGATGTCACTTAGCGTTAGTGTAGGGACAGCAATTGATTTTAAGCTTGTTTAGGCCAATGAAGAGCAACTTAGAAATAGGAGCAATCATAGTCTGGTTGGTCCTCCTAGAACTTTCTATTCTTCTTATCCTGAGTCGGATGAGATTCTTGCGTAGATTATTATTTGTATTAGTGCCCATCTATTTCTTTAACCTCGTGTTGAGGTGCTTGCACGTTCAGTTATTTTTGGCGATAATAAATTCTCAAACTTGAATTCGGAGTCAGTGGTCCTTTCAGACAAAATGAATGCTGTTATATAACCAGATGAGATTCTCTCCTTTACACTATTCAACAGGTAAAAAGATCTTGGCGACCAGAAGGTTCTTATAGATAATTAGATAAGAATCGGCGTTATCAGTTGGTAGCAGAGTAGGATGGTTACCTTTGATGGTAAGGGGAGATCTAGAGCAAGATAGGAGACTAAGTTGCCCCATAGAGCCCGAGTGAAGCTGATCCAGAGGACCGCGGGAGAAGGATGTCGGAGGTCGTGGAAAACTGACGGAGAGTGACGGTGCGGCGGAAGTAGCAGTTCGTAGTAGAGTGAGTATGAAAAGAGTGATGTTTGGTAGATTGCGGTGTTTTATTGTTGTGTGATGTCTAGCGGAGTTGGAACGAGAGTTGTGTGATTGAGAAACGGACCGTGAGCGCGCGCGGGACCGGGAGATTTATTGTGGTGTAGAATACACCCAGAGTTGAGAACGTTGACCAGAGTTGTGGGGGTCACGAGACGTCATTGACAGACCCACTGAAGATAGGGAACACATGAGTGAGTGTGTGAATAACCAACGCAGGTCGTAGGTTATTGTGTGCAGAACATCGAATGATTGAATCCTATCGAGTGTGCTAAAGGCGATTGTCCGGTCGTTTCGCGGACAGACGATTGCCAGATTGAGGTCAACAAGCTCAAGAGGCTGATCGGTCATTGGTAAGACTGACGGTCAGAGAGGTAATTGTTCGGTAGGACGGACATTATTTCAGAGTATGACTGGGACAGATGCGAGCGAGAACAAGTGAATTAGAAAGGAGGGGAACTGCTGCGAGCGGAGGAAAAGTGACGTCAGAACAGTGCCGCGCTGCGATAGGCCGGTTGGTGTGAACCGCGCTGGGATTGGAGGATTGGAATCAGGAAGTAAAAGCGGACATTTTGAGTGCAAATACAAAGTTGATTCATCATGAAATGTTTTAAAGCTTTAAGGGAACTTTGTAGAGGTGATAGACATGTGGTTGTTCGGGAGGGAGAGGAAGCTCCTCCCGAGGATACACCAGCACATTATATGGCAAAGAATGTAGGATTGCATACCATAATTTGGCTTGAGAATTGGCATAAAATGACAGAAGCAGAAGGAGAATTGTCGTTCCCTCGATATGGTACTTTCAGGTTAGAGGTGCTGTACCAGCTCAAGAGTGTAATGGCTTCATTACGACCACTACCTAGACCAACACAGTTTGAGGCACTACATGCGTGGATAAGGGCAGCGTATGATAGGAAGAAGGACAGATGTCAAGAAAGGGTGAAGAAATCGGTCAGGGCATTTCAAGATGCAAGGTGGGATGCCTTGGAGAAAAGGTGGAGAGCAGACACGATCGAAGGAGATAAGTTATACCCACTGCTGATACAAAATGGAAAGATTACAAGAATTGATGAGGACGACAGTGATCTAGATGACAGTTTGTTGGATAGGATGTTGGCAGAGAGGCCACCACCATTTAACCCAGATTCAGAAGAGGGAAAGACGACCCCAGCAGTAGCAATAGTTGATGAGAGCCAGAACCAGACTAGCATGAGAGTAGTGGGAAGAATTTCCACAGGAACGGAGGGGGCTACGGCGTCTATGATAACACAGCCTCCTGCGGGGAACACAAGATTACCGGACTCCTTGACAGTACCGGTTACCATTGGCCCTATAGTACCGGTATATGACCCAGACCGAGTGAGAGAAGGGAGCTCCGTGCCGATGAGAAGGGAAGAAGGAAACAGTGAGAGTGGGAATGGGTTTGGAGTAAGGGTGGTTCATTTCCCAAGACCAATAGACACAAGTACGCCGTTACCGGCTACTGCGGACTCTTCATGTGGGCGGGAAGAGGAGAGACCGGAAAGACCGAGGTCTTTACGGGAATCTAAGTCAGCTTTGAGGGAGTGGACACCAACAGTAACGAACCAAGAGGATAGGATGCAAAGAGATAGGGCACAAAATGTCTCGGAAGACAGACCAGGTTCCAGGAATATGGAAGGGAATAGGTCACAAGGACAGAATAGTGACTGTGATGAGCGGGACGGCTCAGGTTGTCGAGATGTACTGAGGAGTGCAGTACAGGCAAGGTTGCTAGACGTAGTGAGGCTGAAAGCAGAGGTAGACGAAATGATCAGTGGGGGTCTGCCTTTGGAAAGGATAGAAATTTATGGATCAGATGAGCTGCTGTTTGTAGCAAAAGATGTGACTCGAAAAGCTAGAATGGCACATGATAGATTGAAGGAATTGGCCAAAAGATATGAGGTGGACCTGAACAAAACTAAAGCGTTGCAGGGACCACATAGATTGCATTACAGTGATCAGGAGTTGGAGGAGAAAAGAATCACAGGATTAAAGACGCACACCAGAGACCTGATCATAGGAATGAGAATATGGATTTTGTTGGACAAATGGGAAGAAAGGTGGTCCAAAAAGAAACCAGTAAAGAGAGCAGAAGGGAAACGCCGCCGCCAGGAGGGGGGCGACGGGTGTTGGAAATTTTCCTTTACGGGAAGTACAGAATGGAGGGTACGTGCATGTGCCGTGGAATAGAGGTGATTTGGCTGCATTTACAAATGATTTTCCTCGGCTGAGGGAAAAACCGGTGGAGTGGTACAAGCAGGTTGAGCGGTTTGTGAAGATTTCAAAAGTATTGTGGATTGATTTGAACACCTTGTTTGACATAGTGGTACCAGGAGATTTGTGGACAGCATGTAAAGTCGCTATTGAGTGGCCGACTTCAGAACCGAAAAGAGAGGCGGTTACAAATGGTCCATCACCTGATGTCATGAAAAAGTATGAGCAGGTGATTACATGGTTGAAGTCGAAGATTTCACCTCAGGATATAGATTGGGTTAAGATAGATCGGACTGTACAGGAACCCAAGGAAACGGTGCATGAGTATTACGAAAGACTTCTGCAAGTTTTTAAACAGTATAGTGGGTTAGATGTTTTGGACCCTAAGGATATGGGACAGTTTGTCTCAAAGTTTGTAACGGGTCTGAGAGGGGAAATCAGCCTCATGATACAGCACCATTTGATCTGCTGGCAGAACAAGCCACTAGATGAAATTTTGCGGTATGCGAGATACTGTAGTGATGAGGTGGAATCAAAACATCGAAAGCTAAAAGACAAATTAATGCTTGTCCAGATGCAGACAGCACAGAGTCAGCCTAGTGGAGGGACCTTGGGGAGAAAGCAAGGAAATTTCCAGGGAAACCAGAATGGGCAGGTACAGGGAAAGGGAAAACCAGTAGACCCCAAGACAGGAGTGGACGTGGCCACACTAAAGAAGACCACTGCGTGTCATCTTTGTCGCCAGGTCGGACATTGGAAACGCGAGTGTCCTTTGAACCCAGCTAATCAGGTACAGGAAGAGGAAGAGGGGGCTCAGGCACCCGCGCAAGAGGTAGTTAACACAATAACGAGACCTAGGACGATGAAAGGGGGGTTTACAATTCTCACGCTCAGATTCCCCAAGCTCCAAGGTTTTCACAAGGAACACGAACGTACCAACAGATGCCCCTGTTCGAACGCTATGATGAGGATAGCTTAGACCCTTTATCCTGACGGTGCCTGAGGGGGAGGAAGACTGCACACTTGGAGCGGTCTTGGAGGTAGACCAGAGAGGACCTTTTGTAGAGGCAGAGATTGAGGGCAATCCTGCAACACTTTTGGTTGATACTGGAGCTACCCGGTCTACTGTAAGATCTGCAGTAGTCCCTAACCTACCCCTCTCGGGACAATCAATCCAGGTTGTTGGAGTAGCGAACAAGAAAATAAGCAGCCCATTGACAGAACCGATCTTAGTAAAGATAGGTACTTTCCAAACTAGACATCAGTTTGTAGTGTGTGATACGAGTCCAGTTTGTCTTTTGGGAAGAGATCTGTTGTGCAAGTTGAACTGCACGATTTATTGTACACCACGGGGAGTGGAGGTCCAGACGATAGATGACGATGCGGACTTTAAAATTACCAATCAGCTTCTGTGTATAGATCTGTACCCAATGGTGACGGTGGAAGAACTTCCACATGATCTGAGAGACGCAGTGTCGCCTGTGGTGTGGGATTTCGCAGGCGATGAAATAGGTTTAATCAGAGGGGTTGAACCAGTGCGGATTGAGGTGAAACAGAATGTTGATTTCCCAAGAACACCTCAATACAACCTGTCGACAGAAACGATTGCAGGAATAAAACCTGTGATCGAGACTTTCATTGAGAAGGGTATTTTGAAGGAGATCAGAGGTAGTCCCTGTAATTCACCCATAATGGGACTACAGAAACCGAGCGGGAAATACAGGATCGTGCAAGACCTGCGAAAGGTCAACATGATAGTTGTCCCTTGTTGTCCAGTGGTACCGAATCCTTCAGTAATACTGTTCCAGATCCCATGTGAAGCCGAGTGGTTTACGGTTATCGATTTGTGTCAAGCTTTCTTTTCGATACCGCTCCACGAGGAAAGCCAATTTCTTTTTGCGTTCAGGCTAGAAAATCGCGTGTTAACATGGTGTCGTATCCCTCAAGGGTATACGGAAAGTCCATCGATCTTTAACCAGATCCTGAAGAAGAACCTTGAGAGTCTTGTGTTGCCGCAGAACTCAGTTCTCGTGCAGTACATAGATGACTTGCTCATTGCCTCAGAAACAGAAGATGCTTGCAGAATTGACACAGTAGCCTTGTTGAACCACTTAGCAGAGAATGGACATAAGGTGTCCCCGAACAAGCTGCAGTACTGTTTGAATGAGGTACAGTACTTGGGACACAGATTAGAAAAAGGCAAGAGGAAGGTGTCACCAGATCGAATTGAGGCAATAATGAGCATGGCAGTACCCACTACACAGAGGGAAGTTAGGATGTTTCTGGGAATGGTTGGCTATTGTCGACAGTGGATTCCTAGTTTCTCCTTGAGAGCAAAGCCTCTGCAGAGGCTTACACACAAGGATGTGAGTGATCCGGTACCATGGGACGAGGAGTGCTTGGTGTCATTCCTGAAGCTGAGAGATGATTTGTGCAGGGCTCCCGCACTGGGAATGCCTGATTACAACAAGGCCTTTTCATTGTTTTGTTACGAGAGAGGAGGATGTGCATTAGCAGTGTTAGCTCAGAACCATGGAGGTGTCCGTAGACCAGTTGCCTATTTTTCAGCTACTTTAGATCCAGTAGCTTCTGCGTTGCCCGGATGTCTAAGATCCGTTGCTGCAACAGGTGTCAGCATTGAAAGATGTGAAAGCATTGTAATGGGACATCCATTGACTGTACATGTGCCACATTCGGTTGAGTTATTAATGACCAGGACCAAGACCCAGCATCTAACAAACAATAGGTTAACGAGGTACGAGCAAGTCATACTTGCCGCAGAGAATGTGACTCTGAAAAGGTGCTCCATCTTGAACCCTGCGACATTGATGCCTATACCGAACACAGATGATGAAGATTGTGAGGACCATGATTGTCTCGATGTGACCGAACTTTGCACCAAACCGAGACCTGACATTGTCGATGAGCCATTGGCTGACCCAGATGAAATTTTCTTTGTCGATGGTTCATGCTTAAGAGACAGTGTGGGGCAATTAAGAGCAGCGTTTGCTGTATGTACCAATTCAGGAGTGGTCGACGCTGCTTGCCTAGAAGGAGTACGCTCCGCGCAGGTAGCTGAGATCATTGCCTTGACCCGTGCCTGTTTGGCCGCTGATCGAATTCGAATCACGATTTACACAGACAGCCAATACGGCTTTGGCGTGGTGCATGACTTCGGGCAGTTATGGTCTCAGAGGGGATTTTTGACATCATCTGGCTCACCCATTCGTAATGGAGAATATGTAAGACAATTGTTAGAAGCATTACAGCATCCGAAAGAAATTGCTGTTGTAAAGTGTTCAGCCCATGGGAAGGGGGGGACTTTGTATCCTTGGGTAATAACTACGCAGATGAGGTAGCCCGCTTCTGCGCAGAACAAGGATGCATATTCACAGGAAGAGAGATAGAAGAGAGCCAAGAGGGAACCGATCTCAGCATAATGTTGACCATGGCAGACACTTGGGAAGAGCTTAAGCGATTGCAGGAGGAAGTTTCTAACCAGGAGAGAGAGGGATGGATCAAAGCTGGGTGTGAGAAAGGAGACGTGGATGTTTGGGTATCAAATGATGGGAGAGCTGTGTTGCCGGAGGAATTGCTGAGTCCGATGGCAAGACTGATACATGGACAGGCACACCTGGGTAGAGACGCAATGATGAGAGTGTTCAGACAGACGTGGTATAACCCACGGTTCCGAGCAATGGCTGAGACGGTATGTCAGAGGTGTGTTACTTGTCAACAGATGAATGCTGGAAAGAAAACTGTAGTTACACTGAGTCATATTGGAAGGTCAGGAGGGCCCTTCAATAGACTACAGTTGGATTTTGTGGAGATGCCTAGGTGCAATGGCTTGAGGTACATTCTAGTGATAGTATGTGTATTCTCACGGTGGGTGGAGGCTTACCCCACTCGCAGGTGTGACACTCTGACAGTGGCTAAATTATTGTTGAGGGAGCTTATCCCTAGATTCGGGATCCCGACCTCTTTGGAATCGGATAGAGGAGGGCACTTCCATAGCGAAATCATGAAGTTGCTTTGTGCAGCATTGAACATAGACCAGAGACTTCATTGTAGTTACAGACCGGAGGCTTCTGGGATGGTGGAACAAGTCAATGGAACTTTGAAAGCCCGGATGGCAAAAATGTGTTCTTCGACATCCCTGCAAATGGCCCGACGCCTTGCCACTGGTGCTCATGAGCATGCGAAGTGTCCCAGACAGAAAGACCGGGTTGTCCCCACATGAAATATTAATGGGAAGGGCAATGAGACTGCCAGCAGTACCAGCTACAGCCTTGATAAGCATCACTGATGATTTGATTCTCGATTACTGTAAAGGACTCTCTGATGTGGTCCGTTCTGTATCCCAGCAGGTGCAAGCAGCTGTGGTTCCAGCCTCGAGTGATCTGTGCCACGACTTGTGTCCCGGTGACTGGGTGCTAGTCCGGAAGCACGTGAGGAAGAGTTGTTTGGATGCCCGTTGGCGTGGTCCGTATCAGGTGATTCTGATCACGAACACAGCAGTAAAGTGTGGAGGATTGCCGAACTGGGTGCATGCTTCCCATACCCGCAGAGTTCCAGCACCCTTGGAAGAAACAGCTCCTCTCGTAAATGAAAATCCAGCTGATGTGGCAAGGCCACATGGGAGGACAAGTCAAGCTGTAAGGGTCGCTGACACAGCTGGTGGTGCACTAGAGCAAACAGAAGGGGGTTTCCACAGTTCGAACCCTGATTCAGACACCGAAGAAGGAGATGGTGCAGTGGGCGGAGAAGAGTCAAATTCAAAAGAAAGAGGAAGTAGTGCACTGGGTATAGAAGGGGAAGGCAGACAAACGAACAGACGTGCAGAAAGTTGGCCTGAGAGACAGAGGCGACTGAACTTGAGGTTAGCACCTGAAAGAGACCTTGCTCCAGTGTCTGAAGTATCTGAAACGGAAGCAAGTGACGAAGACCAAGCACAAGACAGTCGGCGAAGGTCAAAGAGAACAAGAGTGCCTTGTCGCAGATACTCTACCCCTGAGTGGACTTACACTGTGTTTGATGCAGGGGGTGGTGAGTACGGGAAGACTGAGGTCAGTGGAAGTGGTCTGTCGGAGCCCGAATGTGGTGGTGAAGGTGGTGCTGCGGATGCCAGGGCTCGAGATAGAGGGAACACTGACACTCACGGTTCCGAATCCCCGCTTCTGAGTGAAGTCCGAAACTTGCTTTTGCATCGACTCGAATTCCCGCCTTTTGGAGTTGAGCCGTTTTCACATGAAGTGCTGATTTTGCGTCTTGAACTTTTGTATCACGTTCTGGTCTTGCTCAATGAGGATCTCATTGTGGATCAGTTATGAACTGTAAATAAAAGTCTAAAAGAAGAAGATAACCTAGGTCCGAGTGGAAGAAGAATAAACTTAGGGACTTTCCACAAGAAGAGGAACGAAAACTAGGGAAGTCTTTTTCTGGACTGTGTAAATAAGTTGTGATCGGAAAGGGAAAGCCCGGAAATTTCATGGTTGCTCGAGCTGGTTAAGCAAGTCATAAATAAAGGACAGAGACTTTTCTGAGTTCTTTGCGATAACCAAGACTTTTTGAGAACTTTCGAAACCATGGAGCAGGGAGATCCCAATCGTAGATCAAAGTGGATTGTAGGCATTCTTATAAGTAGTGTAATAATTTCTATAATCATAGTAGTTATAGTCTCATATACTGGTTCGCACGAGCCAGAAGTAGAGGCAGTGACAGGGACACCGACACCTATCACACCTAGTCAGGAGGGGGTAGACAGGGCAGCTGATAGAGCTATGATATTAGAAGAAAGTCGTAGATTACATGTAGATTTGTCTAAGGGTGATTTTAAGCTTAATGCGTATGCTAAGTTGTTGTATGAGTATGTTGACGTGATGGATGCGAAAGATTGTTATGTGTGTATGCAGTTGCCTACTTCGGTGGATGAGGGTATTAGGTATCATCATCTTCCACTGACTTATGGTATTTCTTGTAGTCTTTTGCTTAGTTTGTTTTATGAGAGAGAGCAGTTCGAGTATTTCTTTTCCAATTTCGACGCAGTGCTTCCTGAAGTCCCAGCTTACAAGCATTTGAATAAGTATGATTATTATAAGACCGAGGACAGACTGAGGAAGTACTTCATACCGAGTTTGGAATTGGATACAGCATTCGCACACAGACACAATCTGACATGCTTGATGTCGGATGTAGAGAGAAAGTTTGTAGATCAGGTTGAAGATAGGTATAGAAAGCTGACTGAATCCCGAGATTTAGGGCATCACAGGACAGATTGGACGGAGGAAGAACGGTTGCATAAGACCAGGGGAAGCTATGGTCCTATAGCGTTAGATAAGGAGCAGAGGGGTAAGTTGTGTATAAGGCGTTATCAGACTTACTACGAAAAGGTTCCAGTGGGACAGAGTACTTGTGATCACGTTTTCACCATGGCAGATGTGGCAAAAGATTTTCTCCAAGGTCCTGTACAAGTGATACCTACGGTGTATTACGTATGTGGGAAGAATGCTTATGTGAGGTTGCCTGCAAATTGGTATGGAACTTGTTATTTGTCAATAATATTTCCAAAGATTTACCATACAGAAGACTTAAATCTTCTGGAGGGTGGAGAGCATTCAAGAACGAAAAGAGCTGCAAGTGCAGGAATCGTTGTGGGGGATATCTTTGGAGCCATGATACCTAGTCTAGGAGTAGTCTTGAATGATGTGAAGATCCGGAGGTTAGCGACTGTGGTGGATGAATTTTCGATGAACACAGCAAAGTCGTTGGTGTTGGTGGAAGGAGAGATGTTGTCGATAAGGGGTATGGTTTTGCAGAATCGCCTTGCTTTGGATGTCCTATTGGCAAAAGAGGGCGGAGTCTGTAAAATGCTGAAGGTTCAAGAGTGCTGCACTTATATACCAGACCGTAGCAAGGATCTGGAGAAATATATAAGTAACATCACTATGATCCACACAAAGATAGCGGATTTGACCGAAGAAGGGGCCTGGGAAAAGGTCGGAAAGGGTTTTGGTCAAGTGGGAGGTTGGTTTGCGAACCTAGGAAAGGGATTCCTTGGGTACTTCCTGAGACCACTCCTTATTTTGGTGGTTTGTGTGGCTGGCTTGTGGATTATGATCAAGGCCTACAAGTGGTATCGAGCAGGCAGAGTCAAGAGAGCTTTGAGGGAAAATGACATGAGATTGGCAAGATTGCAGGACAATCAGTATCAAAGGCTCAAGAGCATGGAGAAATTCAGATCAGGGAAGATGGGAACAAGTTCTGTTTAGGTCGGTTCCTTCTCCGAGGGAGTAGAATGAGATGTGATGACAGGAGTCATCAAAGGGGGAACTGATAGAGCGAAATGTTCTTGTGAATTGTAGGGGTGCATCATAATCATTGATAGGCCGCATCCACATGTATTCAGACATATATTCGTATATTCAGTTTCATATTCATGTATGTTTAGTAAAGAATGAATAGTTCGCTGAGACAAAGTGAACCCAGTAGCATAATGGTGTTAGGATATTGATGTAATGTAATGCTTATTAAATTGTGTGAACATAATGCATAGAGAAATTAGTTCGTGGATGTAATGTAATTGCAGTAGTTTAAACGTGCACCATATTAAAGTTGCACATGTAATTCATTGTTTGCATATGAAGTGTAATGAAAATGCTTATAGGGAAACATAAGATGTGTGTTTAAAAGTTATATGTAAAGGCCTGACTACATATATGCTTAGGGAAGGCCTGGTTAATTCTTATGTTAGCTTATTTTTGTAGGCAGTAAAAAGATTCTCTTGGTAAGGCTCTCTGGGCACAAACGGTAGATTTAATTTGCACAGTAGAAGGTTTCTGTTGAAAGTATCTTTTGTTGCAGGTGCAAGGACACATGTCTCGTTAGTAAGACTAACTCTTTGTTTTCGAAAGCTAGAGAGAGGGGAGGCATGGTACGGGGAGTGAAAAGGAATGTAGGGATGATACTTTCGGCGGAGAAGGTGCCTGGGACTCAAGGTCAACGCAACCGTCCAGGATGAAGTCACCGTTTCAGTGGAAAAGCACAAGAAAGAAGACCTGGCCAAGGAGGCGGGACAAAGGCGTGTACAATTGTATTGGGGTTTTTGTATTAGGGATAGTGCCCTGAGGGAGGAGGCCAGAGAAGAGGTAGGGGAGACCTGAGAGAAGGACAGAGCTGAGCTTAGGTACTATGTGATTGCACTTCTTAGGAAGTCTTCACAGCTGACACCTTTTATTCTTTCTTGCCTGGAAAAATCGTTATGCAGGGATGTCACTTAGCGTTAGTGTAGGGACAGCAATTGATTTTAAGCTTGTTTAGGCCAATGAAGAGCAACTTAGAAATAGGAGCAATCATAGTCTGGTTGGTCCTCCTAGAACTTTCTATTCTTCTTATCCTGAGTCGGATGAGATTCTTGCGTAGATTATTATTTGTATTAGTGCCCATCTATTTCTTTAACCTCGTGTTGAGGTGCTTGCACGTTCAGTTATTTTTGGCGATAATAAATTCTCAAACTTGAATTCGGAGTCAGTGGTCCTTTCAGACAAAATGAATGCTGTTATATAACCAGATGAGATTCTCTCCTTTACACTATTCAACAGGTAAAAAGATCTTGGCGACCAGAAGGTTCTTATAGATAATTAGATAAGAATCGGCGTTATCATTTGTATTTACTTTTACCAATAAAGACTATTTATGCAATGCACAATAAAAACGTGATCCCTTTTCAGGCTTAATAAAAGGCCTTTACTACTTGCCAACTGAATTGTATTCACTTCTCAATAAAAGGTCAAAGCTCCCATACCTGTTATCATTTCCTTTCGTTGATTCACTAGTTCACATCCGATCTGTTTACCTCTTTGTCGTCCTTCTCATCTTGAGTATTCCCTAAAGCTTTTGTGTAAATGTCAGATTTCTTGTACTTTACAACTAATAAAGCATGCAAACATATCTAGTGATGCTCTCCTTCTTTTAGACATACTATTTATTCTCCTTGCATGGACCTACTGTCCTCTTTGAACTTGCTGCCTGGAACGTCTGGTCCTCTTTCACCATCTTTGATCTATGATCCCCCTCTTCTGTATCAATGAGCCCACCGCTGGAGCCTACTGGATCAACTAGCTCACAGCTCGCCCTGTAGCCTGGGCATTGTTATCATAGGTTTACACCCTGTCCAATGACTGGACCATGAGATAGTCTTTACACAGCTCTTCATTTTGCAAGACTCTCGAAAGCGATCTTGAATGTAGGCTGTTCTATATTCTGCTTGCTCTATTCTCTTCTCATGGATATCGAATGCAGTCTCAAACTTGTCTGCTGATAAAGTTATGTTACGTCATGCATATTTTCATAGCACCCTATCACGTGTGAGATATTCAGTTGCTTTAAAAGGTGTCTGAGGCTAGCCTCGATGGGACTTGCTTGAAAAAAACAAGGTGTGAGCTTCTTGCGGAATTCAGGAAGAGAGGTGGAGGCTCTAATGTGGTGTCGGAGGTGTTCCACGTTTTAGTCACAATATATGAGAAGATTGTGTCCCTCTAGCTCAGAGCAGGAGGCCAGCTATCTAGAGCCCTTGGAGTCACTCAGGTAGCTTTTGATGAAGGGAGTAGGTCTAGTCTTCTTTCTCAGACAGCAGGGCAGGCCTCAGGCAGCAAGGCAATCCTCTGGCAGCAGGACAGTTCTTCTTCTGTAGAATCCACAGGTCCAGGAGTGTCCTGAAGAGTGCTTCTTAGAACCCTATTTCAATAGCTGGTATCCACTTTGAAATGGGAGAAGCTTCTGGAGTTTCCCCCCTCACAAAGGTGTTTGGAATATCCTGTCCCCCTATCCTGGTCCTAGTCTGTCTGCAGTCACAATAGACTAGTGTGAAATTGTGTGTGAGCTGAGGCAATGTCTTTGAGGTGCAGTAGTGACAGGTGACTGTGTCACCACCCCCATTCTGCCTTGGATGGCCCTCTATCATGTGACTGTCTGGCAGTGATACCCACAGGGCAACTGCTAACTACATCGAGTCAGGTGACCCAGAAAGCAGCCTGCAGGCACCATATGGTTTCAACAAGAAATCCCAACTTTATAAAAGTGCCATTTTCAGGATTATGACTTAAAGTCCGACTTTACCATGAAAGAGGGTTTTACATTACAATTCCTCAGACACCAAACATGATATTTCTACCTGCTCACAAACAAAAGTTATCATTTACTAAATTAAATAATGTAACCCAATCTCAAGGGAGAGTAAAGCCTCCCAGTAGTGAAAAAACAAATCTAGGAGTTTTTCACAACGAGGATATGCAAAAACTAAATGTTCATGTGCAATTTGTTTTTAAATACAATGCACCCCACCCTAAAAGATGTTTAAGACCTGCCCTATGGCTGCCTTATTTGTATTCAAAGGGACATTTTTGGTTGGCAAAAGGTTTATTTTGCCAAGGCGAATTGCCAGTGCAAAACTGCAGAAAGGCTGAAAATGGCAGACCTGAGACATGTTTGAAAGGCTACTTAAATGGGTGGCACAATAAGTGCTGCACGCCCACTCTTAATATTTACTTTACAGGCCCTGGGTGCACGTAGTACCACTTTACCAGGGACTTACATGCAAATTAAATGTGCCAATTGGGTGTAAGCCAATATCATCATGTTTAAAGCAGAGATCACATGAACTATAGCACTGGTTAGTAGTGATAAAGTGCACAGAGTCCTAAGGCCAAGACAAACAAGATCAGCAAAAATGGAGGAGTAAAGCAAAACGTTTGTGGGAAGTCCACCCTAAGGCTGACAGGTCTTACACACCCTAATACCTGGGAGGGTATTCAGGTGCTTTAGCAGGTGTGTGAGGATAGCCTCGATGGGACTTACTTAAAGAATCAGGTTTTCAGCTTCTTGCAAAATTTTGGAAGAGTGTATTAGGTTGTTACACATTTTAGGCACAATGTATGGAAATGCTTGACCTCTTGATCTGCTTTTCTATAAGCATGGGAGGTGTGCTATTGAGATTCCGGCTATGCGGAGTTGCCTGGGGTGATAGTGGAAACATACACAGCTGTTCATGTAGGATGGGCCTGTGTTGTTTAGTGATTTGTATATGTGAATGAGAAGCTTGAACTGTGTGCACCTGTTTTTCGAGAGCCAGTGGAGTTCCTTCAGGTGAGATGTGATGTGAGATCCACGTGGGAGGTTCAGGATGAATCTGAAAGTTGTGTTTTGGATGGCTTGTAGTTTTTTGTTAAGCTGCTGGGTGAGCAGTTATATTTTACGCCAACTTCATAGAGTTATATAACAGGCTATAATGTTTACACTATCTATTTGTCATCCTATGTTTCAGTGTCTTATCAAGTAGTGTGCACGCTTATTTTAGTACATATTTACAGGGCATGAGCTTTGTATTATTATTCACTGCTTATGCAAAATATAAAGCTATTCTTATGGATGAGAAATTAAACTGTTCTCCTGCAAGAGAATTTAAACAAAACTGTTGTTATATAAAAGAATCAAAAATCAACTTTTGTTTCTAAATGAAACAAAGTTCTTCCTAGGAAAAGCACTATGGGCTTTATGTATGAAGCATTTTTCTGGTCGCAAATGAGCCGATTTGCAGAATCTGTCCATTTGCGACTGGAAAAATGCTATTTGGAACGTACAAAGCCCAAAATGTGATTTGGTAATTTGAAGGGGCGTTTTAGTGCGTCCCTTCCAAATATAGAATCACATTGGTATGTACGAATGTGCTGTGACCAAAATGCGTCGCAAAACATTCGCACTTTACCACCAACTCAAATTTGGTGGTAATGCATTCGCAAATTGGACGGGGTCCCTAGGGAACCCCTTCCCCATTTTGAATGTTGTGAAAACATTTTAAAGAGCAGGCAGTGTTCCTTTAAGGAAAAAGGGTTGCATTTCAACAAAAAAAAAACCTTTATTAAAACGCAATCACAGACATGGTGGTCTGCTGACCTCAGCAGGACACCATCCCTGTGATGGCTGCAATTCCTAATGGGTCGCAAACTGAGACCTACCTCAATATTATTCATGAGGTAGGCAATTTGTGACCCACTAGGAATTGCAAATATGAAACAAAAAGTTTCATGCATAAGGCATGGCGATTTCCAAATAGCGATTCAGAAGAAATCACTATTTGGAAATCGCTATTTCTATTCCTTTCACATATGGTCCCTTGTCACTAGTGGCACTCGAAGTAGGAGTGCGGCAAGTTGAAAGTACTACATCACTAGTGCCACTAGAAGAAGGAATGAGCACGTGGAAAATGCCATATTGTGGGCAGTGCTATATCACTGAGGCACTGGAAGCTGGAGTGTGGCATGTGGAAAGTGCTATTTCACCAAGAGCACTGGAAGTATTGCAGCATGTGGAAATCGCAAGTCACCAGTGGCAGTGAAAGTAGAAATACAATATGTGGAAAACAATATGTCACCAGTGGCCCTGGAAGTAGGAGTGCATCATGTGGAGAGTGATGTGTCACCAGTGGCATTAGAAGTAGGAGTGTGGTATGGGGAAAGTGCTGTGTCACCAGTGACACTGGAAGCAGACGTGAGGCATACAGAAAGTGCTGCATCACCAGGGGCACTGGAAGTAGTAGTGCGGCAAGTGGAAAGCTCTATGCCACCAGTAACAATGGAAGTAGGAGTGCGGCATGTTGAAATCACCACATCGCTAGTGGCAATGGAAGAAAGTTGAGCACATGAAAAACGCCAAATTGTGGAAAGTGCTACCTCACTGAGGCACTGGAAGAAGGAGTGTGGCATGTGGAAAGTGCTATTTCACCAACAGCACTGGAAGTATTGCAGCATGTGGAAATCGCAAGTCACCAGTGGCAGTGAAAGTAGAAATACAATATGTGGAAAACAATATGTCACCAGTGGCCCTGGAAGTAGGAGTGCATCATGTGGAGAGTGCTGTGTCACCAGTGGCATTAGAAGTAGGAGTGTGGCATGTCGAAAGTGCTATATTACCAACAGCACTGGAAGTATTGCAACATGTGGAAATAGCAATGTCGCCAGTGGCAGTGGAAGTAGGATTGTAGTATGTGGAAAACAACATGTCACCAGTGACACTGGAAGCAGGAGTGTAGCATGTGGACACTACTGTGTCACCAGTGACACTGGAAGTAGGCGTGAGACATAGAAAGCACTGCATCACCAGTGGCATTGAAAGTAGGAGTGCAGCATGTCGAGAGTGCCATGACACTAGTGGCATTGGAAGCAGTTGTGTGGCATGTGGAAAGTGCTGCATCACCAGTGGCACTGAAAGTAGGAGTGCAGCACGTGGAGAGTGCCACAACACCAGTGGCACTGGAAGTAGGAGTACAGCATGTGGAAAGTGATGTGTCACTAGTGGCACTGGAAGCAGGAGTACGGCATGTGGAAAGTGCTGCATCACCAGTTGCACTGGAAGTCGGAGTACGACATGTTTAAAGTGCTGCGTCACCGGTGGCACTGGAAGTAGGAGTGCAGCATGTGCTGCAGCACTCCCCAATGATCTGGAAAGATTTCAGCATCATCAAAAATAAATAAATAAAATAAATCTTACAAAAATACACAAATAAATGACCTTTTACATACAGCAACATCTGAAAGTCTGACTTTCTACCTATCTATCCATATTTGCACATACAGAACTTTATGCAATATAATTTTATATCTCTTTATTATTTTCCTTATACATGAATATCCTTTCTATTTTTTTCAAACCATGTGTATTGATATTTTCATAAGTAACAAACACAATGCAATTGAATACAGAGGAGATTTATAACCAAAAGTGGCATCTACTAATGTCCAGGAGGATTTATAACCCAAAGTAGCATCTAGTAATGTCCAGGATATCACAGCATTGCACATATTACAAAGGTAAGGCTGCAGCAGAACATCGTTATGCATCAACAAGGCAGCTCCCCTAAGGATTGTCCACGGGAGTTTGAGGTGTTCTAGAGCATTCCCCCGCCATCGCCACCACCGTGGGAGCTGACCAGATCGCACACATATTGCATCAGGACAATAAAAAAATCAATCAATCAATCAATCACGGCATTTATAGAGCGCGCTACTCACCCGGGAGGGTCTCAAGGCGCTGGGGGAGGGGGTAAGTTACTGCTCGAACAGCCAGGTCTTGAGCTGCTTCCTGAAGGAGAGATGGTCCTGGGTTCGCCGAAGGTGAGTGGGGAGGGAGTTCCAGGTCTTGGCTGCCAGGTAGGAGAAGGATCTTCCTCCGGCGGTGGCTCTGCGGATGCGTGGTACGGTGGCGAGGGCGTGGCTGGTTGATCGTAGCTGGCGGGTGGGCGTGTAGAAGGTCATGCGGTCGTTGAGGTACTTGGGGCCCAGGTCGTGGAGGGCCTTGTGTGCGTGGGTGAGGAGTCTGAACGTGATTCTCTTGCTGACGGGGAGCCAGTGCAGGTCTTTCAGGTGTCCGGTGATGTGGCTGTGTCGGGGGATGTCCAGGATGAGTCGTGCGGAGGCGTTCTGGATGCGCTGGAGTCTTTTTGAAGTTTGGCTGTGGTTCCGGCGTAGAGGGTGTTCCCATAGTCCAGTCGGCTGGTGACGAGTGCCTGGGTGACGGTCTTCCTGGTTTCAGTGGGGATCCATCTGAAGATCTTGCGGAGCATGCGCAGGGTGTTGAAGCACGAAGATGAGACGGCGTTGACTTGTCTGGTCATCGACAGGGGAGGAGTCCAGGATGAAGCCCAGGTTGCGTGCGTGGTCCGTTGGCTTGGGCGCGGTGCCCAGGGCCGGGGGCCACCAAGAGTCGTCCCAGGCGGAGGGTGATGAGCCCAGGATGAGGACTTCCGTCTTGTCTGAGTTCAGTTTAAGGCGGCTGTTCCTCATCCAGTCGGCGACGTCTCTCATCCCGTCGTGTAGGTTGGCTCTGGCGGTGGTGGGGTCGCTGGTGAGGGAGAGGATCAGCTGGGTGTCGTCGGCGTAGGAGATGATGTTGAGGTTGTGTTGGCGTGCGATGGCTGCGAGGGGGCTCATGTAGACGTTGAAGAGGGTTGGACTGAGTGAAGATCCTTGTGGAACGCCGCAGATGACTTCGGTGGCCTCGGATCTGAACGGGGGAGGCGGACTCTCTGGGTTCTTCCGGCGAGGAACGAGATGATCCATTCCAGTGCTTTCTCTCGGATTCCGATGTTGCTGAGGCGCTTCACTAGGGTGCGGT
Organism: Calotriton arnoldi; assembly: GCA_963921515.1. Classification (NCBI taxonomy): domain Eukaryota; kingdom Metazoa; phylum Chordata; class Amphibia; order Caudata; family Salamandridae; genus Calotriton; species Calotriton arnoldi. The sequence continues at coordinate 472,118 of CAWUFW010007436.1, read as the reverse complement.
GGCAGACGGTGTCGAACGCCGCGGAGAGGTCCAAGAGGATGAGGGCTGCTGTTTCCCCGTTGTCGGTTAGGGTTCTGATGTCGTCGGTGGCTGCGATAAGGGCGGTCTCGGTGCTGTGGTTGGCCCGAAACCCGGACTGCGAGGGGTCGAGGATCCATTCGTCTCGAGGAAGGCGGCAAGCTGTCTGTTGACGGTCTTCTCGATGACTTTGGCCGGAAACGGAAGGAGCGAGATGGGACGGTAGTTCTTGAGGTCGGTGGGGTCCGCCGTTGGTTTCTTCAGGAGGGCGGTAAGCTCGGCGTGCTTCCAGCTCTCCGGGAAGGTGGCGGTGTGGAAGGAGGAGTTGATGATGTCCCGGAGATGGGGTGCGATGGTGGCGTCGGGCTTTGTTGAAGACGTGGTGTGGGCAGGGGTCGGTTGGTGATCCGGAGTGGATGGAGTTCATCGTGCGGGTGGTGTCTTCGGTGTTGATCGGGGTCCAGTTGCAGAGGGTGGTGGTGGCGGGCGTTGGTTCGGCGGTAGGGTGCGTGGTCTGTGCGTCGAAGCTGTTATGTATGTCGGTGATCTTGCGGTGGAAGAACGCGGCGAGTGAGTTGCAGAGGTCTTGCGAGGGGGTGATGTCGTTGTTTCCGGCGCTGGGGTTGGAGAACTCTTTGACGATGCTGAAAAGTTCCTTGCTGTCGTGGGCGTTGTTGTCCAGTCGTTCTTTGAGTGCCGACTTCTTGGTGGCACGGATCAGCTGGTGGTGTTTGCGGGTGGCGTGCTTGAGGGCGGTCCTGTTGTCTGTGGTCTGGTCGAGTCGCCAGGCTTTCTCGAGAGTGCGGCAGTTCTTCTTGGATTCCTTGAGTTCGTTGGTGAACCAAGGGGTTTCTTGCTTCCGGGTCTGCTGGGAGGGTTTTTAGTGGTGCGAGGTCGTCGGGCGCAGGCGGTCAGCCACTTGGCGAGGTTGCTGGCTGCTTCGTTTGGGTCCGTTGTGTTGGTGGGTGTGTTCTGGCTGAGGGAGGCGGTGAGCTGCTCGGGCGGTGATCTTGCTCCAGCTCCGGCGGGGAGCCTGTTGCGGGTGGTGGTGGGTCGCAGTCTTTCTGAAGCTGAAGTGGACGCAGCTGTGGTCGGTCCAGTGGAGTCCGGTGGCGTGGCTGAAGGAGATGTGCTTGCTGGAAGAGAAGACGGGTCAAGCGTGTGGCCGGCGTAGTGGGTGGGCGTGTTCACCAGTTGCTTGAGTCCGAGGTTGGCGAGGTTGTCCAGCAGGGCGGTGGTGTTTCTGTCGTTGTTGTTCTCCAGGTGGAAGTTGAGGTCCCCTAGGAGGATGTAGTCGGGCGGAGGGCATGGCGTGCGGGCTGATGAAGTCTGCGATGTCTTCGCTGAATAGTGTGCGTGGTCCCGGGGGTCTGTAGATGAGGGTGCCTCGGAGGGTGGTCTTGGGGTCAGTGTGTATCTGGAAGTGTAGGTGTTCGGCGGCGGTGAAGGTCTCTGTCGGAGTTAGTCGAGATGCGGATGGTGTTCTTGTGTACGATGGCGATGCCTCCTCCCGTCTGGTTGACGCGGTCCTTCCGGGTGATCTTGTATCCGTCCGGGATGGCTATGGCGATGTCGGGCGCTGAGGAGGCGTTCATCCAGGTTTCGGTGAGGAAGGCGACGTCCGGTGCTGTTGCGTCGAGCAGGTCCCAGAGTTCCACGGCGTGCCTGTGGACGGAGCGGGTGTTCAACAGGATGCATTTCAGGTGGTTGCTGCTGGTGCTCGACTTGGCGGAGGTGGTGCACGTCCGGGGGCAGGTGAATCGGCAGGCTTGGCAGGTGAAGGGTCCGTGGGTGCGTCTCGGTGAGGCTCGGTAGCAGGCAGGGTTCCGGCCGGCATTGAGTGCGGTGAGGGTGGCGGCGTCGTAGGTCCGTCGAGTAGTGTTGCATCGGTGGGATCCAGGGGTCCTGGCGCTGGGCGCGGGCCAGGCGCGGACGGGCGCAGACGGGCTTACCTTTGGCGCACCTTCGGCGCTCCGTCGGTGCTCCCGCTGCGCGCGGCCGCTGCGCGGTCGCTCAGGGGCGTCATAAGTAAGGAGCCTGGAGGGAGGAGCAGCTGGGTGGCGGGAGCGGGGCGGCGAATGGAATCACGGGGGGCGGGGCCGCAGGGAGGCAGTGGCGGGAAGTCCCAGGAGCAGCGGGAAAGTCCCAGGAGCAGCGGGCAGCGAGCGAAGGAATCTCCAGGCAGGAGGCGGCAAGGCAGGCAGGAGCGGCAGCAGTGAGTGGGGCGACCAAGCCCTGTGGAGGGCTGAGTGGTCACATCAGTGATCCCAAGCCAGCTCGCCCCAACAGGGGACGGACAAAACTGAAGAACAACGCAACCTGTCCAACAAATCATCTCACGGTAGCCGCTGCGCATGATCATAGAGAAATGCAAGCTCTATGGGGTGAGAATAAAAAGGGGGAGAGGAGGCAAGGGAGTTCTCAGACCCATGGGAAACAGGAGTCCAGTGGACAGGATTTCAATCCCAGGCTGGTAAAATACCCATTTAGGAGGCAGGCTGAGCTACAAGTGGCAATCAAAGGGGGGGAAAGTGTGAAGGTTGGGGGAAAAGAAAAAAAGAAAATGGCAGCAGGGAAGGGGGAAATGAGTCACCAACTATAGGAAGAGACCAGGCAGCCCCCACGAGGCTGCAACTCTAGGCCTTTCTCCCTGTGCTATCATTTGCACTCACTGACTGCCACCTCAACTGAACCGTGTTCATCCCTGCTAGAGGGGTTCTCCCTATTTTCCAAAATTTCAGACCACACACCCCTTGGGCCTCCTCTCGCTGCAGCGCTTGCTCCTCCGCCACCGGCCACATGCACACATCTCTGGCCCACATCCCAACTGTTGGTCCCTCCTTAGTCTTCCAAGCCATTGCAATCCTACAATGCTCTAGCATGAGGGCCAGATCCAGGAATCGGCTACCCACTTCCTTACACTTGGGATGGGGGAATCTCCCCAGCAAGCACACTTTCAGAGAACACGTCAGCGCACAGCCATTGGTAGTGGTCAATCTTTCCAATCTCTCCCCCCAATACAGCTGCAAGCAGGGACAGCCCCATGTCATGTGACAAAAGTCAGCGTCAAGCTGCGCACATTGTGGGCAACCTCAAGGTTCCCCACCATATATGGAGCGGAGCCGTCGCAACGTAAGGTAAGTCATGTGTAAATAATTGAACTGGTTGTATTTCGAACGCATATTGTGGGACACTTTGTGTGGGTAGTCTAAGATATGAGGCCACTCCGCATCTGTGAACTCCCTACTCGTCGCCTCCTCCCACGTTCTCCTGAGTGTAGATAGAGGGTGTCGCACCACCTCACTAACAGCCCTATAAAGCCAGGTCACCAAATGCCAAGCTGACCCCACCGTAACAAGGAGCTGAAGAACCCCATGTGGTGGGGGCTCATCTTTCCCTCTGCTCCAGAGGTCCCGGAATGTGCGCACTATAGCCTCGTAAGCCAGAAACTGGTTCGGCTGCAGGTGGTAATGCTCTGACAGCTATCAAAAGGCATCAAGACTCCCAGTTGATAGCAGTCTCAGTTCAGTCCCACAGCTGTGCAGCCAAGAAGTGTATTAGTGGGTCACCATTCAGAAGACTGACAAGTGGTAGTGCTGGGGTGTATAACACCCATCTACTGGTGCGGCAGACACACTGCCGCCAGCAATGTAGTGCAACCCCCAAGAGAGTACCCCGCCTCTGTTCCCTAACGGTTGGCTGGAAAAATCTGGCCAACAGAGCCCTCTGATTGGGTTCTGTGCCTGAGCTCCTCCTGATGTGCACCATCTAACCAATGAGCCACTCACTGAAGCTGAGGCGCCAAAAAGTGTGCATGTGGGGCACCTGAGGGTAGACAGGGCCACCCTGTGGTGATCGCCGACCCAGATCAACTCCCAGAGCAGTGAATCCAGCTGTCGGGACCAAGACCTTGGCACGCGAACCGGGAGATTACAGAAATATTACAGCAGCCGTGAGAGCATCACCATTTTAGAGATGGCTATGCGAGCAATGATCGGAAGTTTTAAGGACCTCCAGAAGGGGACACAGGACCTCAGAGCTCTCAAAGTCCCTCCAAGATTACTCTCCGGATGATGATAAATCTGGATTCCCAGATATTTAAAAGCCTGCGATGCCAACTCCAAGCCCACTGGGACCTCTGCAGGTGGCACACAGTCCGGAGCAATGGGAAAGAGGCATGCTTTCTTGCTGTTAACCTTCAGGTCGGAGAAGGCATCAAACTCCTCCAGGAGCCTCAACCTATTCCCAGTGTCAAAGACATCGCCTGCCAAATAGACCAGGAGATTGTTGGCATACAACAAGGCTATATGCTCACGCCTGCTCACAGTGAGGACTCGGCCCTTGCACTCCAGTCTCCAATTTTTTGCCAAAGGTTCGAACGTCAAGGCAAACAGAAGAGGGGATAATGGGCACCCCTGGCGAGTTCCCTGATGGAAGTCATACTGGCTGGACACCGTTAAACCCGTCTGCACCCTGGCTGTTGTGTGAGAATAGAGGAGGCATACCAACGATTCCAGGGAGTCCCAAGACCCATCACATGCATGACTTCCTCCAGAAAGTCCCACCCTGATCGTGTCGAACGCTTTCTCAAGGTCGATGGACATACTCACTGCATCTGGGTTGGAATGTGTTTTGGGATGGTAGAGCACATGGTATAACCTCTGAAGATTAAGAGAAGTGTTGCGTGTAAGATGCACCTCTTTTGGTAATGTTGTATTTCCAATTGCATATGGGCAACAAACAAGATGCAAGGGTTTTACTCAATTGGCCCCGGAGTCCTGTCTATAGCCATATCTTTAATCACAGCCTTGATCACCTGAGGTATTACAGGTCCCCCCAAGTCACCACTCGCCCCTTAGGGAAGTTTTGGAGTGGAAGCAGCCTCATGTATGCCATCATCGAGTCCGACGATACTAAAACCGGGTGTCTGTAGAGTTCAAGGTAATAGTCCCGAAGGGCCCCGTTAATGGAATTAGGGGAGACCAACACTGCATCATCCGAAGTCAATCAAGTGATGAAGGTGCCCCTCAACTCAGGTTTGATGAGCCAAGCCTGTAGTCTCCCAGCTCTCGCCTCCTCTTCGTGGACTCTATGGACATACTCCCTATAGTTGTGGAAAAGCAGGGGCTTCAATGCCACCTTATATGGTTCCTTAGAGTTCCTCAACCTTACATGTGTCTCCAGGTCCGTGCTTAAGCTCTGGTCTAGTGGCTTAAATGCCTCCTCAAGCATATGTAATTAGTTATCTAATTCCCTATGGACACGACCGATCGACCCAGGCAGTACCTGCGGACCACCACCTTGAAAGCCTCCTAATATGTTAATCAATCGGAAGATGTACCCTGATTGAGGTCAAAATAATCTACTATAGCAGCCCTCAATGAGTCTCTGTAGGGGGCATCCACGAGGGCAGCTGTGTTCAGGCGCAATGCGGGAATGCACGGGTGGTCATCCTGTGGTTGAAAGCTCTTTAAGAGCGGGCTATGATCCGAGAAGGTGCGACAGAGATACTCCGTCCGGGTCATGTATCTGCTCATCTGGGACAAGCAAACGAAACAAACAAGGCAATCCAGGTGGTCGTGTAGGTGATTTATGTGCGAATAATAGGAGTAGGCCCTTTCCTCCCCATATTGAGTCCTCCAAATATCGTCAAGCCCCTGTACCTGCAGCCAGTCCCGGAGCCCTGCCGCCAACCTGTGGTCCACTGCTCCTGGCAAAGTTGGAGTCGAACGATCTGTGTCGGTGTCAAGGACACACAATTAAAATCTCCACCCAGAATCAGCCCATTCATGTCTAATTGCCCTAGGGAAGAAGACAGCAAGTCAAGAAACGTGATCTGATCTTGGTTGGACGTGTATATACACTCCCCAATGTAACCTGTCTATCATAAAGCTTACCTGAGACCAATACATAACGCCCTTCCTTATCTATGATGGTGGTCAACGCCTCAAAAGGTGACCCTGCTCGCACCCACACAAGGGCCCCTCTAGCGTAAGCAGAGTGCTCTGTAGTAAACACCTGCCCTCACCAACGGTGCTGCAATCTACGCACCTCCACCCAGACAAGATGGGTTTCCTGCAGCATAACTACCTGAACCCCGACGTCTAAGATAGCTGTAAATTTTGTGGCGCTTAGCTGGGGATCCCATTTCTCTTATATTCCAAGTCAGGAGTTTGAATCCAGGGCACTTGTCATTAGGAAAACACCCTAGTGGACACCCCAAGTCGTCCCCCGGTCCCAATCCCCACCCCACCCCCAGAGCCCTAAAACCAGCTCGCACAGCAAATATCGAGACAAAAAACAAACAAACCATCCCCTAATAATTCCTCTCAAGAGCAGTCCAGCAATAGCTGTCCACTTTAACAAAAACATTAACAACAGTAAGGCAAGCATGGTGCCATTTAGCCCTCTACAGAAGCGCAGTGGAGAGGGGCAAGCGCTCAGATGAAATACTGCAACACATCAGCCCTGAAATGACAGCATGCCAACCCTTGGGACCCCATCACCTACTGGAGCAGTCCTCTTACCTAGCCATATACAAAGGACGGAAGCATCAGGGCAGCAACAGCAGGACAAATGAGGGTGTGGGACAAGTGGGCGGGGAATTGAGCCCATCAAAACCCAGGAGGGATGGTGTCCAACAAACAAGTCAACGCTCCCCCCATCACAGGAGCACCAAGGAGGCAGCGGGTCTGCGGGCCATCTCTGCAGAAGCCCACCCACCAGCAAGGGACAACACTGGGTCTTGGGGGCGAGGGGCCCAATCAAAGGCAGTAGAACCCATTTGTCACTTATCTGCACAGCCTAGATTCTGGCACGGCCCCATCAGTCAAATGAACTCCTCAGTGGTCTGTGGTGCCACATCCAGGAGGTCTCCACTGCTCCGCACCGAGTCATCAGAATCTGACTGTCCAGAGCGCTGGCCAGAGGATTCACTCCTGATCGAGTCCCCTTGTATGTGCAGGGTGATCTCCACCGCCACCAGCAGCGCTGCTGCATGTTTCAGCTCCAACAGAGATTTAGTTGGCTTCTCGAGCATTCATCGCCGGTGTTTATGGTGAGCGTGCTTCCCCAATTTATGGGAAGGAGCAGTGCTCTCAGTCTGAACCTCTGCAAGGGGGCCGCCCGGCTTGTAAACCTCCAACCATGCCCAGGCCTCGGCTGGATCAGTACAAAAGTAGGCCTTGCCGTCCAACATTATTTTAAGCCGTGCAGGGAACAGCAAAGAATACTGAAGGCCCTCCTCCCGGAGCACATGCTCCACTGCCAAGAAGGATGCTCTTTAAGGCTGAATAGCTGCATTAAAGTCCGGGAACAGCAACACCCCACTATTCCTCACCTGGAGTGGATCATCCGTCATTGATCCCTTCTCCAGATATCACTATCCCTGTAGTGTAGCAACTTGGCCACCACCGGTTGAGGTGACCGCCTAGTGGCAGGCGGTTGGACTGGCACTCGGTGCAACCTCTCCAGTGTCAAAAACAGAGTTAGTTGCATCACGGCCACCTCTATCTTCAACAGTATCTCCAGGTTGATCACCAGATTCTCACATTCTGTGCCCTCAGGAAGGCCTAGAATGTGAATGTTATTGTGCTGGTTGCGCCCCTCAGCATCTTCAGCGTAGCACTCTAGGATTCTCTCTGACAAGTCAGAGACCTGGCTGACCAGCTCCTTCTGACCTGGCCTGAGCTCTTTGATGTGAGTTTCAGTCTCTTTGACTCTATTGGCCAACTTGTGGTGGTCCGTACGAAGGAGCCCCAATTCCGTGGATACAGTGACAATTTCATGTTGTCTTTAGTGTCCACAACGGCCTCCGAACTCCTGTCCAGTTGGGCCTGAAGAGGGGGTGGTGGAGAGTAGAACCTTCCTGCAGATGGATTGTCATTTAGACGATAATCTGCAGGAGCTGCTGGGGGTCCCTGCCCCCTGTCTTGGATGTGGCCATGGCAGTGAGCAAATAGGAAATGAAAGGCTGAGTCTACCGCTAGACCTGTTATGTTCAACAACTCTCAGTGTGTCCTCACAAGTAATCCCAGCCGTGTTCTGCCACGAAAGGCCGGTGGTCCCCAGGACCGTCCATCCACACAAGTAAGTAAGGGTTGCCAGCTACAGTCCTGCAGACCCAACACCTTCAGCAATTAGATCGGCCAGGGAATGGCAACCTCGGGGGGAGCCCAAGGGTCAGTCCAGATGAATTGCAAGATGTCCCCTGGCAAAGCAGGTCATCAGGGGCCTCTGCCCCACGTTTCACTCCTCACATCAATGGGGGCACCCGAGCCTCACTTGGTCAAAATAGCACAGCTGCCTCCAGGCAATCACTGGGTTACTTCCTCCACAGCAGCCGGTACAAACGCCAGGCAGGTCTGCAATAGTCCAACGCCCTCGTTCCCCAACAGGAGGGCCACGCAGAAGGGGACAGAGTTAGTCGCTCAGCTGCAACCAACCGATCACCCAGGCATAATCACAAAATTAGTGGGTAGCAGCCTCGCCCCAGCCAAGTCCAGCAGTGCAGGCAGTCCACCTAATAGTGGCCCACTGCCTCTCCCAAGGAACTGAGAAACCAGGGATCAACCCCTCCTCCTAGGCGTCTGCGGCCGACTTGCTCAATGGGGCTTTTCCCTTGGGGAGCACCAACACCAGGCTCAGTCCTCAGCCCATGTCTCTGCTGATCATTGCTGCTGGTCTCTGCAGTGTAAATAGCAGTGGACAAATTCAGGGCAGGAGTGGGGACTATACCGTGGAGGCCTTAAGGCTCAGATCACTGTAGCAATGCGTAGGTGTCGCCACATGCGGTGATAAGGATCAGCGCTCAATGCATAATTCAAACTAACGCTACCTGCCCGCACTTGGCCTGCAGCTCTGGCCGCAGCTGAGTATTGCCACTGGCCTCCACAGCACCGGTGTTGGGGTCTCAAATCCAGGACAAGTGCAGGGGCATGTGGTATAGGCTCCAGCGCTGCCGATTGCGGGGATATGTGAAGTCACTGCACGGCTTAGAAGCACGCCAGACGGTCAGCTGCTCAGGCCTGCTCTGCTCTCACGTCTTCGGCCTGGCCTCAGCTCCCTGTACCTCACCGTGTGTTGGGGGGCTCCGGGGCTCCAGTCACAGCAGAAGTCAATCCCAGCTGCACCGCTCCAATCAAGTCTACAAGCTCTGGGGCCGATGGTGCCCCAGGGTGAAAGGAAAGGCAGGATTTATGCTGGGCCGATGTGGAGCTGATAATTCAAGTGTCTGCCATCATCAGCCGGCTAGCCATGCCCCTCTGCATAGCCTTAGTTATGTCACTTTATATTTATTACTTTACTCCTACTGTAAAAAGAAAGAAAGAAAGAAAAAAAAGCCTTTTACTCCCTCCAATGCACTACTCTATGTCTCATCCTATATCTCTCCAAATATATCTTCTACCTCCACTCTCTGACTCATTCCAAACCTCATTCTCCTACTATGATCTCCCTAAGATCCTTTCTTGACTCCTCCCTCCTCTATCTCTCCTTGACTCACCGCAAACCTTGTTCTAATACTACGATCTCCCATATAACCCTTTCTTCCCTCTCTATCCCTCCTTGACTCACTCTAAACCTCATTTTACTACTATGACCTCCCTAATAACCCTTTTCTAGACTCTTCCCTCCTTTATCCCTCCTTTGATCATCCCATACCTCATCTGACTAATATAAACTCCCAAAGTAATAGAATCTAGACTCTTATCGCCTCTATCCCTCCTTGAGCCTATTCAATCAAACTAACAGCCTCCCATGTCCACCACTCAGATTAACAACTTATATTTCCCTATAATAATCAACCACTAATACTTTCTGTTCTGGAGTAGCTTGCTACTCTATGAAAAGCGACTCAATGCCTCGTCAGGGGTAGTAAGCACTATATAAATACAATTACAATTATAATTTAAACAGTTTCCTCTTTCAGCCTTTCATGTGTGCTCAGACAGTAAAAAAAATAGTTGTAATTTAGCCTTGAAAACGTTGCCATTTACAAACCTTTTACAAACCTATGTACCGTTCAAAGTGTCATGGGTATGCCCAGACGTGGGTTCAGTGCTCACTGTGTCATTGAATTCAAGGTAGCCTGGCTGATGAGGGGTGATACCCTGAAACCGGTCACAGGATGCTTGTTTACAGCTCAGGGAGGTGATGTTTGAATATGAATTTACCTTGAAAAAACAAAGGACAAGAGTCGTTTGGCAAAACAGGAACAGTTGGTTTAATTAAACACTTCGGCCGGGAGCACATTTACAGAAATGGGTCTGAGGACTGTCTCAAAGTACAATCAATCTGAACAAGGTTTTATACATTTCTGTGGGTATCATAAAATGTTTCTGTCAATCCTTTTCTGGTAAAAGAATGGGGGCATTGTCTTTGGAGTCATAAATAAGGCCCCTGATAATAAATGCAAATGGGCCTCGACCTTTAGTGGACACAAGGGGGGCCAGTGGGTAACGTGTCCAGATGTCAGGCATGAGGGGCACTTGTTCACTACACATAGTGTGTGCTGTGTCCTGACTGCCTGTGTGTTCCTAACTTCATGTGGCATCTGACTTTTTTGTGCTTTTGGGAATGCGACCACCCTTCTGACTATTTGTGATTTATTGTGGCCAATCTCCCAGGACCATTGTAGTGTAGCTGCACTTTTCTGAGGGATTGACCCGAGTTTCTTGTTCACACGTTTGCCTACGGCTTTGTGCCACCCAACCTCTGACCTGTCTATCAGTAACCTCAGACCTAGGTCTCAGAGCCTGACTACGCATTTCTGAGTCGGGTTGACGGAGAGTTCATGATGGGTGAATTAGATAATAGAGCTGCGATTTTGTTCTTACATATGAATGTATCGTTATGAACATTGGAATCTATGTTTTCAATATTAACAGAGGACCAGGCCTGGCAGTTCAGGTTGAACTGTTCCCATGAGGAACAGGATTAGGGCTGATTTGCATATGGCTGGGTCCAAACTGAGGTGGCATGGTGAGCAAAAGAATGATGGGTTGGGATGCTATCCCGAGCAATCGCCAGTAGTTACACAAATTGCAATCAATCCTCCTATCACCTTTTGTGTGTTTAAGGTACTGCCCAAAGTGGCATGGGTATGGCCGGATGTGGGTCCCACTCTCACTGCATCACTGGATTCAAACTAGCCTGGCTGATGAGGGGTAATACCCCGAATCCGGTCCCAGGATGCTTGTTTCCAGTATAGGGAGGACCTGGCATGCAGTTCGGGCTGGACTGTTCCCATGAGGAGCAGCAGGGTCAAGACTGATTTGCATATGGCTGGGGCCAAACTGGGGTGGCATGATGAGCAAAAGAATGATGGGTTGGGATGCTACCATGAGTGAACACCAGTGGTTAGACAAATTGCAAGCATTCCTCCCACCACCTTTTGTGTGTTTCATTTACCAACCAATGCGCATTCTTTTTTCATGCATATTTATTTATAACCAAACTTTAGCGATACATGCTGGAATTGAATAAAAAAGAATCATTTGGTCATGTGGTAAACCTATTGATAATTTCATATATTTCTAAATATATAAGCAATATTGAAAGTACAAATAAAGCACAATGCCTTTTAATGCCAGATGCGATGGTGTTGGAATGAACGAATCCCATTTGTCAAAGGGGCACGAACTACTACCTTAAGTTACCTGACTACATGTGAAACAAGTATCCTGACTTTTTGTTGGCCAAGATCACATGGTAATCTAGTTTGTGCACTGAGGCTTAGACCTGCCAATGACAAAGTTATGGTCCACACTTTTTCTGGGATCTGGAGGGGTGCACAAGTGTGCCTTTGTTGTAAGTCCATTCATCCAAGTACGAGGCACACTCGGAGATTAGCGTCTTCTTCTTTATTGGAGCATAGGAACCCAGTGCCTGAGGAGCCAGACACCAACAGTCTTCACAACCCAACTGATATAGAACCCCCAGCATGTCATCAACCCCACATTCCACAAAGGACCTGACACAGAAGGTGAAAGGTGAAGAAAGACTAAGACACATTATAACAGCCTTCTGTAATGCAATGGGAGCCCTGTCCATGTCCTGGGTTGTTGATATACAGCCCTGGTAGCAGCGTACCAGTTTTTGTTGATTAACAGCCCTGAACAGGCCTTTTAACTTTACACACCAGGAGAGAGAGGAGTTTTTTGTCCATTACCTCCACACGGCCTCCCAAATAGAACTCTTCACAACCAATACGGTGTGGGAGCTCAATGAAGACTGGATTCTGAATGAATGAATGAAATTGTACTTGTATAGCGCATGGCTACCCTGAGGCCTCCCAGCGCTGTTTGATAGAAGAGTAGAGGAAAACAGAAGCCGTGATGTTAAGGGACTGTCTTAAAGAGGTAGGTTTTTAAGAGCTGCCGGAAGGCCAAGAGGTTGTTGTCCTTACGTAAGGTGGGAGGAAGAGTGTTCCAGATCTTTGCAACATTAAACGAAAAGGAGCGTCCACCCCACCTGGATCTTCGAATTTTCTTGGGGGCGGCCAAGCATAAGGAGCTGGATCGCAGGGTTCTGTGAGGGAGATAGGGAGTGACCAAGGAGTGGATAATAGCCGGACCAGTCTTCCGGATGGCTCTATGAACTAGGCACATAGCTTTAAACTGTATCCTAGCCGGAATAGGGAGCCAGTGAAGACTCCTCAATGCTAGTTTAGCAGATTGCCACCGTGGAATCTGGAGAAGCAGGCGGGCAGCACAGTTCTGAGTTACTTGCAGTTTGTGAATGGTGAATTGAGGAGCACCGAGATATAGGGCATTCCCATAATCAATGCGAGAAAGAATAAGGGCCTGTACCATAATTCTTCTCGCCTGGAAGGGGAGAAGGGGAATGATTTTCCGCAACATTCTCATCAGTCCATAACACGTGGCTGAAAGCTTGGTGGCCTGGTGGTTAAAATCAAGAGAGCTGTCCAGCCATATGCCAAGGCTTTTAATTTGTGCCTTAGGAGATGGAGCAGGACCCAGGCATACCGGCCACGGGATGGAGGACGAAGGGTTGCCCAGGAGCATAATCTCCATTTTGTCCCCATTGAGCTTGAGGCAGGAGAGTTCCATCCACTCGGCCACCGCCTCTAGGCAAGGACCTAGGGTGCTAGACGACCCCTCAGAGTGATTCAATGCTACCACTAACTGAGTGTCGTCTGCATAGGTGATAATCTTAACGCCGAATGGATGGACAATCTCCACCAGGGGACTCATGTAGATGTTAAAAGCGTGGGGCTCAGGGCAGAGCCCTGAGGAACCCCACAGCTAAGAGGCAACCGAGAGGACACCACATCTCCTTCAAAGACTTGGAAGAAGCGGTTGCTGAGGAAGGATTGGAACCAAGTCAGTGCCGTGCCTGACACTCCCATGCTTTTAAGTCGATGGGCTAAGATGTTATGTTTAACAGTGTCAAACGCGGCACTGAGATCCAGGAGGATGATTGCCGCTGTTCCTCCTTGGTCCAGTAACCTTCTTGCCTCCTCTGTTACTACTACTAAGGCAATTTACGTCCCATGCTGAGGACGAAAGCCTGTCTGAGAGTAATGCAACAGCCCGTTGGATTCCAAATAATCAACCAATATGGTGTTGATATGCTTCTCAACCAGCTTACTCAGCCAAGGGAAGAGGGAAATTGGGCGATAGTTGGCCAGATTGGATTGATCCAAATTGGGTTTCTTCAGAAGGGCTCTAACCATCGCGCATTTCCAAGCTGTAGGTACCATACCAGAGGTGATGGAGGAATTCAGAGTATCAAGGATGACTGGGCGAATGGCATTAATGACTGAAGTGAGGTGTTGCGGAGGGGCAGGGTCCAATGGAGAGCCTGAGGTTACTCTCGTGATGATTGAATCCAGTAGAACCCCATCTAAAGGGGGAAATTGCTCCAACGAGCATTTAGAAGTGACGCTCGAGCTACTTGTTGCGGTCACCATGGGCTCAGGTGTTGTGTTAGGAAAGGACATATAGATATTTTGGATCTTTTGATGAAAAAAGATTGCCAAATTATTACACCGTGTAAGTGCTCCTTCCGTTACTGAAGGTTTTTGAGGTAGGGTGATAAGTGATTTAGCAATGCGAAAGATCTCTTTGGGTGAGTTTGCAGCAGTACTTATTTTTTCTTCATAAAATGTGGTTTGGGCGATTTTTATTTCTGATTTATATAACCTAATTGCTTTCCTGTATTCCACTTTCCTAGTCTCTGAGAAATTCTGTCTCCAACGTCTTTCCAGTCTCCGGCATGTTTGCTTTAAGTCCCTCAATTTGGGGGAAAACCATGGGGCTGTTTTCTGTCTGTTTTTCTTGTAGATGGGCTCCTTAGGGAGGACTAGGTCAAGGGAGCTTTGGATCCAAGCATTGAAGTTACTACTGGCCAGATTCGAATTAGGATCTCTCAATGGTCGTGTATTGTCAAGAGCTATGATCCAACGATTGGGGGAGAGCCTCGACCACTTTCTTTCCAGAGTCGGTGCTGCTCTCTGGGGGGGCAATTGCACGACAGTCTCCCAACTTAGGGGGATCAAAAAATGATTTGTCCAGGGGAGAGGAGTAGGAGTACCTACAACAAGGTTGTGCAAATTGCTAAATACATGGTCAAGAAGGTGACCCTTCACATGTGTGGAGGCAAATCCTTTTTGTTTGAGTTGGATCGCCAGAAGGCTAGATAGTAGTTCGTTGGCTATATGGTTGGCGGGGTCATCTAGATGAATATTGAAGTCACCAAGTACCGTAAAATTGGCTGGGGCTAGTGCTATATTGGCAACCAAAGTGGGGAGATTAGGGAGAAATTGCCCTAAGACTCCCGGGGGGCATTCTGCCTTCAGTTTTACCTGTTAGCCTATCAGAATGCATAAATAACAAGAGAAGACACCTCACCACCCTACTGCTTCATCATCGGTGTCTACCCTCATCGTAATGGGTCAATAGCATTCAAATTGACTCAATCAACCAAATGGGAGCTCGAAGATGATCAGGTCCTGGACAGATACAGGGATCTAGAGCTCAAGTAAAAATGATTACGGGTATACCCCGGATATCTCATTTTATTTACGAAGTACCCATATCATGATTAAAAATCAGAGATTGGGATGTTCAATGAAAGTCCAATGGTTTCAACATTCTATATTGCCAACATGTTTCAGCTGAAAAATCCTGCCCATATGGGTCACTCAGCCTTCATCAGGGCTTGGGCTTTTATACCTCCCTTCCTACCCCTTTCTAAATGCTTTCTAAAGGAGGTGTAGGCTCTCCTACATGACCTTATTGTGATAGGAAAACCCCTTTTGGGTTTCGTCTTGGCCTCATCAGCAGTGAGGGAACAGACACTTCCCTGGCTTCAGCTCAGAATCGTGTGATTCTGGGCAAACCACTTAATCTCCCGGTTTCTTAAAAATGTGCACAGTTGTATGGTTCTGTAGAGTGATCAAAATGCCCTGGGGCCACGTTTGCACTGTGAAAAGGACTGTTGCCTTCAGGGTGGGCAGCCTCTGCATCACCAGAAGGGCTGATGCTGGAGGCCTGTTGGTTTATGCCAGCACCAGCTGCTCTCAGGTGGGGTATAGCGCTCAGTTCAAATGATTGGTGACGAGGAACTAGAATCTCACCATTAATGTGCAGTGACAGAGTAAAGGGTGTGAGACAGGTAGCTATAAAAACATATGTGTGGAAGGGGCTGCGCTCGTTGAGAGACAAGCGCAAACAGTGCACACACTGGGTATGTGTTCGCATAGAGCAGCAGCTTTTAGCTAGTAATAACTACCCATGCAAAACAGTACAGAGGATTAGTCAGAATTTACACAAGTATACATTTTCTTGCTTATCTTCTGCTACCAAGGTCAATAATTTAGACCATGGCAAATGACAGTACTTTTCTTAGTGTGATAAAAGTGTATCTCAGTAGGTGGGCACAGGGACCTCAGTGTTCCCAGAGTTCCTATCGTAGACAGAAGCTTTCTTCGACCTAGACGTTTGTCAAGAACCTCACCTCTTGCTTCTGAGGTATTTAACTCCTTAGAAAGCACCGCCTCTTATAAACCACTTCACATCTAGATTAATTATTGCATCTGTGTTGAGAGCCACAAGCAGAAATAGTCCAGTACCTTACAAAGAGTAAACGTGGTCAGCTCTGCTAAACACCACCACAAATTAAGCACTGCACCTCACCGTGGTTTTCAATGTGTTTGTTCCAGTGCACATACCTTGCTGGCACGTGCTTACCACTTACAGTGGTGGCCAAGCATTAGCAAGCAACTGAATCTACAACCATCAAGGACTCCTTTCCAATCTAGCACAGACCCCAAAGTATATGTAGAGTGGCAGTCATGCCAGTAAGAATACATTCTAACTAGCTGATCTCACTAGGTCCTATCGTGGGAGTAAGTGCCCCTCCTAACATTCCAACATATCCTCTTCTAAACTACAGATCCCAGCATCCCTTGCATCCTTGGTCCCTGTCCACAATTTTTCCCAGTGCACCCATGTAAAGCCACCATATTGTTTCTTTTTTGCATCCTTAATAAACAATAGCTTCCCTTCATTCTATCTTATTGTTTGTATTTCTGAGTTTAACTTTTGCCCACCTTACAATCATCATCCCATCCACGATCAGTTTACTTTCTGTGCATTCACGAACTACACAATTCTACACGCACACAACTTATGCCATCAAGGAGGATTGTTGCCTTTTCTCATGATTCCCCATTTCAGACAAACAGATTTGCTACCCCTGTCCCACATCCCCGCCTCAGTATGGGGTGATAACCTTGTGAATTGCCGGGTGGAGTCAGTGTGCTCAGCCCTGTCCCTGGGCTAAGATGAGGGTGTTCGTTGTTTCTCAACCCAGTTTCGGTCACATAAAAATGTGTCACACACGCTTCCTCAGAAATCACTTCAAGGCATGAGGGACAATCGTGTCTGTGCTTGTTGGTTTTTCAGTTTCCTTATTGTCTCAGGGTTGTGGAGAAATGTACTCCCCAGAGGGGACAGCAAACAGTACAGGATGACAGCAAGTTACACAGGCTTTATAATTGTTTGCATAAAAAGGTATTTTGTTTAAAGAAGAGATCAAAATTGTCACGGTGTGAAGGGGAACGCACTGATTTCTCATTTACTGAACCGTGACGTATGCAATGGTACAACAAAACGACTTCGTATGGATGGAATTAAAATGTCAATACATATTTTTACACACTCAGGGGTATACATTTAGCACCTAATATTCGCAGATCCTACCAAGAATTTTGCCAGAAACTTGATCAAGTTTGCTGCTGGAGACACCAAGGCCCAGATTCACAAACCTGTTGTGCTGGTCTGTGTGACACAAGTGACACAAACCAGTGCAAAACCTTTTCTGTTGGATTTACTTCCTGCGCAAAAGTTGTTTTGTGCTGGAAAGTTGCGCTGCTTTCCATGAATCTGCGTCAGAGGGACGTGACATGGGTCGTACATAGGCCGCCACGCGCCACCCATGCTTTTTGACGCAAACCCCATCAACTAACAATAGTAGACAGGGTTTTGCAGCAAAACATAACACCACTGTGAAGCAGGCGTTAAAAGGACAAATACTTTTATTTCTCCTTTCTTTTCCGAGTTTGCATGTGTGCTGCACTGTAGAGCACACACACAAAGTGGGTTATATAACTTTATTTGGCTTACTTAACCATAACAGACACCAGCATCACTTGTCATACATAATTAAGATCAACTTTTTGTCAATTAAAAAACTGCATAAATCATTTTACAATATCATACCCAAGTATGCACAACTTCAATATCGCTGCATTATGAGTGAAACTATATTGCGTAATTAAGTTAAAACAGCAATAAAAAAGAGATTATATCGTCAAGTCCGTTTTGCGCGCAGTGAAGGAAATCATCTCAACACAGCTGGTTCCTTCAAGATTGCATGGTTGTTCCTTAGGTGAATCACAGACTACAAGTAACTGAATATTGTGCCACAAATCAGTAAAGTAGATGATAGTTGTGGAAACTAGTGAGCAAGATGACATTTTTAACTTTAAGTCATTGTCAGTGAAATTGCTCTCCCACCCTCGCAGCTCCACCATTAAGTGAGGCCTGCCCCTGCACTCTCGAGTGTTGGTGATCGAGGCCCTCCTCCACCCACAGGTTTCCCTGCGCCTCATCCCTGGTGGTCCAGTGGACCTCTGTTTCCTTTCTCTCACTCTGCTCTTTCACTCGTTTTCACTCGTTTTTCTACCCTTTTTTATCTTTCACCTTTCTGCATCTCTGCTTTTTTGTGCCTTATTTCTGCTCATTTTACCTTCCTCTCGCTCTGCTCTTTCACTCGTTTTCACTCGTTTTTCTACCCTCTTTTAGCTTTCACCTTTCTGCACTTTTCTGCATCGGGCAGCGGGTGCGCCACTGGTGCACCGAAGGTGCGTCAAAGGCAAGCCCGTCTGTGCCCGTCCGCGACCCGACCGCGACCAGCGCCAGGAACCCTGGACCGCCGCCCCGCCAATGCTATGACCCAGCAGCACTCCACGCACTCAACCCAGGCCGCAACAACAACTGCAAGCTAGCATCACCAGCAGACACCCACGGACCCTTCAGCTGTCGCCGCTGCCGGCACACCTGCAGCACCGCCAAGAACACGGATCCAGCACAACCCGCCCACAAGAACACAACCAAACCGAAGACCCTGCAATGCATCCTCCTCAACGTCCGATCCCTCCACAAATACGCCACCGAAATCTGGGACCTCCTCGACAGCACCACCCCGGACATAGCGTTCCTCACTGAAACCTGGACCAACACCACCTCGGGACCGGACATCGCCATCGCCATCCCCCAAGGATACAAGATCTCCAGGAAGGACCGCCGCACCCGCCCAGGAGGAGGAATCGCCATCGTCCACAAATCCAGCCTCCGCCTGAGCACACTCCCCGACGAGCCCACAGAACTGATGGAACACCTTCACTTCAAGATACTGGCCAGCCCCACCGCCACCCTCCGAGGAACCCTCATCTACCGACCCCCTGGACCCCGCGGACCCTTCGCCAACTCCATCACGGACATTATCTCCCCGCAGGCCATCGCATCCACCAACTACACCCTGCTGGGAGACCTCAACTTCCACCTCGACAACCAACTGGACCCCAACACCACATCCCTCCTGGACAACCTCCACAACATTGGACTACACGAGATCGTGACCGAGCCCACGCACTCAGCAGGACACACCCTTGACCCCCTCTTCACTACAGGAAACTCCATCACCTTCAGCCACACCACTGAACTCCCATGGACCGACCATCGTTGCGTCCACTTCACCTTCAGAACACCCACCATCCACAGACACCAGCACCTGCTCCCACGAAGAAACTGGACCAAAATCACCGACGACCAGCTCACCTCCTCACTCAACAACTCCACCCCAACCATCGCGGAAAACGACGACCCCAACACCACAGCCCGAACCTTGCATAGATGGATCTCGGACAGCACCAACACCATAGCCCCCCTCAAGAAAAACAACAATACCCGCGCTAAGAAAGCCAGATGGTTTACCACCAAACTTCGAGAGTCCAGACGCACATGCCGCCGCCTCGAGAAGGCCTGGAGGAACACCAAATCCACAGAAGCCCACAACAACCTCAGAGCCGCCACCAACGCCCACCATCAACTCATCAGAGAAACGAGGAAAAAAGCGATTGAAGACAGAATCTCCACCCACGCGCACAACAGCAAGGAACTCTTCAGCATCATCAAGGAGTTCGCCCAACCCACCAGCGAGTCTACTGACATCCCTCTCTCACAAGACCTCTGCGACAAACTCAGCACCTTTTTCCACCACAAAATCAAGAGCATCTACAACAACTTCGACGAAGACAACCAACACACTGAACCCTCACCAACCACCCCCGACACCCAGAAAGGAGCGATTTATGACTGGACAGCCCTCACCACCGAAGACACACTGAAGACAATGAAGTCAATCCACTCAGGGGCCCCCACGGACCCCTGCCCTCACCACATCTTCAACAGAGCCGCCGACACCATCGCACCCATGCTCCGCCACACCATCAACCGCTCCCTGGCGACCGCCTCATTCCCCGATGACTGGAAACACGCTGAGGTCAACCCCCCTCCTAAAGAAACCCTCAGCGGACCCTACAGACCGCAAAAACTATAGACCCATCTCCCTGCTCCCGTTCCCAGTGAAAGTCATCGAGAAAGCTATCAACAGCCAACTCGCCACATTCATTGAAGAACACAACATCCTCGACTCCTCCCAATCCGGCTTCAGAAAAAACCACAGTACGGAAACCGCCCTCCTCGCCGCAACAGACGACATCCGCACCCTACTGGACAAAGGAGAAACAGTAGCCCTCATCCTCCTCGACCTATCAGCGGCGTTCGACACAGTCTCCCACTGCACCCTAATACGCAGACTCTACGACGCAGGAATCCAGGACAAGGCCCTCGACTGGATCTGCTCCTTCCTCTCCGGCAGGACGCAGCGGGTCAGACTCCTCCCTTTCCTCTCGGATCCCACACCTACCACCTGCGGAGTCCCCCAGGGCTCCTCCCTCAGCCCGACGCTCTTCAACGTCTACATGGCTCCACTCGCCCCCATCGTCAGAACCTACGGACTCAACATCGTGTCATACACAGACAACACCCAACTCATCCTCTCCCTATCCAACGAGCCCAACACGGCCAGACGCAACTTTCGAGAAGGCATGGAAGCCGTCGCCAAATGGATGAAAAACAGCTGCCTACAACTAAACACCAACAAAACAGAAGTACTCATCATGGGCCCAAACCCAGACGCCTGGAGCGACACCTGGTGGCCCCCCGCCCTCGGAAACCCGCCAACCCCCACGGACCACGCACGCAACCTGGGAATCATCCTGGACTCCGAGCTCAAAATGGACCGCCAGATCAACTCATCATCCCATCCACGATCAGTTTACTTTCTGTGCATTCACGAACTACACAATTCTACACGCACACAACTTATGCCATCAAGGAGGATTGTTGCCTTTTCTCATGATTCCCCATTTCAGACAAACAGATTTGCTACCCCTGTCCCACATCCCCGCCTCAGTATGGGGTGATAACCTTGTGAATTGCCGGGTGGAGTCAGTGTGCTCAGCCCTGTCCCTGGGCTAAGATGAGGGTGTTCGTTGTTTCTCAACCCAGTTTCGGTCACATAAAAATGTGTCACACACGCTTCCTCAGAAATCACTTCAAGGCATGAGGGACAATCGTGTCTGTGCTTGTTGGTTTTTCAGTTTCCTTATTGTCTCAGGGTTGTGGAGAAATGTACTCCCCAGAGGGGACAGCAAACAGTACAGGATGACAACAAGTTACACAGGCTTTATGATTGTTTGCATAAAAAGGTATTTTGTTTAAAGAAGAGATCAAAATTGTCACGGTGTGAAGGGGAACGCACTGATTTCTCATTTACTGAACCGTGACGTATGCAATGGTACAACAAAACGACTTCGTATGGATGGAATTAAAATGTCAATACATATTTTTACACACTCATTGGTATACATTTAGCACCTAATATTCGCAGATCCTACCAAGAATTTTGCCAGAGACTTGATCAAGTTTGCTGCTGGAGACACCAAGGCCCAGATTCACAAACCTGTTGTGCTGGTCTGTGTGACACAAGTGACACAAACCAGTGCAAAACCTTTTCTGTTGGATTTACTTCCTGCGCAAAAGTTGTTTTGTGCTGGAAAGTTGCGCTGCTTTCCATGAATCTGCGTCAGAGGGACGTGACATGGGTCGTACATAGGCCGCCACCCATGCTTTTTGACGCAAACCCCATCAACTAACAATAGTAGACAGGGTTTTGCAGCAAAACATAACACCACTGTGAAGCAGGCGTTAAAAGGACAAATACTTTTATTTCTCCTTTCTTTTCCGAGTTTGCATGTGTGCTGCACTGTAGAGCACACACAGAGTGGGTTATATAACTTTATTTGGCTTACTTAACCATAACAGACACCAGCATCACTTGTCATACATAATTAAGATCAACTTTTTGTCAATTAAAAAACTGCATAAATCATTTTACAATATCATACCCAAGTATGCACAACTTCAATATCCATGCATTATGAGTGAAACTATATTGCGTAATTAAGTTAAAACAGCAATAAAAAAAGAGATTATATCGTCAAGTCCGTTTTGCGCGCAGTGAAGGAAATCATCTCAACACAGCTGGTTCCTTCAAGATTGCATGGTTGTTCCTTAGGTGAATCACAGACTACAAGTAACTGAATATTGTGCCACAAATCGGTAAAGTAGATGATAGTTGTGGAAACTAGTGAGCAAGATGACATTTCTAACTGTAAGTTATGTAAAAATAGATGTAAAAAGGAATACAATAATTTGTGTCTATAAAAACTATACATTTCTTCTTTTGTAAAAGAACTAATGCCTCCCAGGATACATCCAACTGGCAGTACATAATAATGTGCCATTGTCAGAATATATTACAGTCGGACTGTGATAATAAAGTGTAATCCTGTATTCAATTCTTGTATCATACAGGCAGGAACCATACAGAGGTTGTCACGAGATGGGCTGTATGGGCTTTTTGACTATGATAGATTTAAATGTATTCTTGCATGAGAGCTGAGGCATGGCAGCATATGCAAAAATATAAACTTTAATGTTGCTCATAATCAAAAATGGGTCTATTTAAAGTTCGATGTGGGATATGCGAAAATACTTTGAGCATTAGACTTCTTAATTGTTCCATACACTTTTCACTAACCTTACATGCATGTTACCATAAGCTCTAGAGTGCAGTGTGTCTTTTTTCAATGTCCTCTTAAATTGTGACTTGTCAAGCTGGATTGCTACTCAAATTAATAGTTGAAACTCAACCAGAAGACAGAGGCATCTGGATTAGAATGTTCATAATTGCCAAACAAAACATTGTGATCCTAAAATCTGTCACTTTCATTCCCATGTGACTTATTAGATATGAGCTTCTGGAGGTTTGTTCAACTTTTCCAGTTCCTTAGCTGCGAGGGACAAGAAACTCACAGCCTTGCATGCTAATTAGACCAGAATCCCTCCCAATAGCTTAATTACAGCCGGTGGGCATGATCTTATTTGTAGCAGTCTTAAAGATGGACGTTGGAGTTTCTTCCTGAGTGATGATAAGGCTGGACTGATGCACAACAAATGAAGCAATGTTTCCTTACTGCAGCCTCAAAGTCGACACTCCATGGTAGGCCAAGACTGTGTCCATACAGGGGTTAAGTACTTAGATGGAAAAACGCCCAGCCTGATTAGCATCAGGTCGCGTTTCTTGGTCTTGGAAAAATGTGTGGACAGGTATGGCTGAGGGCCCCAAGCTGTGCATGAGGGAAAAACCACCCACGCAGGCCATTTACTCACCAAGGTGGCGTTATCCGTGATGAATGATTGGCTCTTGGCTCCTTTATTGATCACTCATTTAACAAGCATTGAAAATGCAATAGGTCTCGCATTTAATTGAGTTAGATTTTTTGCCGTTGTAAATGGGAATGTGTTTGACCTATGTGTTATGGAGTTGTATGTATGTGGTGTGTAGTGGAATTATGTGTGTTGTATTGGGATAGTTAGTTGTGGAGCAGTATGAACCCTAAGTAAGGAGAGTGAGGAGAAGAGCAGCAGGAGGCAATAGGGCGCAGAGGGAGGGGAGAAGAACAGCATGAGGCACAAGGACGGAGAGTGAGGAGAAGAGCAGCAGGAGGTACAAGGATGGAGAGTGATAAGAGCAGCAGGAGGCAGAAGGAAGGAGAGCGAGTAGAAGAGAGCAGGAGGTACAAGGAAGGAGAGCGAGGAGAAGAGCAGCAGGAGGCACAAGGAAGGAGAGCGAGGAGGAGAGCAGCAGGAGGCACAAGGAAGGAGAGCGAGAAGAGCAGCGTGAGGCACAAGTAAGGAGAGCGAAGAGAAGAGCATCAGGAGGTACAAGGAAGGAGAGCGAGGAGAAGAGCAGCAGGAGGTACAAGGAAGGAGAGGTGAGAAGAGCAGCGTGAGGTACAAGGAAGGAGAGCGAGGAGAACAGCAGCAGGAGGTATAAGGAAAAAGAGCGGAGAAGAGAAGCAGGAGGTAGAAGGAAGGAGAGAGGAAAACAGCAGCGTGAGGCACAAGGAAGGAGAGAGAGGAGAACAGCAGCGTGAGGTATGAGGAAGGAGAGTGAGAAGAGTAGCGTGAGGCACAAGGAAGGAGAGTGAGGAGGAGAGGAGAGTAGTGTAAGGCACTAGGAAGGAGAGTGAGAAGAGCAGCGTGAGGCACAAGGAAGGAGAGTGAGGAGGAGAGTACCGTAAGGCGCAAGGAAGGAGATTGAGGTGGAGAACAGCAGCGTGAGGCACAAGGAAGGAGATTGAGGAGGAGAAGAGCAGCGTGAGGTGGGGTGGTGTTAATTGTTCCAGATAAGAACGAGAATGGCTTAATAATAATGCAGACGAGTGAGCAGGGAAGAAGGCATTGGCACACAAGAAAGACGCTCAGCTGGTGCTAAAAAGAAGATGCTAACTGAGGGTAGGGTTTATGAAACAGTAAGCAGAAGTTAGGACAGGAGGGGGCAAGTAAGCAAAACTAAAACCGGAGTAGAGCAGCTAGGGCAACGGAAGAGGAACTGCAAACATACATTGGTGGCACTGAGGCACACAGTTCTATTGTTATTGTAGTAATCTCTGTAAATGACTAAACAGGGAAATATAATCAGACCGGGGCAGAACACAATCAATCAATCAATCAATACATTTGTAGAGCGCAACGGCTTTTCCGGCCTCCATCAATGGACTCTCCTCACTACATTTTGCCACCTAAGGCTTTTTTGATGATGTAGGGCAAGGAAAGGGGCAGGGGGTTTGGTAGTGGGCAAAATTAAGACATACATTCCAGCAAGATGTCGTACCAATGGATTGGAAAACACAATGGAGCCTACTTTTTAAACATGGGGGGACGGTATGGATGGGTGGAAGCTTTAAAACAATATGGGATTTTGGTAGCTGATTTGGAAAACGCATTATTAATGCCCTCTATTTTTTTTAAGCCTTGCGGTATATATAAACATAATTTTGCAACCGGAGGCAAGCTGGACCGTGGGCAAACTGTGTTTCTAGTGCACAAGAGCTAATGAAGTTGTGCCCAAGGGTACAGTAAAACGAAAAACAAATGTGTGCACGGCGCAGTGTAACAGATGTCTCTTCCAAATTACAAAGCCAGTTCTGGCTGATTAGCAAGTGCTGCTGGGGAGGAGGGAGTGGGGGGCAACAGTGTGCAAATAACAGACTATAACAAGTAAAAGCACCGCTAAAATGCATCATACAGCAACTGTAACCATTTTGATAGATCTTGAAAACGCCGCACAGTGTGAGATCACGAAAGTTTGTTACTAAGTTGAAAGGATCACTACGAGGCAGTAAGCGACTTTCTGAACATAGACATTTCAAGCTGCACTATAACCAAAACCAGGCAACCATTTTTTGCTTCCACACACATGCAGCTTAGTATGTAAAACCATGAGAAAATGTAAAAAAAAAAAAAGAAAGAAAATATTAAGACTGAACGAAGAGCCAAAATGTGCTCAGCGTGGAAACAGTCCAAACACAAATGAAACCCCTCAGAATCAAGACACCATGGGTGGAAACAGAAAACACAGCAGACAACGAATTTAAAATGGCACAAATAAGGAGATTAAGAAAACGAAAAGCAACGGGAATCTACTGCGAAGGTTCCCGCATGAAAAGCAAAAGGCCGTAGATAAGACACGAGGACTGGGCATAATACACTACACCTGGGGTGGAGCCACGGTCCTCTAGAGACGGAGCAGCTGGCAGGAGGGATAAATTGGCCTAGGGAGGGTCAGCCTGGCTCCCTGAAGAGAAGCTGGGTTTGCATAGTTTCGGGGTGGGGTTTTCCCCAACAAACTACTGTAAGAACAGTTGCCCAAACAAAGGCTATCCTACTGAGCAAATTAAGCAGCAATGAGGAGGAGATGCGCGCGCACACATGAACTTATTTTAACTCACCTTATAGGGAAGCACCTGGTGGATGTCTGCAGCCAGCTGCCCCTTCCACTATTGCCCCTCCAGCTCCATGGCATGGAGAGGATCAGTTCCAGGACCCCTATGCACTGCTCCGACTTGTGTGTTCAAGAAAGAAAATGAACGTGAATGCGAAAAACAATGAGGAAGAGAAAACTTTGCAACAACCTCTTAAGTGCTACTTAGTTTGCCTCCAATTAAAGGGGTCCAACTGTGTTCCGACAGCCTTCCTCGCCCATCAGCTGCCAGTAATTGTGCAGGACCGCCTTTTTTTTTTTTTTGATAATCAAATTTATTGAATTTTCCAAGAACAACAATACGTTGGTAGCATGTCCGGCACATTAGTTAAAAGCATTATAGACGATAAAGACAACAAAGATTTGTAAGGCATTGATAATATGAATACAGCACCTGATTACAAGCAATCACTTATCCGGCCCATCTAACCCCTCAAACGGGCAATGAGTTGAACCATTTGCCCCATATTTTACCGAAAAGTTCAGGGCATCCTCGGGCCTCAAAGAGGGGTTCCTCTTGGGCTCCACACCAGTCCACTCCCCGTCTCCATTGCCGCATCGCAGGTGGCTTGGCTTGGGACCAGAGCTCTGCGATATCACGCTTTGCCACCGCTAATGCCGTTCCCAGGAAGCGCTTGTCAGACCGGGATCCATTAAGGCCATCAAACACCCCCAGGAGCAGGCGCAGCGGGTCGTGGGGGACCTCCCAGCCTAGGGTCTGTGCGAGTTCACCTTCCACCCCTGCCCAGAACGGCGCAAGGGCGGGACACTGCCACACCATGTGGTAGAAATCCGACCGGGCGTAGCTGCATCGCGCACAGGATGGGGAGGGCCGCATACGGGCGTTATACAGGCGTGCAGGGGTGAGATACGCCGTGTGGAGATAGTAGAGTTGGACTAGACGCAATCTGGAGGAGGTCGCCAGAGTCTTGGGGGCCATAAGGTTGGGGGCCATAAGGGCATCTCTCCAGTCCGCGTCGTCTAGGGAACCCAGCCAACCTTCCCAGCGGGTACGAAGCAGGTCCAGGGATGCAGGGCCATTGTTCACCAAGGAGCGATAGATTCGCGATACACCCCCTCTACCCAGGTTTCCCATCATCACTTGGGCCTCTAGGGGGCTAAATTCGGGGAGGGAGGTGGCAAGACCGCCTTTTAATGGCAAATGTGCTAAAGAAAGGCTGATATAAATGCCAGTTTGTAGAGCATGCAGAGGTTGTTCCAGTACAGAAGGGCGGTGCTGTGAATTAAGCATGCAATTCGTGGTAGTACTATAGAGGTGCCTCACTCAGGTCACTGCACGTCAATCATATTTAATTTGCGCTAATTGCAGGTTCCATTGAGGCGGTAACCCCCCTCCAAAAAAAAAGTAAAACTCTAATTACGGTCCAATCGTCATGATATCGATGTCATGATAAATGGGAATGTCAATCATAATATTTATTTTGTGCTTATTACAAGTTTCATTGGGGGAACCTTCCCAGTTTACCATACTTAAATGCCCACAACTAGCACAAGAGACGACCGGCTCAGCACAGGAGAAACCCAGCAACTTATCAAAGCATCACACTCCTTTATGTGCGATATCGATAACACATTAACGGACCTATTAAAGTTATGCCCATGAAGGGCGACAAGCTGATAAACAAGCAAAGGGAAGCACTTCAAAAACATACCGGAGTCCTTGGTTTGGATGACCAGCTGTGGGTTGGCGAGACGAGATAGGATAGGGAAGGGACGCCCGGCGGGAAACTGGCACGAGCTGTGTTGCTGAAATAAATAAACAGTGGTGCACGCGCACCACAGAGGAGCGGGGGAGGGAGCGCGGCAGCGAGGTGAACGCGCACTGCTGCGCGTGCTAGCCACCAGTGGGAATGGGAGGAGCAAAGGCGGGACATGCGCCCGCCTTTGCCCAATTGCGTGCCGTTTTTTAAAAAAAAACGCACGCTACAGCCAATGTGGGCTTCCGAAAGCAAAACCACACGCACGAGCATGTGGGCAGCTTTCAGAAGCCCGTACAAGAGGTCTCGCATTTGTGAGAGTTAGTGCTATTGGTGCTGTAAATGACAATGTCTTTTACCTATGTATTTTGGTTTGGAGTGTAGTGGATGTATGAACAGAGACGCAGCTACAACACTGTGTAGAGGACTTAGAATGAGGAATTACCACTGGGACCAGAGAAGCAGCTGCAGCACTGTCTAGAGGATTTAGAATGAGGAATTATAGACAGGAGTAGAGAAGCAGCTAGCTGCACTGGTTATAGGACGTAGAATGAGGAAACACCATTGGGACAGAGACAGTTGCAGCACTGCTTAGAGGACTTAAAATGGGGGAGTTACTGACAGGACCAAAGAAGCAGCTGCAGGTAAATTACTTAATCTCCCGTCCTTTGAAAAAAAATTAGCCCCAAAAATAATGTGTATTTGTGTAATGTAACCGGTGCTTATGTAGATACCTCTGGATCAAGTTTGCACTAAATAAAACTGAAAAAGTCATCAGTACACTTTAGTTCAGCATCTCTCCTCTCAGCCCGAGAACCATATTTTGTTATGTTTCAAGTTACTTATATGTAACATTAGTTTTTCAGCTTGTGGATATTCTAGATTCATATTGTTCACCCACCTCCACTAAATATGAATACAGGAAAGCAGGTCCGAACGCCCTGTAAAAATGCATTCGACACAAATATATTTCTAAAAGGTGCATGCAGACAAAAACATAAATGGAAATCTTAAAAATGTAGAATGATACTTCAAAGGAGGATGAGGTGCACAGAGGTGTATGTGCAGGAGGTGTGTGGGGCTGGTAAGCCTTCAAGGCCACTTAGCCCGTCCTCGAGCTCGGATTGCCACTGCCATGGCTGCATAGAAACCTGATCGGCAGCTGGAGCTGCGCAGCCTCCTGCTGCCCCTCCCCTTCCGCCACCAGCTCTGCCTACTCTTACACCCCGCCCTCACCCACACAGTGCACCAGGGTTATGTATTGGGGCTAGACTTGTCCAGCTGACGGGGGAAGAGGAAGTCTTCCAGGTGAAACTAAATGTTCAGTGCGCAAAAAAAAAAACCACAGCAATTAAGAAATACGCATTCCTTAGAACAATAAATACACCTAATCCCCGAACAACTACAAGTGTCAGATGTGCACTATTAACAAAGCCCATCAGGACTGCAACATCACGTGCGGCATCAAAGTCCATCACTGATTAATCAAGTCACCTAAATACCCAAATGTCCTGTTTACACCATTCACTGAGGCCTTTAAGGAAGAGGCCTTCGCTGCCTGGAGGAGCTGGAGGGGACAATAGACGTGTGAAGTGAATAA
Source organism: Calotriton arnoldi (assembly GCA_963921515.1). Taxonomy (NCBI): domain Eukaryota; kingdom Metazoa; phylum Chordata; class Amphibia; order Caudata; family Salamandridae; genus Calotriton; species Calotriton arnoldi. Next base: position 442,739 of record CAWUFW010007436.1, on the reverse strand, counting down.
CCAAGCAGCTGCTGGACACAAGGGGGGGGGAGGCTGGACAGGATTAGGCTGAGGGAGAAGAGCAAACTCAGCACCTAGCTACCAAGCCCTCCATCCCGCACTTGAAATCCCTCACTTCACATGTGGCAGTCGAGGAAGGCACATTCCATTGGGGGACAGGGTGTGGCATAACCCCAGAGCTGCCCACTCTGCCAAAATTGTAATTCGAGAACCACGTTCGGGTCTTGGGGTTGGCTCAACGCCCTGCGATTCTGGGCAAATTACTTTATCTCATGTGGCTACAAAAATGAATGTGTCCTTGTGTAACGGAACAACTATAGGTAAATATTGTTTAATAGAATTGATTTGCACTTTCCTGAAACCAGTGCCACGTGAGCTGCTTCATAGCAATATGGGATTGGGTGGGGGATTAATATTAAAGCAACATGGAGAGGGCCAGTAGAAAGTAAAAGGAACATGGAGAACGCGAGGGGAGGCAATAGCGACAAACAATTGGCACCGAGCTGAAGGCAATAGCGACAAACAATTGGCACCGAGCTGAAGTGTTACTTAGAGCTGAGTAATGGGCGCGGCAGGCTCCATGGTAGCTACAGCGGGAGAAAAATGTAAAAAATGTAAGTCCGTTTTTATATAGCGCAGCTACTCACCCTTACGGGTCTCAAGGCGCTGGGGGCCGTAGTGGAAATTAAGTGAGCTATTGCCCAGAGTCACATGGTGCTGAGCTGAGCTGCCGCCGGAGCCGGGGATCGAACCGTGAACCCCGTGCTCTGAAGTCAGCTGCCCTGGCCGCTGCACCACACCTCAGAGAGCAAAGCCCCAACCCAGCAGGTAGCCAGGAAGGAGGCTGTGTCTGCGCAGCCGCTGCAGCAGTTATGGAGCCTGCCAGGGTGAGTCTCCTGCGCTACCAATGCGGTCCTACCACCGGAGAAGTGGGACCCTCAGCATGGACTGTGTCGGGAGCCGCCCACTCTGCCCTTTCAGCGGCATGGGCTCCCGCTCTGACCTGTAATCACACACACACACCGTAACTGTAAAAAACCCATAAAAATTGCTTTTTAAAAGAAGGCTCGCAGACGCTCTGCTGAGGAAGTGGTGAAAAGTAGAGGAAGCGCAGCCACCGCGGGTTGGTGGTGGGGGGGGAGTCATGACAGAGACGGGCGCCAAGCTAAATGAAACTAAACAGTGGTGCACGCGCACCACAGAGGAGCGGGGGGAGGCAGCGCGGCAGCGAGGCGAACGCGCGCTGCTGCGCGTGCTAGCCACCAGTGGGAATGGGAGGAGCAAAGGCGGGACATGCGCCCGACTTTGCCCAATTGCGTGCCGTTTTTTTTTTAAAAACCGCACGCTACAGCCAATGTGGGCTTCCGAAAGCAAAACCACACGCACGAGCGTGTGGGCAGCTTTTAGAAGCCCTGGCATTTCCAGCGCCATCCAGTCACAGCATTGTCAGAGCTTTCATTATGCGCTAAACATGATTCCAGTGGTTGTGTGAAGGGCTCCATGTGTCTGTGATCCAGCTCCGAGCTCTCAAGCAAAGGGAAGCACTTCAAAAACATACCGGAGTCCTTGGTGCGGATGACCAGCTGTGGGTTGGCGAGACGAGATAGGATAGGGAAGGGACGCCCGGCGGGAAACTGGCACGAGCTGTGTTGCTGAAATAAATAAACAGTGGTGCGCGCGCACCACAGAGGAGCGGGGGGAGGGAGCGCGGCAGCGGCAGCGAGGCGAACGTGCGCTGCTGCGCGTGCTAGCCACCAGTGGGAATGGGAGGAGCAAAGGCGGGACATGCGCCCGCCTTTGCCCAATTGCGTGCCGTTTAAAAAAAAAAAATGCACGCTACAGCCAATGTGGGCTTCCGAAAGCAAAACCACACGCACGAGCGTGTGGGCAGCTTTCAGAAGCCCGTACAAGAGGTCTCGCATTTGTGAGAGTTAGTGCTATTGGTGCTGTAAATGACAATGTCTTTTACCTATGTATTTTGGTTTGGAGTGTAGTGGATGTATGATCCAACCTGGTACAGGGTTTTTGCATTCCTTGAACAGTGGTTCACCAATAGGGATGTATTTTGCATTCTGGGAGTTGCTGTAATCCAGTGTCAGTCCAAGCCAGGTGCCATCATCTCCCAGGCACAACAGGAGTATTGGAGCACACCTAGGCTGTCTTCATTTTGATTTAAAAATCCTTTTTTGCTGAGTCTCTTAGTTGAGTTTTCGATCAAGATTAGAAGTGCGACTTGTGGGTTTACGGCCTCGCGGGTCCATATCGAGGAGTGAAGGCGCGCGCTGAACGACAAGCAGCAAAACGCCAAGAGTCAAGCCCATACCCGTTCTAAAGCCCATGACCTGCTGAAGGGTGTTGATACTAGGGCAGTGCATTTCAAACAGAGAAAAGAAAAACAAAAGGTGAACTGGGCCCCAGCAGAGGACGCACTAACCGTTCTACTGCCCGCTCTCAAGTGGTCAGGCGCAGTGGGTTGTATGATTATACAACGCATGCATTCACATCGCATGCTATTAGATCGCGGTTTTTACCACGCAAGTCGTTACAACGACTTTCGTTGGAGGGCGCTGGACTTAGGTGTAGTTAAATTTACTATTCCAACTCCAGCCTACGTACAGTAGGGAAGGTGTTGGATAGTAAATTAAACTATTCCTTGTCCTATAGCGCCCTCCAGCGCAAGTCGTTGTAACGACTTGCGTTGTAAAGACCGCTATCTAATGGCATGCGATGTAATGCATGCGTAGTAAAGGTTGTTTCCCGGCGCAGTGCCTCCTAGGAGCCAGGATACGTGCCTCCATCCCCGACCCAGGCTCCTAGAAACAAGGCTGTTTGGTGAACCGCTGCTCCGTTACCCGGACCCAGAACCCTAATGAACGCCAAGGAGGGGGAGCTGGGCCATTGGGCCGAGCAGCCTCTGGTAACGGGACGTCAAAATACTTTTTCGGGTCAGAGCCGATCCTATTGGCAGCTTCGTTGCGCCTTTGCCTTCTTGGCAGCAGCAGAAAGGAGCATTGTGCGCAGGAGAAAGGCCTGCTCCAGGCGCTGACCCCCTACTGTCATCACCACAACACTGCGCCCATTTTATCCCAAGCTAAACACTGGAAGAGGCGCAGTGACCGGGTCTTTGAAGGCCGCTCTCCCAATGAAAACAAGTTTTCTCTCTCCGAGTCAGCACGAGCAGGAAGGCGAGCCGCGCGCCTCCCAGCTGGCCTCTCGCGTCAGCATCCAGCAGGACGCTGCCGCTGTTTGGTTTGTCACTGGAAAACGGAGACGCAACCAAGGCACATATGGACTGTAAGAGACGTGCACCTAAAAGGTTCACCACAAGGACTACATTCAAAATACTCAGACATAGAAAACGGCGCCCCCACGCAGTGCCCTATAACTCTATAATTGAAGTACTATTTAATTGTAGTAAATCGAGTTATTGCCTTATTTGGACCAATGGATGATTTATTCACAAGACTATATGTCTGCAGTGGGCTCTTCAAAAACGTAAAGGCCATTTGCGGTTCTCAAGCTACTGAATAGGACTCAGAAGCATATAAATCACTACACAGGCGAGCACAGTGGTGCACTAGCATGCTGTAGCAACTCATACACTTGGTGAGACCCGGATGGTGGAATGGAAAATGTTTTGTTCTGTGAAGAGGACTAAAACGGCCGGGAGTCTTGAAACACTAATGTCTACGAGGCAACGCAGCACTGTGAAGTGTACCTTCAAAGCCAAAATTGTCAAGTGCACAAAACTAAAAAAATGTCAGAGGGAATGAAGGACTTTCTTTTTACACATTAAGAGTTTTGCACTCAGTTTTGGTGGAGCATGCCTGGAACCAAGAGGTGAAGGTAAAAGATAGATGGAATTAAGGATTAAGGGAAGATATACACATGAAGTGGCTCTCTGTGATCTTTTATTATTTTATAGGTACAAGTCTAGGGACGATATGGATAATAATGCGAGATCGTACTATAAAAAGCCACGTCAATATAGGAAAGAGATCCATGTGCCTGGAGCAAATATGAGGCCCTTGTGAGACGGAATGTAATCAAAGGACCTGAACGTGACCCTTTATGGATGAATGATGCACACCAATTGGGTTGCGGTTTAACAAGTAAATTTAGCAATCAGAGGATCTCTTGGTGAGCCTTTAAAATTCCGAGGAGTTGAAGGGGCAAACTTCAAATGTGAAAACAGAAACCATATAGTAGAGAGCCACGTCATTTTCTGTTAGGAGGGGAAAAGGGTTAATACGCAGAAATATAGCTTTTGATAGTGATGGATTTCTTAATAAAGGACTAAAAGATATGAGCTAATTGTAGATATTGGAGAAACTGGAGTTTAATCAACAATTCCCGACTCTTAATATTCCGGCGTGTAAGTAAGGTTGGTGGTGGAGGGAGGAGTCATGACAGAGACGGGCGCCAAGCTAAATGAAACTAAACAGTGGTGCGTGCGCACCACAGAGGAGAGGGGGGAGGGAGCGCGGCAGCGGCAGCAAGGCGAACGCGCGCTGCTGCGCGTGCTAGCCACCAGTGGGAATGGGAGGAGCAAAGGCGGGACATGCGCCCGCCTTTGCCCAATTGCGTGCCGTTTAAAAAAAAAAAAACGCACGCTACAGCCAATGTGGGCTTCCGAAAGCAAAACCACACGCACGAGCGTGTGGGCAGCTTTCAGAAGCCCGTACAAGAGGTCTTGCGCTGCGCGAGCAGTGCTGCGCACTGCAACGCGAGGCGCGAGACCTAAAAACAGAGTATTCCATTGAAGTGCGCCGGGCCTCTTCTAATTGCAGTTCTGCTATTGTCTGTTGTAGTATTGAAAACACAGATTTATTAGCGTGAGCCTACTCTTCTATTTCAAGCCAGCACTAGTGGTCCAAAGTGTTTTCATCTGCTGCCCTCATCCTCCAGTAGAATTTTATTAGCGCACCATGTCTGACCGGGCCCTGGTGTTGGAGACCAAACTCAAGCCTGATTTGAGCTTGTGAAACATTATTTGGGATTGCAAAAATATTTTAAATGGGCTTGTTTGTAAGGTGTTCAAACTCGCTGCATCTTTGCCCTTAAGTAATTCCGAGCCACATGCGATGGAGGGGATGAATTTCGCTCACACGACCTGCAAAAGAGGGTTTGTAGAGTTTCTTCTCGTCTGTTACAGGGTTTTAAATGCAAACGTCAGTTTGTTAGCTGTGACTCGCCTAGATGACAAATGCTCTTTGAAATTCAGGTGACAATCTAGATACACTCCTAGGTATTTGTATGTTGTGACCAGTTTAAGGGCATTTCCATTTACCCACCAAGTAAATCTAGGCTGTCTGTTGTTGCGGGGATCTTAAAACAAAGTACCTTCGTTTTATTGTAGTTAAGTTCCAGGCACAAATTTGTGGTAAAGGTCAGTAATTGGTCAATTAACCGCTGCAGCCCGATTGGGGTCTTACTAAAGAGAACAACATTGTTAACGTATTGTAAGCTTCTGATGTGTTCTTCACCCAGCCTTGGGGGCTCTCCTGACACTAAGGACAGGTGATTGTACAAATCGGCTGTGTAGATATCAAAAAGACAGTGCGCGAGGATGCATCCTTGTTTTAAGCAAATATTCGTAGACATTTTGTTGGTAATGCTTTGGCCATCTCCTAGCTTTATTTGTACCCATGTGTTTGAATAAAGATTAATGATTGCCTCCAACAGTTTCGTCGGCACTCCCCATTGTGCCATCTTTTTCCATAGCATGGCCCTGGGGACATTCTTGAAGGGATCTTTTAGAATGAAGAAACTAGCATAGAGTTTGTTGGTTTAATTATTGCTTGTTCAGCCAAAAGAGTAACTGATGATACATTAGTTAAGGTACTCATTCCTGCTCTGAAGCCTGTCTGGGTTTTAGGGACTCTGATTGTACGAGTAGCCCAGTCTTCTAATTCAAGAAATTGATTTGAGGCTTAATCTTGGCTTTAACATTGCTTAAAGCGATTAATCTATCATTATTAGGGTTTGAACGGTCCCTTGATTTATATATTGGCTGAAGATGCTGCCTCGCCAAGATTCCGGAATAATGCTTGTTTCCAAAGTATAGTTGAACAGGGGCTTAGATGTGATGACCAAAAGCTTGACTCCTTTTTGAAGAGCGCATTTAGGAGGCCATTTGGCCTTTGTGCCCTCATGGACCTGAGCCTTTTAATGATTTGAACTAGCTGCTTTTGATCAATTTGTAGGTGGTCCGCCTCAGACGTTTTCGAAGTTGGTTGACCCCCCCCAAGGCTCTGTGGATTCTGATTAAGAACTGACCTGATCCGCTTGATTGTAAGCGGTGGCAATGTGGGCTGACCATACTACTTCCGTAATATCAGGATTATAATGCTGGTTACTGCTGTTGGCCAATTTGTTTATTTCGGCCCAAAAGGGTTTGTGATTCTTATGCTGCCCCAAGTTGTTGAGGATAGGTAGGGAGATTGTCATCCCCCATCTAACAGAGACTCTGAATCTAGCCATTACTTTGGGATGTTATCCATTGGTCTGGAAAACAGCGGTCATTAAGCCTTTATTAAAAAAAAACTATCTCGACCCCACAGACTTTAAAAACTATCGACCTATCTCCCTGTACCAGCTAAGATTTTGGAGAAACATCTTAACTCCCAATTAAGGGGTCTATTACGATGGCGGGCGAACTTTGTCCGCCCGCCACCGTAACGGTAAACGGGACCGACCGCCAGTGGTGCGGCGGTCCCGCTGTGCCCATTAGGATGCGACCGCCACCATGGCGGTCGCATCCCACATATTTAACATTGTGGCGGGCGGTGCTGTAAGCAGCACCCGCCACAATGTTAAATATGCATGTTGTGCATTGGCATGCACAACGTGATAGGCACCGTGCGGTGCCTGCCACCTTGTGCGTGGCAATGAAGGGGGGTACCATAGGTACCCCCAAGTGCAGCCACCCACCCCCCCATCCCCCCGGGGGCCCGCAACAGGCCCCCAAAGTGTTTACCGCATGCCTTTCCATGGCGGAGTCTCCACCATGGAAAGGCATACCCACCGCAGGCATACTAATATGGATGGCGGTGCCTGCAAGGCACCGCCACCATATTGTGTGCCTTTTCCGCCTGGCCGGCAATCCGACCGGCGGAAAAGCGGCGGACGGACTTTCCGTCCGCCGAGGTACCCCCGCCATAGTAATATGGCGGGGGGTAAATTGTGTTGTGATGGCGTGCGGATCACCACCGCCCACCACCGCTGGCCGGGCGGTGGCGATACGCACGACATCCTAATAGACCCCTAAGTACTTATCTGGAGGAACATCATCTTCTTGATACTTCCCAGTATGGATTTAGATCATGCCATGGTGCGGAAAAGGCCTTAATAATGGCAATCAATAACATACGCATTCTTGTCGATGCTGGACAGACCGTGATTCTGATCCTATTGGATTTGTCTGAGGCCTTTGATACCATCGCTCCCAATAAGCTGATCAATAGGCTGCAACAAATAGGTATCTCTGGATGTGAACTGAAGCTGCTGACGCCCTCCTTCTTGACTGACAGATCACAAAAGGTTAAGATGGATCAATTCATTTCTGACCCTGTCCTAAACTGTTGTGGAGTGCCTCAGGGGTCCTCCCTGAGCCCCACGCTGTTTAACGTATATGTTGCTCCTCTTGCACAATTGGTCAGATCATTTGGGCTGGAGGTAATATCTTATGCAGATGACACACAGCTAATAGTGTCAATCACTCAAGATGTAGAAGCCTCAGCCGCTAATTTTAATAACTGCATGAGGTCGGTGGCACTCTGGATGAGGGACAACTATCTTCAATTAAACAGCCAAAAGACAGAGGTATTGATGTTCGGTAATCATCACCCGGAATGGACCCACTCATGGTGGCCAGAATTATTGGGGTCATGCCCCCTTCCGGTTGAATCTGCAAGAAACCTGGGTGTCATAGTTGACACCAGTTTATCCTTCAACCATCAGGTTAATAGGACGGTATCCTCCTGTTTTTGGATCATAAGGACCCTTAGAAAGATATTTCCATTTCTTTCCCTTGATGCACGAAAACAAGTTGCTGTCTCACTAATTCTATCTAAGTTGGATTATTGTAATGCCCTCTTTCTGGAATCCAACAGGGCCTCTATCAATAAACTCCAGCTGGTACAGGATGCCACAGCTAGACTCATTTTGGACATTCCCAAATACCACTCAATTTTGGCCGCCTTAAAGAATTTGCATTGGCTTTCAGCACGAAAAAGAATTCTATTCAAGACCTTGTGTATTGTGCATAAAGCACTACACAATATAGGACCAGCAGGAATCAGGAACATCTTCCAGCGTTATGTTCCTAACAGACAATTACGATCAACCAATAAAAATCTGCTGGTAGTCCCGAGATACAGAAGAGCATGATGGGGAGGAAGAGCCTTCTCGGTCGCAGCAGCTAAGCTCTGGAATACTCTTCCTTTATCCATATCCGGCTTAGAGTTACACCTTCCTTTACGTAAAGCTCTGAAGACCTGACTCTTTGCCTGGGAAATTTGACCTTCCATAATCTGCCCCTCCAGTTAGCTTTAACTGCATAGCGCCTAGACGCCTTAGGGTATTTGTATGCGCTCTAGAAATTCCCCATTCAATCATTCATTGATTCATCACCACCAGCACTGTCACCCCAATCACTACTCCCAGTTTCACCACCACCATCACTATATTGACTATTCCCATTACTCTTTCCTCCATCACCACCATCAGCATTACCTCCTCGTAAGTCTTCCTCGCCACATGATAAACGAAGTGAGCTTCAGCTCCACACCAGAACCCTCCAAAGCAAAAGTTAGCCTCCCATGCCTCCCATCCCATCCCAACATGGCCGACCCATATCACCCTTGACCTCTATAAGAGGAGGGTCGGCCCAACCCTCAGCCTGTTTTTTTGGTTCTGCGCTGCAGTTTCTCCAGAGCGTTTTTCAGGTAAGTTAGGGCGAGGTCCTGCTCTAGCAGGTCCCACGTCCCGGGGGAAGAGGCCCTGTTCGAGCGGGCTCCTGATCTGGGTTCTCCCCCGCCTTGTGGCTCTTGGCCCTCGCACTGCCCCCTTGATTTTTGCTGCCCTGCTCTAGCGGGCTCTGATGTTTGTGGGCTCTGGGTGTTTTTTTCAGCCCTGCACTAGCGGGCTCGCCTGTTTGGTCTACTCTGACCTGACCTGGTTTTCTCCCTGCTGTTCCTGGGTCACACTGGGCTCGCATCCATTCCCACCCCCTCTTTTTCCGCATTCTGGGCCCTGGTATGGGGGCGCTGATTTGCGGGGGTCATGGAGTTTTGTTGTCCTGCCTCCAGGGGTGGCGCCTCTGCCGACCGGCTTCCCGTTTGTTTGGGGTTGCCTGGCTGCGTGGGCCTGCAGATTCGTGGGTAGGGGAGGCGCCGGGAGCATGCATGCTAGCCTCGGCCGGATCTACGATGGTTGCTCCTTTGGCCCGTGTCGCTTACCATTGGTGCAGCTCCTGGAGATGTTGCCGGACTCGTGGCATGCCACGTTACTCTCCTTGCTGAGCGGGGACTCGGCGGCCGGGTTTGCTTCCGTGCAGCGCCCTCTCCCGGGCGGAGTAGGCGCGCGCACTGCCGGGAGCCGCGCGCAGCGGCATGCACCCTGGGGCCGCGAGCTGCTGCTGTTGCCTCAGTGGCACCCTTTCCCGTACGATCCCGCATGCTCCCGTCCCTTAGACCGAGGGCGTGCAGCTGGTAATGTTTTGTATCCTTCGGGTGGCTGCGGTCCTTTGTGGGTTTGGTTTTCTGGAACTTTTCAATCCCTTTAGGATGATGCTTTCGTTGCATGTGGTGTCTTACACGCATGCATGCGCACTACGTTGTTCTCGCGCAGCGTCTCTGAGAACCTGGTTTACGACTAGCGTTGGGGGTGAGTGTGTATTGTTGGGGGCTCTCAAATCTGCTCTTCTACTGCTGTCGAGTTTCATGCTCTTCCTAATTCGATGTTTTTTTTGTTGGGTTGTGGTGACCCGGTGCTGTCCTAGTGGGGTAACGTACTCTGGGAGTGTGTTTTTCTGTATGTTGAGGGACCTGCTTCTAGGCGCATTCTGTGAATGGTCTACTGAGCTTTTGGCTCAATGGTAGGTCTTGTGCCGCTGGTGGCACCGGCTAACAGAGGACGTAGGTTTGTCTCCTGCCTGTGATCCTCATTACAGTTTTGTGCTTTGTGTACATAAGTCTTCTACGCACTTCTTTGGCTGCATAAATTCTTTGTTTATTGGCTACTGATCGTATTTTATTATTTTTTGTAATGACGATTTTTTGCAGCGGCATCAGGGTGCTGTACATACATGGTGACGTGCACTGCAGGTCACGGCGTTTGGCCCTTCCAGGTGTTTTCTCAAATCTTTCTTTATTCTAGGGTTGGCGGAATGGCTTCCATTGGGTAGTGATATACACATTGTGGTGGTACGGTATATTTTGGCATTATTGTCCGTCCTGGTGGAGGCGCATTCCTCGTGGCTTTGGGCCTGCGGTCCGTCCCTCCTGCTCTCTTTTTGTGCGGGGTCTGGCCTGATTGGTCCCTGTTTGGGCATCCTCCTGGGGCTTCCGGGGACTGTGTGCTGCTGCGTGTCTGTTGGGGGCGGGCTGCTGTTGGTGCCTGTCCGTCCTTCTCTGGGCTGCTTCGGTGGTCGCCTTGTTGGCTTTTGCTTCTGTTTCTGCTCCTGGAGGGCTTGCCCTTTCTTGTCCAGGGGCCGCGTCCATGGCGCCTCCCCCCCCCATCTCCTCCTGCTCCCTGGGGCTTGGCAGATGGCTCTTGCACCCCCATCCTGGTCGCACTTCTCCTCGCTTCCTGGGGGTTGGGGCTCTGTTGGGGGCCTTCTGTTGCCTCTCCTCCCGTCCTGGGTGGCCTCTGTCTCGGTTCCATAGGTCCTGCCTACTGCCGGACTGCTCCGGTTGTCGGTTGTTGGGCTCTCCTGCCCGTGTCCAAGGTCCTGTGGTTCTTTGGTTGGTCTGCTGCCCTTGGGCAGTGGCGGCTTGGTCAGGCCAGGGGTTCGGCGCCCGCCTCTGTTGGGGTGTGCGTTTTGACCTATTCTTGCAGGGTCGCTTTTTGGCTATCTCTCTGGTCCTTCTCCGGCGGGTCCTGTTCATCCGGGTCCGGTTTACCGGTGGGGTTTTGGTGTTTTCCCCGTCCTGTGTTTGGTTTTCCGTTTTTTTTAGTTGCCTTCCTCCTTGTGCCTGTCCCCCTTCAGCTGGTTTTCGTGTGGCCCCCCGGCTTTTCCTGTCAGGGTTGTCTACCTTGGTGGGGCCTTCCTCGGGGAGTGTCTTTGTGCCTTGTTGTCAGGCGGTGCTTGCCCGGTCTGTCCGTTGGGGGTCCTCCCTGTCCTGTTGGTCTCAGGGTCTCTGGGCCTTCCTTGGTTCCGGTTCATTCCCTGCTTCGCCTGTTCTAGTAGGTGTCCCTTCTCTGGCCACGGTGGCTCCCTTCCCACCCTGTCTACCGGTGCGGCCGGTGGTCTTTCTGTTCTGGTATCCCCTTCCCGGGTGATGGCGGCCTTTGCCGTCCTGTGGGGCGAGCTTGGGTTCCCGGTCGATACTGGGTCGGTTGGTGCACCTGATGGTGGGTTTCTCGTCTGCCTTCTGTTGGCCGTTCCTTGCCTTGTATGGGGTTTGCCCCTGCCATCCGGATGCGTCTTGTTGCTCTTCTGAGCCTACGGCCATTCCACTCTGTAAGCACCTGCTCTCATCTGTTCTCAGAAGTTGTGCACGGTGAGGCCTGGTTGGTACCTGGATGGGTGACCGCCTGGGAATACCAGGCGCTGTGGTGGGCAGTTTTTTCCCCTGCCTCGTTCTCCGAGGGGTTGCGGAGTTGGCCCCTTTTGGTTTTTTGGCTCGGTTGTGCTGTCCTTGACTGGGTCGCTTTTGCTCCGGTTTCGGTTTGTGTCCCCAGTGTTGGCTCTGTCTCCTTCTCGTCGGGGCTCCCGGCTTTGCGCTTTCCTCTGCTCCCTTTGCTTACGTGGGTTCTGGGCTTGTTTGGCCTGGACGGGGCATTTGGCCTGTTGGTGGTGCTCGCCTGGGTGCTTCTCCCTTGGCTTCGGCTGCTGTGGGTGTTGGACCTGGGGCTGTTGTTCGATGGTCCGTATGGTGCTTCTGGGGGCACAGGCTCGCGAAGGACAGGGGTTTGTATCCTGCCACTGCTTTCTGAATTTCCCATGGTGGTATTTATTTGTGCGGTGCTTCTCATTTCCGGGGGTGCTGGGATTTCCCGGTTCTCCTTCCTGCGCTTCCTGTGCGGATTTTGTCTCCTCTTCTCCTTTGTCCCTGGTTTTGGGGTACTGGGGTCTGCTGGCTCGGGTTTGCTCCCTGGAGGTGTTGTCTTTGTTTGGGCTCGTTTCTCCCAGCTCTTCTGTCCTTCTCACCTTTGGTGTGTTTCTGCCTGTGACCTTGCCTCCGTGTACGCTCCTGTTCCTGTCGGCTCTCCGTTGTTCGGCTGGGTTGGGCCTGGTTGTAGGTATGGCCACCTGGGTGCTCGCTTCGGCGGCTCCTTGGCTGCATGTGGGACGTTGCGGGTTGGTCTGCTTGGCCCCTGTGCGGGGCTGGCTCCCTCGTTTGGGCTGCGTTCCCCTTGCTACCGCTTTCTTGTGCGTGGTGGCCCCTGGTGGGCGTTCGCATTTTTTTCTGGTGGCTTGGCCGTGGGCCTGGTTCCTTCCGCTCTTCGGCCTCCATGGGCGGCCTTGTGCGTCTGTTTTGCCTTCTGCCTGCCTGGGTTCTCTCATTGGTGTCGCGCTCCCTTCCGGGGGGGTCCTTTGTGCAACTGGGGTCTGTGTCCCACCTGTTTCTCTCCTTGCTGGTGGGGTTTTGGTGACCTTCATTTTTGTTGTTCGGTTGGGCTGCTGTTTTTTTTTTTTTTTCTGCACCTCGGTCCGTTCTTGCGGCTCCTGCCAGTCTGTGTTGTTTCCATCTGGTTCGGCTCTCTCGCTGTTGGTGGTCCACCTTGCAGTGTAGCTGTGTTTCGATCGGACTGCATCTCTTTACTGCTGTGGCTTCTTGTTGTGTCACTGTGGTGGGGGTGCCCTCTGTTTCTTCGGTTCCGAAGTCTGGGCTTTTGCTTCCATCTCACTGTTGGCTGTCCGTTGGACGGTCTTGGTGTGTTTGGACCGGCTTGCTGCTTTCTGTTCTGGGGCCTGTTTGTTGTTGCTTTTGGCTCCGTACGGTGTCTTCCCCTGCCTTCTCTGTCCGCCTTCTGTCATTGGTTCGGGCTTGCTTTCTGGCTGGCCTGCGGGTCTCGGGGGTCCGGGTTTTCGGCCCTTACGGTATCTCTCTGTCCCGGGCTGGTTCTTCCTGCTCATGTTTGCCTCTCTCTTGGGTGGTTCCTTCCGCTCGTCTGTGTTTTTTGGGTTTGCCCTTCTTCGTTGGCATCCCCTTCTGGTCCGTTGGTTTCTTGGGAGTTTCCATGAAGCCGCTTGGCTTGGGTATGTGCTCACTTCGTTTATCATGTGGCGAGGAAGACTTACGAGGAGGTAATGCCCCGGTTACTTACCGGTAATCTTCATTACTCCGAGTATAGTCTTCCTCGCCACATGAGTTCCCATCCCTCCCTCCCTGTGTTGCTATTCGGCTTCATGTGTATGCTTGGTAGTTCTCAGGCTGAGGGTTGGGCCGACCCTCCTCTTATAGAGGTCAAGGGTGAATTGGGTCGGCCATGTTGGGATGGGATGGGAGGCATGGGAGGCTAACATTTGCTTTGGAGGGTTCTGGTGTGGAGCTGAAGCTCACTTCGTTTATTATGTGGCGATGAAGACTATACTCGGAGTAATGAAGATTACCGGTAAGTAACCGGGGCATTACTCCCACTGATAACACCATCACACTACAATCATCCCTACTATGACCACTGCTGCCAACACCACCATCAACATAACTACTGCCATTATTACCACTGCTACCACCACCACATTATACTAATGAGTTTGTGTATTTAAAACAGTGTTTTGTGTGTGTAAGAGAAAAAATGCACAATATGTAAAAGTAATGTGTAATTGTTTATAATTGAAACTTGGCTTAATAACCTGACCAACCCTGAAATAAGTATTGGCATTTCCCAAAACTATGGATTGAATACACTCATAGGGAGGGCAAGGCAGGTGCTGGAGTAGCTATTATTTGCAAACACCTTCACAGATGCACTATGATAGAATCTCATCCTAAAGATAAAAGGTGAAATTCTTGTTTACAGAATTGAATTGAATCCCTCCAGTTCTGTTGCTGGAGCTGTAATTTACAGACCACTGGGGCTGAAAAAGGATTTCAGCACCACGGCGCTGGATCTTCTTGCCCCAGCATCATTCATTTATAGGCCAGGTCCTAGCTGAACTGGAACACAAGCTACCTAGGACCCACGTCTGGGCAAACCGTGGCTTGGCAGTTCAGGCTGGACTGTTCCTATGAGGAGCAGGGTCAAGACTAATTTACATATGGCAGGGTCAAAACCAAGGTGGCATAGTGGGCAAAAAACGATGGATTGGAACGCGGTCTGAGCGATTGCCAGTGGCTGAGATTAATTCAAGCATTCCATCCATCACCTTGTTGTTTTTGCAGTTAACGCCCTAAGTGCGCTGGGTATGCTCAAACGTATATGCTGGACTTACTGTGCCACTGAAACCACGCTATACCCGGCTGATGAGCCCATAACAAGGGCAAAATTAGTCCTGGGTTGCTTGTGTTCCAGTTCAGAGAGGTCCCGGCTTGGCAGTTTGAGCTGGACTGATTCAATGAGGAGCAGGGTCAAAACTTATTTGCATATGGCTGGGTTCAAACTGAGGTGGCATGGTGTGTGAAAAACTATGGATTGGGATGCAGCCTGAGCGATTGTCAGTGGCTAAGATTAATTCAAGCATTCCATCCATCACCTTGTTGTTTTTGCATTTCTTGCTCCCTCCATGGCAAAACGAAGTTTCCCAAACTTAATAGGGTCCTCAGTTCCTTCTCTCTTGCGCAACCACATTGCATCCTTGGAGCCAGAACAGGAATCTATTGTTTACTCACTTGGTGCCCTTGCACTGGAATAAACTTCTTGTTAATCTGCAAATCAACTCCAGTACTGAGAGCTTCAAAATGCTACTGAAAACCGAGCTATTGTAGCTGCATTGCATTCCAGCCACCCTTTTTCACAGGATGTCTTTTGATGATCAGTTACTTTCGTGGCACTCACTTTGGAGTGAGTCAGCACACATACATAGCATAACATAACATAATATAACATAAAATAACATAACATAACAAAACATAATTTTTTAAGTTTAAAGAGAGATTTATTAAAATCATAAAGGAACAAAACATAACATAGCATAGCATAGCATAACATAACATAACAAAACATAACATAACATAACATAGCATAGCATAACATAGCATAACAAAACATAACATATCAAAGCATAGCATAACATAAAACATAACAGAACATGACATAGCATAGCATAGCATAACATAACAACATAACATAACATAACATAGCATAGCATAGCATAACATAACATAAAATGACATGACATAGCATAACATAGCATAGCATAGCATAACATAACAAAACATAGCATAACATAGCATAGCATAACAACAAAACATAACATATAACGTAACATAACATAGCATAGCATAGCATAGCATAACATAACATAACATAAGATAACATAACATGTCTGTATTATCAATACCCAAAGGCCAGACCTATAGACATTGTCAATACTTGTTTTAAAGTGACTCCAGGAAATGGTAAATAGTAAGGTGTACTTTGTCTGTTGTAGAAACAAAAGAGTTATGCCAACCTTTGGTGGCATCGTTAGTTTTTTCACCTCCTTCCAAGCCGTTTGAGTAACTGTTTCACCATTTTATGTCAAATCTTGGTAGACATCTGCAACCTGATCTGCTTAGATGTCTAATTAAATTTCTTCAAAACAATTTAGAGGAGGAGCCAATTTTTCTTCATTATTAATGTAACATTTACTTTGAATAATTTGAATTAATGCTATAAAATATTAGTCTACGTTTTCTGGGGATACAAAACCTAACACTGACATTGTTTCTCATTCAAACTGTAATTTGCTAACAGTTCTAAATAACTATGACAGAACTTTTTGTATTGACTGTGAAAATGGAAAGCACATCCCTGAATTATGGGGATGGGTATTTTTTTTAAAGACACGCATTACTCATAGCTTGAAATCAATTATTATTTTAGAGGGGCAAAATTGTATTTGTTTTTTTTCAGTTGCCACAAAATAATGTGCATGTGAAGGAATGCTTGCATGACACAAACCATGTATTAATTGGATGTTATTGATGTTAATATTCATTGAAAAAATATCAAAATTCAATTCTACTTCTGAATTTCACTTCTTCGAATAGTAAAAGGGATTCTAGTTGTAGAAAACATTTGTAAGCACTATTTGATATATAGGTTATCAAAAAGAATAGTTATTTTAGAAAATGTTAATGTAAGTATTTTTAGGTATGTTAATTTTGGAAAAACTATTGGGCTGAGGAGGGATTTCCCTACTCATTTGATGTTGTATTCATAGCTCATTTCAATGTTTCAAACTGTGGAACCAAGACACTGGACCTGCAACATGGGAAGGAATAGTTTGGTATTTTTCCTTCAAAATTGAATTGTACTACTGATTTGTACGACTGACCTGTTCCTCGGGTAGGCAGTTTAAAGAGATTTGGTAAAATACGGGATTATATTTTAGTAGAATGAATTTGACGATTAGCTATATGTTTGCACTGAAAGTATTAGAGTAATGAATAAGTCTGTTTTTTCTACTCCGTGACTAAGGGCCACATGCAAACAACAAGAGAGAGAGGGTGATACACACACTCTTGGTCCCCCTAGGGCTTTTATAAATAAACAACAGAAGAGTGAGAACGACTAAAAGAAAGAAAGAAAAAGAGCCAGCAGCATAACATCACAAAAATTTGTAAAAGAACCCTCACTCACCAACCTAGTTGGTGACATGCTTCATCATTGGGTTCCCACCAGAGAGGCCGAATGCCTCCTGGTGTGCTACAACGCCTGTTTACAGCGGAGCTGGTTATTTCGTGTATGGTGACAGAGTGCAATAATAGTGAGTGCAAAAATGTGATTTAAAAATGCCGTGATTTTATCCCAAAAAACTTTATTAATGGAAAATCCGGCATAGATAAAAGAAGGTATTTAACTGCGAACTAATTATACCAGTTAAATCCTACAATGAAGATAAAATGATATTGGTCAACATGTTTCTGCCTTATCAATAATTCACCAGGCATTCATCAGGACCAAACACCCCGGCGGTGTGCACACGCTAAGGCGCACCCAGACCGTTGGTGAGGAACAGAACCGCAAAAACTCACGGTTTTGTGAACAAGTCTTCAGTAATTTTGAAAACTACGTGATTCTGAAAAGATAAACAAAATCATACATAACAAAACAACACAGAAAACATACATATACAATATATAAACTGGTATAGTGTTGTAATGTGCCCAACAATAATTAAGCTGCTTCTTGGTGCTCTTTTAATAAAAACAGACTATAAAAATAGTCACCGTTTTTCTAGTGGCCCATACATATTGTTTATATATATGGCCTAAAACAAGTGCCTAATTCATCATTCAAATCGGCACTTTTTCTTTTGTATATTATTATTTTTAAGCGTGCTTTCATTACATTAAGCCGCTTTTCAAATAAAAGGTAATCGTGACTATTGGTATGGGGCCCGTAAAGATAGTACTAAACGTGACACACCTGCAAAAATACATTTAGGAGAAGAGATTCAACTTACGTGAAGTAAAAATTGACCTCACTACATAGGTCCAAGAGGGAGGGGCGCTCACTTGTAGTCACACACTAGAGGTAAAAAATGAGTTAGTATGCCGATGTAAATTGTCAACACGCCCTATATTGCAAACGGACACTCCATTACTCACTTCGTCAAAGTGCCGCGCCCGTGGTAGACCTACTGATCCCTTATCAAGAACCTCGACGATAAGTGTGTCAGTATGTCGAGGAATATTAAAAGGGAGTATCCAGGTCAAAGAAACGGAAGCAGTTGGGACGTCAATGATCATGTGACCGCTACTTCTTCCGTATTTTCACTTAGAGACCGGGATTCAGTCTGCGTGCAACGTATACGTGCCTGCAAGACTGAGTAGAAACTAGTACGCTAACCTTTGTCAGCAGTTGTTAATGTCTGAATCAAACTCCATCCAACAAGCATAGTAAATTATTCCAGGATTGCCTGTATACTCCACAAATACACAGACCAATGATATTAAATTAAAAAACGGGGAACAAATTTCTTGCAATCATTATCAGTACTGTTAATCCCCAATACAAATCTTGAAAGCAATAAAAACGTATTCTAGAGCATTGAAGAACATGCCATATTCAGAATCACCATATTCATAGAGATATCATCTAGGGAATGAAAAATCTTTTGTACATCACTAATCACAGGTAAATGTTCTCAACGATGCATCACAGAGCCCCACGGAATATTATCGTTAAGCCCATTGATATGAGTGGCAAGTCGATAAACCCATCGTTGCTCTTTTTCAAACAATAACTGCGATATCTTGTTGCTAGGGTTAATTTTCTCAATTATGGTCCAACGCAAGTCATTAGTTGTATGGTTAGAACTAAGAAAATGCTCTGTTAATTTAGTTGTGTTTTTCCTACACCGAATATTACTTCGGTGTTCACACACACGCTGTTTTATTTTTCTTGTAGTCATACCTATGTATCGCAGTCCACATGGACATGTGATCAAGTAGACCACATTGTTGGTATTACAGTTAGTGTGTGATCGTTGCGTCCATATCTTGCCTGTTTCAAGATTCAGTGTTTTTGTTGCTGTTGTTAAATGACAGACACTACATGAACCACAGGGAAAGTGTCCTGTGACACTTGGCAGACCCCAGGCATTCAGTACTGTCGGTTCACTGTCATTATTAAGCTGTTTGGGGCGAGTATGCACTAAAGAATCTCTAATGCTTTTAGCTTTTTTGAAAGAAAATAACGGTTTCTCCCATTTTCTGTTGCTACTTTCTAGGATCCGCCAATGTTTCCTTATTGACTTTGTAATTGCATTAGATGCTGTACTGTAAGTGGTGACGCATGTGAGGGGGACCTCATCAGAGTGTTTAAGGGTGTCCTCCAACAATGCTTCCCTCGGTTGATTACGGGCCCTTTTACAGCTCTGTTTCAAGATATTTTCGGGATAACCTCGTCTCCGCAGTTTATTCGTAAGTTCTTCAGACTGGGAACGAAAATCACTAACCTTACTGCAATTCCGCCTTATACGTAAGAATTGTCCATACGGTAAATTCTCCCGCAAGGCCCTAGGATGAAAACTCGAAAAGGACAATAAATTGTTTTTAGCGGTTGGTTTGTAGTAGGTTCTAGTTGTTAGTTTACCGTCAGTCTTAGAAATTAACAAATCCAGAAAGATCATTTCATCTCTGTGGTAAGAATGGGTGAACTTTAAATTGGTGTCAAGAGTGTTAATCCAATTGAAAAAATCTTTCAGTAGACTTTCCGATCCCTGCCAAATGATAAATACGTCATCAATGTATCTTTTCCAAAAAGACACATTGGACGCATAAGGGTTGTCTGTGGTCAAGATGTTTCTACATTCAAAATCAAAAACATATAGACCTGCTACACTGGGGGCAAAAACACTGCCCATAGAACTAGAACCTACTACAAACCAACCGCTAAAAACAATTTATTGTCCTTTTCGAGTTTTCATCCTAGGGCCTTGCGGGAGAATTTACCGTATGGACAATTCTTACGTATAAGGCGGAATTGCAGTAAGGTTAGTGATTTTCGTTCCCAGTCTGAAGAACTTACGAATAAACTGCGGAGACGAGGTTATCCTGAAAATATCTTGAAACAGAGCTGTAAAAGGGCCCGTAATCAACCGAGGGAAGCATTGTTGGAGGACACCCTTAAACACTCTGATGAGGTCCCCTCACATGCGTCACCACTTACAGTACAGCATCTAATGCAATTACAAAGTCAATAAGGAAACATTGGCGGATCCTAGAAAGTAGCAACAGAAAATGGGAGAAACCGTTATTTTCTTTCAAAAAAGCTAAAAGCATTAGAGATTCTTTAGTGCATACTCGCCCCAAACAGCTTAATAATGACAGTGAACCGACAGTACTGAATGCCTGGGGTCTGCCAAGTGTCACAGGACACTTTCCCTGTGGTTCATGTAGTGTCTGTCATTTAACAACAGCAACAAAAACACTGAATCTTGAAACAGGCAAGATATGGACGCAACGATCACACACTAACTGTAATACCAACAATGTGGTCTACTTGATCACATGTCCATGTGGACTGCGATACATAGGTATGACTACAAGAAAAATAAAACAGCGTGTGTGTGAACACCGAAGTAATATTCGGTGTAGGAAAAACACAACTAAATTAACAGAGCATTTTCTTAGTTCTAACCATACAACTAATGACTTGCGTTGGACCATAATTGAGAAAATTAACCCTAGCAACAAGATATCGCAGTTATTGTTTGAAAAAGAGCAACGATGGGTTTATCGACTTGCCACTCATATCAATGGGCTTAACGATAATATTCCGTGGGGCTCTGTGATGCATCGTTGAGAACATTTACCTGTGATTAGTGATGTACAAAAGATTTTTCATTCCCTAGATGATATCTCTATGAATATGGTGATTCTGAATATGGCATGTTCTTCAATGCTCTAGAATACGTTTTTATTGCTTTCAAGATTTGTATTGGGGATTAACAGTACTGATAATGATTGCAAGAAATTTGTTCCCCGTTTTTTAATTTAATATCATTGGTCTGTGTATTTGTGGAGTATACAGGCAATCCTGGAATAATTTACTATGCTTTTTGGATGGAGTTTGATTCAGACAACAATTTGATTCATTAACAACTGCTGACAAAGGTTAGCGTACTAGTTTCTACTCAGTCTTGCAGGCACGTATACGTTGCACGCAGACTGAATCCCGGTCTCTAAGTGAAAATACGGAAGAAGTAGCGGTCACATGATCATTGACGTCCCAACTGCTTCCGTTTCTTTGACCTGGATACTCCCTTTTAATATTCCTCGACATACTGACACACTTATCGTCGAGGTTCTTGATAAGGGATCAGTAGGTCTACCACGGGCGCGGCACTTTGACGAAGTGAGTAATGGAGTGTCCGTTTGCAATATAGGGCGTGTTGACAATTTACATCGGCATACTAACTCATTTTTTACCTCTAGTGTGTGACTACAAGTGAGCGCCCCTCCCTCTTGGACCTATGTAGTGAGGTCAATTTTTACTTCACGTAAGTTGAATCTCTTCTCCTAAATGTATTTTTGCAGGTGTGTCACGTTTAGTACTATCTTTTACGGGCCCCATACCAATAGCCACGATTACCTTTTATTTGAAAAGCGGCTTAATGTAATGAAAGCACGCTTAAAAATAATAATATACAAAAGAAAAAGTGCCGATTTGAATGATGAATTAGGCACTTGTTTTAGGCCATATATATAAAGAATATGTATGGGCCACTAGAAAAACGGTGACTATTTTTATAGTCTGTTTTTATTAAAAGAGCACCAAGAAGCAGCTTAATTATTGTTGGGCACATTACAACACTATACCAGTTTATATATTGTATATGTATGTTTTCTGTGTTGTTTTGTTATGTATGATTTTGTTTATCTTTTCAGAATCACGTAGTTTTCAAAATTACTGAAGACTTGTTCACAAAACCGTGAGTTTTTGCGGTTCTGTTCCTCACCAACGGTCTGGGTGCGCCTTAGCGTGTGCACACCGCCGGGTGTTTGGTCCTGATGAATGCCTGGTGAATTATTGATAAGGCAGAAACATGTTGACCAATATCATTTTATCTTCATTGTAGGATTTAACTGGTATAATTAGTTCGCAGTTAAATACCTTCTTTTATCTATGCCGGATTTTCCATTAATAACGTTTTTTGGGATAAAATCACGGCATTTTTAAATCACATTTTTTGCACTCACTATTATTGCACTCTGTCACCATACACGAAATAACCAGCTCCGCTGTAAACAGGCGTTGTAGCACACCAGGGAGGCATTCGGCTCTCTGGTGGGAACCCAATGATGAAGCATGTCACCAACTAGGTTGGTGAGTGAGGGTTCTTTTACAAATTTTTGTGATGTTATGCTGCTGGCTCTTTTTCTTTCTTTCTTTTAGTCGTTCTCACTCTTCTGTTGTTTATTTATAAAAGCCCTAGGGGGACCAAGAGTGTGTGTATCACCCTCTCTCTTGTTGTTTGAATATATTTTCGGCAGCGTACAGCTGCGAGAGTTATTACTCTGTTCGATTGATGACTATTAATTTTTAATTGATGAACTATTACTTTTTGGGAGAAGTATGGAGAACTTAGGTCTATCATATTCCAAGGAAGAGGTGGATGCCCTTTGGCAGACCCTCTCTTTTGCAGATTCCTCAATTGCACAAACCATATCCCAAACTACGGAATGGGATAAACTATCGGAGCAAAAACGAAATCGAATACGCACCATCTTACATGGAACTATCCTTACCGAGTACTTACGGAATAATATGGCCCCTAGAGGCCTTTTAGTCACCAATGCTCCAAGGATTTTTCTTGATGATGCACTGTTCAGAAAAGAATGGGCCCAGATCGCGTGGCATTGTACCCGCGACTGGTTGGTCCTAATTATAAAAACAGCTCTAAGACTCTCTGAGGCCATAATGATAGAAATTCAATTGACAGAGACTCATTTTAAAGCTACACTAACGGGATACAAAAAGAAATTAGAAGAACTGAACAAAGAGATAATTGAATATAAGGAAAACCTGACTCAATCTAAAGCTCAGAAATTTCAGAAAGACCTCAAACGATTTGCTTTTATAAAAGCCTATCCTTACGCTGACCCTGATTACATTCCACCCCCAAGAAAAACAAATAACTCTGATATATCAGAGGATGATGCATCCACTACAAGTGGATCGAGTGGGGAAGTTATAAGCAAAGACAGCGGGGAAGAGGAAGAGGATGGAATAGGCAGTATCATCCTCAGGATATTTGGCCACCTTTTCCAACACCAGGGCCTGTTAATTATCACAACCAGTATCAGCAACCCCAGTTCCCCATGATGGGCTGGAATCCAGCCTTTTGTCACAACCATTCCCTCAAAACTCGTACCGACCACCTTTTTAGAGAGGGGCCGGAGAGGGCGAGTAAAGAGAAGAGGGATAGGTCAAGTCCATTGGGGACCAGACGAAGCAGTGGGGAACAACACCCGCAGTAAAACACAGAACCAGGAAGCAGGACCCAGCAACCAGAGAGTTTAGTCACGAATCTCTCGTGTGTGGTCCTGACTCCTACTGAACTGTCAGTTTTGGAAAAAGGATTAGGTTTTGTGCCTACGGCACGCTTGGACAGATTTCGGGTGCACTGTGAGCTAGCTGATTTTTTTAGAAAATTAAAGCTCAAAGCTTTTTTTGAGAAGGTCAATCCATCTGAGTCAGTATACTCTACTAGTGATACAGGACTGCGTCCCAAATCTACATTCAATCCACCTCCTCACACCGTTCCTGCTGACATAATAACTTTTGAGCAGGCGGTGTTTAATGACGTTGAAGCTTTTGAAGAGACAGGAGTTTATAAGAATCTGAGTGCTGCAGAGTTTCAAGCACTACAAGCACTACAGTCCAATATCGCTGTAGTTATAAAACCAGCAGATAAAGGTGGGGGAGTTGTCATTCAAGATACTGTCGATTATGACAAAGAGTGCAGACGCCTCTTGAGTGATCGCAACAGTTATACTCCTCTGACAAAAGATCCATCCCCCGAACTGAGGACAAAGATTTTTGAGTTAATTAATAATGCTGAATTAAATAAGCATATTACAAAACAAGAGGCTGATTTTTTGACAACTAGTGAGGGAATAATTCCATACTTCTATACCCTACCCAAAACCCATAAAAATAGGACCCCTCCACCTGGGCGTCCTATAGTTTCAGGCATAGGCTCACTTTTGGAGCCTTTATCACGTTATTGTGACCAATTCTTAAAACCACTTGTGCAAAAGACCTCAACTTACCTCAGGGATACTAAAAATCTTCTAGCTCTCATACAGAACATAACAGTTGACAACAACACGTTCTTAGTATCATTAGATATTGACAGTTTGTACACGAGCATTCCCCAGGATGACACAATAAGGGTTCTCAGTGAGGTATTAGAAATGGCTGCCTGGGATTACAATACCCCGAGACAATTCGTTATTAAGTGCGCAACTTTGGCACTAAAACAGAATTTTTTGAATATCAAGGGGAATTGTTTTTACAAACAACTGGGACTTCTATGGGCAGTGTTTTTGCCCCCAGTGTAGCAGGTCTATATGTTTTTGATTTTGAATGTAGAAACATCTTGACCACAGACAACCCTTATGCGTCCAATGTGTCTTTTGGAAAAGATACATTGATGACGTATTTATCATTTGGCAGGGATCGGAAAGTCTACTGAAAGATTTTTTCAATTGGATTAACACACTTGACACCAATTTAAAGTTCACCCATTCTTACCACAGAGATGAAATGATCTTTCTGGATTTGTTAATTTCTAAGACTGACGGTAAACTAACAACTAGAACCTACTACAAACCAACCGCTAAAAACAATTTATTGTCCTTTTCGAGTTTTCATCCTAGGGCCTTGCGGGAGAATTTACCGTATGGACAATTCTTACGTATAAGGCGGAATTGCAGTAAGGTTAGTGATTTTCGTTCCCAGTCTGAAGAACTTACGAATAAACTGCGGAGACGAGGTTATCCCGAAAATATCTTGAAACAGAGCTGTAAAAGGGCCCGTAATCAACCGAGGGAAGCATTGTTGGAGGACACCCTTAAACACTCTGATGAGGTCCCCCTCACATGCGTCACCACTTACAGTACAGCATCTAATGCAATTACAAAGTCAATAAGGAAACATTGGCGGATCCTAGAAAGTAGCAACAGAAAATGGGATAAACCGTTATTTTCTTTCAAAAAAGCTAAAAGCATTAGAGATTCTTTAGTGCATACTCGCCCCAAACAGCTTAATAATGACAGTGAACCGACAGTACTGAATGCCTGGGGTCTGCCAAGTGTCACAGGACACTTTCCCTGTGGTTCATGTAGTGTCTGTCATTTAACAACAGCAACAAAAACACTGAATCTTGAAACAGGCAAGATATGGACGCAACGATCACACACTAACTGTAATACCAACAATGTGGTCTACTTGATCACATGTCCATGTGGACTGCGATACATAGGTATGACTACAAGAAAAATAAAACAGCGTGTGTGTGAACACCGAAGTAATATTCGGTGTAGGAAAAACACAACTAAATTAACAGAGCATTTTCTTAGTTCTAACCATACAACTAATGACTTGCGTTGGACCATAATTGAGAAAATTAACCCTAGCAACAAGATATCGCAGTTATTGTTTGAAAAAGAGCAACGATGGGTTTATCGACTTGCCACTCATATCAATGGGCTTAACGATAATATTCCGTGGGGCTCTGTGATGCATCGTTGAGAACATTTACCTGTGATTAGTGATGTACAAAAGATTTTTCATTCCCTAGATGATATCTCTATGAATATGGTGATTCTGAATATGGCATGTTCTTCAATGCTCTAGAATACGTTTTTATTGCTTTCAAGATTTGTATTGGGGATTAACAGTACTGATAATGATTGCAAGAAATTTGTTCCCCGTTTTTTAATTTAATATCATTGGTCTGTGTATTTGTGGAGTATACAGGCAATCCTGGAATAATTTACTATGCTTGTTGGATGGAGTTTGATTCAGACATTAACAACTGCTGACAAAGGTTAGCGTACTAGTTTCTACTCAGTCTTGCAGGCACGTATACGTTGCACGCAGACTGAATCCCGGTCTCTAAGTGAAAATACGGAAGAAGTAGCGGTCACATGATCATTGACGTCCCAACTGCTTCCGTTTCTTTGACCTGGATACTCCCTTTTAATATTCCTCGACATACTGACACACTTATCGTCGAGGTTCTTGATAAGGGATCAGTAGGTCTACCACGGGCGCGGCACTTTGACGAAGTGAGTAATGGAGTGTCCGTTTGCAATATAGGGCGCGTTGACAATTTACATCGGCATACTAACTCATTTTTTACCTCTAGTGTGTGACTACAAGTGAGCGCCCCCCTCCCTCTTGGACCTATGTAGTGAGGTCAATTTTTACTTCACGTAAGTTGAATCTCTTCTCCTAAATGTATTTTTGCAGGTGTGTCACGTTTAGTACTATCTTTTACGGGCCCCATACCAATAGTCACGATTACCTTTTATTTGAAAAGCGGCTTAATGTAATGAAAGCACGCTTAAAAATAATAATATACAAAAGAAAAAGTGCCGATTTGAATGATGAATTAGGCACTTGTTTTAGGCCATATATATAAACAATATGTATGGGCCACTAGAAAAACGGTGACTATTTTTATAGTCTGTTTTTATTAAAAGAGCACCAAGAAGCAGCTTAATTATTGTTGGGCACATTACAACACTATACCAGTTTATATATTGTATATGTATGTTTTCTGTGTTGTTTTGTTATGTATGATTTTGTTTATCTTTTCAGAATCACGTAGTTTTCAAAATTACTGAAGACTTGTTCACAAAACCGTGAGTTTTTGCGGTTCTGTTCCTCACCAACGGTCTGGGTGCGCCTTAGCGTGTGCACACCGCCGGGGTGTTTGGTCCTGATGAATGCCTGGTGAATTATTGATAAGGCAGAAACATGTTGACCAATATCATTTTATCTTCATTGTAGGATTTAACTGGTATAATTAGTTCGCAGTTAAATACCTTCTTTTATCTATGCCGGATTTTCCATTAATAAAGTTTTTTGGGATAAAATCACGGCATTTTTAAATCACATTTTTTGCACTCACTATTATTGCACTCTGTCACCATACACGAAATAACTAGCTCCGCTGTAAACAGGCGTTGTAGCACACCAGGGAGGCATTCGGCCTCTCTGGTGGGAACCCAATGATGAAGCATGTCACCAACTAGGTTGGTGAGTGAGGGTTCTTTTTACAAATTTTTGTGATGTTATGCTGCTGGCTCTTTTTTCTTTCTTTCTTTTAGTCGTTCTCACTCTTCTGTTGTTTATTTATAAGGGCCACATGCATCAAAGTCAGGATTTACGAATCCTAAATAACGAATTTTAAGAAATCGCTATTTAGGACTCGCAAATCCCTAGAAATGTAGGAATCGCAAAAAAAAAATTCCGATTCCTACATATTCCTAATTTGCGACTCACAAATTGCTAGTCGCAATTAAGGAATAGCTACCCATTCATTCCTATGAGCCTAGAGGCGCATAGGAATGAATGGGAATTGCATGCACAATTTGCGAGTACCCAATAGGTACTCGGAATTTGCACATGCAATTTCAAGGGTGCAAGGGTGCCAAAAGGACACACTGTTGCACCCCTGAAATTGAGATGTTACCACATGTTGGGCATGTGTGTGTGTAACATGAAACTTTGAAAAATGCACTTAAGTGCATTTTTCAAAGTTTTGCAAATTACCATCAAGTTCAAATTGATGGTAATTTGCGAAACTTAATTGCAAATTCGCAATTTGGAATTGCATCACGCATTGCATTTAGGGAATCGCAATTTGCGATTCCCTAAATGCATTCGCAATTTAAGTAATCGCAAATTTTGCGATTACTTAAATTGCGAATTTGCATTTGGGTTGATGCATTTCAAATGCAAAAATACCGGTCGCAAAGGGGCAGATTCTGCGAATCTACCCGTTTGCGATCGGTATTTTCGTTGATGCATGTGCCCCTAAATTCCTTATTAACTGTTACTTGATATCTATTTATTATTCTTGTGCTATTGATTGAATACGAGAAGCTGTTGGTGTATATGGTGCCTTGTAATGTGCCTCCTAAATAAAATAATAATAAAAAAATATTATCCTCCCAAAAAATCCCCCCCCCCACCCCACCTCTCGAGTCATGACTCTGCCCACTGTCTGCCAGAGAAATGGCTAACACACGTTAAATGAACCCGGCTTTAAGTGTTATGTTCTCTGAACTATACACACTCCATTTGATTTAGCAACCTAATGCCTTTGGTTGGCTTTTCATATTTTAGCAGTGGTAGGTTTTCCTTTATTTAATCTAGTGTATAATAGTGAGAAAATATCAAAAAAATATTATTTTCTTGTTTTTCTAATTTGTGCTTTGTGAATGATTTTCTTACCTCTTTTGATGGCATTTTCTTTTGATTTTGTGGATTGGTTTCCTGGATTTTCAAAGGTTTCCATTTGTTCTTTCTTTTCTAAGAATTCTTTTGGTGAAACTATTTAGTCTGTTTTTTTCAAAGACATGCCTAGAAAAAATACGTTTAATAATACATTTGGGTACATTACCTTAGTATTCTTTCCAATCTGTTTACATTTCTAGTACCCTTCTTAAGAGAGCATTTTTGGAAGTTAGCTTGGATTCCTTTTTCACTTGCTTTTGAATACCTTTGCTTAAATGTTATCCATTGTCTGGTATTGCTTTCATCATGTTGCTGATCTTTAGTTTTATGTCAAAAACATTGTTTTAAAAAAATAAACGAACCATAATTTTTGGCAAAAGCTAATATAAGAATTATCAGTTTTGTTCTCAGAAGAATCTACTTGCCCACTGTGATGATAAATCAAATAATATTTCCCCATGTTAGACACTGATAAAATGAAATATATTTTCGTTTTTTAATAAAATGTATTTTGTATACAGTTGATCATTTTTAGTACAAAAAAGAATATTTTTTTAGTGTCAAGTCTTTCTTCTTAAGATTATATAGTGAGAGATGTGTGTACTCTAGACCAGTGGTGCATTGTGAGAGATGTGTGTACTCTAGACCAGCAGTGCATTGTGAGCGAAGTTTGTTCTATACACCAGTGGTGGATCAGTCAATCAGTCAATCAATCACTCAGGGTTTGTAGAGCGCGGCTACTCACCCATGAGGGTCTCAAGCAGTAGCGGCTCCTGGAGGGAGTGCTGCGGGGCGGGGCGGTGAGGCGGGGTGGGGGAGGGGCAGGGTGGGGGGTAGTAAACTCCGGCTTACGGCCGAACTGAGTTAAGTACATAAATAAATAAATAAAACGAATTACATTGCACGCGCTGCATCGCAATCGGCGATGCAGCGCGCGCAATGTAATTCGTTTTATTTATTTATTTATGTACTTAACTCAGTTCGGCCGTAAGCTGGAGTTTACTATCCCCCGCATCACCGCCCCGCAGCACTCCCTCCAGGAGCCGCTACTGGTCTCAAGGCGCTGTGGGGGGTTGGGGGTTTGGGGGGCGCAGAAGATCAGACTAAGGGCTGAGTACATCCGAAGAGCCCGGTTTTGAGGTCCTTCCTGAATTGCATCAGCGAGGGTGATTTCCTGAGGTGGATGGGCAGGGAGTTCCATGTCTTGGAGGCGAGATAGGAGAAGGACATTCCTCCGGTTCGTGGAACGGTAGCCAGGGAAAGCTGGGCGGAGCGGAGGTGTCTGTTGGGTACGTGGAATTTGAGGCGGTGGTTCAGATATGCTGGTCCTGCATCGTGGAGGGCTTTGTATGAGTGGGTTAGAGTTTGAAGGTTATTCTTCTGTTGACTGGGAGCCAGTGGAGGTCGCGGAGGTGTGGAGTGATGTGGCTGTGATGGGGGATGTTAAGAAATAGTCTTGCTGCGGAGTTCTGGACATTCTGGAGTCTTCTGAGGAGTTTCTGGGTGACGCCGGCATAGAGTGTGTTGCCTTAGTTGAGTCTGCTGCTGATGAGGGCATGAGGGACTGTCTTCCTGGATTTGGTGGGGATTTATCTGAAAGTCTTTAAAAGCAGGTGGAGTGTGTTAAAGCAGGCCGAGGAGACTGCACTCACACTGGCGGTCCAGTGTGAGCGAGGAGTCCAGTACGATGCCGGGGTTTCGTTCATGGTTTGTGGGGGTAGGGGTACTTCCTAGAGCAGAGGGCCACTAGGAGTCGTTCCAAGCGGAGGTGGAAACTCCCAGGATGAGGACTTCTGTCTTGTCCGTGTTGAGCTGCAGGCAGCTTGCCTTCATCCAGGTGGTGACGGCTTTCATTCATTCGTGGAAGGTGTTCCTGGCGACAGTGGGTTCTTTGGTGAGGGAGAGGATCAGCTGGGTGTCGTCAGCGTAGGAAACGATGAGTCCATGGTTCCTCAAGATGGTTATGAGAGGGGCCATGTAGACGTTGACGGGGTGGGGCTGAGGGAGGAGCCCTGGGGTACTCAGCAGCTGATCTCTGTCTGTTTTGAGAGGTACAGTGGGAGTCTAACCCATTGTGTTCTGCCGGTGAGGAAGGAGCAGATCCAGTTGAGGGCCTTGTCTCGGATACCAGTGTCGTGGAATCTTGTGGCTAGGGAGCAGTGGGAGACGGTGTTGAAGGCCACCGAGAGGTCCAGTAGGGCGAGGGCCGCTGTTTCGCCCTGATCGAGGAGGGAGTAGATGTCGTAGGTGGCGGCGAGGAGGGCGGTCTCGGTGCTATGATTTCTTCGGAATCCGGAGATGTCCAGGGCGTGGTTGGTTTCGATAAAGTTGGAGAGCTGGGCGTTGATGGCTTTTTCAATGACACTGGCTGGGAAGGGGAGCAGGGAGAGGTGCCTGAAGTTCTTGAGGTCATCCGGTCCGCAGAGGGTTTCTTCAGGAGGGAGTTGATCTTGGCGTGTTTCCAGTCATCAGGTAAGGTGGCAGTCTCGAGGGAGCAGTTGATGGTTATGCATAGCTCGGGTGCAATGGCGGAGGTGGCTCTGTGGAAGATGCGGAGCGGGCAGGGGTCCGAAGGTGCTTTTTTATGGTCTTTATGGTGTCATCTGTGGTGAGAGGGACCAGCTGCGCAGAGTCGGTCAGGGGGTCGGCGTCGGTTGTGGTGTTTGCTGGCACTGTGGGATGGCCCTGGGTGTTGAAGTTGTTGTAGATAGTCTTGATCTTGTGGTAGAAGAAGGTGCCAAGTCTGTTGCAAAGGTCTTGGGAGGGTGGGACATCTGTGGCCTCGCTGTTGGGTTTGGCGAACTCTTGATGATGCTGAAGTGTTATTTGTTATTGTGTGCATTGTTGGTGATTCTGTCTGGGAGGGCCTTCTTCCTTGTGGTTTTGATGAGATGGTGCTGTGCAGTAGTGGCTGCTTTGAATGCGGGGTGGGCTTCCAGGGTTTTGTTGTTTCTCTATGTCTTCTTGAGCCGTCTACAGGTGCGTCTGGACTCTTGAAGCGTGGGGTTGAACCAACTTGCTTTCTTGTTGTGTTGTTTGCCAGTGGTTTTCTTGAGGCGGCAAGGGTGTCAGCGCAGTTTGCAATCCATTGGTGGAGGTTGCGTGCTGTGGTGTTGACGTCTGAGGATATCAGTGGTGATGTGTCTTTGAGGAAGGTGGTGAGTTGATCTTCTGTGACTCTGTTCTAGCTTCTGTGGGGTAAACAGTGGGCGTGCTGGTGTGCGGTGGGTTTGATGAAAGAGAAGTGGATGCAGTGGTGGTCGGTCCAGAGGAGTTCGGTGGTGTGACTGTAGGAGATACTGTTTCCTGCGGCAACAACGGGGTCGAGTATGTGTCCAGCTGTGTGCGTGGGAGAGGTGACTAGCTGTTTAAGTCCTACGTTGGCGATGTTCTCACGGAGGGAGGAGGTGTTGGGATTGTTTTGATTGTCCAGGTGGAAGTTGAGGTCTAGGTGGATTGTGAGAGATGTGTGTACTCTAGAGCAGTGGTGCTTTGAGAGAGATATTTGTACTCTAGACTAGGCATGTATTGTGAGAGATGTGTTTACTCTACAAGAGTGGTGCTTTGTGAGAGATGTTTGTGATATAGAACAGTTGTGCATTGTGAGAGATGTTTGTACTCTGGATCAGTGGTGCATTGTTAGAGATATTTGTGCTCTAGACCATGGTGCACTGTGAGAGATATATGTGTACTCTAGACTAGGCGTGCATTGTGAGAGATGTGTGTACTCTAGAAGAGTGGTGCTTTGTGAGAGGTGTTTGTGAGCTAGACCAGTGCTGCATTGTGAGTGATGCTTGTACTCTAGACCACGGTGCACTGTGAGAGATCTGTGAACATCTCAAAATTAGGCTGTAAATTAATTCCATAGAGTGGGTTTGTAAGACGTCTTCCATTAGGATTGGAATGATGCAAGAAAACATAGGTGTATTTTTGGAGCTCTGTAGATGTCCCTTTCATGGTATATTATGGGTCAGGAATGAGGTGCTTTGTGAGAGCTCCATGGATGTCTCAATTATGCAATAGATGTTCCTGGTGCAGGTAAGAGCAAGGTGTGCATAATGTGTTCCTTGCAAATATCTCAATACCGGGGTATCAGTGCATGGAGTAAGATAAAGAGGCAAACATAGAGGAGCATTGTGAGGGAACTATAAGTATCAGTAACATAATGCAAGCCCCTAAATAACTCTAAACCAATCATCCTCTTGAGATGGTCTTGACCTAATGCTTCCATGACGGCTCCTTTACATAGGTCTCCTACAGGGAATTCTCCATGCCAAGCTACTCTAGAAAACAAACATATTTTCAAGCCTTAATAACGGCTATTGCTGGCTATATATTTGGCTTCTCCAGAAAGGTCATTTAGTCTGGGATCTTCCCAATCCTTCTGCGCCCGGACTCATCTATAAAGTTTATCAACTGTCAGCATTTAGAATCTAGATAGTTACTAATGGTGCCGCTTTCTACCAAATAATGCTTAGAGTCCATGTTCTTCTTTTCTAAAATGACTTGTAGCGCTTTCTAGATTTCAGGGTGAAGAATGCATCTGGACAGCCCACTTCAAGTCATAGGGTCCAGGGACCTACCCTTCCCACTGCACAGAAACTAGATGTTTTTTTCAGCCCGCATTTTTTTGTGTAGTTTTATATAGCGCGAACTCAACACGAAGGTATCAGACTCAGAGCGCTTTACATAGCACTAGTTGCATTACAGACGGACACATTCATTTCGTTAGGCACCGGGATATTAAGTGATTTGCCCAGAATCACAGGGTGTTGAGCGTCGCTTCTGAGACTCCAACCCAGTTCCTCAACTTTTAGATCGACCGCTCTGGCCGTTAGGCCACACCCTCTCACTATTGATATATATATTCCAAACATACTGTGTTCAAAAAGAAATTCACAGCATCCTCTGCTCTGAAGTCCGGATACGATGATCAGAGACGAACAAGTTAATCATTCCCTGCTAGTATCTCTTTTGTCTACATTTCCTTTCTGGATGGGTATTATAGCCTTTCTTCCTTATTCCTTGTTGACTCGGGGATGTGGGGAAAGGAATTGATGTGATGACGTTCTAAACCTGGAGGGAACATTACAGACGTAGGGCAAGAAGGAGAACCATGTTTAAGGGTTTTCACTAAACTCCTTTTCGGTGCAAAATGTGATAAGAAAGGTGGAAGTTTAAGCTCTAATACGTTAAATGTTACTATTTAATTTGAGAATTAAATTAGCACAAAACCTGCGAAATAATATTTATGACGCAGATAATCTCTTCTTAGTCAAAGAGTCACAAGTGATGAGAGTAGTCTAAACTCCTAACTCATGCAACGTGCACCTTACCTAGTGACACACATTCTATCCCTCGTGATACCA
Source organism: Calotriton arnoldi (assembly GCA_963921515.1). Taxonomy (NCBI): domain Eukaryota; kingdom Metazoa; phylum Chordata; class Amphibia; order Caudata; family Salamandridae; genus Calotriton; species Calotriton arnoldi. Next base: position 409,068 of record CAWUFW010007436.1, on the reverse strand, counting down.
GGGCGTTATGTAGGTGTTTTAACAACACCTCGTCTTACTCTGCATAACATACACTCAACATATTTTACCTCAATCTTATTAACCTCGTGTTCTTCCATTTTCTGGAAAGTAATGTCAAGCTCGTGCCTGCACTGCTGCTTTCTGATGCTGCAGCTGCTGCACAGGCAAGACTGAAAACTGGCAACACCGCTCCCACACCCCTCCTGGTCCTGTCTGCCAATGCACTGGACCCGGAGATGCAACCCCACCCTGCCTACCATGCTGGTCAACCACCACCAAACAGTTTCTGTAAAAGGTATTCTTGAGGCTCAGCCCAGAACTGCCCCCATTAAAACCCACTCATCAGAGACACTGACCGTTCTGAGGTCAGTCAGTTGGGCTGGGCTGCCTCCACACTCTTATTCTAGACAGTTTCACAATCTTTGCACAGACCTTGGCCAAACATTGCAGGTGCAGTATAAGGCCATAAGGGCTGCACCTTTTTATGATGTCTGCTACGTCAACAGGGCAGGGAAGGGGTTAATGGAGTGTCATTATATTGGATAGAACTAACACTGTCTATATATGGGATGTAGAAAGGACAGACTGAGCAACTGGCTTCTATGTATAAACAACCATAGACAATGTCAATAGCATTAGCTTTTGTATAGCGAAAAGAGCTTTTATAAATCTTCACTCACATACGTACATCATGGTAGAAGCAGTGTACACTTTCCTAACACAAAAAACAAGCTCTCTGCACCAGGCAACTGATTACGCTAAATTGCACACCTGATGTTCCCTACTAAGTATAGCGTAAGTGATCGATCTTTTATTTACCTACTAAAAGTGGTTGAGGGGAGGAAACAACTCTGACAGATATCAGCAAAGTCGTCATGCCTGAAAAAATCACCAACTCCAAAGTGCAGTTTGAATATTTATTATAAGGCCAAAAACAATTGGATGTAAATACATCTCAATAGCAAAGTATAGAGGTACAGAAAAATTAATACAGAGGAGGATTTGATGTTGATTTGGGAGAAGGAATTAGTGGGTAATTCTATGAGATTGATGAATCTCATACACAAGGCTAAAAAGAGAGTCACGTCGCTAACTAGGGAACAGACATTAAAAACCATGACCAAACCCGACAAGGAAACTTCCGCCCCTGTGAGAATAGTGACCAATTACAATCCCTGGTCATCTAAAATATATGGTATCTTGAAACGCTATTGGTTCCTCCTTACGTCAGATGCCAGCCTGAGACCATATGTAAAGAATCACCCGATGATTACTTACCGTAAAGGCAAATCATTACGGAACATACTTAGTCCCAGTTACCCTAGGGTACGAGAACAGGGTCAGGTATGGCTACACAGACATGGGATAGGTTTTTTCAAATGTGGAAATTGCAGTATGTGTAGGTTTGCCTTACATAATATACAAGAGTTCAGCTATAATGAGTCAAGGAACTATATGATTACCTCACATATGGACTGCAATACTACCTATGTGGTCTATGCCATCATACGCAAATGCAAAAAAATTTACATAGGCAGTACTATTAGAAAAATGAAAGATCGTATATCCGAACATTTCAGAGCATTGAAAAACAATGATACTAGATATCCGATTGCTGTTCATGCACTCGAATGTGAGGCCCAAGATACACATCTGTCCTTTAACTATCATGGTGTAGAGCATGTTAAACCTAATGTTAGAGGTGGCAACCGTGAATTGAGATTACGACAAAGGGAGGCATGTTGGATCATGCAGTTACGTGCGGTTGACAGAGGGCTTAACATTGATAATGAACTTCAATACTTCTTGGGTAGCTGAACTACTTTTTGTGCATAATGTATTCTCTATGTAATTGTGTGTCTTTATTGACAGTTTATGAATCCTTATTTTATGTACATGGACAGATCTTTCCTCTTGTCTGTTGCTTTCATGTTTTACAAACAAAAAGTATTTGCAAATAATTATAACTTCTTAGCGATTGTACGATTAAGTATATAATACACTTATAACCTATGCTCAAGTTACAATGGATGGACAAATGTAGAATGTACACTAATAGTACAGATCATTCTTTAGTAATTTATGCCTGTGGTCTTTAGTTGCCTCCTTTTCTCCCACTATTATATCTTAACTTTCAACTATTTTGCACATTTTGGTATTGTTCTGAACACTTTCTTTTAGGTATACTGATATATGTGGTTATTTGGAATCTTGAGAGAGGATGCAGTGAGTATATGAAATTTATGTACTATAGACTCAATAATGAATCTTGGCCAAGGCTCATTATATTGAATGGACTATAGTTGCTTGTTAACTTGGTAGGATTCGCTCTATGCAGCTTGGTATAAGGGTCCAATTGTCTGGATTTGTTCATTTTTGTAAATATTGGGATAATTAGGTCATACACCTTTTAATATGCAGGAGTTTGGGTTTTGTTTTGTTTATAACGGTTTTTATTACCTTATTGATTTGATAAGAGATATGTTGGGGCTTTTCCGTAATTACGTTAGATCACGGTTTTCCCTTCCGTTTGTATATACACTTAGCTTCTGTAAGATGGCGGCCGGTTTCCAGTGAAACGTGACGCCAGTATGGAGGGTTAGTCCTCTTTTCATGTTTAACGCCTCGCAAGACAAATTTAAGAGCGGGGACATGGCGCCGACACTAGACGCGTGGTGATGGAGTACTCTCCTGACACTTTTCAAATACGTTAAGGTACAGTCATCAGTTACTTATATTATCTTGTAAGGCTCGCGGTTTGATTGATAGTCACGCGCTGGCTAGTATTTTACTTGGTTTTAGTAAAGTTGCGATGTGCCATACTGAATAAGCTTTGTTATGTATACATGTTAGGCTATTATATTACTTATGTTCCTGGTATCATATGTTCTGATGCCTATATTTAGAGCCCTTTATAATATTTTCTTACTGGTTTACTTTTGGACCCTGATATTTTATCGTTAATGGTTGGTTACCTTACAACCCGGACCCGGTTGGTTGTTGTGATTTATACTGGCAAATGAGTATTGGGTACTGGACGTGCTATATTATGCTAGATCTTTTAAACTTACTTTGTAAACAGTTAGTTAACTTAGTGCTGGATTGTTTATATATATCGTCTATTTTTAGTTTGGGATCCTTACCGTGGATACCTTGAGACGTTATAACACAGCACTCTTCTGCGCTTTTGCCATCTACCTTGACTGCAACTTGGTTAAATTGGTGAGTTTAATACTTGTAACAACTCGCGTTTTCTGAGATTAGGGCTCTTTATGCTCACTGCACCATTTCTCGAATAGACGTGGCACCTCTTTTGGTGTGTATTCGTTTCCTTTTCTTAATTGATTTTATATTTTTGATTCATCTCTTCCTAACTCTATAACTATATTAGTGTGGTGTTGGTCACTTTAATTCTGTTTGGTGGTTATATACATTGTCCTATTATCTATGGGTCTGTGGTCCTCTCTAGCTGTTGATCCCCGAGTTAGGGGAATAGCACTTTGGTGCTTTACTTTACCTCTCTTGAGTACTGTTTCACGCTTTGTGTACTTAGGAATGAATAGTAATAGAGATCATTTTATCATTATGGTTTTTATCTGTGTTGATTATGTAGCCCTGAAGAAGTCTGTATTTGATTTGAAACAGACGAAACACGTGTTGGCAGGCAGCTGGCTTTGAAGTTGGCAGGCAGCTGGCTTTGAAGTTGATAAGAAAATAAAGAAAAGAAGACTCGAAGTACACCGTTGTTTTGTGGACATTCTTGATTTACATGAACATTTGCTCAGGATATTGACGTTTTTTGTGAATTATATGTGGACCTTCTGTCTACAAAAGTGGTGATGGGGGATGGACATCACTAATATCCTTGGAGCATTCTGATTTAAAGAAGATACTGTTGGCAACTGAGCGCAAAAATATCTTCCCAACCATCTGTGCTATTGTTATTACGAATATAAGTAATTCGGCCCAAAAGACAGATGATTATAAATTCCAAAATCACAACGCAACACAGAATAGATGCGATATTCAGTTCTCGGGTCATTGAAAGAAATTAAAATCTTTCCCTACACTGCTCTACAAGAGGGCTCTTCCTGTCTCTCTCTTATCATTCCCCAAAGGTGTCAGCACATGTTGACTTCCTAAGAAGTACTCACGTCAAATGGGTCGTTTTAGCTTATGGCTATGGAGCTTGCGCTAAGATGCTCCTTCTCCTCCGAAAGCTAGCAGAAGTCTGGTCTCGCTGTCCCTGCGCATCATACAAAAGATGGGATTCAACCCACAATACGTCATTCTTCTTAAAACTTTCCATTGCACCTCTATGCAGTAGCTTTTTTTTTTTTTTTCATGGTACAAATTTAATTAATGATATCTTCTTTCCAGTGGCCTTGGCTTTCAGACAGACCAGATACGCAAGGCATCCTCCCTTCTCGCTTCCCAGCCATCTTCAAAGACATTCCGGGTCTCTCCTTAACTCTGAAAATAACGATGTGTATACTTGCACCTGCAGTAGGATGAGAACATTCTAGTTCCGAACACAACAGCATTTAATTATTTATTTCTCAAGAGCAAGGAGAATCGCAACTTATGATTTTCGGCCTATAATTCAGGCAACTTAAACTAACCACAATTACGGTGTACAGAAATAATATCGTCCTGCACATTATGCATGAAGGAATCGTAATACATACAAAGTTCTACTTAAATGCGTTCACTAGTTTTCAACATCAAATGATTCAAATAAATGGTTCTTAATAGTCGTAAAACACTGCAAACAATACGAATACATGAGAGTGCGTTTAAACCATGAGTATAGTGCACTCATACAAAATAGAGTGCTATCAGCGCTCTATCAGTTCCCCCCCTCTTCTGACTAGTGTCATAACACCAACTTTCTATTCTTCTGTAGTTTTTCTCCTTGTAGAAGAGACCGACCTAAACAGAAGCTGTAGCTTGCCGTCCCTGTCTGAATCGTTCTAACCCCTTAAGGTGCTGGTAATGACTGTCCTGCAGTCGTTCAAGTTGGTGCTCTCGCTTTCTCGAAACAGTCTCTTGATGTCGTGCCCTTTGCCATTTGCAAGCCTTGATGGCTCCTAGTAGGACAATTATACAAATGACAGCTATTATAATGGGCTTCAAGATATATCCCATCATTCCTTGTCCCAAACTTCCAAACCAACTGCCTATCTTGCCAAATCCTTTCCCCACTTGTTCCCAGAGTCCTTCAGCAGCCATCTCACGTAACTCTTGGTGTATATCTGAAATATTGTTGATATATTTCCTTATATCCCGACTGTTGTCAGGAACATAAGTACAGCACTGTTGAACTTTCAATAATTTGCAGACTCCTCCGGCTTTTGCTAGCAGCACATCTAGGGCAAGACGGTTTTGCAAAACCATAGCCCTTATCGGAACCATCTCCCCATCCACAAGTAATAAAATCTGAGCTGTATTTATTGAGAGCTTATCCACTAATGTTGCCAGCTTTCTGATTTTCAAATCATTCAGAATCACACCCATAGTCGATATCATAGCCCCAAATATGTCTCCAATCACTTCTCCTGCACTCACACCACGTTTTCCTCTGTGAGGTCTTTTTCTTTCTAGGGGCCATAAATCATTCACATGAAAAATCTTGGGAAATACCACAGCCAAATAACAAGTGCCATACCAATTTTTGGGCAACTTCACATAGGCATTCTTTCCGCACACAAAATACACATTGGGCACTATCGTTATTTTGTCCAATAATGCTTTTCTAATTGATTCTTTGATCAAGAAGACGTGCTCACAATCACTTTCACCCACAAATATCTTATCGTAGTATGTGGTCGGGTGTCTAATACACAACTTCCCCTTCTGCTGGAAATCTAATGCTATGGGTCCAAAACTCCCCTTTGCTTTATGATCTAATTCTTCTTTAGTCCATGGGGTAACCTTGTGCTTTGGGTCTGGTCTAAATAGAGTCTGTCTATGCCGATCTTCTATCTGATCTATAAATTTCTTTTCAATGTCAGTTAACATACAGGTTAAATTGTGTCTATGGGCATAGGACGTATCTAAAGTAATGGTAGGCACGAAATACTTTGACATTCGCTCTACTTCCTTATAATAATCATATTTGTTCATGTATTTAAGAACTGGGACTTCCGAGAGTACCACATCATAATTTGAGAAGTAGTACTCGAAGTGCGCCTTGCTATAAAACATGCTCAACAACACACTACATGTAATGCCATAGGTCAAAGGCAAATGATGGTATCGAATGCCTTCTTCTACTGAGGCTGGTAATTGCATACACACATAGCAATCCTTCGCTTCCATGGTATCCACATACTCATACAATAATCGAGCATATGCATTCAAAGTGAAATCACCCTTTGATAAATCAACATGTAATCTACGACTGGTTTCCTTAATCATTTCTAGATCCCTTGCGGATGCATCCTCATCTATCTCGGAGATTGGTGTAGTGAGTGTTGCCTGTACCCTATTCTGTTCGACATCCTGAAATCCAACTAGAGATGTAACGATCACCACAGTTATAACAATAAGCACCACTACAATGAGGGTGCCAATAATGCACTTCTGTTTGCGTGTTGATTTTTCGGACACCATGGTTTCTACTGATCCATTCCAAAGCACAAAAAGGGAGAATACAGTCTCTTTCTGGTTTCTTTGTTTTAACAATGTCTTTCTCACTTTTCTTCTCCCATGCAATTTATGTCAAAGTTCATTCGATTGATACTAAACCTATTGAAGAGATGTAGTCTGCCCTATTCCTCACTCCATCATTTACTAGAAAGTTCCTAATTTTAAATGTTCTTAAACTGGGGTCTAAGTTATCTTCTTTCTAAGGCCTAATGCTTTCTTTGGTTATAATTCAAGCTTCATCATTAATGATATTTGATCCAAGTATTTTGAGGACAAGTTGCAGAATCTCCGCACGAATTTCTCCTAATTCTTGCGCAGTGAGCTGTCGGCCAAATGAAGGGAAGACAACCCGATTGAGGATCAGGTAACGCAATCCACTCAGCCTTGGAGGATTTGGAACTTGCAGAGTTAGTGTTCCAAATGCTTCTACGCCTGGGACCAGCAACTGTATTTCAATCGAGAGGGTGTCCTCTCTGTAGCTCACCGTACCAGCACCCAACCTCCCGGACTTCGCTGGGCTCTGCATCTGCAGCCAGGTACGTCCATTCAGGAGATGCGTATCTTCGAGAAGCTTTTCTTTCTCTTCTGGAGCGTCTCAGACCATCCGGTCTTTCTTCAGCGTCACTTTGATCTGATTCAGATGTTTCAGGAATCGGAGCGAGATTTTTCTCGGATGCAAGCCTTATATTCAGCCTTTCTTTTCTTGCTGGCCACTTTTCCGCTCTGGCATCCACTCTCCTCTCTTCCTCTTGATCTGATCCTTCTGCAATAGACCGCTCACCTTGATCTGGTGCAAAGTTCACGTCTGCAACATCATCTATTTCAGGATCTGGGCTCAATTCAGGAGCACTCAGCTCTCGTCTCTCGTGCTCACTTGGCTGTTCCGTTTCATTCGAAACTCTTACAGCTGGGCCTGTGCCTTCGTCGTTGTCTGTGGCAGGTCTACACATGCTTCTCGGAACCAGGGGACTCTCTTCCTCCGCAGGCGCTTGAACTCGGCGAGTGTGGGAAGCGTGTATCCAGTTCGGCAATCCTCCACACTTCACAGCGGTACTTGTGACCAATATCACCTGATATGGTCCTCGCCAGCGAGCATCAAGACAACTCTTCCTCACGTGCTTGCGAACTAGTACCCAATCACCTGGATTAAGATCATGCAGCAGGTCTCTTGAGGTGGATGCAGTCGCAGCCTCGACCTGGTGGGATACAGAAGTAACCACATCAGCCAGTCCCTTACAATAATCCAACACTAAATCATCAGTGATGTTTTTCAATGCTGTAGCTGGCACCATAGGCAAACGCATAGCTCTTCCGGTCAAAATTTCGTGGGGAGAAAGCCCTGTTCTCTTATCAGGGGTGCTACGCAGACTCATGAGCACCAGACCAGAGGCAGAGCATCTGGCCATTTCAATGAAGTTGACGAACACACCTTTGCCACTCTCGACTTGATGGTGCCATTAACCTGCTCTACAAGACCTGAAGCCTCGGGCCTGTAGCTACAATGCAGTCTCTGATCAATGTTCAAAGCAGAGCACAACAATTTCATGATTTCACTGTGGAAATGAGTTCCTCTATCTGTCTCCACTGATGTCGGAAATCCATATCTCGGGATTAATTCTCTTAACAACTTGGCTACTGTGAGACTGTCACATCGTCTAGTTGGATATGCTTCCACCCAACGCGAAAAGATACACACCACCACCAAAACATATCTCAACCTATTGCACCTCGGCATTTCAATAAAGTCCAATTGTATCCCATTGAAGGAACCTCCAGATCTTCCAATGTGACTCATTGCAACTACAGTTCTCTTTCCAACATTCATTTGTTGACAAGTAACACACCTGTGACATACCGCTTCAGCCCACACACGAAAGCATGGATTAAACCACGTCTACCTAAACACTCGCACCATAGCATCTCTTCCCAGATGAACTGCTCCGTGGATTTGCCTTGCCATTGGGCTCAGTAGACAATTGGGTAATACTGCTCTCTCATCTGTGGACACCCAAATGCCATCGTCTCTTTTTGTGCAACCTGCTCTGACCCATGAAGCAGCTTCCTCTTCTGGGACTTCATCCTGCAACCGCTTCACCTCATCCCAAGTATCGGCTATAGCTAACATCATGCTGAGCTCAGTCTCTTCTGTGCTCTCGCCTATATATTCTGCATTGAAAATACAAGCATGTTCAGCGCAAAATCGTGCTACTTCATCTGCATAATTGTTGCCCTTAGTGACAAAGTCTTCTCCTTTTCCATGAGCTGCACATTTAACGAATGCTATCTCTTTGGGCTTCTGCAAAGCTTCCAATAGTTGGCGCACATACTCGCCGTTACGTATAGGTGACCCTGAGGACGTTAGAAACCCCCTCTGTGACCATAACTGCCCAAAGTCATGAACTAGACCAAATCCGTATTGACTGTCTGTATACACAGTCACTCGAATATCAGCTGGAATGATACAGGCATGTGTCAAAGCGACAATTTCGGCCACCTGAGCAGAGAATACTCTATTTAAACAGGCAGCTTCCACTACTCCCATGATGGTGCACACAGCAAACGCTGCTCTCAAATACCCTTCATTGTCTCTTAAACATGAACCATCAACAAAAAGGATCAAATCAGATTGGGGCAAAGGTTCATCGACAATGTCAGGTCTGGGTTTGGTAGATAAGTCAGTAACATCTAGGCAGTCATGCTCTTCACAATCCTCATCTCCTTCCTCTTCCGGAACAGGTAACAATGTAGCAGGGTTCAAGGTGGTACAACGTCTCAGGGTAACATTTTCAGCGGCCAAGATAACCTGCTCATACTTGGTAAGTCTGTTGTTGGTCAGATACTGTGTTTTCGTTCTTGTCATCAATAATTCTACTGAATGGGGCACATAAACAATGATCGGATAACCCATCACTATGCTTTCACATCTCTCAATGCTGACACTGGTTGCAGCAACGGATTTCAGACATCCGGGCAACGCAGAAGCTACAGGATCTAATGTGGCTGAGAAGTAAGCTACTGGTCTACGGGCACCCCCATGTGTCTGTACAAGGACTGCTAACGCACATCCCTCCTTTTCACAGCAAAAGAGCGAAAACGCTTTGTTATAATCCGGCATTCCGAGAGCTGGAGCACGACAGATACTTTCCTTCAGCTCACGGAAGGCTTTCAAGCACTCGTCATCCCATGGTACCAGATCACTAACATCCTTTCGAGTCAGTTTCAACAGAGGCTTTGCTTGCAAGGAAAAATTTGGGATCCATTGTCGACAATAGCCGACCATCCCCAAAAACATGCGGACTTCTTTTTGTGTTTTCGGAGTTCCCATTTGCAGAATCGTCTCTATGCGATCTGGAGACACCCTTCGTTTTCCTTTCTCAATCCGGTGACCTAGATACTGAACTTCAGACAAACAATACTGCAATTTGTTTGGAGACACTTTGTGTCCATTCTCTGCTAAATGATTCAGCAACGCCACAGTGTCAATCCTGCAAGCATCCTCAGTCTCTGAGGCGACCAAAAGGTCGTCTATATATTGCACTAAGACTGAGTTTTGGGGCATCACCAGTCCTTCAAGATTCTTTTTCAGACTTTGACTAAAAATGGAGGGGCTTTCTGTATACCCCTGAGGATTTCTTTCCCAAGTTAACACACGATTGTCCATCCTAAACGCAAATAAAAACTGACTTTCCTCATGCAATGGTATGGAGAAAAATGCATGACACAAATCTATCACTGTAAACCATTCTGCTTTGCATGGTATCTGGAATAGACTAATAGCTGGATTCGGTACCACAGGACAACATGGGATCACAATCTCATTAACCCGACGCAGATCCTGCACTATTCTGTACTTGCCACTTGGCTTCTGCAGTCCCATGATAGGTGAGTTGCAGGGACTTCCTCTTATCTCCTTAAAAATACCTTGGGCAATCACAGTCTCAATCACGGGTCTTATGCCGGCCACAGTTTCTGGAGTCAATTTATATTGTGGTGTTCATGGGAATTCAGCATTGGGTTTGACCTGTATCTTAACTGGCTCAACCCCTCTCATCAGACCTACATCCTCACCCGTAAAATCCCACACTTTCGGATCAACTGAGTCTCTCAACAGTAGCGGTCGGTGGTGGGAGTGCCGCAGGGCGCTGACGTGGGGTGGGGGAGGGGCAGGGTGAGGGGTAGTAAACTATGGATTACGGCTGATTACAGGTAAGTAAACATATAAATAAATAAAACAAATTTCGTTTCTCGTGCTGCATCGCCAAATGCGATGCAGCGCGAGAAACGAAATTCGTTTTATTTATTTATATGTTTACTTACCTATAATCCGTCGTAATCCGTAGTTTACTACCCCTCACCCTGCCCCACCCCCGCCCCACGTCAGCGCCCGGCGGCACTCCCACCACCGACCGCTACTGTCTCTCAAGTCATGTGGCAATTCTGCTATTGTGAGCACCACAAACATTTCTGCACACAGACTCATGTTAGCCATTTTAAAATCAGCATCATCATCATATGTTTTGCAATTCCACACCTCTCGGAGTGCACGATATAGTACAATTGAGCTTGCACAGGAGGTCTCGTCCCAAAAGACAGACCGGACTTGAATTGCACACTACAAATTGATGTTTATCCCGAAATGGTCCTATTCTCACGGGTAATTCGTTTGTCAATGGATTGGTCATTTTCTGATTACTAACTCCCACTACTTGAATCGATTATCCCGAAAGAGTCAAATTTGGGACTACTTCAGTTCTCTCCATGGAGCGAGCAGCTCCAGTGTCTAATAAGAAGGTAACAGGATATCCATTCACATCTGCATCTACAAACGGCCCACTCTGATCTACTCCTAGAATCGCATCTAAGGTGCATTCCTCGTGCACCCCCCTCTGACACTCTTGTAAATCTTGATTTTGATCAAATCTATCTTGTATTTCAAAATAAGGCATCTGATGGTATAACTGATTATGCATGGGTATCCTAGGAGGTTGAGGTACTTGCACTTGCGGCTCATATCCTCCTCCATACATAGACTTGGGTCTTGTCACAGTATTGACAGTCTCGGACAGCTGTCCCTCTCCTTCCATCTGTATCTGATTTGCTGGATTCAATCTACACTCGCGCTTCCAATGCCCGATTTTGTGACAATAATGGCAGGCAGTGACCCTTTTCTGTTGGGCCACCCATTCACTTGCACCTGGATCCATTCCTCTTCCTCTACCCTGACCAGGTTGGGTTACCATCTGTTGTCCCATTCCTCTTCCACCTCCTCTACCTCTACCCATCGCTCCTCCAATCCCTTGCGTCATATCAGCGTTTCTCAACTGCACCAACATCAACTTGTCCTTCAATTTCTTCTGTGTCGACTCCACTTGATCACTGCAATATTTAGCATAACGCAGAATCTCGTCCACCGACTTATTCTGCCAACATATCAAGTGATGCTGTATCATCAAACTAATATCAGATTTCAGTCCCAACACAAACTTCGAGACAAATTGTCCCATATCTTTCTGTTCAATTGTATCCAATCCACTATGCTGCTTAAAAGCTACCAACAATCTTTCGTAATAATCATGTACTGATTCCTTAGAGTCTTGAGTGGTGCGATCAATCTACAACCAATCAACAATTTGAGGAGCTACCTTCGATTTGAACCATGTAATCACTTGCTCATATTTTCTCATTACATCAGGTGAAGGACCATGAGTCAATGAATCTCTAGGCGGCTCTGCAGTAGGCCACTCAATGGCAATCTTACATGCCGCCCACAAATCCGCCGGCACTACTATATCAAACAGGGTGTTTAAATCAATCCACAATACGTTCGAAATCTTTACAAACCGATCTATTTGCTTGTACCACTCAGCAGGTTTTTCCCTCAGCCGAGGAAAATCATTCGTAAATGCTGCTAAATCACCCCTGCTCCATGGCACATGTACATACCCTCCATTCTGTACCTCCCTAAGGGGGAAATTTCCTGCGGCTCCCGTCCCTCCACCCGGAGGCGGAGTATTTCCTATTCCAGTCTTGAAGCTTTTCTTTTTGGCCCATCTTTCTTTCCATCTGTCTAATTCTTTCCATATCCGCATCCCTATCACTAGTTCTCTAATTTGTGCTTTTAATCCAATCGTTCGCTTCTCTTCCAAATCCTTATCTGTGTAATTTAATCAGCAAGAACCCTGTATCATCTTGGTCTTTGACAAATCAACCTCATACTTTTGTTCCAAAAGCAACAATGCATCATAAGCTCATTTGGCCTTTCTTGTCATGTCCTTTGCTACGAACAGTAGTTCGCTTGAGTCATACGTCTCAATTCTGTTCAGAGGTAGATTACCTTCAATCACCTCGTCTAGTTCTGCCTTTAATCGTACCACATCTAGCATTGGCGCTTTTATTGCACTTTTTAACACTTTCTGCATTTCCTCATTTCTTGTATCTTCCCTGTCACAACTTTAGGTCCTCCTAGGAACTGCACCCTCTTCTATCTTCGAAGCTGGGCGTCTTTCCCAGCTTTGACTTCTCCAATGGTCATCTGCACAAATAACCTGTGGCTCAAACAGTACTCTAGGCGTTTCTTGTCTCTTGCTTGTCTCTTCCCTCGGCATCATTGACTCTCTCACTGGTTGAACCCACATTCGAAGGTCAGACCTAGAATTTGCTAGAGCTCCTGTCCGTCCTCGTTCTAACCCACTATCCATTCTTGATGGATCAGCTGTAGCTGGCAGTGGAGTACTAGATTCCACTGGCATCCGCCTTAAACCTGTCCCACTCATTGCAAGGCTCCCTCCAGACATTGTCTCTTCCCCTTCACTTACTTGCTGTTGACTGTCATCGGTTCTTTCTCTAGGATTATATATCGGAACCACTGGCCCTATTGTGACTGGTACCGACAAAGCATCTGGTAACTGCATGTTTCCTGCAGATTGTACTGGCTCAGGGTTTGGATACCTCATTCCTTCAGACCCTCCCGGAATGTGTACCATTGTAATCTTGCCTCTTACTCCTGCCGATTGTTCCTCTGAACCCAGTTGTCCTACACTTAAAAGCTCTTCTGATGGGCTCAACCTCTCTGTCTCTGTTCTAGAGTCGCACAGTGGAGGACGTTCCGCTAGCAATCTATGGAGGAAGCTGTCATCTGTATCACTGTCCTCCTCTGACGTCTTTTTCCCTTCAGCCCCCTCTTTTAACGTACGAAATGGGTACAAGCGTTCTCCCTCTATGGTGTCTACTCTCCATCTTTTCAACTGGGCATCCCATCTAGCATCATGATATGCCTTCATTGCTTTCCTCATTCTTCCTTGTGAAGCCTCTCTCCTTTTTGCTAGGGCAGCTCTCATCCATGCATCTAATGCCTCAAATTGTGTGGGTCTAGGGGGAGGTTTCAGTGCATTCATCACCCCCCTCAGCTGAGTCAACAGTTCCATACGAAAAGACCCATAACGAGGGAAAGCCAATTCACCCTCTTTCTCTGTAAGTTTATGCCAATTCTGAAGCCACACTATAGTATGAAGTCCTACATTCGTTGCCATGTAATGTGCCGGTGTGTCTTCTGGCGGAGCTTCTTCTCCTACCCGAGTCACTACCCCTGTGTCGCCTCTACACAAATCTCGCAATACCCTAAAGCATTTCATTGTAAAATCGATCAATTGCAAGCCCAAAATACGCTATTCCACTGCAAACAAACTTCCACCAATCCCAGCGCGGCGTTACACAAACCAACCTATCGCGGCGCACCCTGATGTCACTTCTCACTCCTTGCAGCGGCTCACCCGCCTTTACAATTTCACCACAAACTCGCTTACACACATCCGTACCACAAGTAACTGTATATCCAAAAGTTATTAAACCAAGTAACTGTTCCTACACAATTACAATAACTTACAGTCACATAAAACAAGTAATTGTCTGTCACTAAAGATCGATAGAACACTCTCACAAGAACATTCAACCGTTGTGACCCCCAATCTGCGTTGGTCACTCAATCGCCATAGTCCACCCCCGGTACCTGAGGCTTTCTACCGCGACCTATTCCTCATTCACACAAAGTTCCCTAACACAAGTGGATCGTCGATAGCGCTTCACAACACCCACATTTGATCAGACAATTACAGTGCAAAACTATCCCAGGATCTTGGACTTCTCTTGAGTCCGCTCACCAAAACTTCCTGCTCTGCACGTGTCTGGACCAGTAAATCAAAACCCACATTCACTCAACATACATCCCAACTCCGCAAGACATCACACACTTACTCATCATCGCAATCTAACACCACAATTCCTTTCATACTCACGCCACCACTGTTTCCGCCGCACCATCAACGTCCGCCGGTCTCCGCCGTCTTCCACTCCACTTCAGGGCTCTTCGACCTTCAACCCTACTCCTGATTACTCCCCTCACCTTAGAGATAAACCACTTTAGAGGTAAACCATCCTCTGCTACCATTTGATTACGCTAAATTGCACACCTGATGTTCCCTACTAAGTATAGCGTAAGCGATCGATCTTTTATTTACCTACTAAAAGTGGTTGAGGGGAGGAAACAACTCTGACAGATATCAGCAAAGTCGTCATGCCTGAAAAAATCACCAACTCCAAAGTGCAGTTTGAATATTTATTATAAGGCCAAAAACAATTGGATGTAAATACATCTCAATAGCAAAGTATAGAGGTACAGAAAAATTAATACAGAGCCAAGTTTACGAATATAAGTAATTCGGCCCAAAAGACAGATGATTATAAATTCCAAAATCACAACGCAACACAGAATAGATGCAATATTCAGTTCTCGGCTCATTGAAAGAAATCAAAATCTCTCCCTACACTGCTCTACAAGAGGGCCCTTCCTGTCTCTCTTTTATCATTCCCCAAAGGTGTCAGCACGTGTTGACTTCCTAAGAAGTACTCACGTCAAATGGGTCGTTTTAGCTTATGGCTATGGAGCTTGCTCTAAGATGCTCCTTCTCCTCTGAAAGCTAGCAGAAGTCTGTTCTCGCTGTCCCTGCGCATCATACAAAAGATGGGATTCAACCCACAATACGTCATTCTTCTTAAAACTTTCCATTGCACCTCTATGCAGTAGCTTTTTTTTTTTTTTTCATGGCACAAATTTAATTAGTGATATCTTCTTTCCAGTGGCCTTGGCTTTCAGACAGACCAGATACGCAAGGCATCCTCCCTTCTCGCTTCCCAGCCATCTTCAAAGACATTCCGGGTCTCTCCTTGACTCTGAAAATACCGATGTGTATTCTTGCACCTGCAGTAGGATGAGAACATTCTAGTTTCGAACAGAACAACATTTAATTATTTATTTCTCAAGAGCAAGGAGAATCGCAACTTATGATTTTTGGGCCTATAATTCAGGCAACTTAAACTAACCACAATTTCGGTGTACAGAAATAATATCGTCCTGCACATTATGCATGAAGGAATCGTAATACATACAAAGTTCTACTTAAATGCGTTCACTAGTTTTCAACATCAAATGATTCAAATAAATGGTTCTTAATAGTCGTAAAACACTGCAAACAATACGAATACATGAGAGTGCGTTTAAACCATGAGTATAGTGCACTCATACAAAATAGAGTGCTATCAGCGCTTTATCACAACCACACACATAACAGGTAAACAACAGTTAACACTTTCAGAAGTCACCACAGAATTTGTTTTAAGCAGCACACAATTCCTCTCACGCGGACTATGTGCAGCATGTGCAACAGCGATGCAAACTTTCCTCAGGGCCAATTTGTGACTGTGTTGGTATACCTCTGCGAGTGTCTGTATATGTCTGTGTGTAATGGTGTTTGTGTGATGGTGCGTGACTATGTGCATAGTGTATTCGGGTATGATGTGAGTGTCTGGTGGTGTGCCGTGGTGGAGTTATTTGTTGATTGGTGGTTTACAGTGTATAATAGTAAGAGTGTATGATTCAGTAATTGTGCCTATTGATGTGCCGCGTGTGTATGTGTGTGTAGTACTGTTCTGGGTATGTTGATGTATTTGTGATAGATGGGTGTGTGATGGGAAATATGATAGTATGGTGGTATGATGGATTGTGTGTGCACATGTGCATTGGTCTGTCCTGTGGGATGTGACATGGTGTGTTTATGTTTGTGTGTGTTTGCTAAGGTATAGTGTAAACTGTGTGATGCTGTGATAATGGGAATTAAGTAACTATAACTTTCCCACTAGCCATGCATTGCTTATAACCTCCCAGATGACCTCACAATTTACATCACTCATGACATGTTCTATGATATCATTGATAACATCCCTGATGACATCTGAAATGGCATAATTAATGACATCGAGATGCATGGCGAGTGCACAAGTTATAGTTATTTCATTTATATATATATATAACCTAATTCTACTGGTGATTGCCGGTAGGTAGCTATTGTTAGGACCTAGTTTCCATCGACAAACCTTTTTTTAGTTTGATGCCGTTTGTTTGACGAATCTTCACAAAATTTTGAAAACTAGTTTGCCACTTACTTCAGCTGCTGTCTTGAAAGTTTTGGGGTAATTCGTCAAGCAGGGGCAGAGAAAAAGGAGTGGTCCTAAAACGCATTTTCCCCACGCAATTTCCCATAGGGACTTTAGACACGATTACAACCCGAGCCACTGGACGGAATTACAGCAAATTTGGCAGAAAGCTAGCTCTTGGTCCATAAAGAGCCTTTTTGTAATTTGGTGTAAATCTGTTCAGTAGTTTGGGAGTTATTAAAGAAAAAATACATATAGATATCTAGGGACACGAATCCTCCGTGGATCCGAATGAGATCTGATTGGCTGCCAACACTTCAACTAGGAAGTGTTAGCAGCCATCTTGGGACTCGGACACCTCTGAGTCCCAAGACAAAAGGTGAAATAAACCATAATGGGGCAGGGTAAGAATACCCCGATCCCTTGGCCTGATGGTAGGGTCCCATAAGGACCCCACTGGGATTCAAAATCCAGTAAGCCCTGTTCGTGCCAGTTGGAGAGTAAGGTATGGTGTTGTGTGATGGTTTGTTTGTATGTTGCCTCTGATGACCAGACCATGAACCATGAACAAGGCTTACTGGATGTTTAGGATTATCAATTTTTAATGGTTAAGAATCCCACAGCACCATGTTTTTATATGCTGCCAAAAAATCCACAAACATGACACAGATCCACCAGGCAGGCCCATCACATCCGCTAATAACAGCCTGTTGGAGAACACCTCTATCTATCTTGATTTCTTTCTTTGTCCCTACATTCTCAGTTTGACAGCGTATTGTAGAGACAGTATGGATTTATACCCAAAATTCTAAACATTCCATGGCAACCAAGTTACATCTTGGTGACCGTAGATGCTGTGTTTTTGCACACCTGCATTGAACATGATCTAAGCATACAGGCCTGTAAACACTTTTTCAGGGACAAACCAATATTCCTATATAATCACTCAACAATGCTTCTTAGCATGTTTCGGTTTCGCCTAGAACATAACGTCTTTTTTTCTGAAGACCAATCGTTGAAGCAACTTACCAGGACTTTGATAACAAGTTGCTTTGCTCCCAGCTATGCAGGCATTTTCTTGTGTGGTGGGAGGCTCAGTACATCTGGGCAGAAGCAAATGAGAATTGGACCCAACACCTGCCATTTTGGACGCAATATATTGATGGCCTTTTTATAATTTGGGATGGTCCACAGGAGGTTTTGGATGCATTTCTCATTTGGATTAGGAGTAATGATTTGAACCTCAAATTTACATACAAAACACACAGAACAACCATGGAGTTTCTAGATGTTATTGTCACAGCAGAAGAAGGTATTATACAGACAAGCCTCCTCAGAAAAAGCACTGCCGGCAATAGAGTCTTACACATCCACAGCCACCATCCGCCTAGACTCAAAGTGGCGCATCCCCTATAGGGAGATGCTTAGAGCCAAAAGGAATAACAGCACCCCTGAGGCATTTAAAGCAGAACAGGCGAGAATGGATAGGAGACTCAAATCCAGAGGTTACCCAAGGAAGTTCATTAGGGCAGCCTGCGAGAAGGCCAAGGGCTTCCGCAGGGACAGCCTACTGACACCAAAACAAAAGAAAGAGGAAGGCAAAGAAGTGAGACCCATGGTCGCTGTCTCGGATGAATGGTGAGTCGGTCTTAGATTCCTAGCAGGTCCGCATAATCTGGAATAAGGCAACCATAAGTATAATCAATGAAGTAATATTCACTTATCAGCTCCGGTTGGTAGATCATACTCTCAGCCCTATTAAGAAATTTGAGCAAACTTTGACTGCCATCGTCAATAAACTCCATAAGAAGGCTCTCACATACAATACCTCTCATGACTGCAAGAAGATTACAGGAGGAGAGAACATCTCAAAAAGACTAAATCAATCAATCAGGTGCCAATTTATCTCCTTTTCAGGTTCAAGAAAAGTAGAAATAGCTAGCTTGAAGAAAAAACTACAAAGACTCATTAAAGAAAAAAAAACAAAGTAGCTTCTGACAAACATAGGATAGATTTACATATGGCTGCCACTAAGAGAAACTCCAAGCAATTCTGGCACTTGATTGCTAAAGGAATGGGCAATTTCACTTTCTTAAAAGCTACACCGGTATCAGAGACCGAGTGGGAAAACTACCTTCTGGACCTTTATAAGTCAAACTTAGAGCTTATGGGCAGTAAGGATGCATCACCTGCCCCGAGTCCTTCCGGTGGGATCAAACAACCTTTATGTCCCCCTTCAGGAAAGCAAATTGAGTTTTATATTAGGAAGGCGAGAACCTCCGCAGCTCTGGGCCCAGACATGATACCAATAAAAGTGCTACAAAGTGACCCTGCAAAGTGGAGTGCGTTCTTGGGGCCCCTCTTTCATCATTGCTATGCTACTGCTCAAATCCCCTAATCATGGACTGGGAGTATCATTATTCCAATATTAAAAAGGGGCACTCAACTTAACCCTGGGAACTACAGACAAATTGCACTCTTGGGGCCACATGCATCAATGTAGTCTTTTGCGATTCCTTAATTGCGATTATTAAGGAATAGCAATTAAGGAATCGCAAAAGCCTATGCATGTAGGAATCGCTATTAAAATAGCGATTCCTAAACATCCCTTAATTGCGACTCGCAAATTGCGAGTCGCAATTAAGGAATGGCTTCCCATCCATTCCTATGGGCCTACAGGCCCATATGAATGAATGGGAAATTGCATGCACAATTTGCGAGTACCAATAGGTACTCGGAAATTGCGCATACAATTTTAAGGGTGCAAGAGTGTCAAAAGGACACCCTGTTGCACCCCTGAAATTGTGATGTGCACCCATGTTGCACACACACATGCCCCAAGGGCATGTGTGTGTGTAACCTGAAACTTTGAAAAATGCACTTTAGTGCATTTTTTAAAGTTTGCGCTAAATACCAACAGGTTGAAATAATCTGTATTTAGCGGTCCATATTAGCGAAATCGCTATTTTGAATGCAATCTTGCATTGCATTTAAGGCATCGCAATTTGCGATTCCTTAAATGCAATTGCAAATTGCGATTTTTGCATTTGGGATGATGCATCTCAAATGCAAAAACTGTGGTCGCAAAGGGGCAGATTCTGCAAATCTGCCTCTTTGCGAGCGCAATTTCCAATGATGCATGTGCCCCTTGGATGCTTCAGGGAAAATATTTGCAGCAAGCATCCTTGAGCATTTAAGGGACTAGGCTTTTTCCAAAGGTGTAATCCCAAAGTTTCAAGCGGGTTTTCGTCCCAATCACTCTGGCTTTCAGACAGACCAGATACGCAAGGCATCCTCCCTTCTCGCTTCCCAGCATAGGTATTTTAAACTCTATCATCAAAAGTATGTGCTATCTAAATCGCAAATAGTATATAGCCTTTTTGTTGCTTTCTCAACAGCCTTTGATACAGTTGATAGACCAACCCTTTGGAGGAAACTTAAGAAAATAGGGATCCCGGATTCACTATTGAGGTTGATAGTAGCTCTTCACACCTCAACATGGTGTAAAATTCAGATGGGAGGAGATAAAGGCCTGACCCACAAGATATCCACTCATAATGGCCTAAAGCAGGACTGCCTTTTAGCCCCCCTCCTGTTCTCGCTTTATAGAAGCGATCTTCCAGAGATCTTATTAAATGTAAATAATGTTTCTCCAAAAGTAGCCTATGAAAAAATATATGCATTAACGTACGCCGATGACATAGTAATTTTCGATCTTACCCCGCTAGGCTTACAGAGAAATATAGACGTACTTACCAAATACACCAATTTCTTTTCCCTAAAGGTGAATATTTCCAAAAAAAAGGTAGTTCCATTTAGGGGTAGGAAACATCACATCCACTATAATTGTCAACTAGATGGCACTAAAATCGAGGTGGTAAAAGCCTATACCTATCTCGGACGAGTCTTTTCTCAAACCTTAGAAGTTCATTCTCATCTTCACCAGATGAATCAAAAAGCAGAAGCACACATTTATGCCTTAAGGAAATTTTATAATTATTCAGGCAAGAGGCATTTTCAAGCACTTTTCGAAATTGCACCAAGAATGACCTATGCCACAGACAGTGGCGGCTCCTCGAGGGAGTGCTGCGGGGTGGTGGGGCGGGGGAGGGGCAGGGTGGGGGGTAGTAAACTCCGGAATACAGCTGAACCGAGTTGAGTAAATAAATAAATAAATAAAATGAATTACATTGCGCGCGCTGCAACGCCAAATTGGCGATGCAGCGCGCAATGTTATGCCTCACCGCCCCGCAGCACTCCCTCGAGGAGCCGCCACTGGCCACAGAGTATATTCCTTTAGTCTGATGGAACGTTTTGAATATCAGCAAAGGTACATTTTTATGTAAATTAATGTTATTAAGTCAAGCCGTCCCAGTATAGATCCTTTGCTTGGAATTTGCCATCGTAAGTGCATTCTCAATAGCCTTAGCCAATATAATCAGATGGCTTTCAAACTTCTGCATGCAGAAGAAGGCTCTTTAAGGGCCTTACTGAGATACGAAAGCTTTAATTCAGGGAAAAACATAATACATTTCAAACAAATCTCAAGACTGCTCTACAATACTTTCAGTGTACTGAAGCCATTCTTCAATCCTGGTCTCCAGCACACCTGAAACACTTTCTGAAAAATGTGACTCCCCGTTTAAGTTTCGAACTTGACAAGGCATACTGCCTGCAGTTATCTCATTACAACTCTATCACTTCTACAATCAAGTTTAAGTCCCCTCAACAATACACAAGTTTTACCTTAGAACACAATATTAGGAGATGTATCACCATGTTGCACTTAAGGCTACTTCCTTTAAAGGTTTTTACAAGACACTGGAACAACCTTGACGATGATAGTGGGGTATGTGATAAAAGCATTCACGGAAATCAGGACCTAGCATATATCTTATGGTTATGTTCAAACAAGGAGGTAGTAGGGCCTTAAAACCATTTTATAAAACCTATAACTTTTAGATATAACCTTTCCTCCACTGATTTAATTGCTTTCTTTAAAAGTCCACCAAATTAATTTGTTTGCTATAAATTGTACAAATTTATTAAATGTGTTCTATTTTTATTTTAAATGTGGCCTTTATACTAAGCTTTAAAAATATTTTATGCAAGAATTTTATGTATACAAAAGGACTTATGTACAATTATTGATCTCTTAAGAGATCTATATAAAAAAAAATTCAAACTTGAGACCCATCCAGACTTTTAACAGTAAGTCCGACTTGGCCAAACGGATGCTAACCAAACATTGGCACCTGATAAGGTCAGACCTAATCAAAGGTCACCCCTTGATAATATACAGGAAGAGCAGGTCATTGAAAGACATGTTAGTACACGGCTACCCCATGAAACAACAAACAGATTCAGGATCCTGGCTTAGAGAGCAACAGGGGTTCTTTAAGTGTGGTAAGTGTAAGGCGTGTTCCCATAGCACCAACAAAAAAACTTTCACAATACCAATGGGCAGGGCAGTTAAGATCAAGAGTTTTATAAACTGCAACAGTGACTTTGTGATCTATGTCCTGGTTAGCCTTTGTGGCCTGCAGTACGTAGGTAGTACAATCTTTACGGTGAAAAAGAGGATATTGGAACACTGATGTGCAATAAAAAACAGAGATCTCAACTATCCTGTTGCTCACCACTGGCATCAGGTGCATGCAACAGAGTCTCATACGATTTCATTCTTTGGAATTGACAGAGTTGTGAGGAACATGAGAGGTGGCGGCAGGGAGTGCATTCTGAGAAGAAAGGAGTCAGAGTACATCATCATGTTCAACAGCAGACACTGTGGGGGCCTCAACCAGGATGAGGAACTGCACATGCACCTTGGTTGAGCAATCACACCAAGAGTATCCTTTTTCTTTTTCTTCTTCTCTCTTTTTTTCCTTTTCTTTATTGGTCAATTCAGTATTTCATGCCTAGCAATAAGGCGACAACTGACACAGACAGGTTAATCAAAAGATCAAATCGATTAAAAGTGGAAGGAAGGCTGTTGATTTAAAGGATTTTAGAATGATTATAGACTATTCGGATAATATCAATCAGATCAGAAATACGTTACGAAAAAACTGGCATATCCTAAAGACTGATTCGATCGTGGGTGATGATCTGCCAAGATCACCCCTACTATCGTTCAGGAAGGCGCGATCCTTGAAAGAGTATCTAGTACAGAGTCATCATTCAAAGAAAACTGTACAATCTTGTTTCAAACAAATTACGGGGTTCTTCCCGTGTGGAAGATGTAAGGCCTGTAAAAATAGCCATAAAGTTTCATCATATGATGTACCAGGTTTAAGTACACCCAAGAAAATTGGAAAGTTCATGAATTGCAATACTGCATATACCGTATACTGCCTGGTATGTCCATGCGGTTTAAGGTATATTGGTAGTACCATACATCCCACGAAAGTGCGGATTTTGGAACATCTCAGGGCCATTGCAACCAAGGATGCAACGTATCCAGTTGCACGGCACTTCGAAAAATATCACAACAGCAATAGGGATCTATTGAGATTTTTTTGCATGGATCATGTAGCCCATGACATACGAGGAGGCGACAGACAACTGACGCTTCGTCGGTTAGAATCCAGGTACATCATAGATACCCAAACGAAAATACCTATGGGGTTGAATAGTGGGGAAGAAATGGCTATACATCTATAACTTAGGATAGCCCAAGATGAAGTACATGTCGTACCCTTTGCTATGAGAAGACTTTATGGGGATATCTGTTGTGATGGGGGGACGCCATACAGTACAGTCTATATGTGGCCTTGGAATTTGTTTTACTGCGAGTAGTTAAGATGCAAGTAACCCTTATGCCCATTCAGGGCACAATAATGTAACGATAACGGGGTTAAGTAACAAGAGCATCTGAATCACCCAAGGTTCATATAGGACGTGATAACGAGCAACTTTTAGACAAAGCACAATGATTGCATACAGCTTCCACACATTAGTGCCTATTTCAATATGACAGAAGCATACGATCATGTGGACATGTGTCCTCTATAGATGTTGGCATAATATGTTTAGCGAGAGCTTCACAATAGAATTATTATGGCCATTATGCAGCACTTTAAGTTGAAATCGAGTGGTAAGCCCATCCAGGGCGAAACGTAGTGGCATTTGTTGATGAAGTACCACGATCTCATGAACTTATTGTTTAGAAAAGAACGTTCCAATATGGCCGAAATGTAAACATATAGGCGTTTGTCCATCATTTATGTTGTTGTAATGTTTATCCAATGAAATTATGTATTTATTGACGCCGTCTCGAGGCGCCCTCTGTCATTGAGGAAGGCGGAAGCCGAAACGCATCTACGTGTACGATCACCCTTATAAAATCAGGGTGAACTGCTGCAGAGAGTGCTGGTGTCTTTATGCCGTGCAGCTACCTATATATATATATATATATATATATATATATATATATATATATATATATATATATATATATATATATATATATATATATATATATATATATATACCAACAATTCCCACTCTAACCTTCGAAAGAGGTGCACCGACACTGGTAGTGTTGCTTTCAAATTAATTTAATTCATGGAACGATGCGGAGACAGAGGGCTCACTGTTCCCAACGTTTCTGCTCACCAGAGCCTTGATCACGGGAGGCAGTCTCTCTGAATTTTGAATTGCCCACGTGGTTTTCCTTTTCAACACGCAGGCCGTATTCTTTAACAGAGTGCGCAAGTGAAAATTCACCCGACTTTGAAAGCATGCAGAATAATGTATTTAGAATGTCCTTATTTTAGTATTCTGCGCTGCATATTGTAATGTGTCACCCGAAGGCTCTAGGCCGCAGCGGGGACACACAGCAATAATGCAACCACACAGTTAATCACTCTCTGTTGGCGCGAAGACCCCGAGCGGTCTTCCGCCGTTTATTTATACCCTCGGGACGAGCCCGCCCCGAGGGGTGCGTGCGTGTATGTGTAAAGCTACATTGTAGGGGAGAGCCCGGATGGCTCTCTACATCCCTTCCTTCTTTTGGTTGACGTCACCAAAGTCATTAAGGTTCATGGGGACAGGCACAGAAAGTCCCTAAACTTTTGGCTCGGCACCGGGTTAGCCCGGAGGTGGTATCGCTGACTCCTGGCCAACGCCTTGCTTCCGACAGCCTCTGGGGCACCCCCGGGTGAGCCACCATCGTCTTCCGACATGGCCAACCCTGGTCGGATGACCGCTTCTCGGGCCCCAGGGAGCCCTCCTTCGGGGATGTGGTCACTGGCTTCGGAAGATGCCGGGAGGGCCCGCAGGGATTCTCAGCATCATCATCACCATCTTCACTACCTTGACCACCCCCGATCACTCGTTTAAAACACGACACGTTTCGGGTGACTTGAGGTGTCCTTTGCGGGCTGTCACCATCGTTCCTTGCCTTTCTGTTACGGTCCATGTTTCGGGCTCAAACGGAGTTCGAAACTTCCACCCAGGGTGTCGATCTTTGACTACCACCTTGTCTCCGATTTGGACGTTGGATTCATGAGCCCCCCGGACTTCACTGGCTTTCCGGTTTGTAGTTTCTCTGCGGGCTTGGACGGCCTCGTCGTCTCGCCTCGGTGGAGTCCATGTCGGAGCAACGGGTATGCTGTCCCGGGTGGTACTGTGAGGCGTTGATCGATACACTCCGAGGAATTGGTCCAACGCTGCTTCCGCGTCTCTCTCTTGTTCTACGGATATACGCAGGGCCCTGTTGAGAGTCCTCATCAGCCGCTCCACCTCCCCGTTGGCTTGGGGCCAGAGTGGAGTGATCTTCTGGTGACGGATTTCCTTGTTCTTCAGATACTCCTGAAATTCCCTGCCCTGAAATGGGGGCCCGTTATCCGACCTCAGCTCCTCAGGCAGCCCGAACATGGCAAAGGTCCGGTCCAACGCCCTCCTCACGTGGGAAAACGCTGTTGACTCCACAATTTCTACCACTGGGAATTTTGAGAACGTGTCGACCAGAACCAGCATCTGGCGGCCATCTGGGAAACTTCCGAAGTCGAGACTGACATGGGTCCAAGGAATAGTGACCGGGTCCTCGGTGATCACCGGCGCCGGCGGGGGGTCCCTCCCTGTGATAGTGCATTCATGGCAGCTGCGGACCATTTCATCCACCTTCGTATCCATGGCCGCGAACCACACCTTTTGGCGCAACCGAGCTTTCGTCTTGGCCATGGCCTGATGGCCAACGTGGGCGAGCTCTAGAACGTGTTGTTGCAGGGCCTCCGGTATCACGACCAAATGTCCCCTTAGGATGACGCCATGTTCTCCCACGCTTAACTCGTGCCGCACTCTCCAGAGCTGCTGTCGGTCATGTCTAACCTCCGGTCGTAGCAGGCGACTTCCATCCATGAAGCGAGCCCACGTGTTATTTTCAAGCGCTTCCTTCACCCTTGACAGTGTTCCGTCCCCCACCGTGGCCTGCCCGACCTCTTCCAGGGTCATCGCCTTCGGGCACGCCTGCTGAGAAACCATCCTCACGAATTCTTCAGTGCTCATTTCTTCAACGGACTGCTTCCTGGGCGATGCAGGGTCCGGGTGACGGGAAAGGTAGTCAGCGGGGTTGTGGGCTCCGGGTCGGTACACGACCTTAAACTGATATGCCTGTAATTGCACGGCCCATCGCTCAATCCTCGGGGCGCCAGCCGTGATGAACCAGCGAACAGCGGGATCAGGGGCTTGTGATCCGTCACTACTTGAAAGTCCTGTCCACACAGGTACAGATGAAAATGTTGGCACGCCCACTTGATGGCGAGAGCCTCCCTCTCTATCTGGGCGTACCGGGTTTCGGTATCCGTGAGGGCCTTGCTGGCATAGGCCACCGGCTTCCATACTTCCGGATCCTGTTCTTGTAGGAGCACCGCTCCTAGACCTGTAGGGCTAGCGTCCACAACCAATTCCGTGCGGCTCCTCGGATGGAAATACGCCATGATCGTTTTGTCTTGCAGCCTTTCCTTGATGTCATTGAATGCCTTGTTCGCCACACTCGACCATTCCCATGGTTGCCCTTGTTTCGTCAAGGCCCGAAGCGGCTCTGACAACGTTGCGAGGTTCGGGATGAAACGCCCACAATACGTTGCCATGCCCAGGAAACTTCTCACTTCCGTGGGGTTTTTCGGCGTGCTGGCTACCCGGATGGCGGTCGCCTTCTTCGGATCCACTCGGAGCCCCTCTCTCGTGAATATGTAGCCAAAGAACTCCACGGTGTCCTGATAGAATGAACACTTCGCTTTATGTAACGTCAAACCTGAGTCTTCTAGCCTTTCCAACGTGGCCCGGAGATGCTTGTGATGGTCTTCCAGCGTGCTCGAGAAGACAAGGATATCGTCACTCAGGTTGATTACCCCTGTCAGTCCTGACAATACCTCTCTCACCGCGTTCTGAAAACTTCAGCTGCTGAGGATATCCCGAAGCTTAATCTCTTGTACCGCCGTAGACCAACGTGGGTGGAAAACGTGGCAATGTACCGGCTCTCCGGTTCTAACTCCAGCTGATGATACCCAGCGTTTAGGTCCAATTTGGAGAACCATTTGGCCCCATTGAGGTCAGCCACAATGTCGTCCATTGTTGGGGTTATGTGCCTTTCCCTCTTCACTGCCACGTTGGGTAAGCGCATGTCCACGCAGAGCCGTATGGCCCCCGGTTGTTTGGGCTTTGGGGCCACCACCAGCGGGGATATCCACGGTGTGGGACCCGAGACTTTTTCGATCACGTCCAGTTCTTCCAGTTTTCGCAGTTCCTCTTCGACTTGCGGCCTCAGATTAAAAGGCACTCTCCGATGTCGGAGGGCCACCGGTCTCACTGTCTGGTCGATATGTAACCGGAACTTCTTCCTTTCAGTTTCCCCAGGCCTGTGAAGAGGGCGGGGAAGTCTTTCAGTATAGTCTCAGCATGTGACTCATGTATTTGGTGCGCGAAGAATACCAGTCCTAGATCCTCGGCAGTGTGGCAACTGAGCAGGGTCCCCTTTCTTCCCTCCGTTATGTGGAACCGGGTGTTCGTGGTGTATGTGCCACTGCTGACACTGGCCTGGATGACCCCTTCAGCGGGAGCGGATCGGTTCCCCCATATACGTAGATTCTCGCTGTTGACGGCTCAAGCGCGGGCCTTGGTGACAGGCAGTCGTATTGTTCCGCGTCCATGACGTTAACCGAGGCACCCGTGTCAATCAGGGCCTGCACGTCCGTGCCCTCCACCGTCACCGAGCACATCGGGGGAGGTCTCCGTCGCCTGTCTGTTCTACTGACATAGGACACCACAAATACGTCATCTTCTTCATCGTCCCACACTTGCCTGGCGTCTTCACGCGGGGGTGAGTCCTCTAGGGACACCTGTTGTATCCGTTGTGACATGTTCCTTGACCTTGCCGGGCCCTGTCGGAACCGTCCACCCCTGCAAACTCTCGCGTAGTGGTTAAGCCTCCCACACCGGGAGCACGTTTTTCCTTTCGCCCCACAGACCGCTGTATTGGCATGTTCGTCTCCACAGTATCCGCATTTGCCTCCTCGCGGCATCGGTTGCGCTTGCCGGGCCTGGGCAGGTCTCCTCTGTATCGCGTCCACCCTTTCCTCCTTGATAACCGGGTATCTTGGGGTGCTTGGAGCCGACACGGGCGTATGGAGGGCCGCCTCCATTGCTTCTGCCCGGACATCTGACAACTCGTGCGAGCGGGCTAACACCAGGATCTCATCCAGTGAGATTCCTGGTTGTCGCAGGATGAGTTTTCGTAGGAGCTTCGAGCGACAACCCAGGATGATCTGGTCTCTGATCTCCCCTTGCGGAGCTGTAAATGCACACGTGCTGGCCAGCTTGCGCAGCCTGGCATAGAACATGTCCACAGATTCTGAATCTGTCTGTGAGGCTCTTCGGAATTTGAATTTTTCAAAATCTGGATTCAGCTGCGGATCGAAGTGTCTATCTAGCGCCCTCACCGCCGCGTCGTAGTCATCGTCGTCCCCCGTGTTTGGGAGCGTTTCGAATAGGTCGTAAATTTCTGGCCCGCCGTAGTAAATGAGGAGCGACCTCTTGACTGTTCCGTCTGTCTCCCTTGTCCCTTTAAAGTATAAGTTCAACCTTCCTACCCACGCCTTCCATCGCGGTGCGGCCGTCGCCGGGTCTGACACCTCGCTGAACGGCGGCAAAGGGGCGATGGCGGTGTGATGACTCCTGGGGTGCAGCGCGCCCTGGTCTGCGTCCTGAGCTTGAGCGCCAGCTGTCGCGCCGGCCGACTGGGTAATGCTCATCTTCCCTCTCTCTTGGTGATTAGCCACGTGTTGGGGCAAGGTATTCGCTGCAGCCCGGTGAGGTAGCAGGCTGGGGCCTCTTGCGCCGTTGTTATGACTCTTCTCCTTTCCTGGGCCGCCTGGCTATCTGTCCTGGATAAATGGGTGAATGCCTCTTCTCCTCATCCCCCTTTTTTTTGTTCTTTTTTTTTTTTTTATTGTCCACAGACGCGCTGTGCTGTCTGTTGCTTCTCCAGGCAGTGGTGCACGTGTCCTGGGCCAGAGAAAACGGCAGGGTGATGTTGAGGGGCGTGGCCTGCCACACGGGGCACTGCCGAGCGGAGAGGAAGATCCCCACGGTAGCGCGGAGGGCCGCACTCACCTGCCCTCACGTTGCCGATGCAGACGCTGCGCCGCCGGCTGAACGCGCTCCCTCTGACTGGGGAGACGCGTGGGCGGGCGCATGCAGGAACAGTCGGCTTTGTTGAGCACGCAGCGCCGCCAGCTGAACGCGCTCCTCCGGGCTCAGGAGACGCGTGGGCAGTGCAAACGGGAGCAGCCAACACCGACGTCGTGCCTCCGTGCGGGCGCCGCCAGCTGAACGCGCTCCCTTTGGGCCAGGAGACGCGTGGGCGGGCGCCGCACTCGGTCAGGCAAAACAGCCCCAGAAGGTAGGGCGAGTGCAGCGGCCGCTGCGATATGATGCGTGCACGCGTGCCGGTCCAACCGGCCTCGTCGCCAGTGTAATGTGTCACCCGAAGGCTCTAGGCCGCAGCGGGGACACACAGCAATAATGCAACCACACAGTTAATCACTCTCTGTTGGCGCGAAGACCCCGAGCGGTCTTCCGCCGTTTATTTATACCCTCGGGACGAGCCCGCCCCGAGGGGTGCGTGCGTGTATGTGTAAAGCTACATTGTAGGGGAGAGCCCGGATGGCTCTCTACACATATCTTCTCATTTTAAAGTCATTCCCATTGCACAAAAATAAAGTGTGCCTCTCTGCACAGTCCGTTTTAACTTTTCCACTTACTTCTTTAAAAGCAACAAACACCCGCAGACTTGGAATTCTTTCCTTCTGCTCCCTTACTCTCCACACTCCGAGAACCACTTCTCAGGGGGCAAGCAGGCCAGGCTCCAACTAAATAACATCCATCCTCCATTGCCACGCAGGGAGCCCACGACCTTGACAGGGCGGCCAGTGCTTCTGGTGCGAGGCTTCCAGAATAAAATACCAACAATTCCCACTCTAACCTTCGAAAGAGGTGCACCGACACTGGTAGTGTTGCTTTCAAATTAATTTAATTCATGGAACGATGCGGAGACAGAGGGCTCACTGTTCCCAACGTTTCTGCTCACCAGAGCCTTGATCACGGGAGGCAGTCTCTCATTTTTTTGATTTGCCCACGTGGTTTTCCTTTTCAACACGCAAATTCACCCGACTTTGAAAGCATGCAGAATAATGTATTTAGAATGTCCTTATTATTCTGCATGCTTTCAAAGTCGGGTGAATTTTCACTTGCGCACTCTGTTAAAGAATACGGCCTGCGTGTTGAAAAGGAAAACCACGTGGGCAATTCAAAATTCAGAGAGACTGCCTCCCGTGATCAAGGCTCTGGTGAGCAGAAACGTTGGGAACAGTGAGCCCTCTGTCTCCGCATCGTTCCATGAATTAAATTAATTTGAAAGCAACACTACCAGTGTCGGTGCACCTCTTTTGAAGGTTAGAGTGGGAATTGTTGGCATTTTATTCTGGAAGCCTCGCACCAGAAGCACTGGCCGCCCTGTCAAGGTCGTGGGCTCCCTGCGTGGCAATGGAGCATGGATATATATATATTTGTTTTCCGGCGCTCTCCAATGGTGCGAGACCCTGCGACGGAGCCCAGCCTGAATTAATCCACAAATTCTCCCGACAAAGGAAATTGGGTCGCACTCACGGCGATAGATATGTGACTGTGAATGCAATTTATAAAGCGCAAACTCATGCCCGAGGCCTTCTTGGCGCTATCTGACGAGGGAAAAAGTGCAGAAATGATTTAAGAGCATAGTTTCCTTGCAAGAGATCGACTACCACTTAATCTTGTGAGAAAAGCAAGATCTTAAGAGCCTTTCTGAAGATAAGTAAGGAGGGGGCAGTTTTAAGCGTTAGTGATATGCTGTTCCAGAGCACCGCAGTGACCCTAAAGAAGCTCCTTCCACCCCAAGTGGTCCTCCTATAACGGGGGACAGTCAGATTCTTGGCAGAGCCTGAACGGAGAGTCCTTCCTGGGGTACATCAAGTGAGCTTATCCTTGAAGTAATCCGGTCCCGATCCATACAATGATTTGTAGGCCAGACAGAGGGCTTTGAACTTACACCGTTTTCTGACTGGAAGCCAGTGAAGTTTCCTGATGGCTTCTTTATCCGATTCGTATTTTAGTAGTTTGAAAAGAAAGTGTGCTGCTGCATTTTGTAGAGTCAGGAGCCTCTTCATGGGACCTACCGCAAGATTAAGATACTGACTGTTGCAGTAGTCAATCCTCGAGAGTACCAGAGAAATAGTCACCATTTTAAGGAGCTTCGGGGGTAAGAATTTTTCGATCTTCCTTACCATTCTCAGGGAGCAGAAAGAAGCAGAAGTAATTCTGTTTGAGCTTCATCTCATTATCTAGAAGAAAGCCGAGATTCTTCACCTTATTAGTGGGTTCGGTAAGAGGGCCCAGGTTGGAAGGCCACCAGTCCGTTGTCCAAAAAGAGGGGTTATTGCCAAAAATCATAACCTCCGTTTTTAAGGCATTTAATTTCAGGCAGTTTTTGCCCATCCAATTGCTGACATTGCTCATGCACATCCTGAAGGCAGGCATATATGTGTATATTTGATATAGTGCCTAGTGGTATTCGCCATTAGGTCATTATAGTTGGTCTGCTTTTCCATAGATTTAGAGTTTTTTGGTTTGCTAATAACTTTGGCCCCTTTGACACCGTTGGACAAATGTTTTCAAAACTTTCCCAAACAAAGTTCTCCTTTGTGGAAAGTTTGCTTTTTGAGATATTAAGGGTAAAAAATAATTGTATATTTTGGCAGTTTGACTCGCGAGAGTCCCAGGAGTGTCCTGCAAAAGTGTGAAATAAAAATTAGAGCCCTGTAATTGGTCAAGAGGCGTGTTTTCCCTTTGAACCTTCACGGTCTCGCAGGAGTGAGAGGCTCCTGTGAATCTTATAGGAGAGAGCCCTCTGGCTGGCTGTTGGAAAGTTAGAAATGAAATGGACGCCATTACTGTTTACTGTGAAAAATCAGACTAGTTACTGAAATGAAGTAAAAAAGCTATACAAGGGGACAGCAAAAAGGCATGCTGTCACCCTAGATTTATGGAGGATGTGTCTAAGGGATAACTACTGTGTAGATAATAAATGTATATTTTTATTTAAGTAATTTTTACGATCTCGTGGGACACTTGCAGGATTGTGAATAGTAAAGAAGAGTAGATGAGTTCTCAATACACTCTGTTCATAGGAATTCATATTGTGTTCCTTGTTTTTTATTTTTTTATTTTTTATTGAACAGTTGTGATAGTACAGTGAAAGGCCACGAGGCCACATAACAAGGAAATATAGTGGTAAAAGGACAAATGACCATCTTTTACAATTAAAACACATTCTCTGTACATCGCTAAGCGGGGTTGAGATCAATGTCTACTTCAGTGTTACGCAGTTC
The DNA here is from genome assembly GCA_963921515.1 of Calotriton arnoldi. Classification (NCBI taxonomy): domain Eukaryota; kingdom Metazoa; phylum Chordata; class Amphibia; order Caudata; family Salamandridae; genus Calotriton; species Calotriton arnoldi. The sequence goes on along the minus strand of CAWUFW010007436.1, from coordinate 376,006 downwards.
ATCTGTTGGGGATACACATATTTCACAACGTGATACATTCCATTTAGCCCATTTGCGATCCCATTTCTTGGGACAGCCCCTGTGTTTGAAAACATCCTTTTCTGCGATCATCGCAGTGTCCATGTCGTTAGCCCATCTCTGATATGTAGGCAAGTCCCCAGTCCCCCCTACTTGAGCTATATTCCTCTTAGCAAGGACAAATCCCAGTGATGCCCACGTGCGCTCAGTCTGGGTCAGGTCGGTGGCCTCCCATACGTTCAGTAAACAAAGGCGCGGGGAGTAAGTGATGCTTTTCCCGCTTACCCTCCCGAGTGTGGAGGTGATTCTCTCCCAGTACGGCTGGAGGTTTGGGCAGTCCCAGAGTGTGTGGAAAAATGCACCCTCCGCCGCGCACCTCCTGAGGCACCCAGAATACGGCCTACGCCCTATTTTCACCAGTGTATGTGCAGATAGGTAAGTTCTATGTAGGATTTTGAGCTGGACTAACTGTAGCCTCATTGGGATCGCAACTTCCTTGGGGAGGAGAGGGCTTCCTGCCAATCGTCGTCCTCTAAATATCCGAGGTCTGATTCCCACAGTTGCTGGAGGCGTATCAATGGATCCGGTCTATTGTTTATTAATTTGCGATATGTGAGTGATATTGTTTTACGTGACATGGGATCTGTTAGCTATCTATCCTCCAGTGGGGAGGCCTCTGGTAGAGCCTCACCGCTCGCCACAATGGTGGTTATTGCATGACAAATTTGTAAATAGCGGAACGTCTCTGACCCTGCCAGTTGATATTCCGCTTGTAGGTCTCTAAATGGGACCATCTCATTCCGCTTCCACAGGTCCCCGACTGAAGAGATACCAATTAGGTCCCATTTATCGAAGCCCGGGCATCTGCTCAATGTGCCGAGTTGCTCGGACTCCCACAAGGGAGTGATCAGTGTTATTTTTTTGTGCCACCCCAGTGTCTTTGTCGTGCGGTGCCAAAGTACAACTGTTTGGGCTGTAGGGCCAGTGAGGTGTTGGCGTTTGGGGTTGGAATAAAGTGCACGCTGATACCCACCCGGATTCATTATCCATTTGTCCATGCGGTACGCCGGTACGGACAGTGAGGCAAAGACCCACTGATTGATCACTGCGAGCTTTGAGGCCCAGTAATATTGTTTAAGATTCGGCAACGCGATCCCTCCGTCATACCATCCCCTGGTCAGTTTATGGGTCGCGATGCGTGGGTTTTTCCCATCCCATAGAAGAGTTCTGACTTCGCTTTCTACACTGATGAAGTAGGTGTCTGGGACTTTATAAGGGGTGTTTTGCAGTACCTATAAAAATCGAGGCAACGCCAGCATTTTAAACAGCGCTGCCCTGCCCAAGAGAGTGAGGGGCAAAGACCGCCAGTGGAGCACATCGTTGTCGAGCCTATTCAGCGGGGCCTTGAGGTTAATGTCGTAGAATTGGGTGGGATGCTGAGTCACATACATACCAAGGTAGCGAAATCCCTCAGTAGCGACTGTAATGTGGGTGTCTCTGGGCATCCGCGGCAAAGGACCTTGAAGCATACATAGTACTGATTTTGTCTAGTTGATAGTATACCCAGACTGGGCACTAAAAGTGGGGAAGACGTGCAGGATCCTATGGATCGAGGCCGCTGGAGCCGCAACATACAAAAGGACGTCATCAGCATAGAGGGAGATTCTATCCTCATGCTGATCTGTCCACTTGAGCCCCCTGATCATGGGGTCACCCCTAACCCAGGTCGCCAAAGGCTCTAATATCAGGGCAAACATGAGGGGCGACAGGGGGCATCCCTGTCTAGCCCCCCTCTCTAGACGGCATTGTCCGGAAGTGTGTTGGTTGACAACTACTTGGGCCGTTGGTTCTGTGTATAGTAGCCTAACCCGCTTTATAAAATTCGGGCCAAACCCCATACGCTCAAGGAGGGCAAATAGGTAAGGCCACTCGATAGTGTTGAATGCCATTTTTGCGTCTAATGACAGCAGTGCTGCATCCTCTTGAATGGTGTGAATTCTCCCCATCACCCCATGTAGTCTTCGAAGGTTGAGGGCCGTGTTGCGGCCAGACATAAAGCCTGACTGGTCTGGGTGCACTAATTTGCAGATGACAGGGATCAAACGGTTGGCCAATACCTTGGCAAGAATTTTTACTTCGGCAGTTAACAGGGAGATTGGGCGATAGGAGTCACATCTCGTCATAGGTTTACCTGGCTTATGGATGACGACCACTGAGGCCAGCATCAGGTCTTTGGGTAGGGACCCAATTTGATAGCTCTCCAGATACATGGATCGGAGGGCGGGTGTTATCTCGGAAGTCACTAGTTTAAATAATTCTATTGGGAGCCCGTTAGGACCCATGGCTTTCCCCGACTTCATCCCTCATATGGCAATCGCTAATTCCTCCTCCGTGGGATCCCTCTCCAGGGATTCACAATCGTCCGGGGCAAGAGTAGTAACCGGAATAGTGGCCAGAAGGTCCCTGGAATCAGTTAAGGTAGTGCGAGTGGTGGAGGAATATATAGAGGCAAAGTGGGAGGCAAAGGCCTCAGCAATTTGCTGTGGGTCACTCAACAATTCTCCCGCCTCGCTCTCAATTAGGGGTACCCATCTCTGCGCGGTTTCCCGCTTCTCTAACCATGCGAGCAATTTCCCCGTATTGTCACCCAACTCATATATTTTATGCAAGATGGCTCTCTGTTTTGATCTAGCTGTCTCTGTTGCAAGCTGTCGGTAGTCTTGTCTTTTTACACTAAGACTGTGTGCGATTTGTTCGTCATCTGTGGTCGCCACCTCGTCCTCCAGCCCCCGAATCTCTCGTTCCAGAGTCTCCAATCGTGCCCCCAATTCCTTCTTATGTCCCGCCATTAGTGAAAGTGCCTGACCCTTGATAACTGCCCCAAAGGCCCCCCACAGGATCTTGTGGGATTCGACTGTATTTGTGTTCTCAGTAAAGTATTGGTCTACCCCTTTGAGAATTGCGCTCCTTACATGTGGGATCTTCAGACTCCACGGGTTTATAGACAGGGTGATACGGCTATTCTCCTGAGGCAGAGCCAGTTGAACCATGACAGGAGAATGATCAGAAATACCACGTGCCAGGGATCTAGCCTCATTAAAATTAGAGAGGTCATCGGCATGCGTCAGCAAATGGTCAATTCTGGATTGACTACCATGTGCGTTAGAATGGAAAGTAAAGTTACGCCCCATGGGATTAAAATGGAGCCAGAGATCCACAAGGCCAAAAGCTAAGAGAAAGTCCATCAGTGGTGAGGTGGCATGCGGATCTTGGCGAGGAGGACGCCAGTCAATCCGACCATCCACCATCAAGTTAAAATCGCCTCCCAGCACCAGGATACCGACTGGAAGGGTAAGAAGGAGTTTACCCAGATCAGCCAGTGTGGCTTTCTTCAGCGCCGGAGGGATATAAATCGAAAGTACATTTAGGGGTTTCCCCTCCCATGTCCCAGCTATCGCCGCAAATCTACCCTTGTTGTCAACCCAAGTGTTATGTATTATGTATGGACATTGTTTCCGAAGGAGAATGCCGGTCCCTCTTGAACCGGACGTAAAGCCAGCAAGAGCCACCAATCTATAGCCCCAACGATCTAGTGCCTTGCACGTGTTACCAATGAGATGTGTCTCCTTCAACAGGGCGATATTGGGGGCTTGCCTCTTAAGATACTGGAGCACTACCCCTCTCTTTAATTTGTCCCCCAGCCCGTTTACGTTCCATGTGATAATACGGAGCGTTCTCTTCACGTCACGATCTGACATGGAGTATGGAGGTGATTGGGGACGCTGCACGCCCAGGGCACGAGTGTGCATACTAGATGTGGATACAGAGCTGTCGCCGGTTTTGATTGCTTTTGCGTTAATGACGTCCTCTTCCCCACCGCTATCACAACTTGACAACAACAAAAACTAGGTAAACAAACCCCCCTCCCCCAAAATGTCCCTCACCCTCCCCCCTCCCTGCCTCCCTGCATGGCGGGCACTGAACCTCCCGCCACCCCCAACTTGCAGAGTGCCTATCGCCCACCCACAGAATAGTAGGGAACGTGATCCAACCCCACTCCCTAGGGCACATATTGGTACTTCTTTGTTTTCCTTCCCGAATACTCTTTTTATGTTAGACTACTACGACAACATGCTATAAAGAACAAGTAGAGAACAATACCCCACATTAGGTTGCAGTTATGTCCTCGGAGCTGCTAGCAGGGGTACCAAGCGACCTCAGTGTCCGGTTGCAGAAATTCGATGTCAGGTTGACTTGTGTCAGCATAGGCGATGAAAGTTTGGTCTCGACGCTTGTAGACCGTCGTCGCACTCGATTCAGTCCGTTTGCCGCTGTTCCGACGCACTCCTCATCTTCGCGTCGCCCACCAGGGGGGATCCTGCTTGATGGCCCGCCTTGTCTTTGAGTCCAGTACTGTGGTTCTCTTTGTGGTTCCGTTTGCCAACAGTACGCCAGCCGTTGAGCCAATCCCAGGCATCTTCGGGATTGGTGAAAAACCACATTTTCCCTTCGGACTCCACACGCAGTTTTGCCGGGAACAACATGGCATATTTGATTTCTTGGTCCCGCAGGGCATGTTTCACCTCCAGGAAGCTGCGGCGCTGCCTCTGCACCCGCAGCGTAAAGTCTGGGAAAAAGGTTATTTTGCTGTTTTCAAGAATGATCGGCGGGGCCGCCCTCGCTGTATGGAGTATTATGTCTCTTTCTCGGAAATTGAGCACTCTTGCCAGGACGGGCTTAAGCGGTGCGCCGGGTTTAGATCTTCCGCCCGGCACTCTGTGTGCTCTTTCAATAGAGAAATATTTGGACAGTCCCTTAGGCTGAAGATGTTGCAGCACCAGGTCTTCCACAAATAGGTCCACCGCTTGCCCCTCCGCTTGTTCTGGCACCCCTAGGATACGGATATTATTACGTCGCATCCTACCTTTGTAGTCATCGAGCTGACGTTCAAGCATGTCTTGGCCAACTTGGAGATCCGCAACTTGGCGTTTGAGGAGGACGGCGTCGGTTGTTAATTCCTTAGTTGTGGATTCCACCTCCTTGATGCGATCGTTCATGATCCGCATATCAGCCCTGATCAAGGAGACTTTGGAGGTGACGATGTCAATCCTATGTTCTAGGGATGTGCGCACGGTTGTTATTGCCACTAAGATGTCTTGCAGTGTGGGCTCTTGTTGTTCCCCTGTGGATTTTGGGTTAGCTTGTGCAACCTCCTGGCCTTTCTGCCATGCAAATTTGTCCAGCTTTGTTTGGAGCGCATTGCGACCACTCCTGCCGCTCGCCATGGTGTGCTCAGCGCGTAAAATGCTGCCAAAGTAGAGATTGGGGCCGCTTTGGCTGCTCTCCGCCGCCTGCTCGAGGGTCAGTGCCCTGTCCAGGCTGTCAGGTTTCACCAAGCAGGCCTACGCCAGAGGGGAGCACTCTCCAGATTTCAACACTTCAGAGAGGGGGGGAACACTATCCTGTTGCTGGTGCCTCCTGCCGCCACTATGCTTGTCACTCACCGGCAGTCTAGAGTTATATTAGGAGTCTCGCCGCACCTTGATGTTTGCTGTTTATTTTGAAAGGCAAGACCCACGAGAGTCCGAGTGGGAATCCTACTCCGGCCGCCCGAGCTCCGGCGGGACTCCCTCAGGGCACGTTGTACCCCTGGTGTCCGTGGGGGCCAGGGGATCAAGAGAACAAGTTCAAGTTTAGCCAGGAGAGCGCTGCCCCTCCCACCACGAGCGGCCTTTATGCCTACCGCACTCACGGCCTCAACTCCGGAAATCCACCGGGAGATTGCTGATGCGTTCTGCGTCTCACACCACGGGGGCCAGGGTCCGAGGCGAGCACGAGCAGCGTTAACTCCCCAGGGAGCATCCGGACAATGTACGCACCTTCACAGCGCCGCAGTGTGTACTGGTATCTTCAGGCGCCGCGCGCCCACGGTAGAGCGCGGATCCCACTGCGGCTGCCGGCCGCGCTGCATAGTATCAGGGAAACCTTCAAAGTGCGTTGATTTCTGGGGGTCACAGGGGCCAGGCACTCACCAGGGCAGGTATGGATGATTACTTAGGCGCGCCGCCTCCCCGGCAGATGACAGCTTGGATGCCGTGTCACGGCAACAGTGTCTTCACTTTCGGGCGATCGGAGGCCCGTGAGGCGCGCCCTGCGTCTCCTGCGACGGAGGCCCGGGTCTGGATTATACACCGCCGGCACTCACTCAATCTGGATGGCGCTCGGTCCACGAGTTCCTCACGTTTTGGGGGTTAAATGATTGCCTTTGTAGCACATTTTACTTGGGGCATGTTGTCTTTAAAGCGGATTCTCGGGAGTGGTGCGTCGGAGCTAAGCTACCGCGCGACAATTTCCTTCGGCAGTTGGCCACGCCCTAGGTTTCTTGTTTTCGAGAGGAAGTGTGTAAGACAAAAGTACTGTGATGATTAGAAGGTTAATTTCTCTTTTAAAATCTTACTATCTCGCTAGACTCTCTCGAGATCGTGAAAAGTAGAAAGGAGAAGGTGATCTTTGAATACACCGTAGTGTGCACATTTGCTGCTGTAAGAAGGAGTATTACGGGAGATGGTGTTTATCAGAGTCTACAATTTATGCCCATCGGCTTGGTAAGAGTTGTGAGTAGACTACAGTCTCTTCCCACACCCTATTATGCACATCTATTATCAGAGAGAGGGGTGTTAGCCGGGAGGATAGTCCCTCTCCACTCACTCCACCACACCAAGACGTCTCCGGGTAATTCCTGCTCTGAATACATTTTTCATTCATTCATTCATTCATTCATTCATTCAATCACTACTACACACACCCGCCATCTGACAGAGAGGTGTCAGTGGAGAGGCTAATCTCTCTTAACACACTTTACTGTGCACATCCGTCATGTCTGAGAGAGGTCTGACAAGAGAGGCAAGTCCTTCCCCACACACTACTACTCACACCAGTCATCTGAGACAGAGGTCTGAAGGGACAGGCCTGTCATTTTCACACACTACAACATACATCTGTTATCTGAGAAAGAGATCTGAAAGGAAAGGCCTGTCCATCCACACAACCTACTATGCACACCTGTCATTCAAGAGAGGGGTCTCAGCAGAGAGGCCAGTCTCTCCACACACCCTGCCACACACACTTGTCACCTGATAGAGAGGTCTGAAATGAGAGGCATGTCCCTCCCCATACCATACTGTACACATCAGTCATCCAAGAGAGAGGTCTGGAAGGAGACAGCTGTCCCTCTCTACTAACTACTACGCACCCCTGTCATCTCAAAAAGAGGTCTGAGAGGAAAGGGAAGGCCTTCCCCACTCACTATTACACACACTGGTTATTTGAGAGATAGGTCTCAAAGGACCTCTCTCTCATCTCTGTATTAAAGAAAGAACTTCAAGTTCATGTATTTAATACCATCTTTTTAAAACTTTGTTGTGAAGTGTCGGTAAGTGTAGTAATGTTGGTAAACCTATTCCACAGTATGTTTCCAGAGTCAAAAACTGGTGAGGTATAGGTGCGTTAATATAGCTTTTGAGAGGTACATATTATAATGTAGAGAGATGTGAGCAAGGTTTGCAGATTGTGTGGAAAAATAAAGTGTTTCAACTGTATGCACTTGTAAGTAAAGAAGGAAGCATTTCTCAAATTATAACACAAAGAATGTGGAATGTGTTAATACAAGCCCTAGCATTTTTATGAACCTTACTGTACATATACTTTAGCCCTATGAGATGTTTGAGTGGTGATATTGCTATTTCTAGAGTGAAAAACAGAGCTCAGTGTCAGCAAAGGTGTCTCAAGAGGAATATGCTACTTTATAAACTTTTTATGAAATCAGTTCTGATGGCCTTTAATAATTTAAAAATTCCAAACCCTCACTGAGTGAGGGTTTGGAATTTTTCCTTGAGAAAGGAATAACAAGTTAGTGGTACACTAGCTATAAATATGTGATTGTGGGTGAAAGATGTAGAAAACTTTACAGAATATAGTAAATAATGACTGTTATGATTTATTGACTAGTATGTAATATTTACATTTTTTGGTTGTTTTCTCTTTCTGTAGTAGGAAAATGGAAAACAGAAGTTGTGAACAAGTAAACTACCATGTGAGAAAATATATGGAGTAGAAAAAGAAGTCTTGTTCACTTTTCAAAAAACTGGAAATAATTACTCTGTGGATAGTGAGGAAAAAACTATTAAATGGAGAAGTGATAATGTTTGTATTGCATAGGTCAACTTGTTTCTGAGAAAATAATTATCTGCTTACATGAGCAGAAAAAATGATCTTTGTTAAGACAAGCAGAATTATTGTCTTGTTCAGCAGTGAGTACCTTAGCAGGTACAGTGTATCTAGGTTGAAAAGATGTGGAAGCACCCAAAGGGTTCTGTAGTTCAGCAGCACAAGCTAACTCTGCCTGAGCTTGCCTCTCTGAACTCCTTTAAAAAAATTGTATGCAAGAGAAACTTTGCTGAGAGATTTTTGCTAGATGGCCTCAAAACCAAAAAAAAGCCATACCAAAGAATTTTTGCCAGGCTGAGGTGGCTGAGGTGGTGCAGCTACATTAGGCTGCTTACCATAATGTGATGAAGACATTATAAATTAGTAAAGTTGGTAGTTTTGTTTGTTTTATAATTGTTGATATAGTATGTTAATGTAGTTGTTGTAATTTTGTAATGTTGTTAGAGTTTTTTTAATAATAAATACATTTTTACATTACTACTTATTTGTTTGCTTAATAGTTGTTATAGATTTGAATATTATTACAGTAATGTAATGTTGACTAAAACTTACAAGAGGATTGTGAGAGTCGACCAGGAAGTACATCCTCCTTGGAGTCCGTGCAGGGGACTGTGTGTGTTTGACTCCTGTGAGCATCTCATGAGAGTCACAACCTTTTAAAAAAAAAAATTAATATTACAACCACATTTTAATGACTCTCATTTTACAGATTATCATTAAATAATAACTGAACATATGAAAAAGAACTTTAAACAGTAGAATAAAACAAAATATGAAACTCTAGTGAGCATTAACTCACTTAAAAAATTGATTTATAGAATGAAACTTAATACTACATATTAAAAAAACTGATAATTCGCTTTCTGAATTAGAGTTGCGACTTTCATGTAAAAACACATACAAAGGCTTTGAAAAGTATGCCATTACAATATTAATGAACTTGAGAGTTTGCTCTATATCACACGGTTTGCAGACAGTGAAACTCTCATGAGAAATGCACCAAAGAGTATTAAAAAAACATCTGCTTAGAACAATGTACACTCTATGAAACAGTTGTAAAAAATGATTTAATAAATGATGTCATCAGTGATGCCATAAATAATGTCATAGAACAGTCACGAGTGATGTATGTGAGGTCATAAGCAGTGCATGGTGGGAGTGCAAGTTATAGTTAGTGTTGCCAACTATAACTTCATAGTGTCTGTGTTTATTTTGGTTCAAAACGTTAGCATTGCCATTGAGAAATTCACCTAACTATAATGTCACTTTAACCTTTAGTTTTTTTTTTGGGGGGCGTGGCTTGCCGAGCTGCGGAATGGCTGCTCTGTGAGCGAGCTCCGCCGGCCGAGACAACATATTTAACTTATCCGTACAATAAATAGAGACAAAACCTGCCTTTCTCGTTGAATTAGAAGGCGTATGGTATGCGGTGTCTGCCTGAGGAAGTCTGAGCCTTGTCCGATTCCTGGGGTCCGCGTTGTGAGCTCCGGAGTGCGGCGCGGCGGCTGCATGCAGTAGCCGCTGGTGGAAGGTCTGGCCGCTCGAGCTACTTTGGACCGTGGATGCACCGTGGGCCTGTGCGGCCCTGATGTGAACGAGCGGAGCTGGCGGCGATGAGGACACGCTGCGAAAACGTGCTGTGACCGATCCCCGTGCTGAGCCGGATTGCTTGGAGGAGTCCGTCGGAACGACTGTCTGGGCGAGGTGTAGCGGGACCGGCGTGGAGATGTGTTGTGCTTCCCCGCTTCGTGGCAGGCCATTATAGCAGCGCGGGTCTAGGCGGTGGGGGCCTCTGACCCTGACGGGAGGTGCTGTGCAGCGAAGGTACTGTGAGTGGAGCCTGCGCCCGCTGCCGAAATTTGCTGACTGCTGTGTGGTGGCTTGACGGACTATTGCAGGAGGGAGCCTGAGGCGCCATCTTATATGTCGTTAGCGCTGCGGGAGCACTACCGGCAGCACTATAGCATGGTGGGATCGCCCTGAACTGCTGGGAAGTTGCGGAGGGTTGCTGGACGGCCTGGAGCCGTGCCTGACAGCCAGTCCTGTCGATCTGGGTGATCGCTGCACCGCTGCGACATCGGCGGATTGGCCCCCGCCGACTTTCGGTGCCCCGCTGCATGGGCTGACGAGTAGACGCCCAGAAGGTACGCAAACGTCGCGGAGTGGCGGGCAGGCGATTGGGCTGGCGGGGACCTTGCCGGGACATTCTCTGCCCAGAAGGGGCGTGCACCGGGATAGTGGTGTGTCACTTAGACCTGGAGATGATGTCGGCTGATGCTGCTGGCGCATGGAGGTGAGAGCCTAACCGGGCCCTGGCATGGATACCTAGGATTGGACTGAAATAGCCGACAGGTGCACCCTACCAGGCACTGGTCACCCGGGGGCATCGTTAACTCGCGTTTGGCGTGGAAGGATAGCGGTAAAAGTAGAGGAAGGTTGCCTAAGGGGCGGAGAGCGGTGGCTGACGCTGCTTCACCATGGGCAAACAAGATGCCAAGCAGCCCAAGCTAAACTTTGACCAGCGCCGATCCACTAGACAACAGGAGTCGGACACTGAGTTCGCTGCGGGTGGGTCCGCTGAGGGGCAGCGCGATGACCAGGGAGAAGATCTACGAGCTCTCATGCTGGAGATGCGCTCTAGTCTGCGCACAATTGATGCCAAATTAGATACCTTAACGACGCAAATGGAGTCGGTGAAGACACAGGTCGGAGCGCATGAACATAGACTGGATGTCTTGGAAAACAAACATACAGACCTACATGAATCTCAGGTGGAAGTCAAAGATCAAGTGTCTCAAATGGACAGACTCCTTCACGTGATACGCGCCAAGAACGAAGATTTGGAGGCTAGGTCGCGACGCAATAATCTGCGCATCACGGGTGTGCCAGAGACGACTGCGTTCACCAAGATGGAAGTCTATGTGTCGGATTTACTTCGAGACCTGTTCGCTGAGCATTTGTCACCGGTCTTTGCGGTGGAGAGAGCCCACCGTACTCTGGGAGCGAGGCCACCGGTGGGGGCTCCCCCGCGGCCTATACTGGCGAGGATTTTGAACTATCAGGATCGGGATGCGGTGCTGCGGCTGGCCCGGACAAAGGGCACAATCACACACCAAGGGAATCAAATCGCCTTCTACCCGGACTTCACCCCAGCGGTGCAAGCTGCCAGAAGAGAATTTCTGCCGGCTAAGAAACTCCTATTGCAGGCGCAGATTCCTTACTCTCTGCTCTATCCAGCGAAACTCAAAGTCTCCTATGATGGCTCCGCCCATTTCTTCACGGACGCTAAATCCGCTTTGAAATTTGCTAAACATGTGGGCGGCAAGCAGAGCAAGAAAACCCCAGGATCGGTGGACGTTGCGGAGCGGCAGCTAAGTGATAATGACTGAACACTAGACATTAGTAGTAAATGTGTGAAAGTGTTTTCTTTGATATCACTGTGCGCATTTCTGGGAAATGTCCTTTTTTCTAACTGGATGCCGGATTTAGGTTTCCGGTTTCCTTTGTAACACATGTTTGCATTTAATTTTTATGCAGTAATAAGTATTTTCATTATACACAGGCCTGTATTCAACTGGTCTTACCCGTGAACACATCTGCTAGCCTCTTTAGGTATATCGGATGAGATGGTCAGGGACGGGGGGTTGATCGTAACCGCACGTTGGGGGACGGTACTTATTCACTTCATCATACGACCACATGGTATGATTTGTCTGCTGTATTGCAGGTTTAGTCTCTCGCAGTATCTCGGCCACCCTGCCACGGTAGGGAAGTATGCCGGTACTCATGCGTCCCCATGGGAGCTTTCCCTGATATATTTCATTTGGGGGTTTCTAGGTGGGGTAGGGGTTTGCTTCAACCTAATTGGGGGGTTGCTGTGGGCGGGGGGATATGGGTAGAGTTTGTTTTAAGTTTGTTCATGGATGTGTGGCCATGGTTTGAGTATATCGGTGCAAGATGCACAAGCAGAATTTTTAGTCAGATGGGGCGAAGCGATGTCACAGATGCAGACTCACTGATGACCACGAGATCACGGTGAACTGTTTAACGTGGAACATACGAGGCCTTAATGACAGTCGGAAGGCGAGGTTGGTTCATGCATACCTCACAAGACATAATATAGATATATGTTTATTACAGGAGACACACCTCCGTTCCCAACACTCAACAAAACTCAGAAATAGGCGCTGGGGCTCGTCATATATGTCAGTGTACTCGAATTTTTCTAGGGGAGTGGCGGTTCTGGTGAGGCGAGGTATAGACTGGAGGGAAAGAGAGACATACTCAGACCCTGATGGCCGATATGTCATACTCCTGGGGTATTTGGGGGGCACGTTATTGTCAATCACAGCATTGTATGGCCCAAACACGGACTCCCCTGGCTTCTTCCAGGAGATCTGGGCTAGAGTTAAAGCCACAGGGTGTACTACGTCCCTGTGGGGGGGGGACTTTAATGCCATTATCCATGAGGACCTGGATAGACAAGGTACAGCTAGAACACATCACTCCGCAGCCAACAGAGTCTTAAACACTTTACTAGCGGAGGGAGACATGGTAGACATATGGAGACTTCGCAATCCACTGATTAGGGAGGGCACCTGTTTCTCCGAACACCATCGGGCCTGGTCTAGGTTAGACTATTGGCTACTGACCAAAGACGTGGCCAGCTGGGTGGTGGATGTTAGGCACCTGTCACGAACCATATCGGACCACTCCCCATGTCTGCTGACTCTTTCCCTACCCAACACCACACGGACGGCCTTCTCTTGGAGACTGCCACCACAGGCGCTCTTGGACGAGGCATTTAAAGCAGAAATACGTACTGACATTATTGATTATTTCACACTTAACGAGGGTCTGTCGACACTGAGGCTTCACTATGGGAAGCGTTTAAGGTGGTTATTAGAGGTCAGTGTATTTCGAGACAGGCGGGTGTCCTTAAGGCCATTCGGACGACCTTGGGAAATATTGAGACACAGATTAGGGATTTGGAGACGCGTGTGCAAGCGGGGGGAGAGGCTGCCCTTATGGCCGAATTAAAGGCTAAATTGTTAGAATATGAAGAGGAAGCGCAACGGGAGGTGAAATTCCTGGGGAAATATGCGGAAGCCAGAAGATATGGCGAGGGAGATAGACCGGGAGGACGCTGGCTGGTATGCTTCGGGCCCCCGCTCCATGGCCTTTATTCCTGAAGTCAGAAACCCACGGGGTGAAACTGTCAGGGGCTCCCCTAACATCTTACATGAGTTCTCCTCGTTTTATGCCAATCTTTACACTGCTACACAAACTGAGTGCCCGGAGAGTATGCAGGAATTCCTGGATTCAATGGCGCTGGTGTGGTTTAATGACAGACACAGGGAATATATGCACTTGCCGTTCTCAGTGGACGATGTCAAAAGTGTCATCGCAAGCCTACCTCTAGATAAGGCTCCTGGGTCCGATGGTCTAACAACCGCGTTTTACAAAACCTATGCGGAGGAACTGGCGCCCAAACTTCTCGCTGTCTATAGGGAGGCACACGACACAGGCTTGCTTCCTCAGTCAATGCGGGAAGCTATTATTGTTACCCTCTTAAAACCAGGGAAACCTGAAACAGATTTGGACTCATACAGACCACTGTCACTTATCAACGTAGATGTTAAAATTTTGGCAAAACTAATAGCGAACAGGTTACAACCTCTGCTACCCATGATAGCGCTGCCTGACCAATCAGGTTTTATTCCAGGTAGGTCCACCTCACACAATCTTAGGACGGTGTTCTCAGTGTTACATTACTTGCACCCTGATGTTCAGGCGGCGGTGGTCTTTTTAGATGCCACAAAGGCATTCGACTCTCTTGAATGGCCTTACCTCTTCAAGATTTTGTCGCGTATGGGAATCGGCCCCCTTTTTCTTAAATGGATACGATTGTTATACACCGAACCGCTAGCTAGAATACGGGTGAATGATATGCTCTCTGATCCATTCCCTGTAACTAGGGGAACTAGGCAGGGATGCCCGCTGTCCCCTTTATTATTCGCCATCGCTATGGAGCCATTAGCTGCTCGTATAAGGCAACATCATACCGATAAAGGCATAGGATTCGGAGCTAGAAGCCTTTTGATTTCACTCTATGCAGATGACATCACATTGTACATTTTGAATCCTGAGCGCAATCTGGACACAGTGTTACGAGAACTTATCAAATTTGGTGGTCTCTCAGGGGTGACCATTAATTGGTCTAAATCTGTGATATTTCCCCTCACTAATAACACAGAGGCGGTCGCTTCGGAGTTCCCGCTGAGATGGGAAAATGCGGCGGTGAAATACCTCGGAGTCTGGGTTAGCAGGAACCTGCAGGAGTTGTGGAATTTAAACTTTGGAAAGGCCATTTCTTGGCTGGAGGAAAAGGTGGTTTTGTGGGCTAAACTGCCACTCTCGATAGCAGGGAAAATCGCTTTGGTTAAGATGGTGGTGTTACCTAAATTTTTATATTTATTCGTGAATCTCCCGATTATACTCACCCAATCATTTTTCAAAACATTGCGGTCTCTGCTAATAACCTTGGTATGGGCCGGAGGTCAGGCCCGGGTTTCCTGGGAGCTTTTATCCCTGCCGACCAGACAGGGAGGGCTGGGGGCCCCAGACATGAAGCTGTACGCTCTTTGTGCACAGGCGCAGTTCTTGCAGTATTGGGTACATCAGATGCCATTTCAACCTCATGTGGCTGTTGAGAAGGATGCAGTTGCGCCTGTCCCACTCGGGGTGGCAGTGTATCAGTCATTTAAACGCCCAATAGACTGTATAGATACTCCCGAGACTTTGAGATGGGCTTGGGATGGGCTGCGCAGGCGGGCAGGAGCACAGACTCTGTATGCACCTTCAATCCCACTGGTGCAGAACCCCATGCTTCCGAATATCAGGGATGGAATCACTAAAAAGGTAGAGCAGAGGTTGTCACTTCGCACCTTTGCTGACCTCTACCCCGGCGGAGTATTCAGGGACCCGCCCAGAGCGGAGGAAGGTCATCAGGTATCTTTTGGATTGACGTTTTTATATTATAAACTCCGGGCCGCATGTAGGGAGCTCCATGCAGAATTCCCAGCCCAGCCCACCCCACTGGCCGCTCTAGAAAATTTTCTGACCACACCATCGCCAAGAAAACTGATTACCAGACTGTATACTCACATGCAGAATGATGCACCTGTGGCTGTTTCTGCTGCTCGACTTAAGTGGAACACTGAGTTGGTTCCCCCTCTGTCTGATGACCAATGGTTATATTGTTGTGCCCAGATGATGGATTTATCACCCAACTACAAACTCCGGCTAATTCACTTTAAATTTATACATCGTTATTATAGGACGCCGATTAGTTTGTTTAAAATGGGTGTCAGGGAAGATGACTGTTGTTGGAGATGCGGAGAGTGTGAGGCTTCCTTCCTTCATATGGCATGGACCTGTCCGTCACTCGCAGAATATTGGACTCGAATCTTTGAATCCATAAATCAAATTCTGGGCCTGGCGCTGTCCCCATCTCCATTGCTTGGTCTGTTAGGGTTTGTCAGAGATACACATGTCAGGAAACGCAAATTACATGCGCTGTTACTGTTATATGCCAAACGTCAGATAGCTTTATGCTGGGGGAAGAGAAGAAAGCCAACGGTCCGGGATTGGATTCGGGAGGTTACATATGGCCAAACTCAACTTGCTGTGTTCTGGGAATTAATGCCACCGAACTCCAGACCCAAAGACATATGGGAGCCTTTCATTGACTGGGCTCGCGCCAGACCTACTGGTTCTGAGGCTGGTGCAGCTGTTGAGGTTGGGGTTGGGCCTGCATGATTCCTATTCGTAGTGATCATAGCAACATGCCTCTGCTCGGTGCTGGGGGAGAATGATGTGTCTCAAAAATTGTTGGATAGTATAGATAACGCTGTTTCGCCTCTACCACACTATATGTCACTGTACATGAATCATTCGTTTGTTTAACAAGTCACTTGTGTAGCTTTAGTTGTGTATCGCTGAGCCCTCTGTCTTCCATATTTTTTTTTATTTCTTTATCTTGATGACACTGTTTTATCCTATGAACAGAATGTAAAAATGGCCTTTCACACACCACTGTTTGTTTTTTGAACATGATAAGGTTTTTGTATTGTATTATATGTAATTGAAAATCAATAAAAAAAATAAATTAAAAAAAACCTTTAGTTTTTTAAGTGAATATATATATTTCTCAATGACAATGTTAATGTTTTGAACTAAAATAAACACAGACCCTATGCAGTTATAGTTGGCAGCACTAACTATAACTTGCACTGATCACCACTTTCCCCACCGCTGCCCCGTTGGGATCCAGGATCCTGGCGGTGGTCTTGCATCGGGCTTGTGGCGGTCTGACCACCAACCTCGTAATCAGGTGGTCGGACTGCTGAGGAGGTGGCGGTAGAACCGTCACCGCGTGTATGGCCGTCTTGAGACTACCGTACTCGTAATCAGGCCCTTAATGAATAACATGTTTACTTATAGGGGTTTTCAGCCAGACTTCATCCATTACCCTCCGGTTGTGTCAATCTAATTTTTCTTCCACCTATTCCAGCATGCATCAAGGAGCAATGTGCCAGTCCACTTCAGCCATTGACTGACTTCACTATGAGTTATGGCATGCTGATCTTTCACAAGGAGCACATCAGCACACAAAGTAGTTTCCTTGAGTGCCAGGAACTACTATGGCAAACTGTGTTTTTAAGACCAAAAAACATTTTTGCCTTTAGTCAATGTATTGTTTTTTAGATTGATGAGGGCCCAGCAGCTTCTCAAACAAAAAAGATTTGCAAAAACCACGACAAAAACAAAACATTCCAGATCTCCCTGTTTTGTGGCAAGATAGAGAGAGTACATTACCGACTTTACCCAGCAGAGTTTTGTTCCGGAGAGGCAGCTGAATTTCATAATCTCCCTGGTAACTGGTGGAAAATTTAATGTTGAGTTTTTAACAAATATGTCCTCAGTTTATAGCAATATTAATAGCCCCCTAGTAAAAAACAACCTTCCCATCTTTGTCTGATGTTACCTATATCAACATGCTAAAGGCAACCATCTCAATCACAAAGAGAAGAAATTGAGAGGAAACAAATGGATGGAAGTTTAAAACAATACTTGATGGCACAGTCCAGCCCTGTTAAATTGCAATGGACATTTGTTTAAGGTGTGTAGAAAACTTTAAGGGCCCAACTTACAAAACTATGTGTACGTGCAAGGTTAGCATTATGCACACAAATAAAAATGTTATGAGTGTAAAAGCAATTTTGATATTTAAATTATGAGTGTAAAAGCAATTTTGATATTTGCAAAGGGAGGTATTAGATTAGTGAAGGATTTACTGACATGAACTGTATCTTAGGAGTAAATTGGAAGGCAGTGGGTGGCAAGTGGTTGTTCTAGGGCTGATTTGACCTGAACGTTTGTATATACTCACAAACCTACACAACAGTGTGAATTTAAAAACTTTCCTCTGACTCGCTCCCAACCTCGAAAGGTTCCCAGATTCCCAATTTAGTAAAAGCTATAGATGTACTCCTGTTAAAGCAAACTAGAGGTTTCCCCACTCAGAATAATATTTTGTCTGTAGAGAAAATTAAGAAACAATACTGATGCCTTGACATTTCCTCATGCACAATTCCGCACTCACATGTAAGCAAACATTCAGAAACACCTCCCATCAGTCCCAACTGCAGATTCAGAAATATATTCTAGAAGTACACATGGACAGCTGCGACTATGGTAGGTTTGCAGGCATACATTTGAAACCCTTTCTGAATTGCAAAAATGAGAAAATGTAAACCCAGCAGAGGTGTTAGATTTAGTCACTTTTTGAAGGTTGAGCCTACTGTGATCTCTGCTGGTTGTTCTGCACTATAACTATGCATAAAAGGCAATTTATTGCATTTTCTTATGCCATCGGCTACGAGGAATGAGGAAGACCATGAAAAACGTGATTTAGTTTTCAGACTGTTGTTCTTTATCCCACTTTCACCCTAAACCTCCACTAACCTAGTAAAGGTAATTGCTAGTACCGGCAATGCAAAGATTGTGAGAAACTAAAAATATCCTATGTTTGGTTTTAATCAACCAACAATGGACCCGCTTACAAGTAGTTTGTAGCAGAACGCCTGGGTGGGATTCCACTCCACACAATTATATGTTAACTGCTGTTACCACACCCATATTTCTTTGGTGATGAAACAACGGAGCAGACTTTATACCAGAAAAATGTATTTGGGAAAGCAATGCATTGCATCATGGGCACATTTCCCAGCCACCGCAAGACCACAAGACAAAGCATGGGGAGAGTACCTAATGCTCATTATAAGGTAGTCATTTCTCTCAAGCATCTCTTTTGTTTACATTTAATTTGCAGGCACATATAACATTTTTTCCTTGTAGCCATTGTGAAAACAGGGTGTTATGTAGGTGTCTTAACAATAGCTTGCCTTATACTGCATAACATACACTCCAAATATTTTATCTCATTCTTATTATCCTCGTTTTCTTCCATTTTCTGTTGTCATGGTGAGGTCATTCTGGTCACCATTCATTCTGGATTGGCGGCTCCTTTAGACTCAGGGCCTTGGTCACAGTGTACACGTCATATGTAGGTCCTGCAACAAAAGGTGCCATCCAGCTTTTCAATCACCAGTACTGAAAGACAGTGGCAGCTTGTGACATTTGAAAGTGGTAGGGTGCAAAAGTTTGGTATGACTTTTGTGTAGTGAGCGATCCGGGCAAGCTTAATGGACAAACGTGGGGTCCAGGCTGGATCCTCCTCCAGAGAAAGAAATTGAAAAAAAGATTGCCAAATGGCGCATTTTAAAGCAAATTGATATAATGATAAAGCAAGGCTTATAAAGCATCTGGAACATATAGTTTTGAAATATTAAACACATAAAAAACTGCCCTATATCTTACTGCATTAATATGTTCAACAGTTACTGTAATGTGCAAATTGTACAATGCGACAACTTCAGCCTTTTAAAGTGTGTGCTTGCCCATTGTCTTGCACTGCATGCGGCGTCAACTTTGGATAAAAATGCTCTAACCAGGCTTCAGTAGGACCCACTGCTGCTGATTGCAATCAGTCATATAGAAGTATGTGAAGACAGGTCTTTAAGTGGGATGAAAAATGTGTTGACTGTCTAAAAGGGAACACATAAAATAAATTTCTGTGATTCCCATAGTGTGCTACCCGACCAGTATTTTGGTTTCTCTTCGAGATGTATTTGCATCCAGATATATAACACAACAACTGACCTACACCTAAAACCTGTCAGTACGTTTAGCTTTGTCAATGGTTGTTAGCTGTTTAACATAAATGAGTAACAACAAGAATTTGTTTTGAATAATTAACCTTCGAAATGTGTCAGTTCTGAAATTTCAATAGTATTGAGGCATGTGGAAGGACTTTTGGCCTTCAGTTAGATAAATAAATCCTTTTTCTTGGCACATCTCGTCCATCTATCTGCACATCTTCAACCACCTCTCTTTCCTCTTCAGCACCCTCTTTTCACTCTTCCACAAATACACTTCCCCGCATCTCCCTCACTTCACCATTTCCAAACATACACTACACTTACTTAAATTTAAGCAATTTATTTACTTTTGCACTGTAAATATTTTGCCATCTGTGCACCCCCTTCACACACATTTTCACAAAGTTGCAATGACAACTGGAATACATGACCACTGTTCTGTATGTATCACACACACAAGAGGGGGAGGAGGTGAAACTCCTACTTCGACCTCCTCTCCAGCTAACTACTCACACAAAGAAAAGTTGGAGTGAAAGAATAGCTTAAAGAGTATTTTTATGCAAAGTCAATATGTTGGAAAAACTGCCCTCACCCACAAATTTGTGGCATGCTTCATCATTAGGCTGCTAGACACACCCCTATGCAGACCAATGCATGGTGTGGAGCAATAGGGTGGGGAAAACAATAAAAACACAAAGAAGAGTAGGGATCAAGAAAATAAGTGCAGAAATCAGATGTTAAAACTAATTCAGGGACATCCAATTCCCTATTTTATTCCCGGACTCCCTGGCCATGATTAAAATGGCATAGAACACCACAGGATGGTGGTGAATAGGGTAGATTATGAACCATTCACCCCTCCTATCTGCATATGAGTCGATATGTTTCAGCCGATTCTTGTGTCTTCCTCAGCTTTCATCAGGACTAATAGATCCCCGTAATCATATCCTCCTTTCCTACCTTCATAAGAGGATCGAGGACTGATCCTGTATTCACATATCGGTCATTTATTCACACATCGGAAAAAAATCTGCAAGGATGAAAATATGGCCAAGTGAAAGAAATTTGTGCAAAACGTATTCATAGATGTGCAAAATGTTTAAAGAAACATACCGCTTTGCCCCTCTGAACGAAATCAGTGCGTACGGATAATTATACTCTTTCATTCAATCACCGTATATCAGGACAATGCCTTCACATAACGTCAATCAATTATGTAAGCTTAAAATTCTTTTAATTAAAATCATTACTCGGAGATTTCACCATCTGCCCCTAGCATCCCTCTGGGCATTTCGTATATCCCAGAGAAATGAACCCAGTAAATCGTACCGAGTTTCACGGCAGTTTGTGCTCGAAAAAGCATTGGAGCGAAGACGGCTCCCTGTAGTCACACACTAGTTATAGAACAAGACATGAGAGGTTTAGAGAAAGACACACAAATATCTCCTGTGCGAGTCCTTCCACATACAATATAAACGCATTCATTGTACACTCTCCATCCACCTAGAGACATCCATGGATCTATCCGTATCTGATCGTACCACGCGAAATCTTGTGTAAAAATGACTGCTGGGATGTCATGCCCATGCTTCGAGATTAAACGGAGCTATCTCATAGCATCCATTCTGCCTAAGCCCCCAAATATTCCCCGTTTACTTCATCAAGGTGAGTCCGTCTCAGATACTGACACTGTATGCTCTGCAAAGAGGCCAACCCATTGACAGGAACTTTGCTTTGGCTTCAGTGTCAGTATCAGAGCTCTCATATCAAAGCCCCTCATAAACACCTGCACAACTCAAAGTGTTCACGGAAAAAAATACAGAAAGAAACACAACATGATTAAATAGCTAACTCTTGAGGGAGGCAAGATTAAGTCAAACTTGAAGTAAGAGAGGAACTAGATCGCTGACATGCAGTGCCTTAACGTTTATAGCACTCATTGTTCGTAAATCAATCCATGTTTTTAGGCATTAATTTTGTTAAGGGCACAAAGATAGGGCAAGTTTTAATGTCATACAGCAGGTAACTGTCTATGGTAAGCACATTTCTCTTGCTATGCGTTTGACTCAAATATTTGGATCAGCTTCACAAGGGAACAAGAACCCTAGCCTGCTCGTCTTTTGTATCCATTTAGCGGGGGAACCTATGCAGCAGCTCCACTTCTAGCAGGGCCAGCGATGTGCAGCCAGAGTCTGGGGTGTCACAGTGGGGGAAGTTAGCATGGCGAGGGTTCCCAGCACAATATGTATAACAGAAGATTAGCATTCTAACACTTACCATTACCAAAAACAAGGCACTAAGGGGCACATGCATCACGGTATTTTGCAATCCCAAACAGTGTGATTCGCAAAAATTTGCAGTTTGCGATAGCAAAATGGCCTTTTGCAATGCATAAAAGTTTTTGAGATTCACAATTTAGGTAATCGCAATTCCTTGCGATTACCTAAATTGAGAATGCAAATAGGGAATTGCAATTTGCGATTCCCTAATGCATATGCAAGAAGCCTTTCCTAAATGCGAACTGTGCATTTAGGAAACGCTAATTAGCATCAACTTCAAGTTGATGCTAATATGTGCATACTTTGAAAAATGCACAAAACTGCATTTTTCAAAGTGCCATGTGGCGCACACATGCCCCTAAGGCATGTGTGTGCCTTACATATGCACCTGTTTTTTGTTAGGGGCGCCTCAGGGGGGCCTTAGGCCCCCGGGCACCCTTGCCTTTGCATTGCCTAATTTGCGATTACCAATTAGGTAATCACAATTTAGGCAATACAAGACCATTCCCACCTATGGGCCTTGAGGCCCATAGGAAAGAATGGAGTCGCAATAGCAAATAGCGATTCCCTAATTGCATTTGCGATTCTTAAGGAATCGCAATTAGAGAATCGCTATTTGCAGCCTGTTTTGATGCATTGGATTTTGCAATTACCAAATAGCGATTACTTAAAAATTGCTATTTGGTAATCGCAAAATGAAACTTTCATGCATGTGCCCCTAAAACACTCATGCTTGCATCCACTCCAATGTGTGACAAATGGGAAAGGGTGGGATCTATGCCTGCGAATGATGGACGGCTGCTCTCATGCAGGGACGGAGACTTCAACACCTGAAACTATGACTCTGAAAGCGTCACTGGCCTACAGTGGATACTGCCATAGACTACAATGGCAATGATTCATTATGAAGGGCTTTAGAACAGTAAGCCCTGCGTCATGTGTCACAGTGCAGAAAGTTGATTACTGCCTGGCTTCCGTCTCCAGCTTCAGAGCAAGGTGGGGCAGGCAACCTGTGACACACAGCCTAGACTTAAATACATCAATTTGTTTAGCGATACGATCGTATTTCTAAATAAATCAATCTTTTTAATATTTGTACAGGAACGTGAAGGAATATCCAGGGGGGGGCGAAGCCCCAAAGCCCTAATGGAGAGTCTGCCCCTGCTGAAAGAACCCACCTAGATGATGATGAGGCTCAGGAAAGTTTCTCTCTTTGCCCCTAACTGCTCTCTTGGATTAATCTCAGGGTACTTTAGCCCAGGAAGTGGTACTGGGGCAGCTTCTATCTCTGTCAAAAATGAACTGTAGGTGGCAGCCAGGGATGTAAGTACCGGGTGCTAGTGGGGCTTGCTCAGTCTGTATTTTTATTTGCCTCTTGTCCCATATATCACAGATCACTTGCCTCTAGTAATTTTTGCAATTTATGTCTTCAATAGACATCAATGTATAGTTTGCAGAAGTTGAGTGAGGCACAGAGTTGACTCAAGAGTCCTGCCCTGGTCTGCCATGCTTTGACCAGGGTGAGGGGCAATGTGAGGGGAGGGCTCTGAGGCCCAGCAGCCAGATGCTTCTGAAACATAAAACTGCTTCAGGCATAGGCTGAGGTGAGGGGAACAGGAGGGGGTGCTGCAGTGAGTAATCATTGTCTTCTGAGCACTACTGAGTCCACGGTGGCTGCACCTTTGCTGTTACTGCGCCTATGCATGCTTCAGTCTGCACAGCCACAGCACAGGTCTGCACTGGAGTCTGGAAAGTAAGGTCAAGCTCATCCATGCACTGCTGCTTTCTGATGCTGCTGCTGCACTGCATTAGCAAGACTGAAAAGTGGCACACTGCTCCCACACCCCACCTGGTCCTCTGTCTGCCAATGCCACTAGACCAGGAGATGGCAACCCGACCCTGCCTACCATGATGGCCGCACAGTGGACAGACACCATTATAAAACCGATTACAGACAGTGCAGTCTGTGTTTTTTTAGTTTAAAATGTTACAGTTTAAACTTACATTTTCACCTAAATATTATTTCACGTTCCATTTTATATTCTAAAAACCACTGAAATTCACCGGTTATAATTAACTCAAGGACCTCTATAACTCACACTCATGCCATGCACAGTGTTGTCATCAATGATGTCATTTGAGATGTCATCAGTGATGTTATCAATGATGTGCTAGAACATGTCATGAGTGATGTAATCTTTGAGGTCATAAGCAGTCCGTGGCGAGGGGCAAGTAAATGTTCCTTGAGTTAACTATAACCAGTGGATTTCAGTGATTTTTAGAGTTTGAAATGTATCGTTTTAACTGACATTTTTACCTAAATTTAACGTCATTTTAACCTTTGTTTTTTTCTGTGAATTTCTGGAGTTTTTTCAAATAAAAGTAATATTATGATATCATACCTAAGTAGGCTTACCCTGCGGCCAGGCCCTGCACCCATCCCCCCCTTGCTGGTCAACCCCCCTCGTTCACACAACCTACAGACACCCACTGAACTTTATTTGGGGGGGGCTTATCCCAAAGTAATCTTATGGTCATTTTGAGGAGATTTTGCTGTACTCTCGCAAATTTCTGTACTGAGTACAGTAAGAGTACAGCAAGTCTGCGGTGACACTGTTTATTTTTACCTGGACCCCAAGGAGTGACCCTCAGGGCCAGGGGGCATAGTACCCCTACACAGCCTCCTTATATGTTGTTTTGATTTTATATCAGTACTTGGGGACCGAGTCTCCGAGTCCTAAAATGCGGACTGCAACATTTCTCTTATTGGTGCCAGCCAATCACAGCCCTTAGCTCCACAGACTGGTTTTGGCTCAGTGGATCCAGCCTTCATTTGCCATTCAGAACTTTGTTACATCCTCTGTACTACCTCTGTACTTCCTCGACACTCTCTCTGTTCTCTATCGGTAGTACATCGTTGCTAGATATCTAAACATTTTGAAGCTTAATTTCTCTAAAACAGCTGAATGAATTTACACCAAATCACAAAAAGCACACTTTCTGCCGAATTTTGTGTAATTCCGTTTAGCTGTTTTGGCAGTAGAGTAGTCTAAAGTTCCAATGGGAAACTGCATGGGGAAAACAAGTTTTGGGACTCCCCTTTTTCTCAGCTCCTGTCTGACGGATCACCCCAAAACTTTCCAGGAAAGAGCCCGGGTATATGATACTTTAAAGTTTTGTGAACATTTGTCAAAGGGCACCAAAGTTATTAGCAAATCAATATATGAATTTCCTATGGAAACATGGTCCTCACTACAGCTACTCTATGTCATAGCTCTTTTTCCCTAACTGTGACATAAATAATTAAATTGGGTCTTGGGGGATGGAGTCCCTAGGGCTGAAAATGGCTCAGAGAGAGGGGCCGCACACCAACTCCCTTTAATTAAACAATGCGACCCTGGGCTGCCATTTTTGTTTTTTTGCTACAACCCTTTGGGAGTCCTGGGAGATCACGGCAGAAACCGCTATTTTTTTTTACATTTTTACCCAGGAGGTGGGGGGGCCCTCTGGGTCCCCTCATGGGGCCTAAGGGGACAGGGTATTCCTACCCTGCCCCCTTATATTATTTTCTTTTGCACAAGTTCAGACAGGGTGATTAAATCCCTGAGTCCTGTAATGGCTGCCAGCAACATTTTTCTCCTGTTGCTGACAGTCAATCAGAGCACTCGCTCCCACAGAAATTTGACTCTCACAGCAGCAAGATAGCCCAAGGGAAAAAAAAGCTCCCGGGGCCAATCAGGACGCTCTATTTTTAAACTGGGTCCCCCACACGACTCTCAAGAGCCCTTACGTACCCAACCATCCAGATATCTAAATATATTTGTACCTTAATTTCTCAAAAACTACTGTATGAATTTACACTAAATCACAAAAACCACAATATGAAGACCAAGATCTAGGGCCACATGCATCAAGATTTTTTCCGGTCGCAAACGGGCCGATTCCCAGAAAAAGGCCTTTTCCGATGCCTGTACCTGTTTGCATTCCCAATATAGGGCATCGCAATTTATTCTGATTACCTAAATTGCCAATGCGTTTAGGGAATCGCAAATTGCGATTCCCTATTTGAGATGCATCAAGCCTTTCCTAAATGCGACTTTGCATTTAGGAAACGCTAATTACCATTAACTTAAAGTTGATGGTAATTTGCAAATTCTTTGAAAAATGCACAAAAGTGCATTTTTCAAAGTGACATGTGGAGCACACACATGCCCTTAGAGCATGTGTGTGCACCACATGTGCACACTTACCTTTTGGGGGGGTGCATCGGGGGGCCTTAGGCCCCCTGACACCCTTATAATTGCATTCGCAATTTGCGATTACCAATCTGGTAATCGCAATTTGCGAATGCATTCCCATTCATTCCTATGGGCCCATAGGAATGAATGGAGTCACATTACCTAATAGCGATTCGCAATTTGCAAATTGCTATAGGTAATGTGTAGGAATCGCAATTAATTTTGCGATTCCTACATGCATAAGGAATTGCGATTTCTAAATAGCGATTTCTTAAAAATTGCTATTTAGGAATCGCAATTACTTATGTTGATGCTTGTGCCCCCTAGTTCCCTGCCAAATCTGGTGTAATTCCGTTCAGCAGTTTTTGCAGTAGCGTTGCTAACAGTAGTCTATGGAAAATTGCATGGGATTTTGCCTTTTGGGACCCCTTTTTTCTCAGCCCCCGCTTGACGGATCACCCAAAAACTTTCCATACTCAAACTAGACATAAAAGAGCACTTTTTTTGGAAAGTTTGTGGAGATTTGTCAGACAGTACCATGTCAAAGTTATCAAAAACACATTTCCTATGGAAACGCTGACCTAACTATAACAACCCAATGGGGACTGCCTTGGGTATATATATATATATATATATATATATATATATATATATATATATATATATATATATATATATATATATATATATATACATATATATTATATATATATATATATTCACTGAAAAAACCATAGGTTTCAGGGACGTTATAGTTAGAAATTAGCATTTAAAAAACCTTAGAAATTCACTGAAAAACCATAGGTTTTGGGGACAGTTATAGTTAGTTGGACATTTCACTCGTACAAAACCAGAGAAATTCCCCCGTTATAGTTAGTTCAGCTAACTATAACTCGCGCCCCCGCAATGCACTGCTGATGACGTCACATATTACATCACTCATGACATGGTCAGTGACATCACTCATGACATCACTGATGACATCACTGATGGCATCATCCAGTGACTGTGTGTTTCTGTAAAGTTTAAATATGTTTAATATATAAAGGGAAAGGCGTATTGAAGAATGAGTGGGTGTATAAGTGTCTGAATGGATGATTTAGTAGGTGCGTGACTGACTCTATAAGTGAGTGATTAAACGTATCTTACTGAATGCATGGGTTAGTGACTAAACTGTGTGAATGTCTGTGTCCGTCTGTCTGTTGGTGTGTAAGCGGCTGCATGGGTTTGCGAATAGCTACATGAGTGTCTATATGGGTTATTGATTGGTTGTCTGAGTATCTGTATGGGTGCCTGAGTGTTTGTGTGGGTGGGGTGTGTGTGACTCTGTGCATAGATGTGTGAGTGGGTGATTCACTGGGTGCATGGTTTGAAGAGTGCATCTGTGATGGACTGTATGGGTGGGTGAGTGTGTGTATGGGTGTGTTAGTGAGTGAATGTATATCTCAGTGGTACATGTGTGAGTAACTACATATGTGAAAGGCAGTATATATGTGTGTTGGAGTATATAAATGGCTATAAGTGAGAGTGTGTGATTGTGAGAGTGGCTGTATGGATGAGTGTGTGCTTGTATCAGTGATTGTATAAGAGCGTAAGAATGTGCTAGGATTTGTATGAGTAAGTGAGCTGGTGTGTGTATAACTGTTTGGTGAGTAAATGGCAGTGTGATTAATTATTTGCATGACTGACTAGGTGTGTGAGTACCTCTATGGATGAGTGGCGGTGTGTGAGTGTCTACTGTCTATATAGGTGTATGAGTGCATATGATAGTCCTGTACTGAGTGACCGTAAGTATGAGTGACTGTACGGGTGAGTGAGTGGATGTGTGTGTAGACCTAAGAATCAGTGAGTGGGTATGTAGTTATTGGTGTTGGAGTGTCTATGGTTTTGAGAATGGCAGTCTGTAATTTAGAGTGGGTGTATCAAAGGTTATATTAGGGTGTGAGAAGATGCATCAAATTATCACATGGATGATGTCATCAGTGATGTCATCAGTGATGTCACTGACCATGTCATGAGTGATGTAATATGTGACGTCATCAGCAGTGCATTGTGGGGCGCGAGTTATAGTTAGCTGAACTAACTATAACGGGGAATTTCTCTTGTTTTGTATGAGTGAAATGTCCAACTAACTATAACTGTCCCTAAAACCTATGGTTTTTTCAGTGAATTTCTAAGGTTTTTAAATGCTAATTTCTAACTATAACGTCCCTGAAACCTATGGTTTTTCAGTGAATTTCAAAGGTTTTTAAATGCTAATTTCTAACTATGCCTACAAAGGTAGGACATGTGAAGAAAGAGGAAGAAAAGCGCACAAAGAAGCAAGACAAATGCAGAAAGAGGCAACAGAAGTCCAGAAAGACGAAGAAAAGTGCAAGAAGAAGCAAGAGATGTGCAGAAAGAACCAACAGAGGAGCATAAAGTCCTCCTGTGCCCCCAACTTTTGCTGATGGGTACTGGTGGTAACTGACTCTGACTAACCGGCCCTAGAGCCAGTGCTATGCTAAAAGACACTTAGAATACAGTGAAAACACCTGCATACACTAGGGAACACTATGCGTTGGGGTACCCCAGTGATTAGCATGACCTCCTCTGTATTTGCCATGAGTTAGTGCCTGGGTCATTGGATGAGTACATGGGTACTGACTGGATGATTAGAGTACTGCAAGGAGAGTGGATGGTGAATTTATAAACGCTTGTGTTTTGGCGGAGTGATTGGATAAGGACATGGAACTGGTTGGGTGATTGGAGGAGTGCATGGGTAGTGACAAGGAGATGGCTGGACTGCATCAGTAGTCCTCAGGGGATTGTAGCAGTGCATGTGTTAGTGCCTGCGTCATTGCATGAATACATGGGTAGTGACTGGATGATTAGAGTACTGCAAGGAGAGTGCATGGTGAATTTATAAGTGCTTGTGTTTTGGCGGAGTGATTGGATAAGTACATGGTGCTCACTGGGTGATTGGAGGAGTGCATGGGTAGTGACAGGGCGATGGCTGGACTGCATCAGTAGCTCAGGGTATTGTAGCAGTGCATGAGTTAGTGCATGGGTCATTGCATGAGTGCATGGGTACTGACTGGATGATTAGAGTAATGCAAGGAGAGTGCATGGTGAATGTATAAGTGCTTGGGTTTTGGCGGAGTGATTGGATAAGTACATGGTGCTCGCTGGGTGATAGGAGGAGTGCATGGGTAGTGACAGGGCAATGGCTGGACTGCATCAGTAGTGCTCAGAGTATTGTAGCAGTGCATGAGTTAGTGCATGGGTCATTGCATGAGTGCATGGGTACTGACTGGATGATTAGAGTACTGCAAGGAGAGTGCATGGTGAATCTATAAGTGCTTGGGTTTTGGCGGAGTGATTGGATAAGTACATGGTGCTGGCTGGGTGATTGGAGGAGTGCATGGGTAGTGACAAAGAGATGGCTGGGCTGCATCAGTAGTGCTCAGGGGATTGTAGCAGTGCATGTGTTAGTGCCTGGGTCATTGCATGAGTACATGGGTAGTGACTGGATTATTAGAGTACTGCAAGGAGAGTGCATGGTGAATTTATAAGTGCTTGTGTTTTGGCGGAGTGATTGGATAAGTAAATGGTGCTCGCTGGGTGATCGGAGGAGTGCATGGGTAGTGACAGGGCGATGGCTGGACTGCATCAGTAGTGCTCAGGGTATTGTAGCAGTGCATGAGTTAGTGCATGGGTCATTGCATGAGTGCATGGGTACTGACTGGATGATTAGAGTTATGCAAGGAGAGTGCATGGGGAATCTATAAGTGCTTGGGTTTTGGTGGAGTGATTGGATAAGTACATGGTGCTCGCTGGGTGATAGGAGGAGTGCATGGGTAGTGACAGGGCGATGGCTGGACTGCATCAGTAGGGCTCAGAGTATTGTAGCAGTGCATGAGTTAGTGCATGGGTCATTGCATGAGTGCATGGGTACTAACTGGATGATTAGAATACTGCAAGGAGAGTGCATGGTGAATTAATAAGTGATTGGGTTTTGGCGGAGTGATTGGATAAGTACACACATGTCACATCATGCCCGCCCCCTCCCTTCATCACTGTGCAAACGCGCCCCCTGGCGGGTTTTAAGTTGGGGGATTAATTCCCCATGAATCCTGAGGGTCCCTGGGGGCCAACTAGCCCACCAGGTACCTCCAGTAAGCACCACAGAGCTGCATTGCAGAGAGGTGGTCCAAGGCCACTCCCCTCTTTACACCTCTCTGCAACGCAGCTCTGTGGCGCTTACTGGAGGTACCTAGTGGGCTAGTTGGACCCAAGGCACCCTCAGGATTCAAGGGACTTAATCCCCAACTTACAACGCGCCAGAGGGCCTGTTTGCACAGTGGTGAAGGGAGCGGGTGGGGCCTGATGTGACAAGTGTGCAAAAGCGCCCATGGCGCGTTTTAAGTTGGGAGATTAAGTCCCCTTGAATCCTGAGGGTCCCTAAGGCCCAACTAGCCCACCAGGTACGTCCAATAAGCACCACAGAGCTGCGTTGCAGAGAGGTGGTCCGAGACCACGCCCCTTTTTACACCTCTCTGCAACGCAACACTGTTGCACTTACTGAAGGTACCTGGTGGGCTAGTTGGCCCCCAGGGACCCTCAGGACACAAGGGGACTTAATCCCCCAACTTAAAACGCACCACGGAGCGCGTTTGCACACTTGTCACATCAGGCCCCACCCCCTCCCTTCACCACTGTGCAAACACGCCCCGTGGTGCGTTTTAAGTTGGGGGATTAAGTCCCCTTGAATCCTGAGGGTCCCTGGAGTCCAACTAGCCCACCAGGTACCTCCAGTAAGCGCCACAGAGCTGCGTTGCAGAGAGGTGTAAAAAGGAGCGTGGCCTGGACCACCTCTCTGCAATGCAGCCATGTGGCGCTTACTGGAGGTACCTGGTGGGCTAGTTGGCCCCCAGGGACCCCCAGTATTGAAGGGGAATTCATTCCCCAATTTAAAACGCGCCACAGGGCGCGTTTGCAGAGTGTTGCTGGGAGGGGGCGGGGCCTCTGACACAATCGCTCTTTTTTTTTGTTTTTTTAGAAGGGGGTCTGTGTGGCCCCCCTTCTTTTCCCTTTTTTTGGGCCTGACCCCTTTTTTAATAAAAAAAAAAAATGAATGGGAAGGGGGCCGCGTGGGCCCCCCTCCCGTGGCAAATTCCGGCCCCGGGGACCCCATCCCCCGGGGCATGGTCAGATTTTGTTTTCTTTTTTTTATGGAGGGGGGCTGCGTGGCCCCCATCCTGAGGCCTCTACTGGCCCCGGGGACCCCATCCCCCGGGGCCGGCGTTTATTTTTATTTAATTTTTAATTTTGGGGAGGGGGGCCGCGTGGCCCCGCTCACGGGCCACTCCTTGCCCCGGGGACCCCATCTCCCGGGGCTGGCCCTCTCAGTTGGGGACCGTGGGGGGAGCCCCAATGCCCCCACAGTCCCGCCGGCTTCCCGCCTCCTGCGGGAGCCGGCATTGCTTTTCCACATGGGGAGCTGCTGACATGCAGCTCCCCTTGTGGAAAAGCAATCTGCTTTGCTTCATTGAAGCAAGAGCAGGTTTCCCTGCTCTCGCTTCAATGAAGCAAAGCAGTTTGAAATGACAGGGCGGGAGCCACGAGGCTCCCGCCCTGTCATTGCAAACAGCAGTGTCCCGGGGGCGAGCACCCCGGGACACTGCAGGAGACGGCCTTGGGGGGTGGCAGTCCCCAGGGCCATGGAGGGCTTCAGGAGGGGGGCTGCGCGGCCCCCCTCCCTTCAATTGCAAAGCCCCGGGGAGGTGGTGGTCCCCGGGGTTCGGGGGTCCGTAACGGACCTCCAAATTAGCATTTTAGTGCCCCTGGGAGGTGGCGGTCCCCGGGGCGTGTGGGGGGGGCTCGAGCCCCCCCACACAGGTATATATATTTTTTTTAAAAGAAGCCCCGGGGGGTGGCGGTCCCCGGGGCTGCGGGGGGGCCGTGTGCCCCCTGCAAATAATTAATGAAAGCCCCGGGGGGTGGCGGTCCCCGGGGCTGCGGGGGGCTGCGTGCCCCCCGCAACTCATTAATCAAGCCCCAGGGAGGTGGCGGTCCCCGGGGCAGTGTGGGGGGGATTGGGGCCCCCTCACACTTTTTTTTCACTGCCCCCGGGACCTGGCCCACCCGGGGGCTTCAATCCAACGAAGGCGAAAGCCCGCGCTTTGTTTTTTTTTATTTTCTCGGCCGGATTCGCGCACCCAACGCGAATTTGGCCGAATTGTTTTAAAAAAAAATGCTTTTTTGGGCCCTGGGTGTCCTTGTGGGACCCCCTGAGCAGGCCTAGGGGGTCAGGGTGTTTCTACCCTGCCCCCTTTTCTTTTTTTTCGCATTTCTTTTTCTCTTTTCTTGTGACTCGGTTCTACCGAGTCACAAGATGGCTGCCAACACTTCCTGGTTTGGAGTGTTGACAGCCAATTAGAATAAAGCGCGTGATCGGGAGGGTGCGCGGATCCACCGTGCCTCTATATATCAAAACTTTTATTTTTTGATTTTCTCAGCAACTACTGAACGGATTTACACCATTTAAAAAAAAGGGCGCTTTCTGAACCAAGCACTACCTTTTTGCCAAATTTGGTGTAATTCCGTTTTGCAGTTCAAGCTGTTACCGTGTCTAAACTCTCCTATGGGAAATTGATTTTTTGACCTCTATTTTTTGATTTTCTCAGCAACTACTGAACGGATTTACACCATTTAACAAAAAGGGCTCTTTCTGAACCAAGGGCTACCTTTTTGCCAAATTTGGTGTAATTCCGTTCAGCAGTTCGGGCTGTAGCCGTGTCTAAAGTTTCCTATGGAAAATAACACAGAGAAAACACGTTTTGGGACCCTCCTTTTTTCTCGGCCCCCACTTGGCGAATCACCCCGAAACTTTCAAGACAGGAGCTGACCGGAGCGCCCACTAGTTTTGAAAATTTCGCGAAGATTCGTCATCCGGCGCCAAAGTTATTGGGAAAAGAAAAAACGCTTTTCCTATGGAAACTAGGTCCTAACTATAACTATCTACTGGCGACCGCCAGTAGATATATATATATATATATATATATATATATATATATATATATATATATATATATATATATATATATATATATATATATATATAAATATATATATATATATATATATATATATATAAATATGTATATATCTGTGTATATATATGTATATGTGTGTGTATATAAGTTAGAGGCTGAGCACTTTATAGAAAAGCTTAACATCAATCAGCTAAATTTAAAATTTACAGCCACAATAGATTACAGCAGTATTTTCTTTTTGGATGTAGAGGTATTTATCTCAAATGGCAAATTGGAAACCAAGCTGCACCGCAAGCCACGGCTGGGAATGCTGTGCTACATGCCAGCAGTTCCCATCCGCAACATCTCATTCAGAGCATTCCCTACGGGAAATGCTCCGCTTGAAGAGGATTTGTAGTTGTGAACAAGATTTAAAATTAGCCCAAGCAAGCAGCAAAAAGAGATTTATAGAGAGGGGCTATAGCAATAAATGTGTGGAGGCAGCCATTTCCAAGAGCAATAACATTTCGAGAGAATTACTTCTTCAGAAAACGAATAGGGATAATATTTCCAATGATAAGGAAATGGAGCCTTTTAGATTTATCATTCAGTACAACAGACAGGAGAAGGCCTTAAGAAAAATAATAAGGAAGAATTGGCCTCTGGTACTGGGTGATCCGATCATTGGCCATCTGTTACCAAATAGACCAGCCATTACCTATAGCAGAGCTCCTTCCATGAAGGACACCCTGGTACAAAATGATCCTGGTGGTCAGCCTAAGGGCAACTGGCTGAGCCAAAGAAAAGGCTTTTTCAAATGTAAGGTATGTAAGGCCTGTCAGCACGAGGTCAATACAACTACTTATAAAACTCCATTCAGTGCACAGGCCTTTACCATACAAAAATCTCTTACTTGTAAATCAGACCATGTGGTGTACGTGTTGGAATGCCCCTGCAAATTAAGATATGTTGGAAGCACAATTTTGCAGGGGCATAAAGGGTGCTCCAACACTTGCGGGCCATCAAGAATAATGATCAATCCTATACGGTGGCCCGGCATTTCAACGAAATTCATGATCGTGAAAGCAAGGATCTCAAGTATTTTTTAATAGACAGTGTTCCCCCGAATAAAAGAGGAGGGGACAGAGTAAAAGCCCTTAGAAAATTGGAGATGCTATACATTTTAAATCTTGATACCAAGCATCCGATGGGGCTGAATGCCACAGATGAATTGCATACCTGTTTATAAAAGTGGGGAATTATCCATATACTACCAGTTCGTTATGATAGGCAGAGCTAGGCTTAAACTACAAAGATCAGCACATCATCAGTTTTAGCTTTAATATGTTTTCATCAAGGTCAATAATAATCTGCCACAACTCTTCCCCTTTTTAACTGTTACACGGGTAGTGGTAGGTGTTTACACTAATTTTAAACAGCTTAACTCATTCTTTCACAAAATGTCTTATGTTTTTAGCATAAGGTATATGTTTGCACATTTTTTGCACTTTAATAATGCACTATGCACTTTATAGACATAAGGTCCTTTAAAATGAAGAATAAAATTGACAAGAGCAAGGGAGTCAAGCTGCATTGGTTATGGATAAATGTTTTAAGGTTCACTACGTAAATATACTTGGAATAATTGAACAACTGATATTGATATCATGATAACCATACAAAAATGTTGACTGGTAGAGGAACTACATTGCATGAGTTTGATGATCTTTAAATTTGGTTTTTTAAATTGTTTTTTAAATATGAAATTGATAAAATTATTAAGCAAATGATGATTTAAAGAAGTTACAGAACAAGTGAAGGTTAGCAAATTTTCAGGATATCAGGCAGTATGAATTTTCCGAAACCATAACTACCTCAATGTAGAATGTTAAAAATCAGGTGCTGATGGGTATTCATACCATTATTCTGCAAGGCGAGTATTAGACATCAAAGAACGGACAATGTAGAACCAGCACTGCCTTGCGTAATATTAATTTAATATAATAATATATTTATGTATTTATAGACACCTTCATGACTTTATATGTATTTATATATGTATATATGTATATATTTGTCAGTTATGTTTCTATATGGACCGTGGTCACATGTATAGTTTCACATGCACTGTCACTTTAAGCATTGAAAGAAAAAGAGAAAGAAAAAAGTTGTAGAAAAAATGGTTTATAATGCACCTCCTCCCGGTTGTGCGCGTCATGTGATCAAGACACCAGGGAGTGTCGAAACGCGTCATGGCTGCGGTGGTTGTTTCGTGAGCTCAATAAATCTTTTTAACTGCCTTACTTGGGTCCGTGCTTCACTTTCTGGACAAGGGAAAGCATGGTGAAGTATGCTGTATAGTATCAGCCGGTTCTGACTCCTCCGGCTGAACACGGACCCCCTCGGAATCTTCATGGTGTTTGCTGCCGTCAAAGGAGCCGCGAGCTTGGGAACAAGCTTTTTTGTGCAATCCGGGAGGATTTTTGGCGGCGAACCCCCCAGCGAAGTGATTTACAGCAGCCAAAAACATCACAGCCGCATACAGGTAGGCGGACGCGGGCCGGAGGGTGCGGAGAACGCCGATACCAGTAAGCGGAGTGTGAGTGGAAGGCTTTTTCAATTCAGAAGCTGGGTTAAGAGGTTGGCAGGATTACGTGAGGTGTAACGTGTATGGACCTGATCACCTAACACTAGTAATCAACAATTTGCAACTAATCTGCTCTTGCTACAATCAATATGACAGCCGACGCGCTAAAAGAACGAGAAGAGGCGGCAGCTAATATGTTCGATGACAACAAAGCCCCCATAACGAACTCAATCTCCCACAATGCATCACAAGGGGCCCGCAATTTAAATCTAAGAGAGTATTTCAAACAATTGGAAAAAGTTATGCGTAATGAACAAAGTAAATGGTGGGAGGCAAAATCCTTACAGCGCTACCTGGATGTAGGTCGTATACCTAGAGGCCTGAGGATTTTAATTGCCCCTAGTTATGAGGCACCAGACAGAGACATGATGAAAGAATGGGCTGAAACTAACCTTGATTCTTCGCGCAGGCTGCTAGTAATTTTGGTAAAGTATGCTGAGAAGGACAGGCTAAAACTGCAGGAACAAATTGAGGCAATCAATGGGGAAATCAGTGCAATGAATCAAACAGAGGAAGCAACCAAATTACGAGATGAAATGAACAAACGACTCAAAAAGGAAGAGGACAGAATAAGGGAAAGGAAAGCGTACAAGTTTCACAGAGACCGGGCGGATTATGAAAATGGACGTATTTTTACCTTTGCAAAAAAGTTTGATGCAATGAAAATAACGAAATATGGAGACAACCAAAGGGCTAAACAAACTACAATGGAGGAGAGAGCAGGAGGCGCCTCAAGCTCCGATTTAAGCTCTGCCATTGAAAGTGAAACGGAAGCGGAATCACGTAGACAGATAATGGGGCAAGTTCCAGCACAAATTTCACTTACGGATGAAGTAGATTTTTTATGCCGCCAAAGGTTGTTATCTCTACGTCCCAGAAATCAAACAAGAGTACAACAAAAACCCGGACCATCAAACGTAGGGAAAGAAGGAGGGCAGCAAAACGAAGAGTCACAAACCAAAGGACAACAGAAGCGTCAACCAAGGAGGAACTGGAGACGTTAATGAACGACTCCAAGTCTGAGGCCCCTACAGTCATAAATCTTACGGAGGTAATCCTAAGCAAAGCGGAACAACAACTCTTAACGCTTGGTCTATCATTCTGTCCGGAAAGTTCTTTTAATTACGCTGCCACAAGGATGGATATTTACAGGGGAGTCCGTAAATTAAAACTTAAAAAATATTTCCAAACTCAAAAACACCTAGGGGCGACCACAGGGGAGGCACAAAATGAACAACTAATACTCTCCCAATCGGATTTCAACTTTGATAGCTCGGATTTGGTAACCCTCAATGTCTTGCAGGACTTGGCAAAAGACAATTACCCTGACAGTCCATCTATAAACAATGGGGATAAGATCAGCAATATCGAGGGTTTCAATGTCAGTAAAACACCTTTCAAGCCTAAGTCAACTTTCAATCCCATCATGTTAAAGGACTCTATAGACATATTTCATGACCAGGTAGTAACAAGTATTAAACGCCTCCACCACCAGGTATCCAATATTAACAAACGTAAAGTAAATCAACGAGAGCTACAATACCAGCAGCTCATAACCAAACTGAAAGAAAACCCTGAGATAGTGGTTCGCAATGCGGATAAGGGCGGTAATCTGGTCCTGTGGCACATTAAGGACAATACTCAGGAGGCCATGAACCAATTAATGGATACCAACTGTTATTGCCGAAGTGACACTATTAAATTGAGGAAAACCTACAATGAGTATAAAGGAAAATTAATAGCATGGAAAAATGCAGGACTGCTTTCATCCAATGAATTCAAATTTTTAAAGAATGAGACTCCTGTCACACCAATTATGTATTTCATTCCAAAAATTCATAAAAACTCCACACATCCACCAGGAAGGCCCATAATATCGGCAAGAAAAAGTCTGTTAGAAAACACTTCAAAATATGTGGACTTCTTTTTACAGGAACATGTCCAGCGATTGACTTCATTTATTCGAGACACTGGTGATTTTTTGGCCAAAATGAGAAACTTCGAGTGGCAAGACAACTTCCTACTTATATCCATGGATGTAACATCCCTATACACGTCAATTAGACATATGGATGGTCTGAAAGCCCTACGATATTACTTGGAAAAAAAAGGAGGGGACTTCATAAAACACAATACCATGCTAATCGATATGGTTGAATTTTGTTTGTGCAACAATATTTTTATGTTCCAAAACGTCCTATTCCAACAACTTAGGGGCATCGCAATGGGGGCCAGCTTCTCCCCAAGTTATGCCTGTCTCCATATGGGTTGGTGGGAGGAGCTGGTCCTACTTAAGGAACACAACCAACACTTTAATGACAACATCAAAGTATGGTGGAGGTTTATAGATGATCTATTCATAGTATGGGATGGTACTAAGTTAGAGGCTGAGCACTTTATAGAAAAGCTTAACATCAATCAGCTAAATTTAAAATTTACAGCCACAATAGATTACAGCAGTATTTTCTTTTTGGATGTAGAGGTATTTATCTCAAATGGCAAATTGGAAACCAAGCTGCACCGCAAGCCCACGGCTGGGAATGCTGTGCTACATGCCAGCAGTTCCCATCCGCAACATCTCATTCAGAGCATTCCCTACGGGGAAATGCTCCGCTTGAAGAGGATTTGTAGTTGTGAACAAGATTTAAAATTAGCCCAAGCAAGCAGCAAAAAGAGATTTATAGAGAGGGGCTATAGCAATAAATGTGTGGAGGCAGCCATTTCCAAGAGCAATAACATTTCGAGAGAATTACTTCTTCAGAAAACGAATAGGGATAATATTTCCAATGATAAGGAAATGGAGCCTTTTAGATTTATCATTCAGTACAACAGACAGGAGAAGGCCTTAAGAAAAATAATAAGGAAGAATTGGCCTCTGGTACTGGGTGATCCGATCATTGGCCATCTGTTACCAAATAGACCAGCCATTACCTATAGCAGAGCTCCTTCCATGAAGGACACCCTGGTACAAAATGATCCTGGTGGTCAGCCTAAGGGCAACTGGCTGAGCCAAAGAAAAGGCTTTTTCAAATGTAAGGTATGTAAGGCCTGTCACAACTACTTATAAAACTCCATTCAGTGCACAGGCCTTTACCATACAAAAATCTCTTACTTGTAAATCAGACCATGTGGTGTATGTGTTGGAATGCCCCTGCAAATTAAGATATGTTGGAAGCACAATTTTGCAGGGGCATAAAAGGGTGCTCCAACACTTGCGGGCCATCAAGAATAATGATCAATCCTATACGGTGGCCCGGCATTTCAACGAAATTCATGATCGTGAAAGCAAGGATCTCAAGTATTTTTTAATAGACAGTGTTCCCCGAATAAAGAGGAGGGGACAGAGTAAAAGCCCTTAGAAAATTGGAGATGCGATACATTTTAAATCTTGATACCAAGCATCCGATGGGGCTGAATGCCACAGATGAATTGCATACCTGTTTATAAAAGTGGGGAATTATCCATATACTACCAGTTCGTTATGATAGGCAGAGCTAGGCTTAAACTACAAAGATCAGCACATCATCAGTTTTAGCTTTAATATGTTTTCATCAAGGTCAATAATAATCTGCCACAACTCTTCCCCTTTTTAACTGTTACACGGGTAGTGGTAGGTGTTTACACTAATTTTAAACAGCTTAACTCATTCTTTCACAAAATGTCTTATGTTTTTAGCATAAGGTATATGTTTGCACATTTTTTGCACTTTAATAATGCACTATGCACTTTATAGACATAAGGTCCTTTAAAATGAAGAATAAAATTGACAAGAGCAAGGAGTCAAGCTGCATTGGTTATGGATAAATGTTTTAAGGTTCACTACGTAAATATACTTGGAATAATTGAACAACTGATATTGATATCATGATAACCATACAAAAATGTTGACTGGTAGAGGAACTACATTGCATGAGTTTGATGATCTTCAAATTTGGTTTTTTAAATTGTTTTTTAAATATAAAATTGATAAATTGATAAAATTATTAAGCAAATGATGATTTAAAGAAGTTACAGAACAAGTGAAGGTTAGCAAATTTTCAGGATATCAGGCAGTATGAATTTTCCGAAACCATAACTACCTCAATGTAGTATGTTAAAAATCAGGTGCTGATGGGTATTCATACCATTATTCTGCAAGACGAGTATTAGACATCAAAGAACGGACAATGTAGAACCAGCACTGCCTTGCGTAATATTAATTTAATATAATAATATATTTATGTATTTATAGACACCTTCATGACTTTATATGTATTTATATATGTATATATGTATATATTTGTCAGTTATGTTTCTATATGGACCATGGTCACATGTATAGTTTCACATGCACTGTCACTTTAAGCATTGAAAGAAAAAAAGAGAAAGAAAAAAAGTTGTAGAAAAAATGGTTTATAATGCACCTCCTCCCGGTTGTGCGCGTCATGTGATCAAGACACCAGGGAGTGTCGAAACGCGTCATGGCTGCGGTGGTTGTTTCGTGAGCTCAATAAATCTTTTTAACTGCCTTACTTGGGTCCGTGCTTCACTTTCTGGACAAGGGAAAGCATGGTGAAGTATGCTGTATATATATATATATATGTATATATAAATATACACACACACACACACACATATATATATATGTATATATATATATATATATATTGCAGAAACACAGCCCAAGGGCACTGGAGTGGTTTAAATGAGCATCAGATAACATAGCACGGTCAGAGTCATTTTATTATACACAGGAGAGAGTAGGTGATTTGCCCAGCATCAAAGGATGTTGAGACAGCGCTTGGACTCAAACCTGGTTGCCCAGATTCAAAGTCAGCAGCTCTGCAAGTTAAGTCACATCCACATTTGACAATTTATTTGTGAAAGTCATACACAAGTAGTATGGTTGTGTAGGAACACTTATAATGAGCAAATTCGTTTTTTAAGTTTGAAAATAAAGTTTTATTGAGATAAAGTTGCAATTATAACACAATGAGAGACAACATATTCATTGAGCATACAATCACAGGTTTGAAAAACATCACACCATCGGGAAGAAATAGTAATGATTACATAGCTATAAAGAACATTCTATCAAAGTTTTAAGGGCATAAAACAAATAGATCAATTTTGTTAACAAAGAACAAGTCACGGAGGCTTAGGTACTTCTTCAATTCGGGGTTTGTGTAATTGTGCTTCACGAGCAGACTTGTCTAAAAAAGAAGTAACTGGTAGCCATAAAAGGTCTCTTTTAATAGCTAATGTAACAGGGTACACATATGCTCTATCTAGTCTGTGGTGGTAACACACACCATACCACCATGCTTGAAAGGATACTTGAGACACATCCTTCCAAGATTTAGTAATTTGTTGAAAGGCGACCGCAAGAAGTAAATCTACTATATAAAAACCTTTGGATTGAGATGACCAGTAGTCGTAGGTACTACCTAGGAAAAGATTAATAGAATTAAAAGGGATTTGTGTATCAAAAATAGAGTTAATCTGCTGCCAAACCTTCAACCAGAAATCATATATAAGGGGGCATTCAAACAACATGTGTTTAAGATCTGCTGAAGGCTGAGAACAAGACCAGCAGTTGTAAGGGACGGTAGAATCCAATTTATATAATTTAACAGGTGTAATCAAAAGTCGATTATAGACAAAAAACAAGGTTTGAGTTGTATTAGCCGCTCTAGAAGACTTTCTCATTTTGGTCCAAATTTTATTCCATAAAGAAGTGGGGAAAGGGGTCTGCAAGTCAAGCTCCCAAAGATGTTCTACCTCTGTTTTATCTCTTTCTTCAGGTACAAGAGTTACATGTTTATATACTTGAGATGCGGATGGTAATGTATCTAGCAACTTGCCAAGAGGAGGAGGTGGGGAAGAGGACATCTGTTCAGGAGAAAGTTTGTGATAAGCTGTTTGAGTTGCCAAAACAAGTAGTCTATATTTGTCTTTATACGAGTCTGGGAAGTAGAAGAGTGAATGTACTACCAAAAAGGGCAGACAAGTACCATTGTGGAAGAACTGAAAAACCCACTTCAAACCTCTAGAATACCAATCCCTCCAAAAAATTATTCTATTGTTTATTTTAATCGAGGCGTTGTACCAAATTTATGAGTTTAAGAGTTGATCCCTGGGAGTTTTATAAGAAATAAAAATGGGGGCAAGTATCTTGCAAGTATTCTTAAAAATTGGAAGAGACAAGGATGTAGGTCTAGAAGTGAAAGACAAACACTCCATCAGGGAAAATGGATCCAAAAAGGATTTCTCTAGATCCGTCCATAAGGGGAGGGCACAGAATCATTATCTTGTAGCAAA
Organism: Calotriton arnoldi; assembly: GCA_963921515.1. Taxonomy (NCBI): domain Eukaryota; kingdom Metazoa; phylum Chordata; class Amphibia; order Caudata; family Salamandridae; genus Calotriton; species Calotriton arnoldi. The sequence continues at coordinate 333,997 of CAWUFW010007436.1, read as the reverse complement.
AAGAAGATTGTTTAAGACAAAAGGCTAAATGATATTTGTAGAAATCTGGAAAATTGACTCCCCCATATGCTTTGGTCTTTTAAGTTTGCAAAGAGACATCCTAGATTTCTTGCCATTCCATAAAAATTTAGATAAAATTGAATATACTTTTTTATAATAAGATTGGGGAATATTTCCAGGTATATTTGAAATACAGAATAATATACCAGGAACAAGCATCATTTTAATAGTATCAAGACGACCCCACCAAGATAAAAATAAGGGATTCCAACCAGATGTAAGTTCAAGTAAGGTTGTATATAATGACTTCAAGTTGAGAGTGATAGAGTTCTTAATGGTGTCCGAGAACCACAAACCAAGATATTTAATTTTACCTGGATTCCAACGAAAAGAAGACGCACTAAAATCAGCATGAAAACAGAACTTATTTACCGGACAAATTTCACATTTATCCGCATTTAATTTATAGCCTGAAACAAATGCAAAATCATCAACTTCTAATAAAAATGCTAGTAAAGATGTCTGTGGATGAGAAATAAATAACAAGATATCATCAGCATAAGCAGAAAGTTTAAGCTGAGTAGTTCCATAAGGAAAGCCTGTAATTTGTGGATTAGAGCGAATCTTTATTAAAAAGGGTTCTAAGGTGAGTATATATAATAAGGGAGAGAGAGGGCAACCTTGTCGTACGCCTCTATGAAGAGTAAAAAATGGAGACATCAGACCATTAACTAAAATAGAGGATTTGGGAGAAGAATATAACAAAGAGACATATTTAATAAATTGAGGACCAAACCCAAACCAGGAAAGAGTAGCAAAACTAAAAGACCAATTAAACCTATCAAACGCTTTTTCCGCGTTTAAAGAAATCGCTGCCAAAGAAGAATTATAAGATTTGGACTTACTGATAACATTAAAAAATAAACGAATATTATCTGAAAGGTGTCTACCCTTAATAAACCCACATTGTTCCCTCCCAATTAATTGGGGTAATAATTTATCCAAACGGAGAGCTAACATTTTTGCAAAAATTTTATTGTCTAAATTAATTAAAGAAATTGGGTGATAATTTTTACACAATCTATGATCTTTATTATCCTTAGGAAGGAGACATATCAATGCCTCTTGAAAAGAGCCACCTGATGTTTCAGAAGATATGAAATAAAGATAAAGCTGGTGTAGTTAAGAAATGAAGAGAAATATGTGTAGAATTCAATGGTAAAACCATCTGGTCCCGGAGCCTTGCCGTGTTTAATAAACCGAATAGCATTAGAAATATCCAGTGTTTGAATATCTTTTTCTAATATAGAAAAATCAGTGTCAGAATGTGTAGGCGAGGGAATGGATGATAAACAGTGGCAAGGTGATTGGGCATCAGATTGGGATTCCGGAGAATAAAGGGTTTGATAAAACTTTGTAAATTCCAAAAGTATATTTTCATTTTTTCGTAAATTCTGATTAGAGGAGGTTAGAATAGATTCAATCTTAGTGCGTACTTTTTGATTTTCAAATAATTGGCAAGAAGCTTCCCTGCTCTATTCTGACCCCCATAATATTTCGCGCTGGATTTGAGTAAATAAGCATTAGCATTTTCTGTAGAGAGTTTATTAAATTCAAATTTAGCATTCATTAGATCCTTCAAAATATGTTTGGAATGAGAATTGTAAAAGGAATGTTCTAGTCGTTTGATATGTGAATTAAGTGTCTTTAACTTAATGGCTGCTGATTTCCGTTTCTGAGAAACAAAATTAATAATAAAGTCTCTAGAGGCGGCTTTAAATGTATCCCAAACCACCTGAAGGGATAGATCAGGGGATTCATTTTCTTCAAAGAAAGTATGAGCAAACTGTTCAAAAGTGCGTGTAAACTGCAAATCTGACAGAAGAGAGTTATTAAACCTCCACCTTCGAGCTCCCTGAAAATGTGGAAGAAGTTTCAAGTCCAGAGTTACAGGTGCGTGATCAGAAATCAATATGGATCCTATATCCGAGTTGGTAACTCGTTGAGCAAGAGCATTGGAGATAAAAATATAATCTATTCGAGACTGAGAAAAATGAACAGGGGAAAAGAAAGTGTACTCTTGAAGTGTTGGATTACTTTGGGGCCGATTCCGATCTCGGCCGGTAGGGCTCCGAATCGGATTCGGCTTTACCGGATCCGATTCGGAGCCCTATTTCCCGACCGATTCGTACGCGCGTCCGGGCGAGCGAGTACAATGCGTATTCGCCGACCGACTCGTCCGGACGTCCCGACCGCTCCGACCGACTCGATCCCGGGTCGAACCGCACCGACCGACTCGCTTGGACCCGACTCGCACCGCGCAATGGAGACGTTCCCCGGCCGGGTAAGTACGATGCACGCCGCGAGCAGTCCGACCGAGCCGCGCACTCCGGCTCGAAAGAGCTGTCGGAGCCGTACTTTGGGGGTCCGTGTCGGACCCCCCTGTACGCGTAGCCGCGCGAGTCGCACACAGGGGGACCCATGGGTCCCCCTACCTGTGCGTGTACGGCACGAATCGCTTCGCCGCGTACACGCTGTAGGGCGCACTTGTCCGACTCGCACCCATTGAGGCAATGGGAGCCCGCGTACGCGTTGTACGACAGGCTCCCATTGACTTCAATGGGAGTCCGACCGACTCGAGTCCGATGGCATACGTGCGCATCGTACTCGTTCGGTCGGACTGCACGGGTCCGATTCGGTCGGAAATCTCTCCGGGTCCGGCTCGGTCGGAGAAATTTCCGGCCCGAATCGGAATCGGCCCCATAGTCTCCATGCATCAACAAGAGATCGTTGTGATATGGTAGCTTTAAATTGAGAATGTATGTGTGAAGGTATGAAACTAGTTTTGGAGCGTCTGTCTAAAATAGGATCAAAAACCATGTTGCAATCACCACCAACAATCAAATAATCATCAGTAAAATCCATCAATTTAGATAATACTCCCGGCCAAAAGAATTTATCTGGACTAATAGGTGCATAAAAATTAACAATAGTTACATGAATTTTGTCAACAAGTAAGGAAACTGAGACCCATCTGCCATCACAATCAACATCTTGGGTAAGAGTTTGTATGTTGAGACGCTTATGACATAAAATCGCTACCCCATTGCATTTTCCTGAGCCTGGAAAAGCAAAAACATGACCAACCCATTGTCTTTTAAGCTTAGAGACTTCTGTGTCTGTGATATGTATTTCTTGTAGCAAGACAATATCACCCTTTAAATTGGAGATATGAGATAAAACCCTCTGACGTTTTATAGGAGAGCCTAAACCTTTAACATTCCATGAAATGATTCTCAAAGCCATCTACAACACATTAATACATCAAAAATATTAAAATAAGTGATAATAACTGGTGTTTTGTGAAGACAATACGAATATGATAAAAAGTAACCTTGAAAGTGTAATATTATAACATAGTTAATTGCAGATGAAATAAAGATTAAAGAGAGAAAGAAGAGAAAAGGGTACTGGATTGATAGGCAGAAATAGAATCGAAAAAGAGAAGAGGAGGAAAAGGAATGAAAAGAGAAAAACGAGAAAGTGATAAATACCATCCGAGAAGAGTAACAAGAAAGGGGAAAAACAGAAGGGATAGAGTAGAGAAGGAAGAAAAATACACGAACCATATATAAGATACAAAAAATTACATACCAAAAAACACACAAAATTTCGAGGGTGGTGGAGCCACAAAAGGAAACGGTACATCGAGCGGAGCTCGTGGAACAGACACAGGAGGAAGACGATTGAAAAGAAGTACGAAATAACCACAGGTAGGAGTACTTCATTTATTGCGTCCCGTCTAGGCGACTCCCCGGCAGCAACTGCCACCAGTGGAACACCCCATTCCAGAGTGGAACCCACAAGTAGCACAAGCTCACACACAAGCTCAACCATTCTACAGATCCCAACACACCCCCCTTCCTTCACAATAATGAAAAACAAGAAATACAGAAGATGAGAAAAAATGAGGAAAAACTAAAGGAAAATTAAAAAAACATGGATAAAACATAACATAGCAAATGACATAGCATAAAACAACATTACGGCATTTTTGCAATCTTGAAACTTTGCAGGAACAAACTTCAATCTGGTGGATGCACCCCTAGAAAGAACATGGTCACAGTGAATAGTGTTCCTGCCGTGAACAGTGGTGGGTACAGCCATAGGAGAAGAAGAAACCCCAAATTGCTTGTTGACATAGTCAAGCATAGACTCAGGTACAATGGAAACAGCACACTTATTCCAAACTTTCCCATTCTCCAACACTACTTCATGGTTCTTTACGGCAATCACTCTTTTGGGAGCAGAAAAGCGAGACTCCCCCTTGAGAAGAAAACCAGGTTTCTTAACTCGCACCCAATAACCAACCTTGACAGGCAAAGAACAACGAATTCCAGGTCTGGTGTCGTACTTGCCCTGAACTGCAGCCCTGACATCACTTACGACTGACAATTTCTTCGTGTCAACCACCCTCCTAGACATCCATTCTTAGTTTAATTTGGAACCGGTAATCCTTCCCCTCAGTAAGGTAAATGGAGCAATCCAGGTACTAACATGAGGAGTGGTCCTCACGGCCCACAGCATGTCACTGACAGCTTGTCGCCAATGCAACTCATTCACTAAAGCCAGCTGCAGATGTTCTTTGACAACTCGGTTGAAACGCTCAACCAAACCGTTGCTGCGGGGATGATAAAGGGACGTAAGAGTGTGTCTTACACCTATATCCTTAAGAAACTTTTGCATCTCACAAGAAACAAACTGAGTACCGTTGTCCGACACCAACTCTTCGGGAAAACCCTCCCTGAGAAAAACATCTTGCAAAAAACTGATTACGGATGAAGAGTTGGCATTATCCACAAACCTGACCTCAGGCCATTTAGACATGTAGTCAATTAAAACTAGGGCATATTTGGGAGAACTGCCAATGAGTCCAAACGGACCCGCAATGTCGAAGGCCAATTTCGTCCAAGGAGAGTTCTTCACTACAACAGGTTCCACCGGAGAAGGATAGGTCACCTGGGATTTGTCACTCGTAACACAAGCACAACAGTCACGAACAAAATGCTCAACATCCTTATCTAAGGCAGGCCACCAAAAATCTTGTCTCTGTTGCACGCAAAGGGAAGCAAAAGAACACTGCAGAAACATGCTAAAACGCGACATTCATAACAGAACTACAAGGCCCATGAGCCTCAGCGTTTTGACGTCAGTGACGTCAGCACGCGCCTGAGGCGTTCCCTTCAAAGAACTCGCTGGGCATCGGAGAGACGCTGATTACTTTACCTTGGAGCCGCTGTGAAGAAGGAGGCAGGTAAGGGTGCTTCGCGCACCAAAACCTTTGAATTACTTCCAGGTCATAGCTGTGGGCTCCTTTCCTTGTGGTGGCGACTGTGGGGGCATTTACGCTGCTTCGGTTGGTTGCTCCGTTGGTGGGGCCAGATTCAAGTTCCTTGCGGAGCAACTTAGCAGCCAAGCCCCCCTTTGTCAGGTGTTGCGCATTTCAGAGATATCCCCGTTGGAATACTGAAGGGGAAGATCTCTCTGGTGATTCGCTGCATACAGACAACCAGGGATTCTAGGCAAACGAACACAGAAAAGTTTTCTCGCGTTGGCGAACCATTTGGTTCATGCGGGGAAAACGATCCTTTGTTTAAAAGCCCTGAACAGGCGATTGAGTTATCGATCGTATTAATTTCAGTTACTTTGGTTTACTGCCCGGAGCAGTGGGCATTTTCTCTACTTGTTCAGGTTATAACAAGAGTGGTGTTAACTCTTCCTTAGAAGAGGGCGCTTACTAGTGAATGTGAGTGTGAGACGGTGCAGTGCACTTCTAGTACATTGTGAATTCACTGGTGACCTTAAACCTCTGTTCAAGACGTATTGAACAGAGGACAAGATTTTGAGTCCTGAAATCTTTGGTGTGCTTCCTACTATTGTTAATTAGTTACGCGTGTTTCTTTATGTGTCCAGAAGCAGGGGTACAGAGAGTGAGCAGGAGGACGGCTCTTCCACACTCCTGTCTGCAAAAAGGAGTGACTAATTGGTATGTTGTCTTATGCTCTGTGAACCCTACGTTATTGATGTTTTGTGCTGCTGGGAATATTGCTGATTATTATGTTTCACCTCCAGATCTAGCTGAAACCCAATACCTGTCCCTAGTGAATCGCAGATTTGAAGAGGAGGTTTTTTCTTTCTTTACAGGTATTGCTATTTAGTGTTCTAACTACCATCCCAGAGGGTTAGGGTAGAAAAGGAAGAAGCTATAGGTTATATTATTAGTTATACCTATCTTGTTCTTTTTACAGGTCTCCCTCCCTGCTGTCCCCTTCCTTCCCTTCCCCCGCTTGACCACTCCATGGAGTCTGTGTACATACATTCAGACCGTGGTGGTGTCGAGAGGTGGACCATTTTAAGCAACGTACGATCCTGAGGAGTTTCGGCCACGACAGAGTAATCGGCCCAAGTATTGTATTCCTCCCGGTCGTACGTTCGGGATGGCCACCCTAGAAGATGTGCTCACTGCATTACAAGCAGTACAAGCTGAGTTGGCAACCTCCAGGGCAGAAACCGCTACCCTACAACCCGCAGTTGACAGACTGCAGAGAAACCCTTTTAACGCAGGTATGCCTCTAGCGTCTCCTTCTGCCCCTCTGGTGGTGGAGACACCAACCCCCGTTCCTTTAGCCACCCCCGAGAGGTTCCATGGGGAGAGCAGTAAGGTACAGGTCTTCCTCACTCAGGTGCTCTTGCATTTCTCATGTAAACCTAAAGCCTTTACCACTAACCATGCAAGGGTAGCCTTCCTGATCTCTTATTTAGCCGGGGACGCAGCTCAATGGGCGGTTCCTCTCGTGAAGAGGAACGATCCCATGCTTCATGATTGGGATTCCTTCATCCAGGATTTTGAGAGAACTTTCAACCGTAGGATAGCCACACTCTCGGCAGACAAAGACCTGTTGGAGCTATGACAGGGGAACAGGGATCTCATAGCGTACCTCAACGACTTCCGTCGGGTAGTTACCGAGACCGAATGGCCTGCGGCTAAACAGGCCGCCATCTTTCATAGGGGCCTTCGAGAAGAAATGAAGGATGTTTTGGCCCAAATAGAACCACAACCTGTGACCTGCGAAGATCTGATCAGATTGGTTCTTCGTTTGGATCATCGCCTCTGTGAGAGACGGGGGGAAAACAAATGAAGGGATCGAACTACCTGGCGAATGGACCAACCTAAAACCTATGACAGCCCGCCCGCACAAAAACCCGAGCCTATGGAAATAGGAGCAGTCCGTTCCACTCTTACCCACGAAGAAAGGGAATACAGGCGAAAGAAGGGCCTTTGTATTTACTGTGGTAAGAAAGGCCACTTCATCAAAGAGTGCTCCCTGAGAACGAGGTACCCATGCACAGAACCCCGCAAACAATTGGCAGCCACTTCTGAGGGTGCGGCGTGAAACGACTGGGCTCGAGGATAATGGAAGGGAATTCTTCAAGCCAGACCTACATCCCTTCCTTGATGGGAGACACCCCATGTACCAAACACTTCTTCATAGAACTTTCCCTGTTGGTAAAAGGGGAATGGTGTCCGGTCTCAGCCATGTTGGACTCTGGCGCTACTGGGTGCTTTATGGACAAGGAACAGGCCATATCCTTAGGGTTGGTTCTGCAAGAAAAAGACACGCCGGAAATCGTGTTTGCTGTAGATGGGAGATGTTTAGAAGCCAGTCCTATTCGGTTCCAAACCGAGGCCATGGAAGTACGTCAAGGCAGGAAGCACGTGGAAAGGCTCGCCTTCAACGTGATACAAGCGCCCCAATACGGGATCATCTTGGGGTTACCCTGGTTGAAACTGCACAACCCCCAGGTGGATTGGGTGGAGAAGACAGTACGTTTCACCTCTGTATTCTGCTCTACCCATTGCGTTCCTCCAGAACTCAACCCGGCTCAAGTGTTGGCTGAACGTCACCACATCGCCACTGCAGCAGAACACCCGGTCACGCTACCCCGAGAATATCAGGAGTTTGCCGATGTGTTCAACGATGCCAAAGCCGAGGTACTTCCGCCTCATAGGCAGTACGACTGCCAGATTGAGCTGGTACCAGGGGCGGTCATTCCCACAGGACGGGTATACGCTTTAACTGAACCAGAGAACATACACTTACGGGCATACCCAGACAAATATTTAGCGCTGGGGTTCATCCGTAATTCCATGTCCCCCGCGGCTTCCCCACTATTTTTTATTCCCAAAGCCAACGGCGAATTGCGTGCCTGCATAGACTTTAGGGCATTGAATGCCATCACAGTAAAGAACCGGTATCCCTTACCTCTGATACCGGTCTTACTGGAGCAGGTAAAAAGGGCTGTTATATACACACGATTGGATTTAAAGGGGGCATACCATCTGGTGCGGATGCGCAAGGGAGATGAGTGGAAGACGGCCTTCAAGACGCGTTATGGCTTATATGAATACCTCGTCATGCCCTTTGGGTTATGTAACGCGCCCGCCACCTTCCAGTTTTTCCTGAACGACGTCCTGCGCGAATATCTGGATCACTTCGTCGTAGTGTACATCGATGACATTCTTATCTATTCACCCACCATCGAGAGCCACACCGATCATGTGCGTACCATTCTACGCACCCTGCAGAAACATCAGCTATACTGTAAAATCAGTAAATGCGAGTTTGGAGTTACCACTGTGGAATTTCTAGGTGTGATGTTAACCCCTAGGGGACAAGAGATGGCAGAAAGGAAGATAGCAGCAGTAAAAGGATGGCCCACTCCAGCAAACATCAGAGACATTCAATGTTTTCTAGGCTTTGCCAATTTTTACCGCCGCTTCATCAGCCACTTTTCATCCCTGGCATCTCCCTTAACACGTCTGCTACAGAAGAAGGTTCCCTTTCTATGGACAAAGAAGACTCAAAAGGGGTGTGAGGCTTTGAAGGAGGCGTTTGTATCCGCTCCAGTCCTGGTGCACGCTGATCCTGATCAACCTTATATCGTGGAGGCGGATGCATCTGACCACTCGGTGGGAGCAGTGCTATCACAACGCCATTCCGATACGGGACAGTTACATCCGGTGGCTTATCGGTCAAGAAAACTCAACGCTGCAGAGCGCAACTATACGATAGCCGAAAAGGAGCTCCTGGCTATTAAAGACACCTTCCAAGAGTGGCGGCATTTCCTTACAGGAGCTAAACACTTCATCACGGTTTACACGGACCATCGTAATCTCCAGTTCATGACGGCAGCACGTCATCTCTCCCCAAGACAACTAAGATGGACATTGTTCTTCGCAGAGTACAACTCCTTTCCTACTTAGGGTTGGTGGAGTACTATGCCAAATTTGTCAGTAACTTTTCCACCAAAACTGCTTCCACGCGGAACTTGCTAAAGAAAAATGTCAAATATGTATGGGATTTTGACTTCAACAATAATTTTGAGTCTATCAAACAAGAAATTGTACATGCTCGTCCTCTTAAACTTTTCGACATTAATGATCTAGGCATTGTGTCTACCGATGCAAGTAATGTTGGTTTAGGGGCGGTTCTTCTCCAGAGGAGGGGTGATGGTCGTGAAGAAACCATTGCTTTTGCTTCAAGGACCTTAAGGGGTGCTGAGAGCACATATTCCACCATTGAAAAAGAAGCTTTGGGTTTGTGGTGGGGGTTCAATATTTTAGAAATTTCTTGTGGGGCAATGAATTCATTTTAAGAACCGATCATAAACCTTTGGTCGATTTATTTACCACCAAAGGTGGTGGCAGGGCCACGCCACGTATTTCTAAATGGCAATATAGGTTGCAAGAGTTTCGCTATTGGCTTGAGTATGTGGCTGGAGCCAAAAACCATGTAGCTGACTGCTTATCCAGGTTACCTCTCTCATGTGAAGATGATGTGTTGGGGTGTGATGATTTAGACATCGTTTGTGCTGTGTGTTCATTGGAGGATACTGCTGGAGGTGCTCTTTCTGAACATGAATGGTTGGAGAGTATGTCTGAGGATGCTGATGTGACGAAGGTCATTGATCTCTTAGCTGGTGTATGGCCTTGTGATAAAGATTGCCATTCTGAGTTAGTGCCTTACAAGAGAGTGAAGGATGAGTTATCCGTGGTCAATGGTATATTGAGGAGATGTGGTTTGTTGGTAGTTCCCTTGTCCATACGCAAAAGGATTTTGAATTTGGCTCATGAAGGCCATCCTGGGATTCGAGCCCTGAAACGTAGGGTGAGACTAGATTTTTGGTGGCCTGCCTTAGATAAGGATGTTGAGCATTTTGTTTGTGACTGTTGTGCTTGTGTTACAAGTGACAAATCCCAGGTGACCTATCCTTCTCCGGTGGAACCTGTTGTAGTGAAGAACTCTCCTTGTCGAAATTGGCCTTCGACATTGCGGGTCCGTTTGGACTCATTGGCAGTTCTCCCAAATATGCCCTCGTTTTAATTGACTACATGTCTAAATGGCCTGAGGTCAGGTTTGTGGATAATGCCAACTCTTCATCCGTAATCAGTTTTTTGCAAGATGTTTTTCTCAGGGAGGGTTTTCCCGAAGAGTTGGTGTCGGACAACGGTACTCAGTTGGTTTCTTGTGAGATGCAAAAGTTTCTTAAGGATATAGGTGTAAGACACACTCTTACGTCCCTTTATCATCCCCGCAGCAACGGTTTGGTTGAGCGTTTCAACCGAGTTGTCAAAGAACATCTGCAGCTGGCTTTAGTGAATGGGTTGCATTGGCGACAAGCTGTCAGTGACATGCTGTGGGCCGTGAGGACCACTCCTCATGTTAGTACCGGGATTGCTCCATTTACCTTACTGAGGGGAAGGATTGCCGGTTCCAAATTAAACAAAGAATGGATGTCTAGGAGGGTGGTTGACACGTAGAAATTGTCAGTCGTAAGTGATGTCAGGGCTGCAGTTCAGGGCAAGTACGACACCAGACCTGGAATTCGTTGTTCTTCGCCTGTCAATGTTGGTGATTGGGTGCGACTTAAGAAAACTGGTTTTCTTCGCAAGGGGGAGTCTCGCTTTTCTGCTCCCAAAAGAGTGATTGCCGTAAAGAACCATGTAGTAGTGTTGGAGAATGAGAAAGTTTGGAATAAGTGTGCTGTTTCCATTGTACCTGAGTCTATGCTTGACTATGTCAACAAGCAATTTGGGGTTTCTTCTTCTCCTATGGCTGTACCCACCAGAGTTCACAGCAGGAACACTATTCACTGTGACCATGTTCTTTCTAGGGTGCATCCACCAGATTGAAGTTTGTTCCTACAAAGTTTCAAGATTACAAAATGCTGTAATGTTGTTTTATGCTATGTCATTTGCTATGTTATGTTTTATCCATGTTTTTTTTTAATTTTCCTTTTGTTTTTCCTCATTTTTTCTCATCTTCTGTATCTTTTGTATTTCATTATTTTGAAGGAAGGGGGTGTGTTGGAATCTGTAGAGTGGTTGAGCTCGTGTGTGAGCTCGTGCTACTTGTGGGTTCCACTCTGGAATGGGGTGTTCCACTGGTGGCAGTTGCTGCCGTGGAGTCGCCTAGACGGGACGCAATAAATGAAGTACTCCTACCTGTGGTTATTTCGTACTTCTGGAAAGATTTACGTCGGCACCATCAGGACTCAATTGGATCACAGCAGGAATTCCAACGACGACCAGATCACAGGAGCGTGGCAGTAGAGGCGCGGCAGCGCAAAACAGCAAACAGCAGAAATGGAGCCACGCAGGATCGGTCAACAGGCAACAGGTCCACGGCAGGATGGGAGGCCGAAGGCGGGACAACTACAACTCGTCGCCAGTGAAAAGAAGTACGAAATAACCACAGGTAGCAGTACTTCATTTATTGCTTCCCGTCTAGGCGACTCCCCGCCAGCAACTGCCACCAGTGGAACACCCCATTCCACAGTGGAACCCACAAGTAGCACGAGCTCACACACAAGCTCAACCATTCTACAGATCCCAACAACGATATACCATCAGACGGACGGAAAATCACATGTATGATTATGAAAAGGGTTGTACCTAATGAAAAGAAAAAAGGGAACAAGGTATACAAGAATTAACAGAAACAATATAAAAAACATATAACCAGGACAATATAATAGACTACTGATTGACAATAAAAAAGTTAAACGGTGGATCTAGTAACTTCCATATCATCCAGTCTGCAATTGTCCGAAAATCGTTGAAGAAGACAAGGATCCTCATAGGACGTAGTCTTGTTTTTATATGTAACCTTAAAAAGGCAAGGATGAATAAGACCAAATCTGGCATTGATATTCTGTAGCGCTGGTCTCATATCCAAAAACTGCTTTCTACTATCCGCTGTTGCTTTGGCATAATCTTGTGAAAAGAAAAGAGTAGAGCCTTGCCAGGAGATCCTTCCTTTGACTTTAACTGCTTGTAAAACTTTCAACAAGTTTGTATATTCTAAAAGGTATAGTATTACTCCTCTAGGTTTACTCGAAGAGGCCATCGATTGTGGGACATGACCTAAACGATGAGCCCGCTGAATATTCAAAGATGGGGATTCCGGAATATCCAAAGGTTTCGGAAGAAAGGATTGAAAAAAGGAGAGAGGATTAGTGCCTTCAAGTCCCTCTATTAAACCATAAATGCGTAGGTTATTGCATCTGCTGCGATTTTCAAGGTTTTCAACCTGTTTTTCAAGATGCGAAATCTGAGACTGCATAGCGGGAACTCGAGCGGCGACAGAATGAAAAGATTCAATTTTATTCTCCAATTGTACAACTCTACTCTCCATGTGTGACCATTTGTCGTCCAGCTGTTGAAGACAAATATTAGTCTCTTTCACGTATGGCTTAAGAGCTCGGATTTCCTCAAGAATTAGTTCCATTGAAATTGGGGGTGGAGAAACCGGTGGTGAAAGCGAGTCTTTTTTAGGTCTCTTCACAGATGAAAGCATCGACGTGCCAGGCGACTTAGATGTCATTTTGGAGGTAGGTAGCGAAATATTTGTTATAGGTGGACTTGTTATTACCACTTGGTCTGACCCTGCCATGTTGTCTTGGAGAACACTGTAAGGATTAAAATCCACCACAGATGTAGAGGAGGTTGTCTTAGAGCGGTGAGCAGGTTTTGTTCTCCCCATACCTAAGTGTCACAAAATAACAGGCAACAGAAAGTCAGGTGAGGAGTGCCATCACACAATTTACCCTGAAAACACCAGGTAAAAGCCAGAGGTGTCAGAAGATAATAGAAATAGTTCAAAAACCATTCAGAAGGTATATAAATAATGATTATCAGGGCAATCCTCCATTAGAACATCCAGAAAGAGAAACAAAACATCCATGTCTTATAATAATAAAGACATGCTTCATTCTCTGAGGAGAAAATGCCTTTGCAGTAAAAAACAAAATGGCGGACGCGAGTCCTGAGGAGCTTGCGTCGATTTAAACAAAAACGAAATAAGCTCTTCCGCTTACCGCCAGGACCCTATAGGATTAAAAGAATTGTTGCCGCTAGTTTCATCTTTGTAGCAGTTCCTTTCTGAACCGCTCACGAATGCTCTGTCCGCCGAGAGAGTTCACATCCTCCTGCACCGCCTCGGAGCTCACGGACGAGCCACCATTCCTCTCGGCGTCCAAGCCACGCCCCCTAGCAAATTCGTTTTTGATATGGCTTTGTGAAGTAAAAAACACAGCAGCAACAAATACTGTAAGGTCCACCAGGAGTCTGGTTTGGGAATGCTTACATGTGTTTGTCTTAAAAGTGGACTTAGGAACATTGCTCATCATCTTTGCACTGGTACACAAACAGGGCTGATCATTTTAAATATTATTTACATGTGGACCAGGACATTGGCAACCCACGAAAAATTTGCTTACCACCCACCAGTGGGTCCCGACCCACAGTTTGAAAATCGCTTTCCTATAGTGATTGTGTATTTACCTCGTTTCATTGCAGAATTACAATACCTAAAACTTCAACCCAGAAAGACAGCAAGCCCTTGAGAAATCCAAGCACCCAGAAATAAGACATATTATTCTTCTAGGTTCAACTTAGTTGAAGCGATGCCAGAGAGTATGAAAAAACACAGTTTTCCTTAAAGCTATATTATCCCAGGGCATCTTCTAGACACCTTAATCTTTGGGGGCCCTTCAAGATGCATCTGTATCAGGCCAATAGAGAGATGTCACTGACTCAAAGGCCTTTATGACAACTAAACAGCTGACCTCTCTACAGAGAGGGCAGTGTCTAGGAGACTGTCCTGATGATTCGCCATCAGCCTCTGGTAGATTGTCTGGTGATTGAGACTCTACACCAATCCACTCTTACAGAAGCCTGTGCTTCAGAATCCTTCATCATCACTCAATACAGGACCTGATATTGAGAAATGAATGACTGGTAGGTCTTCATGATGACTCCATCTGAAGCGCCCTTACATCGTCAGTAGCTGGGAGGCCCCATGAGGACACATATACACAACTAATGTAGACACAGAGTTTAATTTGAAGGTTACGCCCAGGTGGAAGGAAAACTTTGCCTTCAAAGTCTGGGACATATACAGATGCTGAAGGCAGACAAACTTTTTTTGTCTTCACTAGGCTTTGCACAGTATTTAAATAAATGTCACCCACTGCCCCACAATCAGATATCCTATTCAAGGCATGTGAGACTTCAGGCATCAGGGTCTGACTGCTGAGAGGAAGGAATTTTCAACACTACTGTTTACAGCAGGAAAAAGTAATTTCTGGTTATGTTTCACCGAAGTGGCGGAAGCATGCACCCGGCCCTGAGTGGAGACACTTTTACGCTATCATGCACGGGCCCTTTTTCTTTCCTTATCATTAAAACCTTACCACCGTCCCACTTTGCAAAGTTAAAAATGACCAAAGATGGGAAGTGCCAAACATTTGATTTCGTATGGTCACATACCCCTAGTATCTGTCAGCCTCCTCCCCCCATGAATGTGAATAATTTGGATTTGTTCATAAAGAGTATTCATTGGCAGCTCTTAGCTCTAAATTATCACTAATGTTGTGACATTCTATCACTACCTTATTTTCATTTTTAGATTTTTGTTCTCTGGTTATGTGTAGATATTTCTAAATATCACTATATAAATTGCTTTTGAAATACCTAGCCCAGTCAGTGTGCCCAGCCCATTCCCCTGGCTGACAGACAGTCAACCAAAGTAATCCAGCCCACAAACTCCTCTTTGAATGCAGAGCATGCTTCAGAATTTAAGTTAGATAGCATGGCTGAATAAGTTGCTTTTCTAAATTTGTCTTTATCTTATCTTTGGCGATTCTCTTTGTGAGCATGTAAAGTCACATCAGGTCAGTCCTTGTTTGCTGTTTCCTTGTTCCTTGTTGGCTCTGGGCTGCGGGGAAAGGCACAGCTCTGATGATGCACTCACACCTCTATGATCAATGAGAGAATTCAATATCCTCAAGCGATATTCACACAATGGGCACATTCCATACCTCAACTGAGCTTTCTGCAGGTCTCGCAACAAACAGATTTAATGTCTGGGAGATCTCTTGTTATAAATGCTTTTAAAAAGAACTCAGAAAGTGTATGCCCTTTAGTGGTTGGCATCTTGCCATACAGGCATCTTGTCAATCACATCATGATGTTTTACTGACTGCGAAAGAACCCATCACTGAACCCCAGTCACAGCTGGCATGGCTCGCGGGTGGCGGGCGGTGGGTCACGGGGGGAGGTCGCACGGGGAGGTCGTGCTGGGAGGTTGCGGGGGTCTTTAATTTAATAATAATTAAAAGAATATTATTAAACTTACCTTTCCGCCGGCAGCCTGCATGGATAAGGGCAGAGCGCGCATGACTGGTTTGTATGGCCCCAGGGGGCCGACCAAACAGTCTTTTCACACTCAGGAGTGGGCAGGCACACCAGTGCTCCCCTGCCCTGCTCGCAGAGCAGCCCTGCCCACCTGCCCACCCGCAACCAAACATAAAATGGTAATAACTAAAAGTTATTACCATTTTATGTTTCTGTGAGAAAGCAGTGGGGCGACGCTCATCCGCCCTAGTGGAGAAGCCGCCCCTGCTGAACCCGCTGATGAATCCCCTGAGTAGCATTCCATGGTGTGTGCATCGCTGCACAGCCTTTTCTCTCTCTCCTCCTCTGGTCTCCATCCAAACGCCATCTCGACCCGACACTAATTGGGAGAAAATGTCAGCTACAAAGGCAGGGGAAAGTGGTGGACATGCAAGAACCTAATCGAACCCATCCCTTCTTGCCTTTTGCCATTTGGAGCACAGTTTTCAGAGACTTTCCAGGGTGGGGTTCTTAGTTCCACATTTCATCGCTATCTATTGGTAGTTCATGATGGGCCACCAAAGGCTGGAAGTGAAAGTGGGCCTCCAGAAGCCTTTTCCCACCCTGCCACCTTTTGTCCTTGCCTTTTGCTTGGTTGCTACTAGAGGCGGAAGTGGGCCCTCAAGAGCCTGTCCCCTCCCTGCCAAATTACCTGTCTTTGCCTCTTGCTTGGTTGCCACTAGAGACTGCGATGGGCCTCCAACAGCCTGTTCCCATCCTGTCACCTTACCTGTCCTTGCCTCGTGATTAGTTGCCACTAGAGGCGGCAGTGGGCCTCCAGGAGTCTTTTCCCACACTGCCACCTTTCCTGCCATTGCCTCTTGCTTGGTTGCCACTAGAGGCGGCAGTGGGCCTCCAGGAGCCTGTTCCTACCCTGCCACCTTACCTGCCCTTTCCTCTTGCTTGGTTGCCACTAGAGGCGGCAGTGGGCTACACAAGCCCATTCCTGCCTTTGGTGTATAAGCAGCAGAGGGGCTGTAAGTGCCTGTCCCCACTCCTCTGACTAGCTTTCTGGGTATTCTTGTGGGCCCTCACCAGAGGCAACAGCAGGGCCCAGAGAGTCAATTCCTGCCGTCCCCTTGCCTGTCAGAGGCTTTTGCTGTGATCCACTTATTGGAAATGAAAGTTTTTGGTCATACGTGATTCTATAATGCGTTTGAAAAAGAGGCATTATAAACAAAAGAATACTCAGTAAAGTTAAGCTGGTGCAGCGGTAGCAAGTGTCACTGTCCACCCTGAAACAGAAAAGATGTGTTTCCATTGGTAGGAGGACAGTAATGGTTACTGCTAAATCACACACTTATCCATCCATTATTCTTATTATTGATTTGTTCTGGCATTCACTCACCTCTGAACAAAAATTCACATACACACAGACTCACCCATCACACACTTTGACTAATAAAAGGCCAGACTTATTGGCTTTAACTATGCTTGTCTTTGTTCTGTTTATTTTCACCTAGTTTCTTTGTCAAGTGCTGACTCTGAGAAGAAAATAATATCCAGTGAGACTAAATGGGCAGCATGAACAATCATTGCCAAAGCTCACAGGTCAGGTTTGCCTTTTGCATTACAAAACACACCTATTGCAATCCTTCTTTAAAAAGAGCTTCTATGACATTAGGGGCTAATTATGATTCTGGTGGTCCATGGACTGCCAGACTAGCAGGGGCGCAGTGGCGGCGGTCTTCCGACTGCCCTATTACAACTAGGGAGGTCGGCCGCCCTGGGACTGCCGCAACCACCAGGGATCCGAGATTCCTGGTGGTAGCGCGGCGATCTTGAGGCTGCAATATGCTTGGCGGGACAGTTGCAGTTCCACCACCATCAAAACCATGGTGGAGAGGAAACAATGGGGGTGCTACAGGGCCCCCTGATGTCTCTTTGCCTGGGGATGCATGCAGGGGGACATATGTTGTGCTCCCCTGTGTTCATGCACCTCAGTACCTGCACGCCTTGAACTGCAGCACTCCATGCCGTACAGGTACTGATTTTGATGTTCATATTGTGGTGCAAACACTGTGGGAATGCCAAAGAACCACCCACCCGACCAGGAGAAAACTGCTAATCTCCAATTTACATCACTGATGACATCATCCGGTGATTGTGAGTGTTTTTAAAATGTTTATGAGTGTTAAATATATATGCACCAAGGTGTATTGATGATTCAGCAGGTGTCTGAGTGCCTGTATGGATGATTAAGTGGGTGCGTGACTGACTGTATGAGTGAGTGATTATATGTGTCTCAATGAATGTATGGGTGAGTGACTAATTTGTGTGAATGTCTGTATCAGTCTGTCAGTTGGTGTGTAAGTGGCTGTGTTGGTTGGTGAGTAGGTACATGAGTGGCTGTATGGATTATTGATTGGTTGTCTGAGTACCTGTATGGGTGTATGAGTGTCAGTGTGGGTGGGTAAGTGGGTGTGTGCCTGCATGGATGAGTGAGTGGGTGTCAGTGGCTGTATGGGTTCATGAGTGTACCTATGAGGGGCTGTATGGGTGAGTGTGCATGTGGCTGTGTCGGTGATTGAATGGATGTGTCAGTGGTATACGGGTGAGTAACTGCATATGTGAAAGGCAGTATAGGTGAGTGTTGGAGTATATAAGTTACTGTATGTGTGAGTGAATGATTGTGAGGATGACTGTATGGGTGAGTGTGTGCTTGTGTCAGTGACTGTATAGGTGAGTAAGTATGTGTTAGCATCTGTATAAATAAGTGAGTTGGTGTGTGTATAACTGTATAGGTGAGTAAGTGGCTGTGTGATTGACTCTATGGGTGAGTGAGTAGGTGTGTGAGTAGCACTATGGGTGACTGAGAGTGTATGAGTGGCTGTTTGGGTGTCAGTGTGGGTGGGTAAGTGGGTGTGTGACTGCCTGCATGGATGAGTGAGTGGGTGAGTCAGTGGCTGTATGGGTTCATGAGTATGTCTGTGAAGGGCTGTATGGGTGAGTGAGTATGCATGTGGCTGTGTCGGTGAGTGAATGGATGTGTCAGTGGTATATGGGTGAGTAACTGCATATGTGAAAGGCAGTATAGGTGAGTGTTGGAGTATATAAGTTACTGTATGTGTGAGTGAATGATTGTGAGAATGACTGTATGGGTGAGTGTGTGCTTGTGTCAGTGACTAAATAGGTGAGTAAGTATGTGTTAGCATCTGTATAAATAAGTGAGTTGGTGTGTGTATAACTGTATAGGTGAGTAAGTGGCTGTGTGATTGACTCTATGGGTGAGTGAGTAGGTGTGTGAGTAGCTCTATGGGTGACTGAGAGTATGTGAGTGGCTGTATGGGTGTTTGAGTGGATACATCAGGGGCTGTATTAATGAGTGAGTTGGTGTATGAGCGGCTGTATGGGTGACTGAGTGGATGTGTGTGTAGACCTATGAATCAGTGAGTGGGTGTGTCAATGGTTTTGAGAAAGGTAGTGTGGAAGTTGGAGTGGGTGAATGAAAGGTTATATTGGGGTGGTAGTGGGTGTGTGGGTGATTCTGTAGATGATGTCATCAGTGATTTCATCAGTGATGTCATTTGATATGTCATCAGTGATGTCACTGACCATGCCAAGAGTGATGTAATATGTGAGGTCATAAGCAGTGCATTGCGGGGGCGCGAGTTATAATTAGCTCAGATAATTATAACTGCTGAATTTCTCTGGTTTTTTATGAGTGAAATGTCAGCCTAACTATAACGTTCCTGTAACCTTTGTTTTTTTCACTGAATTTCTAAGGTTTTTTAAATTTTGTTTCCTAACTATAACGTCCATGCAACCTATGACTATTTTTATTGAATTTTTAAGGTTTTTAAATTGTATTTTCTATCTAAAATGGCTCTATAAGAGGCATTTTTATAAGCTTGTATTTTCTTTAGTGGATTAATAAGCGTTGTTTTTTTTCTTAACATTTTTTATATTCGCGACAACGTCGTGATACACGCGGTGACGTTACAAAACTCGCATGTTTTTGAGGAAGTCTTACACATATATATAGACAGACTTTATTTAGTAGCAGACACTAGTTGTTTATTAATGTAGAGTTTACATTTGAGTTTGTGTGATGGTTTTGTGAAACAATTTCTTCAATGTGATGTTTTATATATTCGCGTTGACTCTATGGACCGCGGCATCGTCTGTAGTCACGAAGTGCGCATGTTTATTCAAAACTCGGGAACACACAGTTAGACATATTTTAATTAATATTTGACATAAGTTGTTTATTGATATTCTATTTAAACCTAAATTTTGGAAGAACTTTTTCAATTAAAAGCCTTTTATTTGGTGTTTTGTGTGATCACGGCAATGCCTTAAGTGGGGATGATGTCATAAACCACGACAATCGCGCCTTTTCCATAAAGTGTAAAACACATATATCCACACATATTACAGTATTTTACACACTAGGGGGCCGATTAAGATACGGCCCGTAAAGGCTCCGATCGAAGGGCTGCATCGTAATATGCCTGTCGGATTCCTTTCTGACCGCCTCATTTTGATGGAGGCGGTCGGAAAGGAATCTGAACGGTGATTCCGGCTGGATTCCGACAGGCTCGGGGAGCCTGCCTGCCAGTCAGAATGTGGCCTGTAATCTAAAGGGCGGCTCTTTTCGCCCTTGAGATTACAATGTACGGTTTTCGACGTGTTTTCTATGCCGGTCAGTCTGACATGGAAACCAGGTCAGAAAGTGTTTTATGGGGCCCCCGGCAGGACCCCCTTTGGTGCATGGCCTCCGGTTGGAGGCCGAGGGGGCACCTATGGCACCCCCTGTTAATCCCTGCACCTTCCATTTAACTATGGGACACGCATTACGGCCTGTTTACAGCTGTAATGCATGCTCCCATAGTGAAATATAGGAATGCGACCAAACAGTGTTTGGTTGCATCCTAATGGATCAGGACCGACGACCGGATGCCGGTAGGTCCCATGACTGATGCGTGTCCGACATTGTAATGAGCCCCTAGGGGTTTCTTACAGTATTCTCTAAAGTCATGTTTTTCTAGATAGTTTCTATAAAAACCATCTCTAAAACCTATTTTATCTTTTTGTGGTGACTCCGGAGACTGCGATGTCATCGGTAATCGCTATCCTCGCGGATGTGTCGCGAAACAGGAAAATAAAAGCAGACATTCAATGACCACCAACACATCCAAAAATAATATGTAACAAAATCCATTCTGAACATTGCCCTACACATATTACTATATACATACTTCTTTCAAAGCATGTTTAAACTCATATTTTTCTACTTTCTACTAAGTTTCTTTAAACACGATATATCAGACCTATTTTCAGTTTTCACGGTTATTCAGGACATCGCGTCTCTATAACCTATTTTCCGTTTTCGCCGTAAGGCCGGAGATCAAATGACCAACGTCATCCCCACGGTTACATCGTTAAAACAAAAATCAAATGCAGGAATTCATTAGCCACCACCACATTAAAAAATTATAACTGTATAATTAATTCTAACCATTAAAGTACATAACTCACTATATAAATAACTCTATAAAAACATTTATCAAAATCTCAATATCTCTACAACAATGCGTATTAATGATTCACTGATATATTTTTTTATATTTCCACCAATATTCGCGACAACGATGATATTCGCGACGTCCCCATGATGGTACACAGGGGGCCGTGCTGGCAGTTGTGGCGTCAAATATCGTGCGTGATTAAAAAACTCAATTTTGGACACATAACTTGTGTCAATAACACCTCCATTTCTCAAACATGGGGTCAGAGTACCTATACTCTGACCCCTTATGTTAGCTTTTTCAGGAAATTTTCAGCCCCGGGAACCATTCCAGAACAATAAAATGGCAGCCGCAACTTTCTGTTCAGGTTCCGTCCAGCCAATCAGAGCATTCCCGTTGGCGCATGCATTCGCAATTAATCACGAAACCACCACGAAATATCCGCGGCCAGAGATATCACTATAATTCTAAACTTCCATTTCTCAGCAACTACTGAACGGATTTACACCAAATAAGCAAAAGGCACTTCCTTGAACCAACATCTACCTCCCTGACAAATTTGGTGTAAGTCCATTCAGCTGTAGCTGTGGCTAAAGGTTCCAATAGAATTAACATTACAAACACACCCTTATTTTGCGCCCCAAATTGTCGGTCCCCACTGCATGGATCACCCACAAACTTTCCATCATAACCAGAACCTAACTTGTCACTTTTTTATGGAAAATTTCATGAAGATTGGTCAAACGACACCAAAGTTATAGGCAAGTCAAAAAATGCTTTTCCTATGGAAACATGGTCCTAACTATAACTACCTACTGGTGACCGCCAGTAGGTAATATATATACATATAACATACTGGCAGTCACCATATTATATATGGTATTTTAAACCGATATTAAATTAGGACTGCAAAATAAGGGAAAATACGAATAAGAGAGTAAAAAAGAGAAAAAGACAAAAAGTGAAACAAGTGAAAAAAAGACAAAAAGTAACATGAATTTATAATATCGTTATTGCTGTACTGTAACAGACGGTCAGTTTGTTTTTAGTTTTCATTGCTTGCACTGTCACTTTAAAGTTTGAAGGAAACACTGGTACGTCATGTGATCAAGGCCTCTAGGGGCTGAAACGCGACATGGCGGAATTGCACTGAATAAAATTTGCACGAAGGAAAACTGGTGTCCGTTCCGTTTCTAATTCCGGATATTGGAGTTGCTCAGAATCGGTTTTGGTGGATATATATATATATATATATATATATATATATATATATATATATATATATATATATATATATATACACACATCTATATATATATCCATATATCCATAATATGGTGACTGCCAGTATGTTATATGTATATATATTACCTACTGGCGGTCACCAGTAGGTAGTTATAGTTTTCAGTCCCCAAACAATTATATATTCCACAGTGGTATTGCTCAATGTGCTGCCTCAAAATTATAAATTCTTAAAACACAGACCTCTGTAGTCCGCCAGAGGAAAAAAATGCTCCTTAGGCATCCCTTGCTCGCCTCTAGGCAATCACTGTATTAGGCTTAATCCTGTATGTTCACCATTGAGGGCGAGCGGGTCATGCCCCCACTTCAAATCCAAGACAAAATTCTCTGAGCAGAGGGCCCCCAACCCTGACAGGGCGGCTTCAGCTACACAGGCACATAGCGTCCTGCAGCGACACTGTCAAAAAGCGAAAACAGCCAAGGCCTGACTTCGGATGGGACTGATGTTTTATTAGTGAAGGAGGCGGCACTTCTTAATCAATCTCAGACGCGTTTCGGCATGTAAATTAGCCTTAATCATTGGTGAGCAAGAGAGAAAGGACTGCTTCGAACTTAAGTAGTTACTTTTTCCTTCATTTCCCAATATGCACCATAACAGGTAAGTTCGAGTGTGTCTGCAATGATAATTTAGTATTTCTTCAGTATTGCAGTCCCAATAAAATTATTTATTCCACAGTGGTATTGCTCAATGTCCTGCCTCAAAATTATAAATTCTTAAAACACAGACCTCTGTAGTCCGCCAGAGGAGAAAAATGCTTCTTAGGCAACCCTTGCTCGCCTCCAGGCAATCACTGTATTAGGCTGAATCCTGTATGTTCACCATCGAGGGTGAGCGGGTCATGCCCCCAAATCAAATCCAAGACAAAATTCTCCGAGCAGAGGACCCCCAACCCTGACAGGGCGGCTTCAGCTACACAGGCACGGAGCGGCCTTCAGTGACACTGTCGAAAAGAGAGAACAGCCGAGGCCTGACTTCGGATGGGACTGATGTTTTATTAGTGAAGGAGGCGGCAGTTCTTAATCAATCCCAGATGCGTTTTGGGATGTAAATTAGCCTTAATCATTGGTGAGCAATAGAGAAAGGACTGCTTCAATCTAAAGTAGTTACTTTTTCCTTCATTTCCCAATATGCACCATAACAGGTAAGTTGCAGAGTGTCTGCAATGATAATTCAGTATTGTTTCAGTATTGCAGTCCCAATAAAATTATTTATTCCACAGTGGTATTGCTCAATGTGCTGCCTCAAAATTATAAATTCTTAAAACACAGACCTCCGTAGTCCGCCAGAGGAGAAAAATGCTCCTTAGGCATCCCTTGCTCGCCTCCAGGCAATCACTGTATTAGGCTGAATCCTGTATGTTAACCATCGAGGGCGAGCGGGTCATGCCCCCACTTCAAATCCAAGACAAAATTCCCCGAGCAGAGGGCCCCCAAACCTGACAGGGCAGCTTCAGCTACACAGGCACGGAGCGGCCTGCAGCGACACTGTCAAAAAGAGAAAACAGCCGAGGCCTGACTTCGGATGGGACTGATGTTTTATTAGTGAAGGAGGCGGCAGTTCCTAATCAATCCGAGACGCATTTCGGCATGTAAATTAGCCTTAATCATTGGTGAGCAATAGAGAAAGGACTGCTTTGAACTTAAGTAGTTACTTTTTCCTTAATTTCCCAATATGCACCATAACAGGTAAGTTCGAGTGTGTCTGCAATGATAATTCAGTATTTCTTCAGAATTTCAGTCCCAAAAAAATTATATATTCCACAGTGGTATTGCTCAATGTGCTGCCTCAAAATTATAAACTCTTAAAACACAGTCCTCTGTAGTCCGCCAGAGGAGAAAAATGCTCCTTAGGCATCCCTTGCTTGCCTCCAGGCAATCACTGTATTAGGCTGAATCCTGTATGTTCACCATCGAGGGTGAGCGGGTCATGCCCCCACTTCAAATCCAAGACAAAATTCTCTGAGCAGAGGGCCCCCAACCCTGACAGGGCTGCTTCAGCTACACAGGCACATAGCGGCCTGCAGCGACACTGTCAAAAAGAGAAAACAGCCAAGGCCTGACTTCGGATGGGACTGATGTTTTATTAGTGAAGGAGGCGGCAGTTCTTAATCAATCCCAGACGCGTTACGGCATGTAAATTAGCCTTAATCATTGGTGAGCAAGAGAGAAAGGACTGCTTCGAACTTAAGTAGTTACTTTTTCCTTCATTTCCCAATATGCACGATAACAGGTAAGTTCGAGTGTGTCTGCAATGATAATTTAGTATTTCTTCAGTATTACAGTCCCAATAAAATTATTTATTCCACAGTGGTATTGCTCAATGTGCTGCCTCAAAATTATAAATTCTTAAAACACAGACCTCTGTAGTCCGCCAGAGGAGAAAAATCCTTCTTAGGCATCCCTTGCTCGCCTCCAGGCAATCACTGTATTAGGCTGAATCCTGTATGTTCACCATCGAGGGTGAGCGGGTCATGCCCCCAAATCAAATCCAAGACAAAATTCTCCGAGCAGAGGACCCCCAACCCTGACAGGGCGGCTTCAGCTACACAGGCACAGAGCGGCCTGCAGCGACACTGTCGAAAAGAGAAAACAGCCGAGGCCTGACTTCGGATGGGACTGATGTTTTATTAGTGAAGGAGGCGGCAGTTCTTAATCAATCCCAGACGCGTTTCGGCATGTAAATTAGCCTTAATCATTGGTGGGCAATAGAGAACTGCTTCAAACTTTAGTAGTTACTTTCTCCTTCATTTCCCAATATGCACCATAACAGGTAAGTTCGAGTGTGTCTGCAATGATAATTCAGTATTTCTTCAGTATTGCAGTTGCAATTAAATTATTTATTCCACAGTGGTATTGCTCAATGTGCTGCCTCAAAATTATAAATTCTTAAAACACAGACCTCCGTAGTCTGCCAGAGGAGAAAAATGCTCCTTAGGCATCCCTTGCTCGCCTACAGGCAATCACTGTATTAGGCTGAATCCTGTATGTTCACCATCGAGGGCGAGCAAGTCATGCCCCCACTTCAAATCCAAGACAAAATTCTCCGATCAGAGGGCCCCCAACCCTGACAGGGCAGCTTCAGCTACACAGGCACAGAGCGGCCTGCAGCGACACTGTCGAAAAGAGAAAACAGCCGAGGCCTGACTTCAGATGGGACTGATGTTTTATTAGTGAAGAAGGCAGCAGTTCTTAATCAATCCCAGATGCGTTTCGGCATGTAAATTAGCCTTAATCATTGGTGAGCAATTGAGAAAGGACTGCTTCGAACTTAAGTAGTTACTTTTTCCTTATATTCCCAATATGCACCATAACAGGTAAGTTATTATTTCTTCAATATTGCAGTCCCCAAAAAATTGTTTATTCCACAGTGGTATTGCTCAATGTGCTGCCTCAAAATGATAAATTCTTAAAACACAGACCTCCGTAGTCTGCCAGAGGAGAAAAATGCTCCTTAGGCATCCCTTGCTCGCCTACAGGCAATCACTGTATTAGGCTGAATACTGTATGTTCATCATCGAGGACGAGCAGGTCATGCCCCCACTTCAAATCCAAGGCAAAATTCTCCGAGAAGAGGGCCCCCAACCCTGACAGGGCGGCTTCAGCTACACAGGCACGGAGCGGCATTCAGTGACACTGTCGAAAAGAGAAAACAGCCTAGGCCTGACTTCGGATGGGACTGATGTTTTATTAGTGAAGGAGGCGGCAGTTCTTAATCAATGCCAGATGCGTTTCGGCATGTAAATTAGCCTTAATCACTGATGAGCAATAGAGAAAGGACTGCTTCGAACTTAAGTAGTTACTTTTTCCTTCATTTCCCAATATGCACCATAACAGGTAAGTTTGAGTGTGTCTGCAATGATAATTCAGTATTTCTTCAGTATTGCAGTCCCAATAAAATTATTAAAAGCAGACATTCAATGACCACCAACACATCCAAAAATAATATTTAACAAAATCCATTCTGAACATTGCCCTACACATATTACTATATACATACTTCTTTTAAAGAATGTTTAAACTCATATTGTTCTACTAAGTTTCTTTAAACACGATATATCAGACCTCTTTTCCGTTTTCACGGTTATTCAGGACGTTGCGTCTCTAAAACCTATTTTCCGTTTTTGCCGTAAGGCCGGAGATCGGATGACCAACGTCATCCCCGCGGTTACATCGTGAAAGCAGAAAGCAAAAGCAGGAATTCATTAGCCACCACCACATTAAAAATGTAACTGTATAATTAAATCTAACCATCAAAGTACATAACTCACTATATAGATAACTCTATAAAAACATTTATCAAAATCTCAATATCTCTACAACAATGCGTATTAATGATTCACTGATATATTTTTTTAAATTGCCACCAATATTCGCAACGACGATGATATTCGCGAAGTCCCCATGACAGTACACGGAGGGCCGTGCTGGCAGTCGTGGCGTCATTGCAAATATTGTGCGTTATTAAAAAAATCAATTTTGGACACATAACTTGTGTCAATAACACCTCCATTTCTCAAACATCGGGTCAGAGTACCTGTACTCTGACCCCTTATGTTAGCTTTTTCGGGAAATTTTCAGCCCTGGGAACCATTCCAGAGCAATAAAATGGCAGCCGCAGCTTTCTGTTCAGGTTTTGTCCAGCCAATCAGAGCATTCCCGTTGGTGTGTGCATTCGCGATTAATAGCGAAACCACCATGAAATTTCCGCGGCCAGAGATATCACTATAATTCTAAACTTACATTTCTCAGCAACTACTGAACGGATTTACACCAAATAAGTAAAAAGCACTTCCTTCAACCAACATCTACCTCCCAGACAAATTTGGTGTAAGTCCGTTCAGCTGTAGCTGTGGCTAAAGGTTCCTATAGAATTAACATTACAAACACACCCTTATTTTGCGCCCCAAATTGTCGGTCCCCACTGCATGGATCACCCCCAAACTTTCCAGCATAACCAGAACCTAACTTGTCACTTTTTTATGGAAAATTTCATGAAGATTGGTCAAACGACAGAAAAGTTATAGGTAAGTCAAAAAATGCTTTTCCTATGGAAACTAGGTCCTAACTATAACTACCTACTGGTGACTGACAGTAGGTAATATATACACATATTACATACTGGCAGTCGCCATATATATATATATATATATATACACACATACATATATATCTATCTATATATATATCTATCTATCTATATCTATATATATATATATATATATATATATATATATATATATATATATATATATATATAGATTCACTGAAAAAACCATAGGTTTCAGGGACGTTATAGTTAGAAATTATCATTTAAAAAACCTTTGAAATTCACTGGAAAAACCATAGGTTTCAGGGACGTTATAGTTAGTTGGACATTTCACTAGTACAAAACCAGAGAAATTCACCCGTTATAGTTAGTTGAGCTAACTATAACACGCGCCCCCGCAATGCACTGCTGATGACGTCACATATTACATCATTCATGACATGGTCAGTGACATCACTGATGACATCACTGATGACATCTCAAATGCCTGTCCTTGTATGATCTAACCAATGCTCATGTAAATCACTCCAATATCTGACCAGCCTGCACTATATAAAACTGCAAAAAAACAAAGGATAAAAAGTGTTTTCCACACTTCTGTCATTGGGCTATACGTGGGCTACATCTGGGTGATATTTGTGCTACATTTGGGCTCCTTTTTCTCTGGTGGCCATCTTGGGAGACTTAAATTAAATTCATTAAACTTTATTCGATCTGATTTAGAAACATAGATCATAAAAGTGTACATAAAAACAGTAAATCCTCTTTCTTAATACAATACAGTGAGAATTAATTAAAACCAGTAGGTAAAAACGGGTGTTACAAAGCCCGGTTCAGAGCAACTTCAGGTTAACAGAATAGTAAAGTTCAATGTTTCGCAAGATCAATCTCATGTACTTTGTGCAAAATACGCAATAAGGGGTCCAAGTAAGATGCAACGCTCCAATACCTGACCAGTCTGCACTATATAAAACTGCAAAAAAACAAAAAATAAAAAGTCTTTTGCACACTTCTGTCATTGGGCTATATGTGGGCTACATCTGGGTGATATTTGTGCTACATTTGGGCTCTTTTTTCTCTGGTGGCCATCTTGGGAGACTTATTTGTTATGAAGTTTCCTAATTTCCTAATTTACTGCAGTCTCCTCAGTAGGAAATGCTTTCAGTTTTTTACTTTGATTTCATCAAGAAGGCATTCAGATGTGTCACACATTTGCCTTAAATTCAGAATGTTAGCACTCTAGGTGCTCATTAGATCACTGTAGTAAAGCTACTGCTCACCAGGGAGTTAACTGGAAGTCTACTGCTGGTATTGAAAGTGATTGTTTCAGTCTGCATGTCAGAATTTTCTAATGAAATAGAAGAGGATTTGAGATCTCACTTAAAACATGCCCTAATTTTTCTTTCTGCAGCACTAACCATAATTTCTATGGCAAAATGAATCCCCTCATTTTGTTCCTTTTTAAATTAAATGTTTTAAGTGTTACCAGTTTATTCCAATCAAGATGGCTTCAGGTGTGCCATAATTTTGTCATAAGTAAGACTGTTAGCGCTCTAGTTGTTTTTTAGAACACTCTGGTAAGCTGCAGTAGAACACAAAGGAATCAACTGACATGCTGCTCCTGTTGAAAAATAACAGGAAGATATTTGAGATCTCTGTGGTAATTGTGTCTTTCTTTCATTTTAATTATAGAATTTAGAGTGTGTTTTGTGATTTTAGTATTGTCTTGTCACATGGAACCTGTATATGTAATTTAGAACTCACTGATGCAGGAGCTTGAGTTTGAATGCCAGACAAGCGGTTGGAGTTGCCTTGGCTGGACGCTTAAGCTTTTGCACCAGTGAGTCCTTTTATGGCACTTGAATAAATAAGTATTTCTTTGTAATACTTGACTCCTTCGTTTCTTTACAATGGCGACGAGTTGTTTTTAAGATCCTGTGCCGACCCACTGTGCTGTTATTCCTATTTTATTTTCACCGATGGAGCCACTTTGAGTTTACCTGCATTTTCGACCCGCGTTTGGATGAACTCTTCAGGGCCATCATCGTGATTCAGTGCTTCTTCTACAGCGATCCTTTCTTATTTTCACTATTCAAGGTACTGTACTTTAACTATTATTTTGCCGCTGCTTGGAACCGTTACTCGCTCGTGAGCCTGCTCGCGCTTAGCATTTGTAATGCGCTGAGAGCTCTTCACGCGAGTGTTCCTGTCTCCTTGCGTGACGTCTCTGCCTGCCTGACTACTGTCGCCACGATACGTACGTGCTTTACGCGCAACATACGTCATTGGCGGCCATATTGGGAGGACGTTTTTCAAGCTATGACGCAACGTG
Source organism: Calotriton arnoldi (assembly GCA_963921515.1). Taxonomy (NCBI): domain Eukaryota; kingdom Metazoa; phylum Chordata; class Amphibia; order Caudata; family Salamandridae; genus Calotriton; species Calotriton arnoldi. Next base: position 304,046 of record CAWUFW010007436.1, on the reverse strand, counting down.
GCGGCCATATTGGATTTACCGATCTACCTAATTCACCTCGGTACATTTCTACGCACTGCTTCATTTCGGCGAAGCTTGCTGGAGTTCAGTGTGGATCGTTTCAACTTACTGCAATTCTATACGCTTCGCTTCAGTTTAATGCAATGCTGTGTGCATCGCTTCAGTTGTGAAGCATTTTTGCATCTTTTGCGGATTCAGTGATTCGCACACTATTACAAGGATTGGCATTTTACTGTTATTTCTTGCAGGTGTACTATATTAATTACATTGAATTACCTACAACAGTGATATGCACACTATTTAAATCTTCTTGTGCATATTCCGTGTGATGTATTATTTCCACGTACACATTTGAGAGTTTCTTCTACAATTTTTCTACAGTGATATGCACACTTAATTCTGATATAGCCTTTGTTTGCATTCTTCAGTGCTTTTATTCATTTACTTGTTACATCCTTCATCTCTTGAATTTTTTTTTTTTTTCTCTTACCTAATTTAATATGGCAGCTTCTCAAATTTGCAATCAGCCTATTTTTTTGCAAATTCCAGGCAAACCTAAATTGCGATGGAAGAAATAGTTTGAAACATTTGAGAACTATATAGTAGCCATTGATGGTACAAAATTTTCACCGGAAAGAATGAAAGCCATCTTGTTTTGTTTTCTTGGCACAGCAGCAATAGAAATTTTCTAAAATCTTGTACCTATAGCGCCACCTAGTAGTGGAGGAGATGGGTGGAATGTTTATAAAGAAGCAGTAGCAAGACTAGAGAGACAATATGAGGATGAACCTAATGTGTTGATTGAAAGACATGCTTTTCACAAAAGGAAGCAACTCACTGATGAAACTATTGAAGAGTATGTTGCGGCTTTGAGAGTTTTAGCTGCGAACTGTGAGTTTGGTGCGAATGTCGATCTTATCATTAGAGATCAATTTGTGTTTAACTGTGAGTCAAAAAAAGTACAAGAAAGACTGCTTGCTTGTCGAAATCCTACGTTGGCTGAAGTTTTGGATTTAGCCAAGGGGATCGAAAGATCCATTCAATCTTCCAAAATCATCACAGCTGAAGAAACTAAAAATGCTGCTTCTTCTTCTCCTGTTTGTGCCATTCAATCATTTAGTAAGGGTAATGTCAAAACAACCAGGGATGTTAAACCAAGTTGTTATAGATGTGGCTCTAAGTTACATTTGGTAAGTTTTCCTGATTGTCCAGCTTTAAAAAAAAAATGCGTTAAAGGTGGCAAAGTTGGCCACTTTTCGACAGTGTGCAGAGCACCTAAGAAAATTTCAAATACCAATGTGAATAATATTTCTAATGTTGAGCATGATATGCAGAATCTACTTCTTACTGTTTATGATGATTTGTTTGATAACTCTGTGAACAATCTTGCTGTTCCTTTTAAGGCGCCTTTAGGTATTGTTCTTATTGGCAATGTGGCTTTTGAAGCCATGGCAGATTCAGGCTCACCCATTACCATTTTGTCTGATACTTTCTTCAAAGATAATTGGGTGGATGTCAAACTCACGGAAACTGATGTTAACCCCAAGGCATTTGGTAATATCGATATTAGTATGCTGGGCTTCTTTGAAGATACCTCAGAATTTGAAGGACGCAAGGTGTTTACCAAGATTTATGTTGCTATTGATGGGAAAAACATAGTTGGATGGTACGATTTAGGAAAGTTGAGTGTTATTTTATGTCCAGGCTCTGATCGTCCCATCCAATTAAGAGATATAACAATCAATAGTGTTTCTCTTGATAAATCTTCTCTGGATGTTATTCTAAATAAGCACAAAAATGTTTTTTTGGATGAAGTAGGTCAAGAATAAGGTTACACACACAAGATCAAACTTAAAAAAGGAGCTGTGCCCATACAACATAAAGTACGCATGGTTCCTCTAGGTATACGGCAAAAGTTAAAATCTCACTTAGATTTGTTGTGTTCTGAGGGCATCATTGAATCCACCGATAGTTCTGAGTGGGTTTATGCTATAGTTATTGCTCTTAAGAAAAATCAAGATTTGAGATTGTGTGTGGACCTTAGGTCTTTGAATAAAAACATTGTGGTAGATACTTACCCCTTGCCCAGAATTCAGGAAATGCTAGCTGCTGTGAATGGTGCAAATTTTTTCTCTATAATAGATCTTAAATCAGCTTATCACCAAGTAGTACTTGACGAGTCCTCGAAAGATCTTACTGCATTTATCACTCCATTTGGACTTTACAGATTTTTGAGAATGCCATTTGGGCTGGCCTCAGCGGTCAGTGTTTTCCAGAAACTAATTGAGAATTTGTTTCAGGGTCTGAATGGTGTGTAGTCATTTCAGGATGACATTTTAATTTTTGCAGGGGCTTGTGATCAACACAATATCATTCTTGATAAAGTTTTAAAGATTTAAGAAAGCAAGGGGATGACTGTGAGTAAGGACAAATGTAAATTTCTTGTAGATGAGATTAATTATTTAGGTCATAGGATCACTCCTGATGGCATATTTCCCAAGGAGGATCTTATTAATACCTTGGAGAAGGCTAGCAAACCCCAAGATAAAGATTCCTTGCGTTCTTTTCTAGGGTTAGGCGAATATTATGCCAGATTCGTTAAGGGATATGCTCTTGCCTCTCAGACAACTTCTTAAAAAAGGGTCTCAATTTACTTGGACAGATATCCATGATGAAGCCTTTAATAATGTTAAAAAACTTATTGCTAAAGCACCTGGTCTCAATACTTTTGACCCTCAGAGAAAATCTTATGTTACTGTTGATGCTAGTGCTATCGGACTGTGGGGCATATTATCAAGGGCAGTATCGCCACTTTAGCGGCACTTTTTGCCGATAAAGCGGCAATATTTTTATCGCCCTATTAGCAAGCTGTCGCTAACAGCTGTTAACCACAGCTTAATGGCGATAGCGGCCGTTGTGTTGCCGCTTTGCATGTCAGCGATAATTATCGCTAATGACATGTAAAGTAGGCGTTCCTGACTAAAACTCCATAGAAACAGTCGCAAACACAACTTCCCCCTATTATCAATGCCCGCGAAGCGATAGGAAGAGTCGCGCTAACCGCGCTTATCGCTGGAACTTAACGCCTGAAAAAACTTGCCTTAACCATCTTGTCAATGGGGGTGGATTGTTGGGTTAAGTATACACTTGCCTTTTAGCAAGCTTTTCATTAGCGCTGTTGATTTAGCGCTGGGATTCTCGAGCTATTGCTGGTTCTGCACGCTATCGCTGGATTTCTTATCGCCTTTGCGATACGCGTTGCTAATAGCGCGCTATCACGGGGAGGAAATCCAGCGATAGCCGGCGATAAAAAAAACAGCGCTAAGCGCGCTTTGCGATAATTATCGCAATTCTTTGATAATATGCCCCTAGGTGCTGTGTTTACACAAATGGTGGATGGCAAGGAAAGAGTCATTTCGTTCATTTCCAGAAGGATTCGAGCTGCAGAGAAACATTATAGTACCATAGAAAAAGAGGCTTTGGCCTGTGTATGGGCAGTAGAAAAACAAAAAAAATTCTTGTGGGGGTTACCTTTTGTTCTTGTTACTGATCACAAGCCTCTTGTTTATATGATGGATGGTGTTAGGAGTGGTAAAGCTTAGTCCAGGCTGGTAAGGCTTATTGCTAGATTGCAGGAGTTTAATTTTGAGATTCAACACATTCCTGGTGGAAACTTTTTTACTGCTGATTGTCTGTCTAGACTTCCGCCGGTTGATGAATCTGGATGTGAGATTATTGACCAGCATGAGTGTGTTGTGGGTATGGTAGATGCCATTGATTCGTTTAATTCTGCTATTTCTGAAAAAGAATGGAACGACTTTGTAGCTTTTGATACTATTTTTTCAAAAGTCAAGCATTTTGTTACCAATGGTTGGCCGTCTTGCAAGAATTTAGAGATTCCTCTTCGAAGTTTTGCACAGGTTGCCAATGAACTTAGCATTGAAAATGACATCTTATTGAGGCAGGATTTGTTTGTGCCACCGGCTGGTGTCAGGAATAAACTCATCCAGTTAGCCCATTCTGGAAATCCTGGAGTGTCTGGAACAAAGAAATTGCTCAAAATTCACTACTGGTGGCCAGGTATGGACGCTTCTGTTGAGGGGTTTGTGGACAACTGTTCTATATGTGTTAAATCTGACAAACATTGGAAAGTTTCTACTGAACCTTTATCTATTCAAGATGCTCCTATGGGTCCTTGGGAAAAAGTTTCTATTGATTTTTCAGGTCCGTATGAGTGTTTAGGCAAGGAGAAGAGATTTTTAATTGTACTCACTGACAACTTTTCCAAGTGGTTGTACTACACCTTTGTGGAACATCCTGTCACTGATGAAGTGATATCATTTTTGGAACACATTTTTAGAATTGAAGGTGCACCTGTTTCTCTTATGTCAGACAACGGGGTGCAATTCATTTCTAGTAAAGTGCAGAATGTTTGGGGAAAAGTTGGTGTGCGTTCTGAGAGGGCATCATTGTATAGTCCCCGTTCCAATGGCCAGGTTGAAAGGGCCAACAGGTTTATAAAAGAAGGGATCCAAGCTGCATTGGAGAGCAATCTGGATGTTTTTGATTTTCTAAAAGAAAAAGTTTGGAGTTATCACATAACTCCTAATACATGCACGGGAGTGTCTCCATATTTTTTGATGAGAGGCATACAGGTCAAGTCTTTGTTGGTGCCTTTCTTCAAAAAGGATGTTGAGAGAGACACTCTTGAATCTTCAATTATCAAAGCTAGAAGGAATATAACTGATTCTCGTATTTGTGGTAAGTCTTACCATGACATCTCTCACAAAACCAAAAGTAAAAATTTAGAAATTGGTGACTGGGTACAGATTATCAAACCTGCATTAACACGTAAAGGTTCATCTAAATTCACTGTTCCCTTCAAAGTTGAAAGGGTCACTGATTCTACTGTTTTGTTGAGAGGCAAGGGTTGGTGGAACAAAAGTTCTATTGTTGTTCTCAAACCAGGGCAAGAATGTTTTTTTGAAAAGACGGGGGGTGGTGGTGATGTCTGGTTTGATGAATATTATCTTGGGGGTTTTTCTTCTCAAGTTTGTTCTGGGAATGAAGATATCATTATTCCTGATGCATCTCACTTGGAGTCTACTGTAGAAGAGTGTGCTGACTCTTCTGTTCAGGATAATTTTGCATTACAGAAGAGAAGTACCAAAGTACCAAAGAAGTTTTGATGATTATATTCTGGAGTAATTTTGTTTATTTTGTTGTGAAAGGATACATGTGGTAATTGTGTCTTTCTTTCATTTTAATTATAGAATTTAGAGTGTGTTTTGTGATTTTAGTATTGTCTTGTCACATGAAACCTGTATATGTAATTTAGAACTCACTGATGCAGGAGCTTAAGTTTGAATGCCAGAGAAGCGGTTGGAGTTGCCTTGGCTGGACGCTTAAGCTTTTGCACCAGTGGGTCCTTTTATGGCACTTGAATAAATAAGTATTTCTTTATAATACTTGACTCCTTCGCTTCTTTACAATCTCACTTAAAACATGTCCTAATTTTTCTTTCTACAGCACTAACCATAATTTCTATGACAACATGAACCCCATCATTTTGTCCCTTTTTAAATTAAATGTTTTAAGTGTTACCAGTTTATTCCAATCAAGATGGCTTCAGGTGTGCCTTACGTTTGTCATAAGTAAGGCTGTTAGCGCTCTAGTTGTTCTTTAGAACACTCTGGGAAGCTGCAGTAGAACACAAAGGAATCAACTGACAGTCTCTGCCCTTGTTGGATGTACATGTTTTACTGAGAATGTCAGACTTCATTCTCACATGACTGAGAAAGATAATGTGAATTTACAGAAAATATGCTCTCATTTTAGCTTCTGGTGCACCTTCCAAACCTCTATGGGACAAGCATGAGAAAATAGTTTTCTCTCAAACATGATTAATGATATCCCAGCAGAAGGTTTTTCACAGGGTAAAATCACCTTAGAACACACCACAATTCCTTAAATTAGTATGGTGCCATCAACAAATGAATTCTAAGGTAACTAAAGTCTGATATCACCCTTTATAGTTCTCCTTTTGGTGACCCTCAAAATCTTCTATTCACTATAATGCATTTCAATGGGGTGCTATCATGTATATTGGTCCCAAGATGGCTGCCAGCAATTCCAGGATGAAGTGCTGACAGCCAATCAGATCTCACCATGAGATGTGTGGTTAGGCTCCACCCAGATATCGATATTTTTCTTTTTCTAATTTCTCAGCAACTACTGAACGGATTTACACCATTTAACAAAAAGGACTCTTTCTGAACCAAGACCTACCTTTTGCCAAATTTGGTGTAATTCCGTTCAGCAGTTCGGGCTGTAGCTTTGTCTAAAGTTTCCTATGGAAAAATACATGGGGAAAACACATTTTGGGATACCCCTTTTTTCTCGGCCCCCGCTAGGTGAATCACCCCGAAACTTTCAAGACAGGAGCTGACCGGAGCTGATCACTCGTTTTGAAAATTTTGCGAAGATTCGTCAACCGGCGCCAAAGTTATTTGGAAAACAAAAAACACTTTTCCTATGGAAACTAGGTCCTACTATAACTACCTACTGGCGATCGCCAGTAGGTAATATATATATATATATATATATATATATATATATATATATATATATATATATATATATATATATATATATATATATATATATGTATATATATATATCAAAACCAAGGCTCCTCAAAAGTAAGAACCGGGCACACACACAGGCTTGCTTCTGACCAGCAGATTTATTCGGACGGCATAATGCATTTCGGAATGTGTTCCTTCATCAGATGCCTCTCCCCAAACAACCAGTGCTGCTGGAGTCCAACGTTTAAATGCTGCCTGCATCGCTCTGATTCAGAGTGAAACACACAGTGGGCGTGACAAGGATTAGAACACCTGTGGTAAGTACCAACCCCAAGTGGATAGTGTTCACGTTCCCGCCAGTTGCACCGGTGTCGTAGGCATTGTACTGCTAGTCCCACAAGCCTTCACCCTGCCGCTTCCGTCTCCTCAAGAAATCCTGGAATGGAGTGTCGGACCAATGTTCTCGATGTTTGTAGACAGCGGCGGTGCAGCAGGTTTCCCCACGAAGAAAAAAACACCAAAGTTACCACTTTTCCTGTTGCACTGCTTTTAGGGTGGGGTGCCCAAGGTGCGTAGTGGCCTCGCACCGAAATACCAAAACCAAGGCTCCTCAAAAGAAAGAACTGGGCACACACACAGGCTTGCTTCTGACCAGCAGATTTATTTGGACGGCATAATGCATTTCGGAATGCGTTCCTTCATCAGATGCCTCTCCCCAAACAACCAGTGCTGCTGGAGTCCAACGTTTAAATGCTGCCTGCATCGCTCTGATTCAGCGTGAAACACACAGTGGGCGTTACAAGGATTAGAACACCTGTGGTAAGTACCAACCCCAAGTGGATAGTGTTCACGTTCCCGCCAGTTGCACCACTGTCGTAGGCATTGTACTGCTAGTCCCACAAGCCTTCAATCTGCCGCTTCCGTCTCCTCAGGAAATCCTGGAATGGAGTGTCGTACCAATGTTCTCGATGTTTGTAGACAACGGCGGTGCAGCAGGTTTCCCCACGAAGAAAAAAACACCAAAGTTACCACTTTTCCTGTTGCACTGCCTTTAGGGTGGGGTGCCCAAGGTGCGTAGTGGCCTCGCACCGAAATACCAAAACCAAGGCTCCTCAAAAGAAAGAACCGGGCATACACACAGGCTTGCTTCGGACCAGCAGATTTATTCGGACGGCATAATGCATTTCGGAATGTGTTCCTTCATCAGATGCCTCTCCCCAAACAACCAGTGCTGCTGGAGTCCAACGTTTAAATGCTGCCTGCATCACTCTGATTCAGCGTGAAACACACAGTGGGCGTGACAAGGATTAGAACACCTGTGGTAAGTACCAACCCCAAGTGGATAGAGTTCACGTTCCCGCCAGTTGCACCAGTGTCGTAGGCATTGTACTGCTAGTCCCACAAGCCTTCACCCTGCCGCTTCCGTCTCCTCAGGAAATCCTGGAATGGAGTGTCGGACCAATGTTCTCGATGTTTGTAGACAGCGGCGGTGCAGCAGGTTTCCCCACGAAGAAAAAAACACCAAAGTTACCACTTTTCCTGTTGCACTGCTTTTAGGGTGGGGTGCCCAAGGTGCGTAGTGGCCTCGCACCGAAATACCAAAACCAAGGCTCCTCAAAAGAAAGAACCGGGCACACACACAGGCTTGCTTCTGACCAGCAGATTTATTCGGACGGCATAATGCATTTCGGAATGTGTTCCTTCATCAGATGCCTCTCCCCAAACAACCAGTGCTGCTGGAGTCCAACGTTTAAATGCTGCCTGCATCGCTCTGATTCAGCGTGAAACACACAGTGGGCGTGACAAGGATTAGAACACCTGTGGTAAGTACCAACCCCAAGTGGATAGTGTTCACGTTCCCGCCAGTTGCACCACTGTCGTAGGCATTGTACTGCTAGTCCCATAAGCCTTCACCCTGCCGCTTCCGTCTCCTCAGGAAATCCTGGAATGGAGTGTCGGACCAATGTTCTCGATGTTTGTAGACAACGGCGGTGCAGCAGGTTTCCCCACGAAGAAAAAAACACCAAAGTTACCACTTTTCCTGTTGCACTGCCTTTAGGGTGGGGTGCCCAAGGTGCATAGTGGCCTCGCACCAAAATACCCAAACCAAGGCTCCTCAAAAGAAAGAACCGGGCATACACACAGGCTTACTTCTGACCAGCAGATTTATTCGGACGGCATAATGCATTTCGGAATGTGTTCCTTCATCAGATGCCTCTCCCCAAACAACCAGTGCTGCTGGAGTCCAACGTTTAAATGCTGCCTGCATCGCTCTGATTCAGCGTGAAACACACAGTGGGCGTGACAAGGATTAGAACACCTGTGGTAAGTACCAACCCCAAGTCGATAGTGTTCACGTTCCCGCCAGTTGCACCAGTGTCGTAGGCATTGTACTGCTAGTCCCACAAGCCTTCACCCTGCCGCTTCCGTCTCCTCAGGAAATCCTGGAATGGAGTGTCGGACCAATGTTCTCGATGTTTGTAGACAGCGGCGGTGCAGCAGGTTTCCCCACGAAGAAAAAAACACCAAAGTTACCACTTTTCCTGTTGCACTGCTTTTAGGGTGGGGTGCCCAAGGTGCGTAGTGGCCTCGCACCGAAATACCAAAACCAAGGCTCCTCAAAAGAAAGAACCGGGCACACACACAGGCTTGCTTCTGACCAGCAGATTTATTCGGACGGCATAATGCATTTCGGAATGTGTTCCTTCATCAGATGCCTCTCCCCAAACAACCAGTGCTGCTGGAGTCCAACGTTTAAATGCTGCCTGCATCGCTCTGATTCAGCGTGAAACACACAGTGGGCGTGACAAGGATTAGAACACCTGTGGTAAGTACCAACCCCAAGTGGATAGTGTTCACTTTCCCGCCAGTTGCACCGGTGTCGTAGGCATTGTACTGCTAGTCCCACAAGCCTTCACCCTGCCGCTTCCGTCTCCTCAGGAAATCCTGGAATGGAGTGTCGGACCAATGTTCTCGATGTTTGTAGACAGCGGCGGTGCAGCAGGTTTCCCCACGAAGAAAAAAACACCGAAGTTACCACTTTTCCTGTTGCACTGCTTTTAGGGTGAGGTGCCCAAGGTGCGTAGTGGCCTCGCACCGAAATACCAAAACCAAGGCTCCTCAAAAGAAAGAACCGGGCACACACACAGGCTTGCTTCTGACCAGCAGATTTATTCGGACGGCATAATGCATTTCGGAATGTGTTCCTTCATCAGATGCCTCTCCCCAAACAACCAGTGCTGCTGGAGTCCAACGTTTAAATGCTGCCTGCATCGCTCTGATTCAGCGTAAAATATATATATAAAATAAAATATGAAATATGAAATAAATTAAAAAATAAAATTAATTAAAACAAATAAAGTAGATTTAATATATATTTTAACAAATATAACAAATAAACTTAATTTAAAAAGTTAAACACACGTACATAATAATAAATATATATGTATATATATATATTAACTTTTAAACAATTAGTAAACTATTAATATTAATTTATTTTATAATTTTAAAATTATACACAGAAATGTACAAATACATATTATAAATATATATACATATATATATATATATATATATATGTTCCCAAGTTGTGCCCTGATATGAAGACGCACTCGCAGCTGATAGTTCATACAAAACCTTTAATTTTCAAAACTCTGCATTTTCTTCCCAGTAAATTATCTGCCTGACGCGTTTCAGAGCAACATGCTCCTTTCTCAAAGGCTTGCCAGCAGTTCACGAATGAATTACACAGCCTCTCCTCTCACCTGCATGCTTTTGTAATAATTGCCCTCCAGTGGGCCTCTCAGTGAGTGACAATGTTCGTGCATGCTGGGATTTGAAGTAAGTGTAATTACAATTCTCTCCCTTTGGTGGGTTTCGTGAATGATGCCACAATTAAAGCTTTTTATTTCACCCTCCAGTGGGCCCCAGGAAGAAAATCCGGTTATATTTAAAAGAAAATCCTCTGCGCTGTACCTGCTCGGAGTGGTTCAAAGCAGCAGCCCCAAATTTCTTTTGCCTGGTGGTGCAGTCTTCCATGGCCGGACTGCCGTGTGTTAATGTTCCCAAGTTGTGCCCTGATATGAAGACGCACTCGCAGCTGATAGTTCATACAAAACCTTTAATTTTCAAAACTCTGCATTTTCTTCCCAGTAAATTATCTGCCTGACGCGTTTCAGAGCAACATGCTCCTTTCTCAAAGGCTTGCCAGCAGTTCACGAATGAATTACACAGCCTCTCCTCTCACCTGCATGCTTTTGTAATAATTGCCCTCCAGTGGGCCTCTCAGTGAGTGACAATGTTCGTGCATGCTGGGATTTGAAGTAAGTGTAATTACAATTTTCTCCCTTCGGTGGGTTTCGTGAATGATGCCACAATTAAAGCTTTTTATTTCACCCTCCAGTAGGCCCCAGGAAGAAAATCCGGTTATATTTAAAAGAAAATCCTCTGCGCTGTACCTGCTCGGAGTGGTTCAAAGCAGCAGCCCCAAATTTCTTTTGCCTGGTGGTGCAGTCTTCCACTGCCGGACTGCTGTGTGTTAATGTTCCCAAGTTGTGCCCTGATATGAAGACGCACTCGCAGCTGATAGTTCATACAATATATATACCAATAACATAACATCTATTTAAAAAAATTCTATTACAAATTAAAACTATTTAAAAATCTTTAAACTTAAATTTACCACTACAGTCAGTGCAACAGTAGGAAAGTGTTGGACAGTGGAGGGGTAAAAATTACTATTCCCACTCCAGTGAGTGCAACAATAGGGAAAGTGTTGGATAGCGGAGGGGTAAAAATTACTATTCCCACTCCAGTGATTGCAACAGTAGGGAAAGTGCTGGATAGTGGAGGGGTAAAACTTACTATTCCCACTCCAGTGAGTGTAACAGAAGGAAAGTGTTGGATAGCAGAGGGGTAAAACTTAATATTCCCACTCCAGTGAGTGTAACAGTAGGGAAAGTGTTGGATAGCAGAAGGGTAAAAATTACTATTCTCACTCCAATGAGTGCAACAGTAGGGAAAGTGTTGGATAGCGGAGAGGTAAAACTTACTATTCCAACTCCAGTCAGTGCAATAATAGGGAAGTGTTGGATTGCGTAGCGGTAAAAATCACTATTACCACTCCAGTGAGTGCAACAATAGGGAAAGTGTTGGATAGCGGAGGGGTAAAAATTGCTATTCCCACTCCAATAAGTGTAACAGTAGGGAAAGTGTTGGATAGCAGAGGAGTAAAAATTACTATTAGCACTCCAGTCAGTGCAACAGTGGGGAAATTGTTGAATTGCAAAGGGATAAAATTTACTATTCCCACTCCAATAATTGTAACAGTAGGGAAAGTGTTCGATAGCGGAGGGGTAAAAATTACTATTTCCACTCCAGTGAGTGCAACAGTAGGGAAAGTGTTGGATAGTGGCGGGGTAAAATTTACTAGTCCCACTCCAATCAGTGCAACAGTAGGGAAAGTGTTGGATTGAGGAGGGGTAACAAGTAATATTCTCATTCCAGTCAGTTCAAAATTAAAAACAAACAAAATATTAACACCAACAAAAATATTTAAAAAACAAAATAAATAAAAAGTATAAATATGTTAAAAATAAAATACAAATATATTTAATATGACAAATGTCTACAAATATTATATTAAATAAAGTAAAAACAAATTTTCATACAAATAAATATTTTTAATTAGAAATTATTTAGAAACAAAAACATTACAAAAATTAACTTTTTTTAATTTCCTACCCTATAACACCACACAATTCCCAAGCCACATCTAAATATAAAATAAAAAATGTAATTACATTAACATAATTAATGAAATATTATTAAAAAACAAATTAAAACTCATAAAAATTAATAAGCTTCCCACACTTTACCCCTATAACCCCCACAATCCACAGCTAAAATTAAACTGTAAAAAAATTTATTACACAATTAAAACTTATTTTCAATTAAAAAACTAATAGTATTAACAACTAATTATAAAGTAAGTAAAATGTATTTATTCCCAAAACTTTACCCCTATAAAAGTAAAACCCGCACACAAACAAATATAAACAATTACCCTAATTAAATATTAATTAATTAATTATTATTAATGATCAAATAATTATTAATTAATTAAACATAAATTACTTCCCACCCTTCAACCCTATAAACCCCACAACTCACACCTAAAATTATTTCACAATTTCCATATTTTATTTTCAATTAATTAACTAATAATAATTAAGAACTAATTATTTCAACATAAATTAATTCCCGCCCTTTACCCTATAAACCCCACAAGCCTCACCTAAAATTAATTACACAATTTCCAAGATTAATTTACAATTAATTAATTATTATTTATTAACAACTAATTATTAATTAATTAAACATAAATTACTTTCCACCCTTTACCCCTATAAACCCCACAACCCGACCCTAAAATGAAACAATTTCCATAATTAATTTTCAATAACTTAATTAATATCAATTAACAACTAATTATGAATTAATTAAAAATAAATTACATCCCACCCATTACCCCTATAAACCCCACAACCCGCACCTAAAATTAATTACACAATTTCCATATTTAATTTTCAATTAATTAATTAATACTAATTAACAACTTATTAATTAATTAAAATAAATTACTTCCCACCCTTTACCCCTATAAACCCCACAACCCACACCTAAAAAAATTACACAATTACCATAATTAATTAGCAATTAATTAATTAATATTAATTAACAACCAATTAATAATTAATTAATAATAAATTACTTCCCACAAATAACACTATAAAATCTCAATTAAATAAATATGAATAAATAAAAAATAATCATTAATTTATTATATTTAAATTACTTCCCTACGGAACTAAAAAACACAAAATGTAATTAATTTTTTTATAACTACAAAAAATGTAACACATTAAAAAACATAAACAATTCTTACACAAAAAAATACATCACATGCATTTAAAATATATACTAAAATACATAACACTAATTAAAAAATCAGTATTTTAAACAACTATATTTTTGCAAACGATATTAATGACTTCTATAGTTTTAAAAACGATATTTCTTACCTTAAAATCTATATTCTTGACCACGATACTCTTGCTGTCGATATTTAGAACTCGATATTTCTGTAGTTCGACATTTCCAACTTGGGATTCTGTCTGCACACCTTTCACAGGATGGCACTCCAATGAATGCTTCTCCACTGTACACCACTCCACTTTACCACATTCCACTGTACGCCACTGCTGTATTCACAACTCGACCGTACGCAGTGAAATGGATGCCAATCCAATCTATACCACTCCAACATTCACAACTGCACTATACCCTACTTGACTATATGCTATTCCACTGTATGGCTCTCCACTGTAAACCACTCAATTGTACACCAAACCACTTTATTACACTCCTTTCTATGCTACTCCATTGGTTGCCAATCATTTGTATGTGACTCCACTACATGGTATTCCACATTATCATACTGCATTGTACACCACCCCGGTCTATACCACTCCACTGTAAGCCAGTCCACTGTACCCTACTCCACTGTATGCTAATACACTGTACGCCACTCCACTGTACTTCACTACACTGTACGCTATTCGAGTGTATGGCACTCCACTCTACAGCACTTCAGCCTATGCTATTACACTATATGTCAATACACTCTTCCACACTCCACTGTACACTATTAGAATGTACGGTATTCCACTGTAGACTATTCCACTACATGCTACTTCAATGTACGGTACTCCACTTCATGCAATAACAGTGCATGCCACCGCACTCTATGAGGCTCCACTGCATGACACTCTGCTCCACTCTCTAGAACTGCACTCTACAAAACTATACTGCACTTTATGGCACTCTACGAGACTTTACTTCATTCTATCCACTTACACTCCACTGTCGAACTCTACAGTCCAATGTATAACCCTACACTTCATTGTACAACACTATTTTCCACTAAACAACAATTTCAATACTCTATGATATAGCACTCCACTCAACTTTACGAGATGCCACTCCAATTTATAAGAGTTTACTTAACTATATCCTACGCAACTAGAGTAAAATTAACTCCACACCACTTTACTCTATGACACGCTAATACACTGTATTAAACTTTACTCTACACTACGTTACGCAACTCCACTGAACTCTACTCCACTGTACTTCACTGTATGAGACTCTACGCTACTGTCCTATCATCCACTCTATGCAGCTCCACTGTACAACACACTAGTGTACTCTATGCAATTCCACTCTACAACATTCTACTAAACTGTTTCCAACACTACTCCAATACATTGCACTACTCTATTCTCAATTACACTACACAATACTCCACTCTACCACACTCAACTGTATGGCACTCTCATTCATTTTACTGTACGACACTCAAATTATCAAGACTGTACTAAATAACACTCTATATTACCATTTGAATCAGATTTTCTGTAAAAACATAAAACCAAGAAAATTCCAAGAAAATACCAAAGGTTAGAGATAAGTTATAGTTAGGAAAACGTTATTTATTATTTCCATACAAACCGTACTTAAACTACACAAACATTAGAAATTCTAAAGTTATAGTTATAGCTTAAATTTGGAATTTGCACACCACTTTCTAATTACTATAAGTTGCACACCTACGTACACAGTGTTACTTATAACTTTAATTTTAACTTAGCTCACCACCTTCAAATGATTATAAATCGCGAACATTTGTACACAGTGTTCTCACCTCACTCGCCATACTACATTAACTATAACTTGCGCCTTTTGAATGCACTGGGTATACCCTGCATATGACATCACTTATACCATCTCAAATCATAGGGGCATATTCTCAAGGATCTATCGCCGAGTTAACGGCACATTATCGCAGCCAAAGTCGTGATAAAATCATCGCCCCATTCACAAGCTGGTGCAAACGGCCAATATCACCAGTTTACCTGCGATAGCAGCCGCAAAAAACATCGCCACAGATGAGCCCGGCAACTATCGCTAATGAGATGCAGAGTAGGCGTTCCCGAGCAAAAATCAGCGACAACACCACAACGCAACATTCCCAGCGACCAGCCAGATCGGTGATGAGAACATGAAACAGGCGATACGGCGCGTTAGCCGCAGGAAATTAACACCTGCTCTGACCTGGTGCAAAGTCGGACGACAACCTGCACCAGAAAAGGGAGCCCAGCCCACAGCCACACCTGAAGAACAACAGATGCCATGGAGCTACTCATCATGCAGCTCAGAGCCCCAACAGGGCCACAACACCCACCGCCACCACACCCAGGTCCGCGCCCCCCCCAGGACCCTCCCGCTCCTCCCCCCGGACCACCACGGAGGCAGCGCAGACAAAGACAGCGGACGTTCAGGAAACGCACCAGCCTCACAGACTTGACACCAGAGAATGTCATTGCCCACTACAGACTCAAAAGGTCAACCATCCTCCGCCTCCTGACCATCATTGCCCACAGGCTGACGGTACCAACACAGCGGACAACCAACTTCCCACCTCAGACAAAGCTGCTGGCCGTGCTGCACCTGTTGGCCTCTGGGACATTCCAACCAACAACCGCCAGAGTCGGAGGAGTCTCACAGCCAGCCCTATCCAAGTTCCTCAAACCTGTCCTGGATGCCATCATCAGCTTGGTGCCCCAGTACCTATACTTCCCCCACACTGCACAGGAACAGCTGGAGACCAAGCAAGGCTTCTACGCCATAGCAGGCTTCCCGCACTTGTTGGGGGCAATTGACTGCACACATGTCCTACTTGTGCCCCCTGCCGACACTGCACACATTTACCGCAACAGAAAGCACACGCATTCCATCAATGTGCAGGCAATAGTGGACCACCGGGGACTCTACACCAATGTCGTCGCCAACTACCCAGGCAGTGTGCATGATTCATACATCTCCTGACAGTCCATCATCAACCGGCGCTTCCAGGATGGCACCTACGCAAATGCAGTGCTCGTTGGTAAGTACCAAACGAACACACCACACACCTCAACTCCACAATCATGCAACTCACAACCCTGGGAATGCACACGTTACAAACACACATACAACATGCCCACCCACCATACACGACAGCTCAACGTACTGCGGAAACCTGGGCTAGCCATGTACATGAGCCATCAACTGCATGGCACCTCAGCCACACAATAGCAGTATGTGGGGAGAGGTGGGAACCAGGCATGTGCGAAGGAGGCAAGTGACCCATGAATGAGAATGCACACAATGCCAAGTGTGGCGTGGAAGTGCTGGACAGACTGCAGTATGCAGACCACAGACATATCCATGTCGACATATACTGCTGGTGGTGGTAGTGTTGTGGACAGTGGACGCAACCATGTCACCCCAGCCAGTGGGGAAGGTCTTGGAAATGTAGCTTGTGACGTCCCCCCCTGTAAGCGTGTGCGGAGTGGGCTGGCCCGGCATACGCCAGGCCAGCGTAGGGGTGTGAATAAAAAGCATGTAGCTCTGAGCGTGGTTCTCTTCCGGAATGCCCAACGTGTCTGCCAGGGTGGCGCCTCCCACCCCGCCACGAGGCCGTCGTCGTCGTCGTGAGTGGTGTGGCCTACGATCCTCTGTGCCTGCCGCAGCCCGGGCCGCTGGTTCCCGAACCAGTCTCGTCTGCCCCTGCGCATCTAGGCCTCAGTGCTCACCTGCTGACACCTGCGTGTCTCCAAGAGGGCCCACCACATGCCGGTGCTTGCACCAAGCCAGAGGCCCTCGACCTTGGCAGCCTCCTCAGACCATCACGGCCTCCGCGGGCAAGGCTCGCAGTACTCCTTTGTCGTTGACGTACTCCACCGGCATACACAGCGGACAAGTAGGTCACACATTTGGAACTGAGTCTTGATTACACAATGGCAGAGTACACATGTTAATGCAGAGTTTAAATCAGTACCCTCCCTTCGATGTGGTGCCACAAACTCTGTGCATAGCATTCCGACTACACGTGTCTGTGGGCCCTTGCTGACCACTGCCTCCAGCCTACACTGCGGTCCAGCAGGCCTCACACCAATCCAATACAGTCCGTAATAGGCAGGACACGGCATCGTCGCTGGCTAAACACCCGCTCAGCTCTGGTGCCTCCACCTCCGTCAACCAGGAATCTTCTC
Organism: Calotriton arnoldi; assembly: GCA_963921515.1. Lineage (NCBI taxonomy): Eukaryota > Metazoa > Chordata > Amphibia > Caudata > Salamandridae > Calotriton > Calotriton arnoldi. The sequence goes on along the minus strand of CAWUFW010007436.1, from coordinate 286,300 downwards.
CACATGCCATTTCAACGTTGTGTGTTAGAGATCCAGGAGGAGCTGGCTGCACAGCGGTTGGCCTGCGCTGACCGCTTCCTCCGGCACCCACTGCGGTCGAGTAGGACACACAATTGGAACTGAGTCTTGATTTGTTCATTGCAGACTTCATATCATTGTACAGGCCTCATCGCAGACTGCATCCCCTTCCGGCTCTGGTGCCACTGACTCTGTGCCACGGGAGTCATGGACACTCTCTGGTTGAACTCTGGTGGCGTCTGAGTCTATGGCCTGGGGGTTGTCTTCATCATCATGTAGCTGATACTGACATCGTGGGAAAAAGGAGACTGTAGCATTCAACTCCTCCATATTGCCTGTTTCTGCTTGCTTCTGCCCTCTGCATCATGCCCTGGATGGACACCTTCCACTGTCCCCCGTAACACTCTGCGACACTCTCCTTGGACATCAACGTGGGCCCGCTCAGCTCTCGTGGCCCTACCTCAGTGCATCGCAAGTCACCGTCCCGTGGCAGTGTGCCTGTGCCGGCCGCTGTGCATCCGGGGCCACCAACTCTGTGCAGCTCAAGTCATGGAACCTTGCTGTTTGTACTTTGCACTTCTGATTGTCTGATCACTGTTGTAGTTGTTGCCAGCACCAACCAACCCCTGAGAGGTGGCTTACACTACCCAACACCCATCCAGCACAGGCGTCACTGGACGTGTGACCCTGGCAATAAAAGGTGCCAGGCGCACGTGCCCGTAGCCAGTTCCACGGATAATCTCAGTGTGTCTGTGTGGTCATTATGTATGCATGAGGGCCCTGGGCCATACCACATTATGTTGTGCTGTGTACAGCAGGCGCAACCTTGTCACCTCAGGCAGTGGGGTAGACCTGGGACATGTAGCTGTGTCGGACCCCCCTGTGAGCGTGAGGGAGTGGACCTGCGTACGACAGTACGGCGTAGGGGTGTGATCATTCAACATGTGGCTCTGGGCGTGGTTAAGTTTAGGCCTTGCCAGGGAAGTAACTAATGCGTGTGTCTCAGGTGTAGTGTCAGCGCCACACGTCACACAATATTCAATGTTGCCATGTAGCATGCACCCGGAGTACGGGCTCGGCCGAGGGGTAAATGAGGGTGCGCAGGCCCGCTCGGGGTCAGGGATCAGACATGCCAACTGTTGTGTGTGTCGCTATTTCCGCAGCATAAGCCAAAGGTCTACCCTCGACCGCATGGCGAGTTCAGCCAGGCATGAACTCTACATCTGTGTCCGCCCTGTCTTTTCCATTGGCCTACACACACGTGTCCGTCCACCCTCAGCGCACGACATCACTGTGTCGTTGTCAGGCTTGTGGACATGCGCAGACAGGCATGACAATAGTGTACCGGAGGGGTGCAAGTGATGCAATCGCGCTGCGCACTGTAGTGAACATGCTCGGGGGAGGGAGGAGCAGCATTGAGGCTACGTAATACACATTGATGCCACTCATTTGCAACAAGCAGTACATGTCATGCAGAAATCACAAACTCACACATATCACACACCAATGAACCAGTGAGCCCGCCAACACATCATGCCGAACAGACTATTGACTCATGTCTCTCTGCACTGTCACAGGTGACCAAGGATATGCACTCTGCGCTTGGATGATTACACCCCTCCGAGCCCCGAACACACAGGCCCAGAGCAGTACAATGCGGCCCACAAACGCACCAGGGGCATCGTGGAACGCACATTTGGCGTGTTGAAGTCACGTTTCAGGTGCCTGGACGTCACAGGTGGAAGGCTCCTGTATAGCCCAGACATCATGTGCAAGATGATCGTTGCATGTTGTGTGTTGCACAACATATGTGTACGCAGCAAGGCACCATGGATACAAGTGCCAGATGCACCGGACGATGATGATGGAGATGAGGCAGGTGGACCACACCCCCTGCAGCCACAGCAGGAATAGCCCGTAGGAACAACATCATTGACAATTTCTTCACATGAGCACGTCACATTGTGGCAGTCCTTGGCAGTAATGGGACAGTACAAAATGACCACAGGCACAGCATGTGCAAATAAATGCATTCGAAGGACACTATCCCTGAGTGCATGTCTCTCATCTGTACAGGCACATCACTCAGACAAGTGTGAGTGCGACATGTATTGCTGTCAATTTTGTGATTTGTTCATGTATGGTGGGTGTGTCCCCTCTGTGCAGAGAGGCTGTTTAGGGTGTCACGTATTCGAACTGCCAGTTCTGTGTGTCGCAGTTAGTAGGGAATCCCACTCTTCGGCGTTTCACATGTGTCCACATTCATTCCATTTTGGCTGCCATTTGTGTCCTGCAGGTGACAACAGGGCTCCTTTTGGGGTCAGATGTGTACCACCATGATGCAGGGATGCCCCCTGTGACTCATGTCCCACAACATGGGCAACATGTACGTAAGCGGGAGTCACTGCCCCTACATTCGTCCACGCTTTCATAGTTGATTGATCATGGTCATGACACGTCTGTGTGCAGGAGGGGTTGCTTGTCCCTCTGCAATGTGAGGGGGAGATGCGGTTTCACTGTGTGTTACATGCATGTTTCAGCATTTGCGCAGTTTACATGCAGACTGCATGTCAATGTACATTGTGACTGTGGGGAGATGCCTATTTGATGCAGGACGATGCTCATTTGTTCTACGTCACAGATGTGGGGTTGTGCTCGTACATTGTCATCTCACCGTCTTTTTTACTCTGCTTTTATTGTGCATTTTCCCGCATGACGCGTGGGAATTGCAGGCCTCTCACTGGTTATCGCTGATTTTTGTATCGCGATTGGCCTCATCGCTACTATTTTCCCGTTCGTGTTTCGCGTTTTTTCTGCGTCGCGTTGGTTTTAACACGTTCATTTGACGCGTTATCAGTGGACTGTCGCATGGGGCCGCCGTGTTGTGAATTCCACGTTAACACGGAGTTGTTTTCCGGCGATGGACTGCGATGTGAAGAGTTGCGTTAGACTAATTTTGCGGTAGTTATCACACGTTCTTGAGAATATGCCCCTTAGCTTTCATAACAACACTTATGACATCTCAATTTAGATGATTTTTCCTAACGCAAGGCATGGTAGAGTCGTGAGTTATCAACTCAACTAATGTAGACAAGGAGTTTAATTTGAAGTCTCCACCTCTTCTCTTCATTAGGGCAGGTGGAAGACGTAAACCTTTGTCTACAAAGTCCGCGACATGTGCAGTTGTTGAAGGTAGACAAAGTTTACGTCTTCACTAAGATTTGCACAAGATTTAAATGTCACCCAATGCCCTACAATTAGATTTCCTATTTATGGTGCATAAAACTTCAGGCGTCAGGGCCTGACATCTGAGAGGAAGGAACACTATGGTTTACAGCAGGAAAAGGGCATTTTGGGTATAAGTAACCTGAGTGGCTGCAGCACGTGCCCAGCCCTGAGTGGAGACATTTTTACACTATTGTGCCAGGCCCCCTTTTCACTCCTTTTCTTTAAAACCTTGCCACTGTCCCACTTTGCAAAGATGGTGAATTAAAAATTAACAATGATGGAAAGTGCCAAATATTTGAATTCGTAAGGTCACATACCCCTACTATCTGTTATCCCCATCCCCCATGAATGTCAGTAGATTGGAATTGTTCATAAAGAATTTTCATTGGCAGCTCTTAGCTCCAAATGATTATAAATATGATTATTAATGTTGTGGCGTTCTATCACTGTCTTATTTTCATTTTTAGATTTTTGTTCTCTGGTTATGTGTAGATGTTTCAAAACATCATTACATAAATTGCTTTTCAAATGCCTCACCCAGTCAGTGTGCCCAGCCCAGTCCCCTGGCTGGCAGACAATGAACCAAAGCAATACCTACCACAGACTCCTCCCTGAGAGCAGAACATGCTTCATAGGAATTCTTTTGTGCTGAGTCCAAGTTAGAGCTGCATGGTTTCATACGTTTTTCTTTAAATGTGTCTTATATTTGTGGATTCTCTTTGTAAGCATGTAAAGTAACATCAGGCCAGCCCTTGTTTGTAGTTTCCTTGTTGTCTCTGGGCTATGGTGAAAGGCACAGCTTTTGTGATGCACTCATACCTTTATGATCAATGAGAGATGTCAATATTTTAGATAAGTATTTGTGTTCACCAGTGATATCCATACAATGGGCAAAATCCAAACTTTAACCATACCTATTTGTAGGCATCACAACAAACACTTTTAGTGCCTTAGAGACCTCTTGGTATGAATGCCTTGACAAAGAGCTCCTAGTTCTCCAAGACCTCCAAGAACCCAATTAACCCCATCCCTTCTCGCCTGTTGCCATCTGAAACAAAGTTCTCAGAGACTTGCTAGGGTGGGGCTCTGAATTCCACATTTCATCTCTATCTATTGGTAGTTCATGATGGGCCACCACAGCCTGATAGTGGAAGTGAGCCTCCAAGAGCCTGTTCCCACCCTGCAATCTTACCTGTTATTGCCTCTTGCTTGGTTACCACTAGAGGTGGCAATGGGCCTCCAGGAACCTGTTCACTCCCTGCCACCTTTCCAGTCCTTGCCACTTGCTTGGTGGCCACTAGAGACAATAAAGGGCTACACAAGCCCATTCCTGCCTTTTGGCTATAAAACGCAGAGGGGGCTGTAAGTGCCGTACTCCACCCCTCTGTCTTGCTCATTGGGCATTCTTGCAGGCCACCACCAGAGGCAACAGCATGGCTCAGAGAGTCAATTCCTGCCCCCCTTGCCTGTCAGAGGGTAGTTTTGAGCTTCTGAGAACTTGATTCCTCTTGATTTGTGGCCTGATATCCTCTATCGTAGGTGAAATTTGATGGGTCATAATCCTAAAACAACAATATTCTATGTTGATCTGTGAGGGCTATCTAGAAGAGAAACTACCTTTCAAAATGCAAGCCTTGAACCCAATGAACATGACTTGCCTATCCTGAAATATATACGGTTCTGCAGGAGCATTAACATTATATATGTGTTTAGGGTGTCCTCCCACTGCTGCATTCTGTGCTACACTCTGTGCTGCACACAGCAAAATTCCATATGATGTCCACATGCTTGTCTTATTCCATTCTTTGTTCAACAATGTGTTTTTTTAGTAACAGTTGTCCCTGTTCATTTTCTACTTGAACATTGCTGACCTTGCAGATTGGGTTTGAGATGCTTATTAAGTCCTCTAGCTTCTTATACCATACTTCCACAGCAGTTGTATTTTTTCATTGAAAAGGGATAACTTTCATTTGCAAATATAATCCTTTCACTTGATAGCTTTTTAGTAATCACTTCTCCCAACACTTGGCTATACTGTGAGTACATGTAACAAAATTACAGGATAAACCCAAGAAGTTAGGATCCTGAGAATATAATAAAAATAGAAGCACACAGGTTCTCCCCCTAAAAGGAAGTAGTCACATTAGTGTGACGAAGGAAACAGTTGAAACCATCTGATGAGAATGTGCAAAGTGTATGTATTCAATAATATGCCACACAGATAATGTGGGTGAAGCACTGCTCGGTGCAAGTGAGAAACAACACCAAAGAAAAGTGTGTGATCAAATACGGTGCTCAGATCAATCACAACGCTGCATCGCTGTGATTGGCTTAGGAGGGGGGGATCCTGGCTGCTTCTTGTTCCGGCTCCAGAGAGACTAAAGACGACGTTATAGAGAGAGGCAAGAAGGTATGCTTTTTTTCTTTTTACATCCCCCTGGCCCACCCCGCCACCCCCGATCCATGCCGGCCACTACTGTAAACCACCGTGTCCTCATCAGGACATCTACAATTCCAGCATCCAAGGACATTAGGAGGCTGAGAGAAGCCCTTGCATATAGTTCAAGGGAAGACAGTCAACCTGGTGAATTGAAAGTTTTTGGTCATGCATGATTCTAGAATACGCTTGAAGAAGATGAAGTATCGGCAAAAGAATACTCAATGAATTTGAGCTGGTGCAGAGGTAGCAAGTATCACATCCAGCCCGCAATAGGATAGGTGCATTCTATTGGCAGGTGGATAGTGATGGTTGCTGCTCAATCACTCACTTATCCATCCATCATTCTTGCTGTTGATTTGTTCTGGCATTCACTCACCTTTCAACAAAATTCAAATATACACAGACTCATCCATCACACACTGACCTCGCACACCTTGACTAATAAAATGCCAGACTTATTGGCTTTAAGAATGCTTGTTCACGGTCGGTTTATTTTAACCTAGTGTCCTTGTCAGGTGCTGAGAAGATAATTATAACCAGTGAAACTAAATGAGCAGTGTGAACAATCACTGCCAAAACTCACAGGTCTAGATTGCATTTTATGTTACAAGCCACACCTATTGCTATGGCAATGCTTCTTTAAAAAGGGCTTCTATGTCATGACATGGAGGTCCAAAAGTCCGCAATACCAAATTATTGCAGAAACATATTGTGGAGAAAAATATCTACATACTGACAATGTAAAGTACAAACATATCGAGTACAAATATAAAACGGACAGTAATGCCAACATTATATAGGTAAGTATGTATTTACCGTTATAGTAAATAAAAAAATAAAAAAACATATTACATTCAAACATATATGGTAATAAAAAAGTTTTCAAAAGCCTGCAAAGCATATTCCAATACATGGTGCCTTTCTCCTAAGGGGAGCCACTCCTGGTATTTGGATATAAAAAATATACATAGCATAAAAAATATAACAAAAAATAAACCATAAAAGAAATATAATACTTAAAATAAATGTAAACTAAAATAACTACTAATTAAGAACACAACATATATATAATAAAAAATGAATAAAAGTAAATTATACAATATATTTATAAAATCATTAAAATTTAATGTAGAGAAATAGATTGCTAAAACTAATATTAGTCTAAAAGTTTAAAATTAAAAAATAAACAGTACCATTAAAATAGAACCAAACTAGAGAATGAAATCATAAAAAATATATCTACAGAACTAAAATGCAAAATAAGCATAATGTAAATGAAAAATATTGATAATTCAAAAATACTAATATAGAAATCCTACAAACATTAATATAATAGTAACAACTTGAAATTTTTTTTTTTACAATATTTACAACTCTGCCCCACAACTAATAAAGAAAGAATGTCCAATACATAAAAACAACTTAGCTCCATTTAAAAATAAAAAAACAACTAAATAAAACACATAAATAAATAAAATACCATTCCAACTTAACAATAGAAAAAGATTAGAAAAATTGTTAGAATTTGGAGTTTTACACTTTACTGTTCAATCTTCTACCTAAGTAACAGAAGGGAAAGTGCTGGACTTTGAAGTGATAACATTTACTATCCCCAGTCCAACCTAAGTAAAAGTATGGAAAGTTCTGGTCTTTGGAAGGGTGAAATTTAACATTCCTGCCCGAACCTTAGCAACAGTTAGGAAAGCGTTGGACTTTGGAGGAGTCAGATTTACTATTCCCACGCCAACCTTGAGCAATTGTAGGGAAAGTGTTGGACTTTGGAGGGGTCACAATTACTGTTCTCACTCCAGCCTAAGCAACAGTAGAGAAAGAGTTGGACTTTAGAGGAGTCTGACTTGTTATTACCACTCCAACCTAAACAACAATAGGCAAAGAATTGAAGTTCAGAGAGGTCAGATTTACTGTTCTCACTCATACTTAAGGAACAGTAGGGAAAGTGTTGAACTTTGCAGGGTTCAGATTTACTATTCCCAATCCTAAATTAAAAAAATATAAACAATCTAACAAACTACACATATATCAAAATAATGTATATAAGCAACAAATATATTTAGAAACATAAATGCATTTGAAATATACATATTGCTATAATATAGTAAAAATATAATAAATTAAAAATGAATACAAATGTATTAAAACAAGTACCTCCGTGCTTTTCTACAAACCCAACAACCCAAAAAAAAAGAATAATTAATAAAAGATAACGAACATAAAACACACAAATTAAATAAATTAAAAAATGGTAAATACCAAAGTATTTAAAACATTTGTTGTTTTGTAAACAACCAAATATTATCCCCTTAACTGTTGCCCCCTCCCCTGTGCTGAGCCCATTTATGGTTATTTGGGGTAGTTCGCGCTTAGGGCTCCATAACCTTTTTTCCACATAAGGCATCAATGCCAAAACTGGGTCTTTTCCAACATACTGGGGTTTCTAAAGGTACCTAGGGTTTGTGGATTCCCCTGGAGGAGACCGAGAAAATAGGCAAAATGTATTTACATTTTGAGTTTTTGGGGAAAATTAGTAAAAAAGTGCTCTGGATAAAAGCAAACGGTTTGTTGTGCTAAAGTCACTCTCTTCCCAGCTTTCAGGAATATGCAAAGCTGAATAAAAAAATCTAATTTATTTCACCATAGTTTTGGCATTTCTTTAAAGAGGTAGCCTCTTTTTGCTATTTTTTTGTGCTCTCAGTGGTCTTCTAGTTTGTGGTGGAAACCAGTGTGAAACCCATGGGTGATCAGATAATGACTTGTAATAGCTATCAATGTTCCCTTCTTTTCCTCTCTGTGCAGCAGTGTAAGATCTCTGTTCGTTGCAGCCAAGTCTATGTCCACCAAGAAACTGATATGGACACAGCACTCATCTATATAAATCTGTGGCAATCACCTCTCCAAACGTTTGTTTACGACATCAGTGAAAAAAGGTGCACTTCAAACATACATCTCCATTTAATAGGGTCTTGCGACAGTTCTGCAATGTAGATACACACCGTCATGATATGAACTGTTAACTCTAGTGGCACCTACACCCCAGGTATAGAAAACGACATTACTTTGAAGATTGTACCATTATAAGATTTTACTGAAGGTAAAGTGGTTACCTGATGACAATAACCTAGAGGGTTAGAGTGGCTATGCAGCCTGTATGGCCCTGGAATAGAGGGGTTTAGGTGGGGGTATGAGCTTCAACAGCATGCAACAAAAAAAATCCCTCAAAGTGAGCTAATGGTAACAAGTAATAAGGGACTAACAAAGGGGCGGGGGTTGTCTAGCCTGGAAGAGCATGAGCCTCTTCTCTGTGAGGTTCTGCATCATCAGGGCGATCATGGCAGGGTAGGAGTACAGGATTTTGGCATGGCGTCATCCGTTTTTCTTCCACTTTCCTTTCTCCTTCTGGCCTTGCTACCCCTGCACCCCTGAGTCTGGCCCCTTCTGCCCCTGAATCCCCCCTCTCCTCCTTCACTGAATCCAGGACTTCCACGGTTGCTAGGTCTGTGGATCTTGAACTCCACATTACACACCTCCTTATTAAATCTGTCCAGTAAACCCCTCAATGTCTCCTCACTCCTCGACAAACCCACTGTACCGCATTCTTCAGTGGTGCTGCTATCTGCTGCACACTGGTGAGTCCCAAATATGGCAAAGCGTGTCTGTGATTAAGAACTGCATGACTTGGGCTGTCAATGTCAAGATTAAAAGGTACTGGCCTCTGACTGTGAGTGACATTATTAAGAACTTTTGCATGGAATCCTTAAAGCTAAAGATTGGGTGCCCCTAATTCAAAATCTGCATCTGCCACCTCTACTTGTAACTCGATTGTGGGGTGAAATCCTACAAGAAGATGGGTAAGGTAAAAGGGGCTAGGCTCTGTTGAGATAATCATGAGAAGTGAGTCATTTTGTACCCGATATTACAGTGGATGAATTTATGTTCCAGTACTCGCCATTTGGATCAGTTGCTAAATACATATACAAAGAAATTGTGCTAGCTCCCAACTTCCAAAATACAATGTTAATTGTGTCACTTTTAACTCAGTCTGCCGTATCACACAGACATGATTTAGTGTTGCACTTCTTACATACACACGCATGAATTTACTCCTGTGGGAAGGCCTAAAGTAAAGTAGATAGTGTAAGAAAATTACATTGTTACACACCAGTCTAGTCATCATATGTGAGTTCTGACACCTACAGCCAGCACTTTATATGCTGATTTTTTTATATGCTGCCATTTTTGTATCCATGCAAACTCAGGTTATAGGTAGGTGTTTATAATGGGCCACGATGGACAGCTTTGAAGTTGAGGCTGATGTGTAAGATTTGTACAATAACTTTCAGTGAGTCAGAAAGGTAGTCAGAATACTGTGCATACAATAGTTGGTGTCTCTGCAGAGCGCACAGAGCAATGGGGCCATTGTAACTGTGATTATATCTAAAAGATTTAGATGGAGGTACACGGTGCCTTAAACAGCAACAGAGCAAAAGTAAATAAAAATGCAGTCCTTACAAGCGAGCGGGTGATTGTTACATTCTGAAGACCACCACACCTTCAACAAAACACAGGATCAGTTACACTTCTTTTTGCCATGCCCGTTGTAGAGATGCCCCACTTTTTTCCTCCCACTTAAAGTCAAGAGAACAAGTAGGAGTTGTCCTTTCATTGGCAGAACACTTGAGACATCATGAAATAGACTGAGGAGTGGGTACTCTGTGCAATAGAAGGGGCGGGAGCACAAATTAACAGCTGTCTGCAGCCTACAGCAGAGAGAGGAGTGAGTAGAGGTGGGCGAGCCATGAAATCACCAGGAAGAGCTGAGCGAAGTGTAGGCTCTAGCTCCAACTGATCATGCCACAAACATCACATTCGAATATGATAAGTTGCCTTCAAGATTCAACAGTGTATTTCTTTAACATGCAGAAGAGTTTCACCTAAGCAGATTAGTTTACTTGAAAAGTATTTATGTAAAGTGTGAGCTTTTAAACATGAACTAACAAACATTCCTGCCCCGATGACAATGCTATAAGTGAACAAAGAGGCAAGTCCTTTGTCATGTATGCAGTATACATGGCCTAGATTCTTATTAAAGATGGAAGAACTTTATAGGCTATTAAATCCATCACAAGTTCTTTGTTGATTGCACATCCTGAACTCAAGTATTTGAAGCTGTTCTCATATGCGATAACAAACAAAAACGATGTTCTGTGAAATAATGTATTTGCCTAGGGTCACACAATTTGGTCAAGCAGGGACTGGCCCCAGATTTCCAAGTTTCACGCAGTGCAATTCAGCCACTGGACTGATAACTGTTTCTGCCATCAAAGGGTAATGCTTTGTGCTTAAATGCTTTGCGATTACTTCTGAAAGGATTTGAATAGATTTTAGTGACAACAGAATCCACAGTTTATTTTGTGCAATTCTACAAAGAAGTGGCAGTTTTACCCAGCGCTTGTCAACAGATACCGTATTTTAAGTTTGATCACTGCCACCTCTTGCAATAGATACATTCCTGAACTGGTCTTCTGGACGCTGCTGAATCCTTGCAGGCCCCCAAGACTAATAGAGCAAGCAGCTTGTGTAACAGCTGCCTGTTCCAAGCTCTGTGATCCACTGTGGCAAAACCTGTGCAGTGTAGCGGAAGACTCTGGGGTCGATTCCGATTCGGGCCGGAAATCTCTCCGACCGAGCCGGACCCGGAGAGATTTCCGACCGAATCGGACCCGTGCAGTCCGACCGAACGAGTACGATGCGTCCGTATGTTATCGGACACGAGTCGGTCGGACTCCCATTGAAGTCAATGGGAGCCGGTCGTACAACGCGTACGCGGGCTCCCATTGCCTCAATGGGTGCGAGGCGGACAAGGGCGCCCCTACAGCGAGTACGCCGCGAGCGCTCGCGGCGTACACGCACAGGTAGGGGGACCCTTGGGTCCCCCTGTGTGCGCCTCGCACGGGTACGCGTACAGGGGGTCCGACACGGACCCCCAAAGTACGGCTCCGACAGCTCCTTGGAGCCGGACTGCGCGAGTCGGTCGGAGCGGTCGAGGTGCGCATCGTACTTACCCGGCCGGAAAACGTCTCCATTGCGCGGTGCGAATCGGGTCCGAGCGAGTCGGTCGGAGCGGTTCGAGTCCGAGCGAGTCGGTCGGAGTTGTCGGGACGCCCGGACGAGTCGGTCGGCGAATTCGCATCGTACTCGCTCGGCCGGACCCGCGTACGGTTCGGTCGGGAAACAGGCTTTCGCATGGCTTTTTTCCCGACCGAATGGTATTGGGTGCGCCTCCGACCGAGATCGGAATCGGCCCCCCTGTAAGTTCTTTTGCATGCATACTGCACGCCCGCACAACCTTGTAAACTCGCTGCCACTGCTCCTCGCACTTCACATCCAAGAAAGTGACAATTTTTCAGCCCCAATCATGGCTTTAAATCCAGTAGCTGACGAACGATCGCCTGTATGGAGCAGTGAAGTGCGCACTTTGCAAAAGTGTGTGCATGCTGGGGGGCGGTAGTGTGCAGGCCCTCGCGAGCGTGCACTACAGGGAACAATGATCATTTTGTACTGCGGTACTACCTGATCTGAGGAATTCCTATTTCTGCATAACTCTAACTATAACTGGTGAGTTGCTACCGCCTTTCTGGTATATATAGATACAGCAAAACGAAGAAGGAAAAAGAAAATATGGGCTTGTTTCCTTAAGTTGATTTTAAATGGGTGGTGGGAAGAGGGTATTTTCCCTTTAAATATGACACTCTGTACTTACCACTCTATGACCCAGTTGAAGGCTTGTTGCCGAAATGCGTGGGTCTTGCTGTTCTCCTCTAAGGCATGTGCACTTTTGATTGAAGAACATAATGGATTGAAAAAATATTAAGAAACTGATGAATCCGTTTGGCTACGAGTATGCCGTCTTCCCAAGTTGTCCGCTTTTGTTTGGTGGTAAGAATCATTGGACAGTGGCTGGAAGCGAGTATCCCATATGTGTATATATATATATATATATTTCTCTCTCTCTCTCTATATATATATATATATATTAGTTAAATGTCAAAATTATGGTGGCGTGTCATGTGATCAAGACCGCGCTTTGGCAGTCGAAACACGTCATGGCAGGCACTAGCCTGGAATAGACTGAGTGCCGATATAACAACAAAGCACTTTTTAATTTGCAACGTTTTGCGTCTGGTGGTCCGTACCTGGAAGGTCTCATCGGTAGAGCGGTGGGCCAGGATTGTGACTGTATATATATATATATTCACTGAAAAAACCATAGGTTTCAGGCCTGTTATAGTTAGGGTTTAGCATTTAAAAAACCTTTGAAATTCACTGAAAAAACCTTAGGTTTTAGGGAAAGTTATAGTTAGTTGGACATTGCACTCGTACAAAACCCGTGAAATTCCCCCGTTATAGTTAGTTCAGCTAACTATAACTCGCGCCCCCGCAATGCACTGCTGATGACGTCACATATTACATCACTCATGACATGGTCAGTGACATCACTGATGACATCACTTATGACATCTCAAATGACATCACTGATGACATCATCCATGTGAGAATTTAATGCTTCTTCTCACACCCTAATATAACTTTTGATACACCCACTCTAAATTACAGACTGCCATTCTCAAAACCATACAGACTCCAATACCAATAAGTACATACCCACTCACTGATTCTTAGGTCTACACACACACATCTACTCACTCACCCGTACAGTCACTCATACTTACAGTCACTCAGTACAGGACTATCATATGCACTCATACACCTATATAAACACTCACACAACGCAACTCATCCATAGAGGTACTCACACACCTAGTCAGTCATGCAAATAATTAATCACACTCCAATTTACTCACCTATACAGTTATACACACCAGTTAAAAATACTAGCACATTCTTACGCTCCTATGCAATTACTGATGCAAGCACACACTCATCCATATAGCCACTCTCACAATCACACACTCTCACTTATAGCCATTTATATACTCCAACACACATATATACTGCCTTTCACATATGTAGTTACTCACACATGTACCACTGAGATATACATTCAATCACTAACACACCCATACACACACTCACCCACCCATACAGTCCATCACAGACACACTCTTGAAACCATGCACCCAGTGAATCACCCACTCACACATCTATGCACAGAGTCACACACACCCCACACACACAAACACTGAGGCACCCATACAGATACTCAGAGAACCAATCCATAACCCATATAGACACTCATTTAGCTAGTCAGAAACCCATGCAGCTGCTTACACAACAACAGACAGACGGATACAGACATTCACACAGTTTAGTCACTCACCCATGCATCCAGTAAGATACGTTTAATCACTCACTTAATGACTCAGTCACGCACCTACTAAATCATCCATTCAGACGCTTATACACCCACTCATTCTTCAATACGCCTTTCCCTATATATATTAAACATATTTAAACTTTACAGAAACACACAGTGACTGGATGATGTCATCAGTGATGTCATCAGTGATGTCACTGACCATGTCATGAGTGATGTAATATGTGACGTCATCAGCAGTGCATTGCGGGGGCGCGAGTTATAGTTAGCTGAACTAACTATAACGGGGGAATTTCACGGGTTTTGTATGAGTGCAATGTCCAACTAACTATAACTTTCCCTAAAACCTATGGTTTTTCAGTGAATATATATATATATATATATATATATATATATATATATATATATATATATATATATATACGTTTGCATTGCAATTGAATTACTCTCTAAAAATCGTATTTACCTACATAGCTATATATATATATCTATCTATATGTATATATCTATATATATATATAGAAGTAGAAGGCGTAAGCCGAAACGCGTAGGTCATTTCTGTTTTTGTATGCACCTCCTGCACTTTGCTTTGAGAGGCTTCTAATGCGAGGGGCCTCCTGAAACAACGAAAATTAATAAAGCCCTTCGGAAGTTCAAAAGGAGCGATTAGGTTAGTTTGTTTTCTCAGCCTCAATGATGCTTCTGGCTCCTCCTTTGAAAAAGGTCAATGTGACCGATATGCATCAGGAACAACGGATGCCAGCGCTTTTAAAAAGGCAATAAAATCTGCTTATCTCACCGTGATGTGTGCGGCTCATTCCTGTCTCCGTGAGAGAGGTTCTTTATGATGTTTACATGGCTTGGTCCTGCCATGAGCGACGCACCGCCGATAAAAAGAGCACCGTAACTGCCCAAAAACGGACCCTGTTTGAAGTTTTGTGAAAGCAATAAGGGCAGTGGCTGCCGCCAGGTATTGGACCTTGGTTCTGGACCCCAGCAACTTGAAAGTCAGTATGCATGGGGATTACGGTGTTTAATAAACAAGCAAAAATATTTCAAGCATCGCCCACCGAAGGGAAAGAATTGTGGGTCTGAAAACTAACTACGTAAACCAGCATGCTCTACTGACTTAGCCTATTGTGGCGCCCACCAGGGGGCAAACATTTCAAAAGGAGCGATTAGGTTAGTTTGTTTTCTCAGCCTCAATGATGCTTCTGGCTCCTCCTTTGAAAAAGGTCAATGTGACCGAAATGCATCAGGAACAACGGATGCCAGCGCTTTTAAAAAGGCAATAAAATCTGCTTATCTCACCGTGATGTGTGCGGCTCATTCCTGTCTCCGTGAGAGAGGTTCTTTATGATATATATATACATATATATATATTCACTGAAAAAACCATAGGTTTTAGGGACAGTTATAGTTACTTGGACATTGCACTCGTACAAAACCCGTGAAATTCCCCCGTTATAGTTAGTTCAGCTAACTATAACTCGCGCCCCGCAATGCACTGCTGATGACGTCACATATTACATCACTCATGACATGGTCAGTGACATCACTGATGACATCACTGATGACATCTCAAATGACATCACTGATGACATCACTGATGACATCATCCAGTGACTGTGTGTTTCTGTAAAGTTTAAATATGTTTAATATATATAGGGAAAGGCGTATTGAAGAGTGAGTGGGTGTATAAGTGTCTGAATGGATGATTTAGTAGGTGCGTGACTAACTGTATAAGTGAGTGATTAAACTTATCTTACTGAATGCATGGGTTAGTGACTAAACTGGGTGAATGTCTGTATCCGTCTGTCTGTTGCTGTGTAAGTGGCTGCATGGGTTTGTGAATAGCTACATGAGTGTCTATATGAGTTATTGATTGGTTGTCTGAGTATCTGTATGGGTGCCTGAGTGTTTGTGTGGGTGGGGTGTGTGCGACTCTGTACATAGATGTGTGAGTGGGTGATTCACTGGGTGCATGATTTGAAGAGTGCGTCTGTGATGGACTGCTTGGGTGGGTGAGTGTGTGTATGGGTGTGTTAGTGAGTGAATGTATATCTCAGTGGTACATGTGCGAGTAACTACATATGTAAAAGGAAGTATATATATGTGTTAGAGTATTTAAAAGGCTATTCGTGAGAGTGTGTGATTGTGAGAGTGGCTGAATGGATGCGTGTGTGCTTGTATCAGTTATTGTATAAGAGCGTAAGAATGTGCTAGTATTTGTATGAGTAAGTGAGCTGGTGTGTGTATAACTGTATAGGTGAGTAAATGGGTGTGTGATTAAATTTTTGCATGACTGACTAGGTGTGTGAGTACTTCTATGGATGAGTGGCGGTGTGTCAGTGTTTATATAGGTGTATGAGTGCATATGATAGTCCTGTACTGAGTGACCGTAAGTATGAGTGACTGTATGGGTGAGTGAGTGGATGTGTGTGTAGACCTAAGAATCAGTGAGTGGGTATGTAGTTATTGGTGTTGGAGTGTCTTTGTTTTTGAGAATGGCAGTCTGTAATTTAGAGTGGGTGTATCAAAAGTTATATTAGGGTGTGAGAAGATGCATGAAATTATCACATGGATGATGTCATCAGTGATGTCATTTGAGATGTCATCAGTGATGTCATCAGTGATGTCACTGACCATGTCATGAGTGATGTAATATGTGACGTCATCAGCAGTGCATTGCGAGGCGCGAGTTATAGTTAGCTGAACTAACTATAACGGGGGAATTTCACGGGTTTTGTACGAGTGCAATGTCCAAGTAACTATAACTGTCCCTAAAACCTATGGTTTTTTCAGTGAATTTCAAAGGTTTTTTAAATGCTAATTTCTAACTATAACGTGCCTGAAACCTATGGTTTTTTCAGTGAATTTCAAAGGTTTTTTAAATGCTAATTTCTAACTATAACATGTCTGAAACCTATGGTTTTTTCAGTGAATTTCAAAGGTTTTTTAAATGCTAATTCCTAAGTATAACATGTCTGAAACCTATGGTTTTTTTCAGTGAATTTCAAAGGTTTTGTAAATGCCAATTTTTAAATGTATTAATTGTTATTTTTATTTTTTCATACTGATTTACTACATTTTTGTAAACTATTTATTTTTAGATATTTTATTTTTTAAATTACATTGTAATTACATTATACATTACATTACAAAATATACTTTCTCAGAATGAATTAATTTACTTTAAATACTTTGCAAATAGGCAATAGACTTTTAAGTACAGTAGTTACAGTTGTTGCAATGGGCAACACAATTTCAAACACAATGCAACATTGAGCTCAATCTGAATTTCTAGCTAAATGCAATTAGTTACTTTATGGATTACTTTTCTAACCACAGGACTGCATCCTAGATTCAGTCCTGGGACATCTCCTGTAAACAGTTGAGTAAAAGCGTTTTGGTTACAGTAGTGATTTTTAAGGAATATTATTGTATTTTAAAAGTTGACACTTAGAAACTTTTTCACATAGAATCACCAATGTTATCCTATGGGAGGAAATTCACTTAGCAGGTAAGTAGTGTTATCGTGACTTTTTCTCACTCAGTGGTGGATCCTGGATCCAGCACTGGTGCATCTCCTGTAAACAGTTGAAAGAATGCGTTTAAGTCATACAGGCGATTTTTAAGGAATATTTGTAGTTTGTGAAAATCGACACTTTGAAACTTTTCTGCTGAAAACCAGACAATGGATTCCTATGGAAGGAAATACAAGTTACTGGTAAGTACGGTTAAAATTACTTTTCAGGGTCAGTGCTGGGCTAAAAGATGCAGCACTGGGTTCTCTCCTGATAACAGGTGAGTAAATCGGAATTCGTATTTCGGCTGATTTTAGAGGAATATTTGTATGTTTCAAAAATCGACACTTAGAAACTTTTTCAGCAAAAAGCAGGCAATGATATCCTATGGAAGGAAATTCAAGTTACTGGTAAGTACGGTTAGAATTACTTTTCAGGATCAGTACTGGGCTGAAAGATGCAGCACTGAGGTCTCTCCTGATAACAGGTGAGTAAATCGGAATTCGTATTTCGGCTGATTTTAGAGGAATATTTGTATGTTTCAAAAATCGACACTTAGAAACTTTTTCAGCAAAAAGCAGGCAATGATATCCTATGGAAGGAAATTCAAGTTACTGGTAAGTACGGTTAAAATTACTTTTCAGGATCAGTACTGGGCTGAAAGATGCAGCACTGAGGTCTCTCCTGATAACAGGTGAGTAAATCGGAATTCGTATTTCGGCTGATTTTAGCGGAATATTTGCACAATGGTGAAGGGAGGGCGGGGCCTGAGGTGACATCTGTGCAAACGCGCCCCGTGGCGCGTTTTAAGTTGGGGATTAAGTCCCCTTTAATCATGAGGGTCCCTGGGGCCAACTAGCCCACCAGGAACCTCCAGTATGCGCCAGAGGGCTGCGTTGCAGAGACGTGTACAGAGGCCACACCCCTTTTACACCTCTCTGCAAGGCAGCTCTGTGGCACTTTTGGAAGTACATGGTGGGCTAGTTGGACTCCAGGGACCCTCAGGATTCAAGGAGACTTAATTCCCCATCTTAAAACACGCCACGGGGCCTGTTTGCACACATGTCACCTGAAGCCCCGCCCCTCCCTTCACCACTGTGCAAACGCGCCCGTGGCGCGTTTAAGTCGGGGATTAACTCCCCTTGAATCCTGAGGGTCCCTGGGGGCCAACTAGCCCAACAGGTATATCCAAAGCGCCACAGAGCTGCGTTGCAGAGAGGTGTAAAAAGGGGTGTGGCCTCTTTACACCTCTCTGCAACGCAGCTCCCTGACGCATACTGGAGGTTCCTGGTGGGCTAGTTGGCCCCAGGACCCCAGTATTGAAGGGGAATTACTTCCCCATCTGCAAACGCGCCAGGGCGCGTTATCAGAGTGGTGAAGGAAGGGGCGGGGCCTGCGGGCCGATCGTTTTTTTTTTTCCCCCTGAAGGGGGCTGTGTGGCCCCCTTCCTTTTCCTATTTTTGGGCCCTGGGGACCCCATCCCCCAGGGCCTTATCCCCTTTTTTTTTTTTAAATTATACAGGAAGGGGGCCGCGTGGCCCCCTCCCCTGGCCGAATCCTACCCCGGGACCCCATCCCCGGGGCATGGCCACACTTTTCATTAATTTTTAAGGAGGGGGCTGCGTGGCCCCCTCCTCAGGCCTCCTTTTGCCCCAGGGACCCCATCCCCCGGGGCAGGCCTTTTTATTCTTTTAAAAAATTATTTCTGGGGAGGGGGCCGCGTGGCCTCCCTCCCGGGCCACTACTTGCCCCGGGGACCCCATCCCCCGGGGCCTGGCCTCTGGTTGGGGACTGTGGGGGTCCCCAAACCCCCACAGTCCCGCCGGCTCCCCGCCTCCTGCGCGAGCCGTCATTGCTTTCCACATGGGGAGCAGCTAACATGCTGCTCCCCACGTGAAAAGCAATTGTCTTTGGATATTGGAGCGAGAGCAGGTTTCCCTGCTCTCTCTTCCAATATCCAAAGCAGCTTGCAATGACAGGACGGGAGCCGCGAGGCTCCGTCCTGTCATTGCAAACAGCAGTGTCCCGGGGGTAGGCACCCCGGGACACTGCAGGAGCTGGCCCTGGGGGTGGCGGTCCCCAGGGCCACCACAGGCTCCAGGAGGGGGCCGCGCGGCCCCCTCCCATCCAAATGCACAGGTGGTGGTCCCGGGGCTCGGGGTCCTTAACGGACCCCCATTTTCAATTTTGTTAGTGCCCCGGGAGGTGGTGGTCCCGGGGCGTGTGGGGGGCTGGAGCCCCCCACACATGTTAATTTAATAAATCAAGAAGCCCCGGGAGGTGGTGGTCCCGGGGCTGCGGGAGGCTCAGAGCCCTCCCGCTACTTTTTCAAATAAAGCCCCGGGGGTGGCGGTCCCCGGGGCTTGGGGGCCTTAGAGGCCCCCATACATAAAATAACCCCCAGCATGCCCCCGGGACTTGGCCCACCCGGGCAAATTTATCGAGCGCGGGAGACCGCGCTTCGATTTTTTGCAGGATCCGCGCACCCTGAGCGCATCTTGCCGATTTAAAAAAAAAAAAAATGCTTTTGCCCAGGGGTCCTTGTGGGACCCCCTGAGCAGGCCTAGGGGTTAGGGTGTTTCTACCCTGCCCCCTTTGTGCGTTTTGCGCACTTGTTTCTTTTTTTTCTCGGCGGGATCCGCGCACCCTAAGCGCATCCTGCCGATTTTTTAAAAAATGCTTTTTCTGCCCAGGGGTCCTTGTGGGACCCCTGAGCAGACCTAGGGGTCAGGGTGTTTCTACCCTGCCCCCTTTTGTGCTTTGCGCACTTGTTTCTGTCCCTCGGTTCTACCGAGGACAAAATGGCTGCCAACACTTCTTGATTTGGAGTGTTGACAGCCAATTAGCATGCAGCTCGTGATCGGGAGGGTACGCGGATCCGACGCGCCCATAGATATATATGTGATTTTAATTGTGAATTTCTCAGGAACTACTGAACGGATTTACACCATTTTAGCAAAAGGCACTAGTCTGAACCAAGGGCTACCTCTTTGACAAATTTGGGGTAATTCCGTTCAGCAGTTCGGGCTGTAGCTGCGACTAAAGGTTCCTATGGAAAAATGAATGGGGAAAACGCGTTTTGGGACCCCCCTTTTTTCTCGGCCCCCGCTTGACGTATCACCCCGAGACTTTCAGGGTTGGAAGCTTTCGCGAAGATTCGTCAACCGGCGCCAACGTTATTGCAAATAGAATGTCTCGGATTTCCTATGGATAATAGGTCCTAACTATAACTATCTACTGGCGACCGCCAGTAGATAATATATATATATATATATATATATATATATATATATTACATACAGCAACGCCAGCGGTAACTGTACAACTACAGGTTACCTACGAATTTGGTACTATACCATAATCTGGGCTGCTCCTGCACTTTTTAGGACAAACATTGCCTTACACCAGTGTAACTGACAGCACCACAGCGTAACCAAAGCTACACTTACTATATAGGGTACTATACCAAGCACGTCCTGACTTGTAATCTGCACTTTCCCTTTAACTATGCATACACCTTCAGGGACAGAGAGGTAACCCGTATTAGGGGAAATGGCCAGGAGACCAATATGCCTATTAACCGAAGGCTTCTGTCATCGTAACATCATACATCCTGTATTATGTACCTGCTATTGAGCACACATGTTCATTTGTATTATGACTCTATATGCTATATTTCTTTTATGTCTATCCATTGACACGTGGTGTCCATGTATGTACTCTGCACCTTTAAATGGGGTCTGACCCGGGAAGGGGTCGAGTGACCAAGACCATGAACGTGGTCGAAACGCGTCTTTCTGTCATATGAATAAATACCTTTAACACTGATCAGCGGGCTCGTGGAGTTGCTTCGTGTTCTCTCAACAATTGGAATATATATATATATATATGCATATATATATATATATATATATATCACACTCCAACTCCACCTCCATGTAAAGCACTCTCGGGCGGGTGCGTGTGTGCGGCCATGGACTCCGCAATTTATTTTCGCTCCTCTTTCTTTGGTTCCAAAGAAAATCAGCACTCACGGGGGCGCTTGAAGAACTTTATTGTACAGCAGCAAGCAACAAACGCGTTTCGGCGATCTGCCTTCTTCGGTGTTACTGACACACCGGAAGAGACCATGTTTAAAAAGCATTTCATTTGTGCATAACAATCAAGAAGGGACAAGCGCAATTGCAATAAACAAATCATCGATATATCGATGCCAAACAACCACTTTACCACTTGTGGTCCCACTTTCGTAGGAATAGAATTCGAAGATAAATACTTCAGGAAAACCTCTGTTACAGCAATGGGCACCTGCTTCGCCCCCAGCTATGCGAACTTGTTCGTTGGCTGGTGGGAGGAGCAGGTGCCCAAGTCCTACGAAAGTGGGACCACAAGTGGTAAAGTGGTTGTTTGGCATCGATATATCGATGATTTGTTTATTGTATGGCAGGGGACAACTGATTCGGCCCATGAGTATATCAAAGTCTTGAACATGAACAAACTAAATTTACACTTTTCAGGTACAGTTAGCCCAGTGGCAGTGGACTACCTGGACTTGAGGGTGTTTGTAGCAGATGGCAGGATACATACAGCCCTATACCGTAAATCTACGGCAGGGAACTCAATCTTATTTGCGACCAGCAACCACCCGCCTAAACTCATACATAGCATACCTTATGGTGAGCTTCTTAGATTAAAAAGGAATAGCACCAGAGAGGATGACTTTGAAGCGGCTGCTAGAGACTGTATAGCCAGGTTTGTTTTGAGAGGATATGAACCGGCAGCATTGGAGAAAACACTCAAGAGAGTACAGGGATCCCTAGAGACAAATTGTTGATGGAAAAGAGTAAACATCTGAAAAATGAAAATGAGGGCAAGTTCAGGATGGTAACTCCGTACTCAGCAGAAGCCAACTTCTTGAAACGTATGCTTAAAAAGAATTGGCATATTCTAAAAACAGACAGCATTATCCGTGATGACATTCCAGCCTATCCCTTGGTGACCTTCAAGAAGGCAAGATCACTGCGAGATATGCTGGTGAAAAGTCACCTTGAAAAAGTACCACAGCAAACTAGTAGCCTGAAGGAAATGAAAGGGTTTTTTCCATGCAGAAAGTGCAAAGCCTGCTCAAATAGTAAAAGGGTCCTGTCGTATAACATACCTGACACAGGGAAAAACAGAAAAATAACCAAGTTTATAACCTGCAGTACCACCCATGCAGTGTATTGCTTAATATGTCCTTGCGGGTTACGTTATATAGGCAGTACGATCCATCCACTCAAGATCAGAATATTAGAACATCTTAGGGCCATAGACAAAAAAGATGCAGCATATCCTGTGGCACGTCACTTTGCTGATCAACATTCAAGTGACAGAAATAAACTACAGTACTATGGTCTGGATTTTGTGCCTATGAGTGTGAGAGGAGGGGATAGAACTCGCAAATTGCGTAGATTGGAGTCCCGCTATATTATAGACCTGCTCACCAAATTCCCGAGGGGATTAAACAGTGGGGAAGAATTGGCTTCACATTTAGGTTCATGATCTGTCAATTTATGTGATTTTGAGCTGATACACAGCGTGATGAGATGAAGCCTCAGTAACTGGTTTCTTAATTGTGTATAAATATTATAGGTAATCACCATAATAGTGCATTAACAAGAGGTTGAAAATTAGGGACATTAGCCGATCCACGGCAAGATCACAATATACCACGGTGTATACTTCTGCCCATGCCGATAAACGGGCGCGAGTATTAATGAAAAATTTTCGCGTTTGATCAATAAAAATCTATATGAAATGTAGTGATTTAGATAAAGAGAAAGAAGACTGTGGTGGAATATAATGTAATCTAAAATGAATTGAGCAGCTTTGTATAAATTGTATATATATATATGACATTACAAAATGGCGCTCATGGTCACGCAATTGCGCTTGTCCCTTCTTGATTGTTATGCACAAATGAAATGTTTTTTAAACCTGGTCTCTTCCGGTGTGTCAGTAACACCGAAGAAGGCAGATCGCCGAAACGCGTTTGTGGCTTGCTGCTGTACAATAAAGTTCTTCAAGCGCCCCCGTGAGTGCTGATTTTCTTTGAAACCAAAGAAAGAGGAGCGAAAATATATATATATATATATATATATATATATAGTATATTATAGTATATTACCTACTGGCAGTCGCCAGTAGATAATTATAGTTAGGACCTAGTTTCCATAGGGAAAGAGTTTTTTGACTTGCCTATATCCTTGGTGCTGATTGACAAATATTCATGAAATGTCCCCCAAAAATTGTCTTAGTAAGTGTTGTTGTGCATAGGTAGTATTAGGGTGATCTGTTAAGCGGGGGCTGAGAAAAAGGGTGCTCAAAAAAAGTGTATTTTCCCATTTTAATTTCCATAGGACGCGCAGTTGAACTTACAGCCTGAACCACTGGAGGGAATTAAATCAAATTTGTCGGAAAGGTAGATGTTGTTACGCAGATTGTGCTTTTTGTTATTTGGTGCAAATCCGTTCAGTAGTTTTTGAGAAATTTAAGGAGACAAAGTTAGTGATATCTCTGGCCTCGTAGCCTTAGTGAAAAAAGGCGAGCTCGTGAAGGGAAATGCACAGCTCTGATTGGCTTCCAACACTTAATTCAGGAGGTTCTGGCAGCTTTCTTGGGACTCGGCTTCACCCAGCCCCCCCCAAAAAAGTGAAAATAAAGAAAAGGGGGCAGAGTAGGAATATCCTAGCCATCCCTCTAGGACCCCACCACACAAGAAAAATATATTTTGTTTACCACGAGGTCACGTCAAATTTTTGGCAATAACTTTTATAAAAAACACAGGCGCGGGCTTGTGTTTAAAAAAAGTCCCCGGGTGGGCCAAGTCCCGGGGGCATTTGTAATACCATGTCATGATTGAGGTGGTGTCCTCGGCGTTTTTTACAATCAAAATGATGCGCAAAATCCTTCCCTACATTCCTAGAAAGGCTAGGAAAATTGTCTTAACCACTTTGGTTTTATCTAAGTTGGACTATTGTAACGCTTTGTATATAGATTTGCAGTCCAACCAGCTCAGAAGGCTACAATCAGTTCAGAATGCCGCTGCCAGATTGGTTCTGGATGTCCCTAAGCACCAGTCCATCAGGGCCGGGATTCAAGATCTGCATTGGCTTCCAGTTGGCCAGCGTGTAAAATTCAAGGCACTTTGCATCGCACACAAGGCACTTCATGGTGACGGCCCACAATTTCTTCATCACGTTTTTAATTGGTACTCTCCCAGTAGGTCATTACGATCAGCTAACGCCTTTTTAATGCTTACCCCCAGAGTTAAAACTATGAACTGGGGGGTAGGAGCTTCAGACATAGTACCATTAGAATATGGAACGCGCTTCCGCTTTCTCTTCGGAAGATTACATCCCTGCTTGAATTCAGGAAACACCTCAAGACCTGGTTTTTTAAAAACTAGTCTCCTGCTTCAGTATGTGGTCTGCAACGCGCCTAGACACCTATGGGTAGTAGTGCGCTATACAAATTGTTATAACATAACATAACATGTAATATGTGAGATCATAAGCAGTGCATTGTGGGGGCGCAAGTTATAGTTGGCTCAGCTAACTATAACAGCTGAATTTCACTGGTTTTGTATGAGTAAAACCTCAGCAAACTATAATGTCCCAGTAACCTTTTTTTTCAGTGTATTTCTAAGTTTTTTTAAATTCCATTTCCTAACTGTAATGTCTCTGTAACCTTTGGTATTTTCAGTGAATTTCAAAGATTTTTTAAATGCCTATTCCTAACTATAACGTCCCTGTAACCTTTGGATTTTTCAGTGAATTTCTATGTTTTTTTAAGTAGTAATGATGTTTGCAGAGTGGTGGAGAAAGAGGGTGGGGCATCTGACCAGCTCTCAGGAATCCCGCTGTTTAGGAATTACAGAAAGGACTAGGAGGGCTCCTTGGCCCCCAAGGTCCCTCACCATCCAAGGGGACTTCATACCCCAACCAGTAGTGCACCAGGAGACTAGTTCGCAGAGTGGTGGAGAAAGGGGGCATGGCCTCCGAAGACCTGGAGGTAACAGGAAAGGTAGATGGCCCCCAAGGATGTCCTTGGGGGTCAACTACCCCTCCTGTTACCTCCAGTTGCTTCCACACATCAGGATTGCTGAGAGGTTGTGGGAGGCCACGTCTCCTTTCTCTACCACTCTGCAAACACACCTCCTTGTTGGTGTAGTAGGGAGGTGTAGTAGGGAGATTAAGTCCCTTTGGCTCCAGAGGATCCTTGGGGGCCAATTACCCCTCCTGTTACCTCCAATAAATCCCACACAGTGGGTTTGCTGAGAGGTTTTTGGTGGCCACGCCCCCTTTCTCTACCACTCTGCAAATGCACCTCCTGGCACACTGCTGGTTAAGGGAAGAAGTCCACTTTAGCCCTGAGGCCCTCAGGAGTAAAGTGGAATTCATTCCCCAACCAGCAGTGCGCCAGGAGGCCGTTTGCAGAGAGGTACAGAAAGGCGGCGTAGACTCCAAGTCCTCTCAGCAATCCCGCTGTCTGGAACTTACTGGAGGTAACAGGAGGGCTTGTTGGCCCTCAAAGTCCCTCAGCATTCAAGGGGACTTGAATGCCCAACCACCACTGCGCCAGGAGGCGTGTTTGCAGAGTGGTGGTGAAGGGGTGTGGCCTCTGGCTTGTTGCCGGAAGTTTTTTTTATTTTATCTTTTCTATTTTAGGAAAAAGGGCTGCGTAGCCCCCCTCCCTGGGCCTATTTCAGCTCCAGAGACCCCACCCCTGGGTCCCGGATTTTCCTTTTTTTAAATATTTCTTTTGTTAATAAAGGAAGGGGGGCCGTGTGGTCCCCCTTCCATGGGCCAATTTTGTCTCCGAGTCCCCCATCCCCCGGGGGCCAGCCTTTCATTTCATTTTTTTCAAAAGGGAGGGTACTGTCCCTTTTTTATTTTATTTTTTTAAATAAAAAATGGAGTGGGCAGCGGGCACCCTCCCGAGCCGATTTCGGCCCCTGGTACCTCATCCCCCGGTGCCTGGCCTGTGGTGTGGGGGCCCTGGTCCCATTCAGGGCACCCACTTGTTAAAGGTTGAGGACCACAGGGGAAGCCTTAAGGCCTCTGCAGTCCCTGCCAGCTCCCTGCCTCCTGTGGAAGCCAGCATTGCTTTTACACATGGGGAGCTGCTAACATGCAGCTCCCTGTGTGTAAAAGCAATTCTGCTCCACTTCTAGTAGGCAAGAGCATTTTCTGAAGTGGAGCACCATTTGCTATGGCTTGGCAGGAGCGGTGCTCCCGCCAAGCCATAGCAAACTGCAATGTGCCAGGGGTGGGCACCCCGGGACATTGCAGGAGCTGGCCTGGGGGTGGTGGTCCCCATGGCCATTATTGGTTCTAGGAGGGGGCCCCCCTTCAAAGTTAATTTAGCCAAGGAGAGGTGGCGGTCCCCAGGGCTGCAGGGGGGCCAGGTGGGCCCCACCCATTAAAACTCACATTTTGACCTGTTGAGGTGGCGGCCCTCAGGGCATGGAGGTTGCCGCAAGAGCAACCCCCACACTATTATTTCAATGAAGCGCCGCGGAGGTGGTCCTTCCCAGGGCTGCGGGGTCATGCGTTCCCCGTATTTAATTTGAAAGTGTTGCCCCAAGGAGGTGGTGGTCCCCGGGGCTGCGGGGGTCGTGCAGCCCCCCTGCATTAATGTTTTCTTTTGCCCCAAGGAGGTGGTGGTCCCCGGAGCCGCAGAGGGGCCGGACAGGTGGGGCCCCCGCATTAAAATTCACATTTTGCCTTGGGGAGGTGGTGGTCCCCAGTGTGTGGGGGTTGACTAGAGGCAGCCTGCACTATTATTTCAATGAAGCCCCGGGGAGTGGGTAGTCCCCGGTGCATAATAAGCCCCATCCTTTATTTGTGCACTGCCCCAGGACCAATTAATAATGAAGAACGGGAGACCGCACTAAGTTTTTTTATTTTTGGCTAGATGCCAAGAGGCCTAGGGGGTCAGGGTGTTTCTACCCTTCCCCTTTTTCTTTTTTGTTATATTTTGTTTGGGACTCGGTTCAACCGAATCCTAAGATGGCTGCCAACACTCCCTGGTTGCAGTATTGGCAGCCAATAAAATTTCAGTAGGGCTTCATGAGTCTGTTGGGCTCTAAGATATCTATATTTTTTAAACTTAAATATCTCTGAAACTACTGAATGGATTTACATCACTACACAAAAATCATACTTTCTGGACCAACATCTAGCTTTCTGCCAAATTATGTGCAATTGCGTTCAGCGGTTCGGGCTGTAGTCGTTCAAAAAGTGAAAAATCTCCATAGACATGAGATGGGGAAAATGCGTTTTGAGTCCCTCTTTTTTCTTGGCCCCTGCTTGACGGATCACCCCAAAAATTTCAAAACAGCAGCTGAACCAACAGGACTTTAAATTTTTTTCATGAAGATTCGTCAAGCTGCGCCAAAGTTATTGACAAAACAAAAACTGCTTTTCCTATGGAAACTTTGATCCTAACTATAACTACCCAGTAATATATATTTATATACTGCCACTCTTTAATATATACTAAAATTACACACACATATATGTATATATCTATATATCTATACATATATAGAAATATATCTATGTATATCTTTATCTATCTATCTATCTATCTATCTATCTATCTATATGTATATATATCTATCTATCTCTCTCTCTCTATATATATATATGCCAGCTGTCGGAACTGTTGGGCGTGTGGAGTAATATATATATATATATTATATATATATTAAGGGTGGGCGTAGCAGGCGTAGTGCCTCTACGCCTATTTCCACGGAGTTTGAAAAAAAACCAAATATATATATATATATATATATATATATATATATATATATATTCCATTTGGCGTGAACTCCTTCTGGAAACCAAAGCCCTTTGGGGGGTGGGGCGTTCACCGGCAGAGAAGTACCGGCATTCAAATCATGCAGCAAGTCCAGTATAACGCGCTCTCAGGTCACAAACTTCAAACAGCGTTCCAATTAAAGATAAGTGGATTTATTGTACATCATAAATCCTCTGTGACGCGTTTCGACCTCAAGAGGTCTTGATCACACACCGGAGTAACGTTTTTTGTTGACTTACATACACTTCCTGGGTAAACATAAACAAAGGACTAGGCACAAGAAAATGCATTACGTAAGCAAAACATATCCGCCATCATGGAAGAGTCACAAAGAATATTAACGAGGTATGATTAACACTGTGTTGGCAATTGCGTCATTGGCCAATCATGATGAGCCAGTGTGCCTAATCGTCAAAGTGTGTTTGAATGACCCAAATCTGTCATACCCATTGTGTCAAAAATAATACGACCAAAGGGAAACAGGTGTGTTTAAGCTACTCGGGCACAGCCACAGTGGCATTCGATGAATGTCAGATACACTATGTGTGCAGCCCGTGTCATGGCTAGGGGTATAGAAAATGCCAGCGAGTGTCCGCAATATAAAAATCTGGGATCCTCCTGCGGGATATATAAAGGGTGGGCGTAGCAGGCGTAGTGCCTCTACGCGTATTTCCACGGAGTTTGGAAAAAACTCAGTTGAATACGCTACGCTCCCTCCCCCCTCCCAAATTAATAAAAGACCCACAACATAGTGTTTTTTTCATAGGAGAAGGACGGCAAGGAGCAGGAAGGAGAGCAGCCAGGCAGAGGAGGAGGCAGCCACGCAGGTAGGTGACTCCTTTTTTATTAATTTGGGAGGATGGAGGGGCTGGCTACCTCCGCTCCGCCACTCCGTTTACGGAGCGGAGTTGCCCGCCCGGGTTTAATATATATTTATATATATATATATATATATATATATATATATATATATATATATATATATATATATATACACACAAAAAAGCAGAGAACTCTGGGTAGTTCTCAAGTTTAGGTGGAAAGCAGCTCCTGTATAGAGCTGCCTTCCACCTAAACTTGGGAACTACCCAGAGTTCTCTGCTTCTTTTTTGCATATATATACATGATGAGCATTGTGTTTCTCTAGACCATGGGTACTCATGAACATTTTCCCGGGGGCCGCAAAGTTTGGTCTATGGCGTGACCGAGGGCCGCACTGATGCCAGCGGGGGGGTGTAAAGTGGGAGAAGGGGAAGCAAAGCATGTATATCTTGTAGCTGTCTTGAAAAATGAAGGTGTTCCTAAAGTTAAGGGCCTAGTTACTTACTTTCCCTAACTGCAATTAACCTTTAAATAAGTGTTTGCTGTATTTGTAATTTTTTTTTCCATGTTAGTGCTGAGTCCAGAAGCCCAGTGCTGCTGCTGCCCAGGGGGCCGCATGTAAAGGTCAGGAGGGCCGCATGCGGCCCCCGGGTCGTACTTTGAGTATCACTGCTCTAGACAATTATTGTACGATATAAAATTACATTTCATTATCATGCTCTGTATGAGCTCATTAATAGGTTATAATGCTACATAAATAGATCATTCCAATAAATTCACTCACATGATAATTTATAGAGAAACGCTACAATATCTAGCTCTGTATGAGGATTGTGTTTCTCTAGACAGTTATTTAAGCATGTTAAATATTTTCCACAAAATGCAGTTTATATAAGGTTTTAAATGAGCCTATAACATTACTTAATGAAATTAACGAAAGTCCATGATTAAAAAATCGTTACCACTACTGATCAAAAACAAATTCAATGAAGTAGCAAAATAGGAATAAAAAATAATTGATGAAAATCAAAGATCTGTATGTCAACACTTTGATACTATATAGTATAACAGAAATCTCTATCATTGTTTATGTTCTTTTTCCTTTCCTTCATTTTACCCTAAGTGAATGGCTAGTTCTTCCTCAGCATTAGGGCCCAGTGGGATCTTAGGGGCCTATTACGATGGCGGTCGGATGACTGCCGCCCGGCCGGCGGTGGCAACCGCCGGACCTACGGCGGACATCCGCCGCGATCGCAAGCCAGAAAACCGCCGGTCAGATTAGGATGGCGGTGGTGACCGCGGCGGTGGGAAATTCCGACCGCCGCTCTTCCGCCGGTTGCCATCCGCACTCCTGTGGACGGAGAAGGACCGGGATAATGGTGGCGGTGCAGGGCAGGCTCTGCCGGCACGATTATGATGCCGGCGGTAGCCAACCTTTCCCCAGCGGTCAGACCGCCATGCAAAGGCATGCGGTGATTGTATTCCGGGGGCCTGTTGCGGGCCCCCAATGTTTTGTGGGGGGTGTGGGTGCACTGGGGGGTTACCCATGGTCACCCCCTAATTGTCCCTCTACCAGGTGGCAGGCACTGTGCAGTGCCTGCCACGCACTGCAGGGAAATGCAGGACATGCTCATTTGGACATCGCTGCGGTGCTGCGGGCAGCAGCAACTGCCGCAATGTTAAGGCCCGCGATCCGACCGCCGTGGTCGGATTTCAAGCAAGGACCATCCTAATGCGACCGGCGGTTATGTCGCGGGCCTTGCGGGCGGTCTTTTCCCGTTACCATGGCGGTCGGGGAGGTTTTCTGACCGCCATCGTAATAGGCCCCTAAGTTTGCAGATCCACAATACATCGGGACTCCAATTGTCGTGATTTTTTAACTCTATCCCCACCTGTCTTGTTCAATGGGATATGATGTATGGAAAAAAAGGAGATTTCTGTTACTTTTATGGTGAGTGGCAAAATGTCTTGCAACTGGGTTGGTTTGATCATTTCTCTCAATTGTCCGTGCATGTTCCAAAATCCGACATTTAGTTGGATGAATTGTACTTCCTATATACATTAACTCGCATGGACATTTCAAGCAATAGACACAGTGTGGTGTATTGCACGTCATAAATTTAAGGATGTTTCTTAATCTTTTACATCCAGGTACTGCATATGAGAATATATTAATACTGTTTTTACAGGCTTTACATTGGGTGCATGGAAGAAAACCTGTAATTTCATTGATCCTAGGACTTGTAGAAATGGATAGTAAATGACTCTGTACTATACTGTCTTTTATTGAACGACTTTTCCTATATGTTATCTTGGGAAAATTCTGCATTGTCTTTCCTATAACAGGATCGGTTTTTAAGATATGCCAATTGCGTTGCATAGTCTTGCTTATAGCACCAGCATCCTTAGAGAAGGTGGTAATGAGTCTAAACTCTTTATCTGATTTCTCTTCAATAGTCTTGTCTTTCAGTAAGGTAATGCGTGAAACTTTATCAGCTCTTTCCTGGACCTGTTTCAGAACAGTGTCCGAATACCCTCTCGATCTAAATCTATCCGTAGCGGTCTGGGCTTCCTGTTCATAATCTTGTTTTCTTGTGCAGTCCTTTTCTTAATCTTAATAGTTCACCATAAGGGGTGCTACGTTTCAGTGAATTGGGGAACAGCTTGTAGCTTCTAATACTGAGTTACCAGCTGTAGGTTTGCGGTATAATGTGGCGCAAATCTGTCCCTTTGCAATGAAAATTTTCAGATCTAAGAAGTTTACTTCACTTGCACTAATTTCTCCACTGAAATGGAGATTGACATTATTCCTATTAAGGGCCCTGATGTAATCTTCAGCTTCATTTTGTGATTCTTTCCATAAAATGAATAGATCATCGATATATCTGTACCATCCAATTACACATGATACCCATGCATTGTTGGCATCCGACCAGGCCACCTGCTTCTCCCACCAGCCCACGAATAAATTCGCGTAGCTGGGGGCGAAGCAGGTGCCCATGGCCGTGCTGTGTATTTGTTTGTACAATTGCTTCTGAAATATAAAGATGTTGGTGGTGAGACAGAATATGATGAATTCAATAAGCATTACATTGTATTCCAAAAATCTCAAGGACCTTCCTTTGAGAAAATATTGTATTGCTTTTATGCCATGCTCATGTGAAATACGTGTGTATAGACTTGTTATATCCAATACAATCATTAGCATGTCTTGTTCCAATGAAATATTAGATATCACTCTTACAAAGTCCTTTGTATCACGAATATATGATGGTAATGTTCTCACAAATTCAAATAGGAAATGGTCTATGTATTCTGATATACACTCAGTCAGACTTCCCTTTGAGGAAATTATAGGACGTCCCAGTGGTGTTGTATTGTTTTATGTATCTTTGGGAGATGGTAACAAGTCGATATTGTTGGATGGGGGCATTTTAGAAACACTAATTCCTCTTGATCCAACATGCCCCGGCTATACCATCTCAGTATCATACTGTGATATTCATCAATACTGACATTGTAATCTTGTTTGCATATGGGTATATAGCAATTGGTGTCTGATAGTTGTCGTGTTGCTTCTTGGCAGTAATATTCTTTTGTCATGAGAACTATGTTTCCACCTTTATCTGATGGCTTACAGATGATGATCTGATCCCTTTGGATTTCTGTTAGGACAGATATTTGTTCTTTAGTTAAAGTCATCTTTTTATCATTAGATTTTATCATTCGGAGTTTCATTAGATCTGTCTTAATTGCCTCCTCGAACACATCATTGGCATCCAGGGGCATCGCCGGTATAAATGTTGATTTTGCTTTCAGCCTGCTTTTTACACTTTTTTGCATTGTACCCATTTTTTCTACTTGTGAGATCTCTCCAGATTCTTGTTCCAATTGAGAAGTATTCTCTGTTGATCAGTGCCTGAACCTAAGTTTAATAATAGCAAAATATGCTGCAGCCAAAAAAGGTCATTTGTATCTTGCCTTCATGGATCTGTCAGCAGCCTTTGACTGCGTGGCACAGTTTCGGCTCTGGCAGATCATGGAGGCAATGGGGATTGACGTACAGTTGATTAATATTATCCGCGATCTGTACTCAGGTGCCTCAGCCTGTGTTCGTTATGGAAAGGGAGGTGAATGCACTACGCACTTTAAAATTGCCAGAGGGGTGAGACAGGGGTGCGTTTTGGCACCCTTCTTATTTGCACTGTACACTAACAATGTTGAATCCGCTCTTCTGGGAACCACTCCGGATGTTCCCTATATTAATTCATTACAAGTGTCAATACTACTATATGCAGACGACGCAGTGATCTTAGCCCGTATCAGCAATGCGCTGCGCCGACTAGTGATGGAATATACACAATTCATGAATAAGCTGGACATGAAAATTAACTACTCAAAGTCTTTTGTCCTAGTGGCAGGTACGAAGCAGCGGAAACAACCTCAAATTACTGTTGAAGGAGGCAAGCTCGGAGTTGTGGACTCTTTTAATTATTTAGGGATTATGTTCGATCGCCAAAACAATTGGCTAAGTATGGTTGTACACAGGGGGCTGCAGATGGAAAAGAACATTGGGACACTATTTAAATTTATTAAAAAAACTGGCTCAAAACCCATTGAAGCAATAAAGACAGTTTATGAGGCAAAAACGGTATCTGCTGCCACTTATGGAGCGGCTGTCTGGGGCATTAGAGACTGCTCTCAACTGCAATGTACAGAAGACAATTTAAAAAAAAGCTAGTCTCATTACCAAAGTCATGCTCCAATTTTAACTGTCATATGGAATTAATGTCCCCTATATAACTGACAAAATTTGTATGGCGCCAATTCTAATGTGGCACTTGGTATGGCGGAAGGAGACTCTCTCTCTCACAAGAGATATTATAAATGACGTTTTGAAACTAGATGGTGTGGGTAATGTTAGTTGGCTACGTTATGTTGAATCTACATTAAAAGCATCAGGGTTACACCATCTCTTTGTTGACCCTATATCGTGCCCGTCTATTTCTAAAAAAGTTCTAAAAACTCACTTGTTGTCTAGTCTGCAAGCAAGAAGGAAATTTACAAATAGTAAGTTATCGACAGTTAGAGCATTTCTGACGGCCCCGAGCATTATGCAAATGGATATGAATTTAACGTATTTATCGTTCGTCACTAATTTACAACACAGGTATATATTGGTGAGATTTCGGTTAAACTACATCCCTTTGATGTTGGGCCTCCCACGAAATACCTATGTAGCCTCCGATCTCCCATTTTGTACATGTGATGATCGATCTATTCAGAATAATTTGCACTTCCTGTTTTTCTGTAAATATTACTGTGATGAAAGAAAAAGGTTTATTGTCCCCCTATTGCGTAAAATGAATTTTAAACAGTGTCGTGTGGCCCTCTACTTTTGCAGTCATTATCCAACCCTTTTATATGTTTTTCAGTAGCGTCTTTTTTCTTATCAGCTTTAAAAAAGAGACGTTTATTTCGATGAATTTTATACCTAACATTAGAACTGACTTATCGAATTGCTAATATAACTGTGTGTGTTTAGGAATTATATTTTTTCTATCTTTTTAATGAGACTATTGTATTTTAACATGTACTTGCTGCTGGAAATTTGTAATTTTTGTATTTTAATCTTACTGCAATATTGAAATGTTTTATGTGTAGTATACTTTTTATGCCTTCATTTGTGATGGCGAAATAAAGTTATTCTGACTGACTGAGAAGTATTCTCAAAATTGTCCGAGACTGTCAGTATCTCAAAGTCCTGTAAGTATCTGTTACTTCCGATGTTGTTGAAGATTTAGGTTGCAGACCTTGTCCTTTCATCTTAAAGAACTTGTGTAATTTTAGTATTCTTGTAAATTGAAATAAATCAATACTAGTCTGGGTGTTCTCAAAGTTCTTTGTTGGGCAAAATGTAAATCCCATTATTAACACTGATTCTTCGGATTTAGTTAGACTCTTCGGGGTTAAAATAAGGATTATTAATTCATTTCTTCTACAGGCGTTTATAGCCCCATTTGCTTCTTGTTTGTGAGGCTACTCCTTTGTTTGAACTTGTTGTAGCCCCCTTTTTTCGTTTTTTGTCTCTTTTTTGTGTTTTCCGATCTGGGGGCTTGCCTCTGCCCCCACGATGAACTGCATTTTGTGGAAAATATTTAACATGCTTAAATAATTGTCTAGAGAAAGAGACAATTAGATCTACAGATAATTTTGATGCATGATTTCTTTAGTCCAACAATTGCCACTGACCTGACAAACTCGTTTATGACGGGTGCCTCCTGCGTCCATGTGGCTCGCACGAAATAATTTTCCACCAAAATTCCTCCACCAGGAATGAAACCGGAGCACTACACGGACTGTAATATCCTTTATTTTAATAGGCATAACGCGTTTCGGTGTCAAGCCTTTTTCAAATGCCTCTTAGTAGAACAAGTCTTTAAGGTGCAGGTGGTTTAAATACTTGGCTCCCCATGCACAGCAAATAGCAAAAAAGGACTGCAATTTCACCATACTGCATTAAGTTACAGGTGCCGCCATCATTACGTGTGTTTCTGATTTATTGTTGACATTCAAATCTCAGTGATACCACAATAGACACGTTGATAGCGCTTCCAATATTGCTGTGCGCTTTTATTGGGGAGCAGAAGCATCGCACAACTAGCCCTTCGTCTGCCGCTTCATTGCGATGAAAATTCCTGTGTCTGAAGGTGCTAGTCTTAGTGACCAACATCTTGTCATGATGTCATGTCATGTCCCAATAGTTAAAAAAAAATAAAAAAAAATATATATATATACATATAAAAATTTCCACCGTTCCACGGGAGTGCCGTCTCTTAAAGCACTCCTTTTGAGAGCCGTTTTATATATACATGGCATCGTGAACCGCAACTCTGACAAAGGCGGCAATATTGTTATTATGTCTAAAGAGGATTATATGAAAGAAGCCTATTCTCAACTCAATGATAGATCATGCTATCTGAGAAGTAGTGTCTCCAGTATGAAGATAATGCACACGACATACTACAACAAATTACTGACATGGAAAACAAAGGGACTGATAACCACACAAGAACATAGTTTTAAAAAAAATGAAAATCCTGTAATACCAACTATCTACTTTATCCCTAAAGTGCATAAAGACTCTAAGAAACCTCCTGGCAGACCAATTATCTCGGCCAGAAACAGTTTATTAGAACACACCTCACAGTATGTCGATTACTTTCTACAAGACCAGGTCAAAGCATTGCCATCCTACATACGTGACAAAAGTGACTTTCTAAGAAAATTGATGAACTTTACGTGGAAAAAAGATTACTTACTTATAGCACTTGATGTCAGTTCTCTATACACGAGTATAAGACATCCAGATGGACTACGTGCGTTGCAACACTATTTAAACAAAAGACGAAGAAATGTAACCGACCATAATGAAATGTTGATTCAAATGGTGGACTTCTGTTTAACCAATAATGTATTCATGTTTAATAACATTTTGTATCAACAGACCAGAGGGGTGGCGATGGGGGCCAGCTTCTCCCCCAGCTATGCATGTCTTCACATGGGCTGGTGGGAGGAGCTGGTCCTCGGGACTAAGCATGTGCAGTATACCACAATCAATATCAAATTATGGTTACGCTTTATAGATGACCTTTTTGTGGTGTGGGACGGAACATTGGATGAGGCAAATGAGTTTGTGAATACCATCAATGTCAATGAGTTAAATCTGCATTTCACAGCCACAATCAGTAACACACAGGTCAGCTTTTATGACACTCAGGTATATATCGATAATAACAAAATCCAGACTAAGTTGTTTAGGAAAGAGACTGCAGGGAATTCTACCGTGCACGCAAGCAGTTCTCATCCTAAACACTTAATTAATAGCATTCCCTACGGGGAAATGCTACGCCTGAGTCGCATTCACAGTAACCACACTGATCTGGTAGCTGCACAAATTGCCAGTAAGGACAGGTTCTTGGAGCGGGGTTATCCCTACAAAATCATTAATTGTGCCATCTTAAAATCCATGAAACATGAGAGACATTCACTACTGGAGGCCAAACAGGTCAACCCTGCGGGTAACACACAGCAGACAGGGGACAAAGAGGTGAATACAACCAATGTGTTTAGAATCATTTTGGAGTACAGCAAACAACAGAAACAAATTCAGTCAATTATTAGTCGGAATTGGCCACTGATTCTCAATGACCCTGTCATTGGGCCAACTCTACCACTGAGACCTTCTATTACATACAGTAGAGGACCATCCATGCGGGATGGCCTAGTTAAGCCCAGTCCAGAGGTGTTAGAGGGCTCAAGCTGGCTGCAAACGCACAAAGGCTTTTATAAGTGCAAATCGTGCAAAGCCTGCCAGCAGGGTATTAACATGACTTCATATCAAACTGCTTTCAGTACCAAACACCACAAAATCTCTAAACTATTGACCTGTAAAACCGAATACACGGTTTATGTACTGTACTGTCCCTGTAATTTACAATATGTTGGGAGCACCAAATTACAGGTGCATAAAAGGGTGCTCCAACATATGAGGGCAATTAACAACCAGGACAATACTTACCCAGTAGCACGACATTTCAAAGATAAGCACAATTCTAACAGCCAATACCTCCGTTATTATGTAATTGATTCAGTGCCTCCAAGCAGGAGAGGAGGGAATAGGGAGTCCAGACTGAGACAACTTGAAACTCGGTACATTATCGAACTGGACTCCAAACACCCTGGAGGCCTGAACATATCAGAGGATCTATATACATGTCTGTAACAATTGCAAAAAAATGTGAAAAACAATATATATATCAGGAGGTTTTTAACATTATTTTATCCAGTGTTTAATATTTGACATTTTACATATTTATACTTATATCTATATATTTTATGTATATATATATATATATATATATATATATATATATATATATATATATA
The DNA here is from genome assembly GCA_963921515.1 of Calotriton arnoldi. Classification (NCBI taxonomy): domain Eukaryota; kingdom Metazoa; phylum Chordata; class Amphibia; order Caudata; family Salamandridae; genus Calotriton; species Calotriton arnoldi. The sequence continues at coordinate 248,097 of CAWUFW010007436.1, read as the reverse complement.
TATATGTTTATATCTATGTGGTGTGTGATATTTATCTATTGGAGACACGATTGCAACTTTTGCACATATTTAATTTTATTTCATGATTGAGACATATGCTGGTCTATGACAACCAGAACCCACAGTCTGACAAACCCCCCAATTGGTATTCATACCAGGATGTATCGGCAAAGGGGAATAGTACTCCCTGGGTTTGGGGCTCCAGACTCCGGCATCGAACACTTAAGTGGGCCGTTTACTGGCTGTCCAATGAGGATTAATGAACAGAACAGTATATGGGCTGCATAACTGCATTGGGCATTTTATCTAATTTTTACCACTTTTTACACATTATTTTTTGCACTAGAGCACTTCCACTTACGGCAGTATGGACATATTGACAGCATTGGCATTATAACCTATTTTGACCTATGGGTTAAATTCACCACAATGTGCGTTACAAATACGTATTTTACGGTTATTCAGCGCATCATGGGTTTATGGGTTTTGATAGTGGCACTTATAATATGTGTAAGACACAGCGTCACTGAGGAACTCTCAAAACCACTTTGGGCTTAAAAAGCAAAATGTTTGAATGAATTGAATTATGTAATGCTTTTATTTTAAAAGTCTCAGGAATTTCAAACAAACATTTTAAATATTCAAAGTATTTATATATTTTTTATATTGATGTATTGCCTTTCTTTTAAGCTCTAACCCACTGTGAAATGTTATCCCATGGTGTATATATATGAAATTTTACTGGTTTAACTTAAACAATGTTGCGATATATTTAATGCTGTCTTCTATGGGGTCGATTCCGATCTCGGGCGGAGGCGCACCTAACACCAATCCTCCGGAAAAAAAACAAGCCGCACGCGTGTTTCCCGACCGATTCGAACATTCGTACGAACGAGCAAGTACGATGCGCATAACTGCCCAGATCCCGATCCAGCCGTACTTACCCATTCCAGCTCCTGTTCCCCGCCCGAGCCAGATCCGTAAACGCAGAATAGAGTCGCACGGAAGCAAAAACACAGCACCTTCCGGCCGGACCAGTACGATGCGCCTTCCGTACATGCCGAACCCGTCGCTACGTCCGGCACGTCAGAGCATCCGGGAGAGCCGCACATAAGCTCCGATTCGCGCCACAAGACGATCCACGGCTACGAGACGAACAAGCCAGCCACGAGTACGAGTCGAAGCAACGAGAAAGCCGAACGAGACGAACCAACCATGAATCCCATCGCGCAGGTCCTACCAATACTCTACATCTCTTACCGGAACAGGTACGGACGCGTACGGCGCAGAAGGTAAGTTAAACACCCACTACACAAACAAACTACACGTACCCGACATATAACACACACACATAGGGATGCAGAAATGACTTACACTAGCAACAGCAGAACCATAGGGGCGGGATGCCTATCACCAATGCCATATACACCCATAGGGGCCTGGATGCCAACCACTAACACCACTCCTACTCATGGGGTGCTAGATGCCTGTCACTACTACCATCCCCTCTCATAGGGGGATGGATGCCTACCACCAACACCACCCCTACTCTTGGGGGGCTGGATGCCTACCACTACTACCACCCCTACTCAGGGGGGGCTGGATGCCTACCACCATCACCACCCCTACTCAGGAGGGGCTGGATGCCTACCACTACTACCACCCCTACTCAGGGGGGGCTGGATGCCTACCACCATCACCACCCCTACTCAGGGGAGGCTGGATGCCTACCACTACCACCACCCCTACTCATGGGGTGCTAAATGCCTGTCACTACTACCATCCCCACTCATAGGGGGATGGATGCCTACCACCAACACCACCCCTACTCATGGGGGGCTGGATGCCTACCACTACCACCACCCCTACTCATGTGGGGTTGGGTACCTACCACTACCACCACCCCTACTCATGGGGTGCTAGATGCCTGTCACTACTACCATCCCCACTCATAGGGGGTTGGATGCCTACCACCAACACCACCCCTACTCATGGGGGGCTGGATGCCTACCACTACCACCACCCCTACTCAGGGGGTGCTAGATGCCTGTCACTACTACCATCCCCACTCATAGGGGGATGGATGCCTACCACTACCACCACCCCTACTCATGGGGGGCTGGATGCCTACCACTACCACCACCCCTACTCATGGGGTGCTAGATGCCTGTCACTACTACCATCCCCACTCATAGGGGGATGGATGCCTACCACCAACACCACCCCTACTCATGGGGGGCTGGATGCCTACCACTACCACCACCCCTACTCATGGGGGGCTGGATGTCTACCACTACCACCACCCCTACTCATGGGGGGCTGGATGCCTACCACTACCACCACCCCTACTCATGGGGGGCTGGATGCCTACCACTACCACCACCCCTACTCAGGGGGGGCTGGATGCCTACCACTACCACCACCCCTACTCAGGGGGTGCTAGATGCCTGTCACTACTACCATCCCCACTCATAGGGGGATGGATGCCTACCACCAACACCACCCCTACTCATGGGGGGCTGGATGCCTACCACTACCACCACCCCTACTCATGGGGGGCTAGATGCCTACCACTACGACCACCCCTACTCATGGGGGGCTGGATGCCTACCACTACCACCACCCCTACTCAGGGGGGGCTGGATGCCTACCACTACCACCACCCCTACTCATGGGGGGCTGGATGCCTACCACTACCACCACCCCTACTCAGGGGGTGCCAGATGCCTGTCACTACTACCATCCCCACTCATAGGGGGATGGATGCCTACCACTACCACCACCCCTACTCATGGGGGGCTGGATGCCTACCACTACCACCACCCCTACTCATAGGACGGGTAATGCATGACACAACCAGCATACTCCAACATAAGGAATGTCAGAAAAACACATCCCCCCAAAACCATGACAAGCGTGTGTAGACTGTGTCAAATGCCTACAACACTGAACATGAAATTGAACATACAATGTGACCCCCTATCACATGTGTCACACATAAATGTGTGTGGCCTCCACAATGCAAGCACACCATGACCACTGTGGCAATGGGGTCTAAACCCCCATCATCACAGTGACCAGAAGGTAAGTGTGGGGTCCATAGCTGAAGCACATTTTGAACATTGTGGCAATGGGGTCTGAACCACCATCATCACAGTGACCAAAATGTAAGTGTGGGGTCCATAGCTGAAGCACATTTTGAACATTGTGGCAATGGGGTCTAAACCCCCATCATCACAGTGACCAAAATGTAAGTGTTGTCATGGAAAAAGCTGCAAATGCCAAACAGCATGGATGATTCCTGGTCACAGAACAACAAACACATCAGTGGCATAGTAGTGCTTGTGTCCCATAGCAACATAAATTGGGTGAGGCAAACAGTGCAGTGCAAATAAGACATACCTTTGGCCATGTGCAGACAAACATCACCCATGGGGGCTGACATTGTCAACATTCATCAATAACACAATGACAGAAGTGACCATCATAATGCAGACCCACATATCTGCACCAATGGGCACACACATGTAGATATACTGTGGAGACTGTAGATGTGAGGTGAACAAATACCATACCATGGCAGCAATGGGACATACAAACCATGATCATTGTGCTGACTGATGACCTAGGAGTCCCAGGGACAGCAGGGGAAACACACCAAACAACATACAGCCAATGGCACACTAAAGATATGCCAATGCAGTGGTGCAGATGCACAAACACAAACAGGCAGCCCCACACTGCATATCAAACACAACAGGTGATGGGGGGGGGGTGCCAGTGTCCCCAGGCAACCACACAACACATGAGGAGGCCTGAATCCCAATTACACAGATGTGCATACAGTGCCACACAAAAGTAACTAATGGATCGGATTCCCCTATGTGGGCAATCAGGCATTGTTAGATGAGAGGGAGCACTAATTACACATGTCACACAAGCTTGTAGGAACAGCAACTAACACAGCAAGAGACAGACCCACCTCAGCACTACCCCCAGGGACCCCACATTGTGGTGACACTGGCCTGCATGATAATCCCACTGTGATGACAAAGCTAGATGTCGTTCACACTGTGAACCACAGCCATGTGTCCTGAGCAACAAACTACCATCACACCTACACAAGCACAAATCAATCAGCACAGCCTGTCAGCCAAGGCCAATATGGAGGCAGGGGTCTAGCTGTGAAACAACTCTCATTTGCACACACTCAACACCACACACCTTGATCTCCACCAATGTGAAGCAGTGAAGCTCACATGGACTGGTGACATTGCACATGCACCCATGACAATCCCAGGGGTGGTGGTGGGAACTAAGGTGCAGAAACACATCACACATGGCCAGTCAACAAGACTCGTGAATGTCTGACACACTGCACAGTACGCCGTACATGGGCATGACGTCAAATCCACACCAACCAATGGGATCCCGGCCACAGTCACACACCAATGAAGAAGCCAAGGTCACCCACAAAGAACACACATAGACAACTTCCAACATTGCAGCTCTGACCCTGAGGAGTGGCAGCAGTCACACACACAATGTGTCACAATCACTGAAAGCTACCACAAACTGTAAATTACACGACTTGTGTAACCAACAAGTGCCAAGGGGAATTCTGACTGTGTCACATCTGCGTTTGCCCACATCCCCAGCCCTGACAACAAAGACATCTAGGGATGACAACCTGATGAACATTAGTTTGCCATGCACACACATCACGGAGAAACCAGGTACAAGATGCTGGATGAACACAGGACAACTCAGCAAGCATCACAAACAGGAACATCCATAGGGACACAGCCGGTGTAGGAAAAGGGAAGGGAACAAACACAGACATGCTTACACAACACACAACACGGGACCAGGCAATGTCACGGGATTACACACTGCCATGAGGGCACTCCACTCCTGTGTAAGGAAAGCTGTGCCATACGTTGTCTCTGCAGGGCTCTATCATGTCAGCAGAACACTTGGTCACTCAGTCAACAATTAGCACAAAATGAAGGCTCTCGTCACATCAGCCTGGTCATGGGAGTGTCACCGAAATCATCTGCACAGATCCAACACACATGTATAGCAAGTTGCACTGATAACACAGATGAGTCCTTCCCCATTGATGCCCAAACTTGCATGTCCAGTGGAGATGGTCACACGGTCAGGGAAATAGACAAATTGAACAATGGCAAGCACAACAGATGTGCAGGGGTGTAAGCCACAGATGTGATATTGCAAATAAAAGTAGGAAATCCCATTGCCAAATATTGAAAACATGACACCCTCATATTGCTGCAAAAGATGACATGGATACACACCAGGATAGGACACATTCCCCCTGGACCACATGGGGTCCTGCACAGTAACACTTCATTTTCCTGATATCAAAAATCACCATCACTGCAGCAAGGGCATGGTTAGCATCATCAACATCATGTACATCAGAAGCAAAACCACTAGAGAACAGAAAGTAGCTTTATTCAGCTTATGTGTGTTTAAAAGTGAAAGTCCAGAAAAAACACAAAGGCCAATGGCCAGTCCATCATTAAAGTCCAAACAGGGTGACAGTGGCAGATGTCACCCTTTGCATGCCTGCACAGCCATGGACCAGGGACATTCCCCTCGGAGGGGTATACGGGGGGGGCAGGCCAGGCACCGCAGGGACAGGATCAGGGCTCACCAGAAGGAGGCAGGGAAGGGGTGGTGGGTGCTGGAGAGTCACTGACAACTGCAGTGGAGGTGTCTGACATGTTGTGTGCCGGCACAACTGGGGGGCATGAGTCAGATGGTGTGGGTGCCGGCACGACTGCAGTGGGCTGGCCAGATGGAGTGGACAGGTTCCCCACTGCAGTGCCCAAGTCAGATGGGGTGGTAGTGGACTCCACTGCAGTGCCTATCTCCAGGGGAGTAGAATGGGGTTCAGGTAAGGTGGGCAGGACAGAGGGGGAGGACACGGTCTCCACACCAGTGGCACAAACATGCGCAGCGGGGGTGTGGTGCTGGAAGAGCAAGTGGTAGGGGGAGAAGGCCGGATCATTTTGGGGATGGTGTATCTGTGGGTGGGGGAACCTGGGGCAGGGTGTGGTGGGGGAACATGTAGTGGGGGCCTGAGGGATGGAGGAAGGAGACTGTGTTGTTGAGCTGCAGGGCGGTGGCGGGGTCTTGCTCTTCCGGGTCCGGGGGGACTTGCGGGTGGGGGCCTCAGTCTGTCTGTGCCTGGGGGAGGGTGTCCGGGGGTGAGGGGCACTCCCCTCTGTGTGGGTGGACTTCCTCTTCCCCCTGTATGCTGGATCAGCTGGATCGGAGGGGAAGAGGCCGAGGTCACAGAGGAAGAGCTGCTTTGTAGGTGGGGTTGCAGGTGAGGCAAGGGAAGGGGCCTTGGAGGGAGAGGTATCGGAGGACTGCGGAGTGACTGTGGATGCCTGTGTGTGTGTCTCTTCCCCATCCCCTGTGTGTGTGGTATCAGTCCCCTGAGGATGCTTGCGTGCACGTGTTGTTTTTATTTTGGTTGTTCCTGTGCTGCTCGTGTCTGTGTGTTTGGGTGATTGTGCAGGTGTGCATGTGCTTGGGACAGGTAGGGTGCCAGGAAGTGTGGATGGGGCAGAGGTAGGAGGGGTGAGGGACTGTTGGAGGAGGGACACTGCTGCCGTCAGGGAGGAGTACATGGACCTATTGCTCCTCTGTAGGGCAGACATGCCCAATGAGATGCCCTCCATGAACGACACCAGCTGTGTCAACAGGGTGGTGTGTGCATGGAGGACACTCAGCATTGCTGTCTGCCCTACATGGAGCTGGCGAAGTAGGTACACAGACTCCTCACTCAAGGCAGCAGGGGACACAGGGGCAGGGGGTGCGGTGCCTGGCACGAAGGAGACACGCTCCCGAACACGGGAGCCTCCACGGACCTCTGGAATGGGAGCCGATGGGAGGGCAGTGGTGGTGGCGGGGACAGCAATACTAGCTGGGGTGTGGTGGCTGATGACACCCGCCTCCACAAGGGAGTCATCCTCCGAGCTGCTGTGGTCCTCAGCTGAGGTGGATGGTGCTGAGGACTCCTCGGTGTGGCTCCCCTCGCCCTCCATGCCACTGGGTCCCTCCGACCACTCATCGGCTGCTGACCCAGTCTGGCTCTGCAGCTCCTCCTGGTCCGTGGAGCTGTCCCCTCCTGTGGCCGTGGATGTATCTGCAAACAATTAGGGAAACAGACAAACATCAGTCACCTGCACTGACCGCACACATAACAGTAAGTACAGCACATTGCAGAGCAAGGCCTGGCATCCTTAGTTGAACATTGCCAAAAGTGCTCAAACAGATTAGGAGAAGCCAATTGTCAGTCTGATGGTCAACCATGGCACTCACATCCCTCCTGGCCTTGCACCCATCTGTCTGGTGCCTGTCGGATGGTAATACCCCAGTGTGGACACATGCACCACCTACACAGTAGTTGGACATTGCAGAGAACACGGTGAAGTATGTGAACATGCACACATCACATCTCATGCCACTGAGTCAGTACAGGTGTCCGGATAAAGGGATGGCCAGAGTCTAATTTGAAATGCATGTGATGCATACCAGCACCAGACACCATGATGCACCCATGTCCTGATAGTCAATGCCACAATGGGGTACATGTAGCACATGTCACTCACCTGCAGGATCACCCTTAGGGAGTTTAATGCCATGGCACAGGCATGCCTGCAAAGTCATACATCACTGTCTCCAGTCACATGGGCAGGACAGCCAGCCAACAACAGTCTGCACTGTGTCACAATCCTAGGTCATGGGGAATGCAAGTTCTGTAGCTGACAAGTGCACATGTCCATCCCCCACAAACCACATCATCTGAACTCTTCTTTGTCCACGTCATACAAATTGGACATATGGGAGACATGAAACACAACCCTCTGAACCTGAGCACCTCACAGTCTGCTGTGAATGAGAAACAGCTGCCTGAACTTCACAGTCGCATACCCCAGTCTGCACAGTCAAGTGATCAAACACCTATATGTCACACAAGTATCGTCTCCTATGGTCACATCTCAGGTGGCATGCTGAGCCCTAACCGATAAACACCCCAGTAGTCCTGACAACGGAGCCACAGCACAATGACACAGAGGCAGACACCTGAGGGAACATTTCACTGAGCACAACGTGTCAGCTGATACACGGGAGTGGGAGTACAGAGTGTATTGTATGGCCTGGAGTAGGCATGACTGTCCTGCTCCACGTGAAAGAGGGATGAGCCCTGGACAGTAGGCAGGTGGCTAAGTATGTGTGACACACTTGATATACATACTCCTGAGGCCCAAACATTGTTTCCACCCGCAGCATGGGTGTGTGCCAAATACCCCAGGCACATGTGGTGAGTCAGATCAGCAATTGGACCACATATCAAAGTTACACGCAGATTACATGTCAGAACTCAGGCATTGTGTAAGCAATTGACCCACCCATGAAGCCCACCACAAAGTTACGGGAACAAATGCTGTCCCCCACCTTGAGCTAAGCAAAATGCAAGGACACAGTACCCAAGTGACACAATTTCCTGACTGTAAGGGCCACACCTGGGTATCAGATGAGGAGTGGGCATGTCACAATTGAGGGACATGGGTCCTGGACCACAAGACTGATGTACTGTGGAAGTTTAACCAGGCCAGAGGAGGGCACATAGCATGTCAGACAAAGTTCACAGTGCAGTTATGGACTCACCCCCTCCTTGCTGCTGTCTGGCCTTCATCTGCCCATCCAGGTCAGGGAAGACCACCGCCAGGATCCTGAGCATTTGGGGGGTCAGGGTCCGGTGTCCGCCCCTCCTGCGAGGAGGCGACAGCTTCAGCTGGACCCTTGCGATCCTCCAGATCCAGCCCCGAAGGTCCTGCCACCTCTTCTGGCAGTTGCGAATCCGGCGCTTGTAGACCCCCACGGATCTTACTGCCCGGGCAATGGTCAGCCAGATTTCCTGCTTCTGGTGGGCATCAACATGTGAGGATGACAAAGTGAAAAGGCAATTACTACACATGCAACATATCCGTGCATCACACATTTGGATATACATGTCTCAATCACAGCGGCACATGATGTAAACAGGCAGTGCAACGTTGGCTATGAACAGTTTGCCAGCAGTTACTACATGGTATCATTGCCTGGGAAGTAAAACCTTGTTGGAATGCACTGTTACTGCACTATACCTGTTCAGTGCATGTAACTACACACTTTGGGGGGTGACAACTACTCAGTGAGCATGCTAGCCAGTGGCGTGCACACTGTAAGTCTTGCTAGTCAGACAACATGCACATTTAGTAAGGCAGTGGACAGCACACTCACCTGCTCCCCTGGTTTCCCATACAGCTTGCTGTACTGTGGAAGGAGGCTGTCCAGCAGGGCCTGGTTCTCCTCAGTGCTGAAGGCAGGGGCTCTCTCCACAGTACGTGCCATCGCAGTAGCAAGAGGATACAGATACAGCAGCAGTGGTGGTGGCAGATGTCATCCTGGAGCATGTAGTGCAGGCAAGTGAGCTCTCAGGGGAACAGCCAGCATTATATGTGTGCTGCAGAGGCAGATACTGTCCCATGTGTCCAAAGTGATAGGTCCAAGTCGTTTGCATCTTCTGAATCTGGCCAATCCATGGAATTGCACCACTCAAACACGCCCACAGCATCCTTCAAAAGTTCAACTTCATGACACCCATGAATTTGCAACATTGTTGTGGGTGGCCAACTGAATTCACTGCATCAGACTCGTTAAAGGTTCGAAAACGCGTCCGTTGCCATGCCAGGCCATAGCCAATGCGTGCGCACCGATCGGTCCATTGCTGTACAACGCGTACCCGTTCACATCATATGCAATGGCCAATGCGTGCACACCGATCGGTCCATTGCTGTACAACGCGTACCCGTTCACATCATATGCAATGGCCAATGTGTGCGCACCGATCGGTCCATTGCTGTACAACGCGTACCCGTTCACATCATATGCAATGGCCAATGCGTGCACACCGATCGGTCCATTGCTGTACAACGCGTCCCTGTACAAATCACTTGCATATGTCACCATGGTTGTCACTGGTGAACGTATGCCAGCCACAATTACTTGCCAGGGACTCAGGGGCACACCTACAACACCACAGCCTGTCCACACTGTATCGTAAGGCATGTAAGGCTGCATTACCTGTGTGTGTATGGGGGTCAACCGGTGTTTTTTTTGGTGGCACTTGTGGGCAGCCACTGCCAGGCCGTGCACGTGTTCATGGGGACAGAATCCTTGGTGTGTTGTGCACATGACAACTGTGATGTGCAACTGTTCAGTTCAGGGCATGTTGCATGGTCACATTTCCAGGTTGTGTATGTGTATGTCATGTCACATGCACCCTGAGTCCCATGTGGGAAGGTATGTACGTCACAGGGTGACCCATTGCCACAATAGTGATGGCCCTCCACAGTCTGTGTGCATGTTGTGTTTCAGATGTCTCTGATTCAATGTGCACAATGGGAGACAGTCTCCACATCCACATTGTTTGTGCCTCGACTTTGATGTGCGTGTGTGTGTCACAGACGTCCATGTCTGTCCTGCAGAGGCAACAGGGGCCACTACCTGTATGAGTCATGGTTGTATTGCTGACGTGTACATGATACGCCATGTCATGCCAATGTCCATGTGGCAATACAGGGTCCCTGGGAATCTACCTGTCAATGAGCTGTGATGCCTGTGGCACATCTGTCCTCACTTGTCACTGTGCTGTGTGTTTGGAACGTGACAGCAGTACATGGGTACTGTGACACAGCCTAATGATTTCCCATGGCATGACCTGGAACTTGTTGTCAAGACATGTTGAACTGTGATGTTAGATGTTGGCCATGTAGGTGCCATATATGTCCATACAGAACGGCACACACATCAAGTACTTGTGTCTTGTAATGATGTATCATGTGATATTGAGTATGGTCAATGCCACATATGTGGGGTGACTGACAATCTTTCTTTGTTCACCTATGCACTGCAGGGCACCAGCTGTCCATAGACCATTCCCTGACCTTGCAACCATGGTTGAACGTGACTGCATCCGACGGTACCGCTTGAACAGGCCGCTGATTGAGGAATTGACGGTGCGGTTGGCCCCACATTTGCAACCTGGCCGGACATACCCTACAGCGCTGACCCCCAAGGTGAAGGTGATGGCAGCCCTACACTTCTTTGCCACCGGTACCTTTCAACACACTGTGGCGTCTGCTGGTGGGATGTCTCAGACCATGTTCAGCCGTGTGCTACGCGATGTTTTGGAGGCAATGTTGAGATACCTGAACCAGTACATCTATTTCCCTAAACGTCAACAACTCACTGACGTCAAGAGTGACTTCTATGCCCTGGGGAGGATGCCACATGTCATTGGCTCTATTGATGGGACACATGTGGCTTTGGTACCACCACAGGCACATGAGCAGGCATACAGGAACCGTAAACATTACCATTCTATCAATGCTCTGGTGGTATGTCTTGCAGATATGACCATCTCACATGTGTGTGCACGTTTCCCCGGTTCTGCACACGATGCCTACGTGATGAGGAGTAGTCGCATCCCGAGGATAATGTCACAGATGCAGAGCCAGCGTGCCTGGCTTGTCGGTGGGTGCTGACTTTGTACCATTGTGTGTGTTCTGCAATGTTGTATTCCACCCTCTTTTCCAAATCAGCTAATGTGCAATTGTCTGTATGTAGGTGACTCCGGATACCCCAACATGCCGTGGTTGCTGACACCCCTAAGGAACCCTGTGACACCAGCCCAGATGCGCTACAATGAGGCACATGGTCGGACCAGGAGAGTGATCGAGCGGACATTTGGTCTCCTGAAGAGCCGCTTTCGCTGCCTGGACAAGACAGGAGGGGCCCTCCCATATGCTCCAGCAAAGGTGTGCAAGATTGTCATCATCTGCTGCATGCTACACAACCTGGCAGTGCGGAAGGAGTTGCCTCTCATCCTGGATGACGATGACCAACATCCGCCACCTGTGGAGGATCCTGGCCTGGGCCACGATGCCAGTGATGATGATGATGATGATGGTGATGTCCGCACACAGCTCATCACCAACTTCTTCAGCTGAATGTGAGTATCCAGAGATGTCATGTCAATGATTTGAGTTTGCATGATATGTGTTGGTGGTGCTCTGTTGCTGTTTGAGTGTGGCCATGTGCTACTTGACTGGATGCGTGCAGCGGTGTGTCCTTACAGGTAGTCTGTACTCCCCAACAGTGTTGACATGCTAACTTGGTTTTGTGTAGGTATCTTGTGACATGTATTGGGCATGAGTATTGCAGTTCTGTCCTGTTCTTCAGTGCTTTTGACTGTGTGTCATGTCTGTCCTTCACAGGGTGCTTTCAGAGTTGTTTGGTCCACTCGGATCCCCCGACACCATGGTTCAACTTCCAGGGTGGAAGCAGTCGTTTCCCTACAGGTGATGTGCCCCACACCCCTGGACTTTATTTCTTCTACAATTGTTGACTGTGTGGCCACAGTCACGTGGGATTACCTTGCATCTGTAGTGGAAAAAAAATGTTGCAAATGTGTAATAAACCTGTGCTTCACTTTGGGATGTGCGTTGTCTGTGGTCACACATCTGACTGACATTAGCTTACTTCACCTGTGGGCTAGTTAACACAGACTGTGAATAGGTGTGGTGTCTGTGCATTCCACTGTATTTCCTGGCAACATCAGTGTAGGCGATGAGTCAGATGGCCCTGGTGTGTATGTGCTGTGTAGCCCTAGTGGTGTGTCTCCCTCATATGTGTCACGTCGCCATGACTCACATGACGGGGTTGAACCTGCTGTAGCTGTTAGCATACACAGTGTCATTTAGCAGATCATCATCTCCATGATAGAAACAACGTTGGAATCACAACAGAGGAAAGTATGGTGTATTAGTGATTTTATTTACATACATGTGTTCGGACAGTGCACAGGATGGTGAGTGCTGTACATTGGGATTGGAATTCAAAGTTCCCAGATGAGTTGGAAGTGTTGGTAGCAGAAATGTCCTGAATAAAGTCCACAGTCATCTGATACATTGGTCCAACTTAAACTCCCCATGTCATGTGAGAGAGTTGTGTTGCATTCGACAGGGTGAACAGTTTGCACACAAAGGTGGATTTCCAGAACAGGTGTTGGGTTCCTGGGGGATGTACATGGCCATCGGCCTCTCAGTTCTCCTTCCTCGGATGACCCCTCTTCTTTGGGGGGGGACCCTCACGTGCAGGCTGCTGCGGTGCAGAGGACTCTCCGCCAGAGTCATCCTCCCTCCCTGTGGCAGTTGCAGTTGCAGTTGTTGCAGCACCAGATGTTGTGGGCACACAGGGAGGTGTGGCCATGTTGGTGCTAATCTGGCGGAGGCATGTCAATATGTCCCTATGCACCGCTGTCAGTTCTTGCAATGTGTCCCACTTGGACTCCATGCCAGCCATGTGTGTCTCCACACAGGACATGTGTGTCTCCACACGGGACATGTGTGAGTCCAAGTGGGCATGATGGGCAGCCTGCTGCTGTTGAATGTCCTTGAGGATCGCCACTACCTGGCTGACCTCTCCGGTGCTATTCTGGTACGCATCAGCAATGCGTACCAGTTGTGGGTCATCATGCAATCCAGACCCCTCTGCAAACAGCGACCTCTGCCTACCACCCCTCCCACCACCCCTGGCCACACATGCGGGACCTGCGGTGGCATGCACAGGTGACCCTAGGCCCCCTTGGGGGTTGGTACTGGGGTTGTTGTCCATTGCTTCACGGTGGGCCGGGGTCACTGTGCTGTTGTCATTGGTGGTCCTTGGTCTGTCCGTGTCGGCGGGGGTGGTCTGTGTGTTGGCAGTTGTTGGAGGAGTGGGTGCAGGTGGTGCAGATGTTGGTCCTGCTGGTGCTGCATGATGACTCACACCGGAGGTGCCAGGTAGGTCTTCGCCATCCGAGGAGGGCAGAGGCTGTTCCACACCAGAGAGCTCAGGGTCCCCGGAGCCTGGGACAGGGACTCCTCATCGTCTGCTGCTGTGTCCCCATCATCACCTGTTTTTTGAAGAGACACACAATGTTTGTTATGTTTCTACAGGCATCAATGGTTCAAACACCTGACAGTTGTGACTGTACCTCTGATGCGGGCCTGTACATTGCATTGTCCTAAGTTGTCACAGTCAGAGGTTGGTATTGGTGTAGCACATTGTCCTGCCAACCTGAAGCATTTCAATGTGAATGTTGAGGTGTGTGCATGGCCAGCATTGGTGGTATTTGGTTGACATCCGGCCCTCCTTCTCCCCCAGCCCAGTTATCCCACCAAGAAGCATGCCACACTTGCAGTTGGTGCAGGTTGACTCTCAGGATGTCAGTCAGTGGTGTCCTGCTGTTGGTTGGTGCCCAGTTCCCAGCAGGGCCTTGTGCTCCCCACAGCTGAGGCCAGTGTCAGACATCTTTGAGGTGGCTTTTCACTCCCTGTGAGGTGTGCATGCTTCAGTGTGAGCTTGCTGGGCCATGTGGGTGGGGGATGTTGAGCTGTGACTACCACTCCCATCATGCTATTGCCTACACCCCCCTTCCCAGCATGCCCATGCTTCCTTCCTTTTGAGTGGACTTCACTGTGTGTGAGTGTGACAGCAATGGCAAGATGGCTGACAGTGGTGTCCTGCTGTTGGTTGGTGCCCAGTTCCCAGCAGGGCCTTGTGCTCCCCACAACAGAGCACCATTGTCAGACATCTTTGAAGTGGATTTTCACTCCCTGTGAGGTGTGCATGGTTCAGTGTGAGCTTGCTGGGCCATGCAGGTGGTGGATGTTGAGCTGTGACTACCACTCCCATCATGCTATTGCCTACACCCCCTTCCCAGCATGCCCATACTTCCTTCCTTTTGACTCTGCTTCCCTGTGGGGTAGTGTGCCTGTGCTGACAGGATGGCTGACAGTGTTGTCCTGGCGTTAGTTTGACTACAAGTCCCAAAGGTGTCCCTGTGCTTCACACAGCATGACCCAGGGTGGTGGTTCTTTGTGGGATATTTAATTGGAGTGTGAGGCAATGCATTCTCCCAGGTGAGTTGTGTGGAGTTTGTATTAAGGGTGTGTGTGGGAAGAGCTGCTGGTAACTATGGTCAGTGCTGTCAGTCCTCCTTCCCACCCAGCCAGATATCCCACCATGGAACGTGCTTCCATTGCAGGGAGTGCAAGTTTGCTTTCAGGATGTCAGTCAGTGGTGTCCTGCTGTTGGTTGGTGCACAGTTCCCAGCAGGGCCTTGTGCTCCCCACAGCAGTACCCAGTGTCAGCCATCTTGTCAGTTCTTTTCCACTCCCTGTGATGTGAGCATGGTTCAGAGTGGTGTTGATGGGCCAATTGTGAGGGTGAGCAATATCTGTGACTACAACTCCCATCATGCTATTGGCTACGCTGACTTGACCAGCATACACAGAATTTCTTCCTTTCAGTGAGCTTCCCTGTGAAGTGGTGTTGTAGTGGTAGCAAAATGTCTGACAGTGTTTGTTGGTTAGATTTGTGCCACTGCCTTGCTCTATTTGTTGTTAGGTTTGTACATGTCATGACACAGTTACATATCACTATGGGATGGCAGGTATTGTGTTTGTCTAAGCAACATACACATCTTGGGATGATTATGTTTTGGTTACTGTGGCTTTGCTAACGGTGCATGGTTTGACTATCCCCTTGACAGTGATGTGTGTGTATTGTCACAGGATATTGGGTATATTGGTTGTGTACTCACCAGGCTCTGGGATGTTTGATAGTCCATGTACGCTCTCTGGTGGTAGGATGGCCCGCACCTTCTCCTCCCAGGGCCTGAGGTATACTGGTTTGGCAGGAGGGCCACTGCCGGTGCGATGGCTCAAGGTGTAATCCTTCTTGAGTAGGGCCTTGACTCTCCTGCGCACATCATACCACCTGTTCTGGATGTCTTCCTTTGTGTGCAAACATGGTGATTGTGCGTTCACCCTGTCGACGATCCTCTCCCACATCTTGGTTTTCTGCGACATGGGGGTCTGTTGGACCAGTGTACCAAACAATTGTGGCTCTACCCTGAGGATTTCATCTACCAACACTTCCAATTCACTGTCTAGGAACTTTGGATTCTTCTTTGGGGGCATGGTGATGGGTGGTGGTGGGGATTGATGTGTGTGTGAGTGTGCTAGTGAGGGTAAGTGAGTGTCAGTTTTGCTGGGTGTATGTGAGGGTGCTATTGGGGAGTTGCTAATGGTGTGTGGCTTGTGTGATGGATGAGTTGAGTGTGTGTCTGTGGTTGCTGTCTGATGGTGTTCTGTGCTGGCAGGTCATTGGAATTTGCAAAGGATCATGGTATGGATTTGTGGCCTTTATATGGGTGGAGTTGTGGGTGTGTCTTTGTTCCATTTCTCCCCCCCCCCCAGTATTTATTGACTTTGTCAGTGCTTGTTTGGCCCTTTTTTTTGTATTTATTCCTTTGTAGTTTTGGGGCATGTAGGAGACGTTCTCCTGACCGAGTAGGACGCTGCAGTTGGCTCGTGCGAGCTTCTCCGAGTCTTTCAGGCTGTGTTTCTGCTGTGTTTTATGTGCGGCGTACGCGTCGGTCGCGGAGTATTGGGTTGCTTCGGCTCCGTTTTGTATGCGTGTCGGTCGTACGGCTTGGGCTCCATGCGACTCGGTTTAGTTTTCCACGCATTGCATCGTACTGCACGGGTCGGAGTTCGCGGGTACGTTTCTGTCGGCTTCATTCCTGGTGCGTGTCGGTCGGTTCGAATCGTGTGCTTTTCCGGCCGGGTAGCTGTTTTCCGTGCGGTTCGGTCGCTCGGCTTGTGTTCCGTACGAGTCGGTCGTGATCCACGTGCATTGCATCGTACTAGGCGGATCGGGCAGCGCCGGTACGTGTCGGTCGGACTAAATTCCCGTACCGAGTCGGTCGGTACGTTTTCCGGCCTGAATCGGAATCGGCCCCTATGTCTATTGCAAAATTTGCACACGTGGTAAGCACCACCCAGCACTTGTCACTTTAAATATATCGATGAAACGTGGATCCCATGTCATGTGATAAAGGCTTGTAGTGAGCTGAAACACGTAATGGCGACCGTGCACCAATAAATCTTTGAAGCACATACTGTGGTCCGCATCCGTTTATCTGGAGAATTTGGGCAAGACGAAGGCCTTTGGCCAAAACGCGTAGGTCGTTCTGTTTGTTTCCTGATGCACCTGATATCTTGCACTTTGCACTTTTGAAACTGAATGAAGAAAAAATATCTGAAAAAATAAAAATGATAAATGCCAAAACAACTTAAACTTGCCTGAAACTCTTTGCTGAGGAAAAGTGCTGCCTTGTCTGTGATCTTCTGTGATTGTTTGACGGTATGGACTGAAGAACAAACACAGCAAATCCTTTTTCATATATATATATATATATATATATATATATACACACACACACTTTGTTCCTAACTATAACTGCCCAGTAAGTAATATATCTGTATCTATATATATCTATATCTATATATATATATATATATATATATATATATATATATATATATATATATATATATATATATATATATATATATATATATATATATATCTATCTATATCTATATATATATATATATATATATATATATATATATATATACATTACTTACTGGGTAGTTATAGTTAGGACCAAAGTTTCCATAGGAAAAGCATTTTGTGTATATAGATAGATAGATAGATAGATAGATAGATAGACAGATGGATACATCTCTATATATCTATAGATAGTATATATTAAAGAGTGGTGGCAGCCATTCTGTAGTTATAGAGTTATAGTTAGGGTTGCGCAGAGATGGGAATTCCTCAGATTTTTGACCCTTAATAACTTTGCAACTGTTTGACCAATGTCCGCAAAACTTTGCAAACCTATTCAACCCATTAAAATGGCAGAGGATTGAAAGTTTGGCAGCATTTGGGCAAGAAGTACAAAGAATAAAAGGCGTGTTCCGAAACACACTTGAAGTCCAATGCAGTTTCCATAGACTTTTGTATTTCGCGTAGCGCCTAAACGATCAGTTGGAAGTTGGATTTGGATGAAATTCGGCAGGATTGAAGATTTTGGGGAGCAGGTGATTCTTTTTGTGGTTGCATCTAAAAATGGTAAGTATTTTTAGAGTTACGAGCATTTTAAAGTTAGTGAAGTGCGATCGTTTCAAGGTAGTACAGCGGTACAGAGCCATGGCAATTCATTATATGATTGGATAGTGACTGTTTTTACAAAAAGTACATGCAGCCATGTTGTTTTAAGGCTACTTTGCCGCTGTTCTAGCTTAGGGCCTTATATAAGGGTAGGGAAATATAATTATACATTTCTTTATATTTTAAAAAATATTATGGAGTACTGATGCACTACACAGGTATTGCCAAGGTAGTATGCGTACCTTAAAAAAAAGATATGTGAAAACCTTGAAAAAACACTGTAATACACAATATTTCACAAATAGAGTGTACTACAATGTCCTTACAATGTTTACATATTTTATTATGTTGAGAAAAGTCTATGCATTGACGTGGTAATAACAAAATATTACTGCATTACTTAAAAAAATTACAAAAAGGTAAATTTTTATCAAAAAACAAGGTACATCCTAGGTACTAGGATCAACTGGTTAAATAAATATATCGAAAATTAATAAAAAATTCCCAAACCTATTTCCAGTTTTTAAGAAATGGAAATTGGTTGGAAACAACAATAAAACTTACTACTTATCTATATTTAAGGCCCTAAGCCTCAACAAACCCAAAGTCTACTAAAAGGATTATGGCTGCTTTTAAATTTGTAAAGGTAGACATCATCTAATGATACACTGCCTTCTTACCACTATGTATCATGGAATACTTTTAAATAACCATGGTGTACCATGGTACAATATATCAGTAGGGGACACATTTCAGATTCTCTTGTGTTCCCCCTGCGTTACGCACAGTGGAGCAAGGGCAACACAATACTTTTGTAACAGTTACCAAACTATGCAAACCCACCATGTGTCGCCCTGCTTTGCTTGGTACATATACAGAAAAGCAATGCAGAGCAAGTCGCTGACTTACGTTACTCTGCACACTGTAATTTACAGTACTCCAAAACTTCTAATTCTTAATACCCCACTACACTGTACATCACTACACTGTACACCACTCAACTCTATGCCTCTCCACTGTACGCACCTGCAGTATACGCCACTCCACTGTATGCAACTTCACTTTGTGTTACTTTGCTACACGCTATTCCACTCCACTCTACGCTACCCCACCATATGCCACTCCTCTCTATGACACTCTACTCTTCCCTATTTCACTGTATGGCACTCCAAAGCACGCTACTCCACTATGTGCCACTCCACTGTACACCCCTCTACTGTACGCCATTACATTCTATGTTATTCCCTTGGATGACACACCACTCTGTGACACTCCACTATATGCTATTCCACTCTGCATCACTCCACTGTACCCCAATGCAGTATTCACTCATCCACTGTACTCAGCTTCACTGTTCGCACTACACTGGATGCCAGTCCAGTCTATGCCACTCCATTGTATGTAATTCCACTATATGCTACTCGATTATACGCTATTCCACTGTACGCCACTCCACTGTAGGCCATGGCACTCTACACTATTCCACTGTAATGCACTCCACTGTACGACACTCAAATGCACGCCAAACCTTTT
The DNA here is from genome assembly GCA_963921515.1 of Calotriton arnoldi. Lineage (NCBI taxonomy): Eukaryota > Metazoa > Chordata > Amphibia > Caudata > Salamandridae > Calotriton > Calotriton arnoldi. Next base: position 228,408 of record CAWUFW010007436.1, on the reverse strand, counting down.
TACGATACTCCATTCTAGGCTATACCATTGGATGCCACTTCTTTGTATGTGACTCACTATATGGCATTACACTTTATCACACTGCTCTGTACACCACTCCAGTCTATGCCACTCCTCTGTACTCTACTCCACTGCACTCTAATCCACTGTACGCCACTCCACTGTACTTCACAACACTGTACGCTATTCCAGTGTATGGCACTCCATTCTACAACACTTCTGTCTATGCTATTACACTTTATGTCAATCGACTCTTCTGGACTTCACTGTATGCTATTAGACTGTTCAATATCCCACTGTACTCTATTCCCCTATATGCTACTTCATTGTACGGTACTCCACTTCAATCCACTACATTGTATGACTGCACAGTCTCCACTGTATGACACTCTGCTCCACTCACTAGAACTGCACTCTATAAAATTATACTGCACTTCATGGCACTCTACAAGACTCTGCTTCATTCTATCTACTTACACTCCACTGTCTAACTCAACAGTCCAATCTATGCCCCTACACTCTCTTGTACAACACTGTATTCCACTAAACAACACTTTTCAATACTCTGCGATATAGCACTCCACTCTGCTCTACAAGATGCCATTCCAGTTTATAAGAGTTTACTTGACCATACACTACGCAACTAGACTATAATCAACTCCACACCACTCTACTCTAGGATACGTTAATTCACTGCATTATACTTTACTCCAGACTACGTTACACAACTCCACTGAACTCTACTCCACTGTAATTTACTGTACAAGTCTTTCCCTCACTCTATGCCACTGTCCAATCACCCACTCTATGCAGCTCTACTGTACAACACACTAGTGTACTCTATAGAACTCCACTCAATCAATCAATCAATCAGGAGTTTATATAGCACAGCTATTCACCCATGAAGGTCTCAAGGTGCGGGGTGTGCTGATACATCTGGGTGTGGAGGTTCACTCTACAACACTCTACTAGTTTCCAACTCTACTTCACTACATTGTACTATGCTGCACTCAATCCCAATATACAATACTCAACTCTGCAACACTCAACTGTATGAGACTCTCCTTTACTTTGCTGTACGACACTCAAATTAACGAGACCGTATTAAATAACACCCAATACTAAAATTTGAAACACATTTTCATTAAAAACATATGAAATTCCATGAAAAAAACAAAGGTTAGGGATAAGTTATAGTTAAGAAAACTTTATTTATTTTTTCCATACAAAACAGACTTAAACTACACAAACATTAGAAATTCAAAAGTTCTAGTTATAGCTTAAATTTAGAATTTACACACCTCCTTCTAATCACTGTAAGTTGCGCGCCTACCTACACAGTGTTACTTATAACTTACATTTTAACTTAACACACCTCATTGGGCCAGCAAAGCATATTGAGGTGCACCAGGTAAAGAAGTCCATTCAAGCGTATTGTTACAAATTCTTTATTTCTCCATCGTCTTTTCTTTATTTACACAAACAGTCCAGCCAATGCGTTTTGTTCCATAAACAAGTGGAACCTCATCAGGGCTTAATATCCTTGTAAGATTTGTAGTATTCCAAGTTCATGTAGTGGCATAGTTCCAGCTCGATATGCTGGCAACTAAGAATTACCACGGGACCTCTCAGTGCCCCAGTCCGATACCCTGCTAAGTAGTAAACTTTAATATCACATCAAGTCCGGTAAGACCACCTTGGCCCCCATCACTGGAACAAACTCCCGCAGCACATTCACGACTGTTCTGAAATCGAACCGCCCATTTCCCAAAACGTTTTAAAACTTGGCTATTTTAACCTCTGTTTTTCACTTAACCTGGATAAGTAGTGCACATTTTTACACAGTGCTCTCACCTCACTCACCATACTACAATAACTATTACACGTGTCTCTTACTGCACTGGTTATTCCCTTGCATTTGACATCACTTATACCATCTCCAATCATAGCTGTTATAACAAACTTGTGAAATCTTAATTGAGATGATTTTTCAGAACACAGTGCATAGAGTTGCGAGTTATTAACGCAACTAAGGTAGACAAGGAGTTTAATTTGAAGACTCCGCCTCACCTCGTTCTTAGGGCAGGTGGAAGTAAAACTTTGTCTTAATCAATCTAGAGGGATCTCTCTGGTTTCATGGGGTTCAGAAGTTTATATATTATCTCAACTGAGAAATGCGAAGAAATCGCGAACTTCTTCTCCGATAAAATCGCCAAAATTGATCAATCCTTCCTCTTAACTCCCCTCTTTCCCAATCCTCTATCCTCCATTAACGTTTCTCCTGAAGCTCCCGCCGTCCCAACTATACCCACGGACCCCTCACATCGCCCTCCTGACCCCTCCCTTTTGAACATAACCCCAATAATCCCCAGCTAAAAAATAATGCCTCCTGGCAAAATTTCCACCCTGTTTCCGAACTCGAAGTCTATAACATCATCACCAAACTTAAACCATCCTCACACACCAAAGACCAACTCCCTTCCCACCTAATCAAAGATCTTAAACATATCATTGCCCCATACTGGACCACTATCATCAACTCCTCTTTGGCCACTGGGTGCGTCCCAGTTTCCCTCCAACTCGGACAAATCACCCCCATTCTCAAAAATCCCAAGGATGACCCTAACGACCTCAACAATCTCCGCCCTATCTCTAACCTCCCCCTCCTCTCCAAAGCACTTGAAAAACGCGCCCTTCTCCAATTGGATAATCACATCAACGCTTTCAATCTCCTTGACTCACAGCAATCTGGCTTTAGAAAAGGCTGCAGTACAGAAACTGCCATGCTCTCCATAATTGACGATATCCATCACTCCCTCGACAAGGGAGAATCTTGCCTTCTGGTCCTCCTTGACCTCTCTGCGGCATTCGATACTGTTAACCACTCGACCTTACTTAACACTCTTAAAGATCGCTTTGGCCTTAATGGTCTTGTCTTCAAATGGTTCACCTCCTTTTTCAAACACAGAACTCAGCAAATTAAAATTTTGGACTGCCTCTCCAACCCCACACCTGTCTCCCTTGGTGTTCCTCAAGGTTCTATTCTCTCCCTCTCTCTCTTCAACCTCTTCATGGAACCCCTCTCGCGCATTCTTAATAAAGCCGGAATCAAATACCACTTCTATGCCGATGACACGCAACTATACTACAAGATTCAATCCCGTTCTGATGTTCTGCACCTCAACAACACACTGACTAAGATCCAAACATGGTTCCACCATAATCATCTCAAACTCAATCCTAAAAAAACCGAAATCATCCTCTTCTCTCCTAAAAACAACCCACTTCCCATACAGGACTGGATTCATGACCTTAATGCTCTCAACTGCACGCTCACCTTATCCAACTCGGTTAAATCCTTAGGCATCACTATTGACAATAACCTTACCCTCTCTTCCCACATAAAAAATTCAGCTAAAGGAGCTCTCTTCACTCTCCGCCATCTCAAAAAAATCAAACCTTCATTCCTGCTGATGACTTCAAATCAGTGGTCCAAGCTCTGGTCTTGACGAAAATCGACTATGGCAATGCTACCCTCGCTGGAACTCCGAAAACCCACATAGCTCCACTCAAAGCAGTCCTTAACCTAGCTGCCAGACTCATCTCGGACTGCAAATGCTTCGACCACATCTCCCCTACCCTCAAAGCCCTCAATTGGCTACCCATCGAAGGCAGATCCTCTTACAAGGTTGCATGCATTACACATAAAGCACTGCATCAAAACACCCTGCCGTACCTCGCTGATAAACTCCACAAAGATGGCTGCTCCCGTCCAACGAGAAGTACCAACGCCCTCGTTCTAGTCCCACCCCTGTTCCATGAGAAACGCACTCAATCTCGCTCCTTCTCCGGTAACGCCCCCAACATCTGGAACAGCCTCCCGAAACAACTGCGTTGCAACCCCTCCTACCCAGCTTCAAAAAGGACCTAAAGCTACATCTCCTCAATAAATATTGGGGCGCTTAATCCTTCTCCGCTCCACTGACCTGTTCCCCCTACCCTCCCTACTGGAGCTTATCCCTTCCATCCCTATCCACATTCTCCCGCCTCCTAAACTCCTGCCCCTTCCCTTTGTCTTTTCCCTACTCTCCCACCTTTAACCTATGTATTCACTGATCGAATGAAGCTCATGCAGTGTCCCTCTGTTAATAGCCCCTGGATTGTCCTTTTTTTGTTGTTCTAATTGTGCTGTTTGTTATTGCACTCTACAAATGATTTATGTCAGTTCCGCTACATTGTTCCTGTAAAGCGCTCTGATACCCCTGGGTCTAGTCAGCACTATATAAAACTTGTAAAATAAATAAAATAAAATAAATAAATACTCAAAACCCTCAACCAATATTTTGCCACTGGTGGTGTTAAGTGGTCACCACTAAGGTATCCTATCGGGCGGCATCATCATCGGGTTTCGCATTTAGGTACTCGCTTCCCTGGGTGAGTATTGATTCCTTTCGAGGGAAAGTACTGGTGTGCATACGTGTGATAAAATGTTAAAATTACCCACTGCTTCTAAAGGTCAGTTTTAATATTGGTGTAGTATGCAGGGGTAAGATAAAAAAAGGTTGTGGTGATGCTCTGGGGACGTGTTCTTTATCCCAAGTATCACACTCATTCGGTCGACATTTTTCAGCTATAATTGCCTGGACCAGTTGTGAGATCAACAGATCCCTTGTGGAATTTGTTTATCTTTTTTTCTATGTAGACTCGTAAGCTACTACTCACGCGTCTTCTCACTGATTACATCTAATCATGTGTGTCAACGGCTTGCGAATGAGCCATGGAACACTGGAGAAAACAAAAGAAAGGTAATAAACATCTTCTAATCCCTTGTCTATGCAATCTCATTTTTTCATATACATGTTGGTCCATTTTTGGGTGAGACCCAATATTCTGCCTTCAGCCCTTGTTCTAATTTCAGATAATCTCTTGAATACATGGCCTCTCAGTAGTGGCCATCTTCCTTTCACTGGTTCTTTTTATTCATTCAGAGGTACTTGTCAATTAATAAGAAACGGGGGAGGGAAATGTAGTAAGGAATTTCCGTGGTTAGTTGGGCTATCGGATTCTTATGTATGTTAGTTAATCCTGTAAGTGAGAATCTATATTCATTAATATACATAAAGTATGTGGTCGATGTTAAAGTTCTGGCATATGATTATGCTTTTTTACGTTTTCATTATTTGTTGTCCTCCTCATGGGTCATAGACGAGGAGAGGGTGTCATGACCCCCCTCCCTTTTCCATGGTGATTCTTTACCAAGGAAGTAAAACTTTGCCTATAATGTCCAGGGCATGTGCAGTTGCCAAAGGTAGACAAAGTTTTATGTCTTCACTAAGCTTTTCACAAGAAGATTTAAATAAATGTAACCTAATGCCCTACAATTAGATTCCCTATTTAGGCTGTGTGAGACTTCAGGCATCAGGGCCTGACAGCTGAGAGGAAGAATTTTCAACACTACTGTTTACAGCAGAAAAGGACATTTTGGGTTATACGTCACCTGAGTGGCAGAAGCAGGCGTCTGGCCCTGAGTGGAGACATTTGTGCACAATTGTGCAGGGCCCCTTTTTCACTCCTTTTCTTTAAAACCATACCACCTTCTCACTTTGCAAAGATGGTGAATTAAAAATTACAGAAGATGAAAAGTGCCAAACATTTGATTTTGTGTGGTCACATACCCCAACTATCTGTCAGCCCCCTCCCCCCATCAGTAGTGCCGAATTGTTCATAGAGAATATTCATTGGCAGCTCTTAAATCCAAATTATCACTATTGTTGTGGCATTCTATCACTGCCTTATTTTAATTTTTAGATTTTTGTTCTCTGGTTATGTGTAGATGTTTCTAAATATCATTATTTAAATTGCTTTTGAAAAGCCTTGCCCAGTCAGTATGCCCAGCCCAGTCCCCTGGCTGGCAAACAGTGAACCAAAGTAATCCATACCACAGACTCCTCCCTGAGAGCAGAACTTCGTTCCTAGGAACGGTTTGTGCTGAGCCCAAGTTAGAAAGTCATGGTTGCTGTAAGATGCTTCTGTAACTTTTAACTTATCTTTGCGGATTCTCTTTGTGAGCATGTAAAGTCACATCATGCCAGCCCTTGTTTGCTGTTTCCTTGTTGGCTCGGGCTGCGGGGAAAGGCACATCTTTTGTGAAGCACTCATGCCTGTATGATCAATGAGAGATTTTATTATTTTAGTAACGCAACTAAGGTAGACAAGGAGTTTAATTTGAAGATTCCGCCTCACCTCTTTATGTTTGTGTCCTCCAGCGATATCCACACAATGGGCATAATCCATACCTCAACTGTAGCATTCTGCAGGTCTTGCAACAAACAGCTCTAGTGTCTGGGAGACCTCACGCTAGGAATGCTTTTAAAAAGAACTCACAAAGAGCATGCCCGTTAGTGGTTGGCATCTTGCCATACAGGCATCTTGTCAATCACAGCATGATGTTTTACTGACTGCGAAACATCCCACCACCAATCCCACTGATGGAAACCCTGTGTAGCATTCCCTGGTGTGTGCATCACTGCACAGACTGTTTCTCTCTCTCCTGTCCTTGTCTCTATCTAAAGGACGTCTAGACCCCCACACTAATTCGGAGAAAATGTCAGCTACAAAGGCAGGGGAAAGTGGTGGACATGCAAGAACCAAAAACACAAGAGAGTTACCCTTATTAAGAAAAAAGGGACAGGGTAGTACCAAGTCTAACTTAACAAAAATTCCCCTTTCACTCCTGAAAATATATTATATATATAAAAAACATTTTGCTGAAAAGGGCAGAAAAAATACGGAACAAATAATAACCAATCCTGTTATCTATGAGAAAACAAGTGAACATAAACATGCAGCAATATAGATCAGAAAAGCTTTAAGCATGAGAAAAAATGTATAAGTATATAGGCATATGTTTTATTTTTTTATCGGTAAAAAATATATTTATTACAGTCAGAATATATCAATTCTTGTGATCACAATATCACAGCTCAGAAAAGTACATAAAAAATATTTAAATCATATACGTAAATGAATTATAACATGTGCATACTCATCTTATCCATATTCATTCAAAACAACCTTGGCAATTAAATGTAACTATCACAATTTGTGTAAAAAAACATCAAAATTTCAATAATTAAAGCTTTATTCAAAACTGTCTAACAAACAATCTAACAAACTAATCATTTATAAAAAAAGAATGTATATAAACAACTAATTTAATTAAAAAATAGAAATACATTTAAACTATATATAATATCATTTTAAAATAGTAAAAACATAATAAATTATAAATTAATATAAACATGTTAAAACAAGTACCTCAGTTCTTTCGTACAAAACCAACAAAAAATAATTAAGAAAATGGTACAAACATAAAACACACAAATATAATATCATGAAAACTGCTAAATACCAAAGAATTTAAAACATTTTTATTTTTGTAAAAAACGAAATATTAACCTCTTAACAGCCGGACCCTTCCGCACCACTGCTGAGCTTTGTATCCTCATAAGGTATCCACACCTAAATTGAGTTCTGTTTTTCCAACAACCTGGGGTTTCTAAAGGTATGAAGAGTTTGTAGATTCCCCTGGAGCAGACCCAAAAATATAGGCAAAATATAGTTACATTTGGAGTTTTCTGAGAAAAACTGAAAAATAGTGCCCCAGATAAAAGTATCTGTTTTTTTCCTACAAATGATATCAACAAATGGTTTATTGCGCTAAAGTCACCAACTTCATAGCTTTCAGAAACATTACAACCACGACTGTGAAGTGCACCGCAATGGAAAGTTTCCACAATTACTTAGTCCATTCTGTCAATATTGTGTCTAAAATATTCTTTAATCTTCATAGGAATGTCAGAAAACAGTGTGACATTCCTATGAAGATTAAAGAATATTTTGGACACAATATTGACAGAATGGACTAAGTCATTGTGGAAACTTTCCATTGCGGTGCACTTCACAGTCGAGGTTTGGGATCACTCTCTGGAAACAGCGGGAGTAGGGGATGTGCATACCAAGTAGTTTGAAATTATTGGACTTTGGACTGAATTTGGGTACGGGGAGGGAGGCGCGGCTGCTATATAGGCTATATAGGCTTGCTGTTTCATTGTTGTTATTTAGCTTTCAGGAACATGCAGAGCTGAATTTAAAAAAAAATACCACAGTTTTGTCATTTTCAAAGAGGTAGCCCATTTTTCCTATTTTTTTGCTCTCAACCTTCTTTCAGTTTGTGGTGGAAAACAGTGTGAAACCCATGGGTGATCAGATAAAGGCCTTTCATTACTATGTTGTACAGTACTACCTGATCTCTGGAATTCCTATCTCTGGGTAACATTAACCACCCAAACTATAACGGCAGATTGCGGGCAACTTGGAGCTTTATATATATATATATATATATATATATATATATATATATATATATATTCCTTCCAATGGTTGCGTATGGCGGCATGCAACCTGAACGCCACAGGTGCATGTAACACGCCAGTGCCCGGGCGTTTACAATCTTGTAGCAGTTCTCCGTATGAATCCACACAGAAACGGCACTCCACATAGTGCTGAATATTCAATTTATTGAAGTTTTATGAGGCATGTTCGTCGCAGTTAACGATGGCATCGCGACGTCCCGAATAACCGCGAAAACGGAAAATTGGTCCGAAAGATTGTGTTTAAAGAAGCTTAGTAGAAAAATATGAGTTTAAACATGCTCTGGAAGAAGTATGTATACAGTAATATGTGTAGGGCAATGTTCAGAATGGATTTTTTTTACATAATATTTTTGGATGTGTTGGTGGTCATTGAATGTCTGCTTTTGTTTTACGTTTTCACAACGTGACCGCGGGGATTGCAACATTGTCGCGAAGATCCCCAAAAACGAAAGAAAAAAAAACCTTTAGAAAAAAACTTCACAATATTTCGGGTACTAAGGTAGCTCTGACAAGAGTTGTTGCATTGGTTGTGTGTATATGACTGCTACATAGAAGACCGGATGCAGACTTTCAGGCGACTTAGAAACACCCTGTTGCCTTAATCTGTAAAGTGCACTCCACTATTTCTATAAATTCCATGCATGTCAAACCACAGGTTTTGTTATAGATACAGCCCATGTGATGGTCTCTGAGGAATACAGAAACAGTGTTATTAACATGTTTCCTGGTTTTGTCAATCTGTGGACAGATTTGATTTGACCACTTCCATTTCTATCTTTGGCACATATTAGAGTACACCAATGCAGTGTGAGGGAAAAGCAACATCAGTTCTGCAAAGGTTTCTTTCATTAGGATTTCCAGACCTACCCCAGTCAGTGTGCCTAGGTCATTGCCATCACAGTGCACAATTATGAGGTGAGGAGTTGGGAATCCACAATGGATTCAACCAAAGCCAGCAACTGATGGAACTTTAACCCTTTCTGACCAAACCGAGTAATCTGCACATTTGTCAAACCCAAGTCCCTGTCAGTACCTCTCTTTTTTGCAGCCTCTTTAGCCCAATAGATATAGCTGTGGCCCACAATCCATATTCCAAGCATTTTGAAGTGAAGGATCAATAATATTCAGGAGAAGGCATGAGCTGAATGAGGTAGTTTTCCAAAGGAAAGCAGTTAAAATGGAGTTTTTTTTTAAAAGATATATTTTGTTGGATTCTGTCAGCATGAAAGTGAATAAAATTAGGTAGTGTGGTGGACACCTTAGCAAGAAGTCTTATTATTGGCTGTTGTTTAAGAAAAGAAATGTAATACAGACATGGATATGCTTTTGAATCTGTGGAGTAAAGCACACCTGTTGTATCTTATTGGGAAGCAGCATGTTCCTTCTAGAATGTGCTATGAACTTGTGACCTACTGGTTCCACTGGGTTGCTAGGTACACTGAGCTAAGAGGGTATTGGGGGGAAGAGCGTTAAAAAGAGAGAACATCTTTTTTAAAGTTGAGGAGTGATGACACAATTTGAGTAATGGCAAGCTTTAATTTCCAACTCAGGACTATGTAATAAACTGTTGTATAGTATTTACATTTTTTTTTAAATGAAGCTAGTTATAGGTTTGAACTCCCGTTTTGTTTCGCAATTTCTCTGCGATCATTGCGAATACATTGCAAACACACATAGATAGGAATCTGTTTTTTAAAGGAGAGAAAGGGTTAACAGATAATAACCATTCTCAAGTGGAGATAGTGTAGTCTAAAATGAAATACATGATTTCATTTGCTGCCTTTCTCATGATCATGAGTGAAAAGTTGAAGAAGTTGCCATTTCATGGTTGCTTTGTATCAGAGTGGTGTAGCATTCTTGTGCTTAGCTTTTACAAATCCTAACAGTTTTAAAACTATCAAGAAAGAGCTAAAACAACAATATAATCTACAGACTGAATTCACTGATATGTACATAACTTTTTAATCCTTTATAAAAATTACATTAGAAATGAAGATGAATATGGGATGTTGATAAAAAAAGAGTATCACAGTGATATGAAAAAATATATCAGATGAACTGTATCTATTAGAGGGTATGTGTTTAAGAGGCTAGTGGTGAATGTTTTGGGAAGTAAGAGAAAAATGTATTAGTGCCTCTTTATTACATTGTGTACTTTATTGAAAAATAATAGTATAGTAACGTGGAAAGTAGCAATGAGGAACTAAGAATGTTTTAAATGTCCTAACATCATGTGCAAAAGAGATACATCTGTTATTTGCATTCTGGGTGTTGTAGGACTTTTAGTAACATTATTAAACAGGAGTAGTGTAGTCACAAATAAAAGATGAGAACATGTTGTCTGCCTATATATGAATTAGAAAGAAGTAATACTTGTTAGGTATGCATTGGGAAGTGTTTGCCAATGTGGTTTTTAACGTATATGACCACTTTGCATATGCTTAGATGGTGAGATATGTTTCTTGTGGTTGCAGATAGCTATTTATATACGGTGGGACTTTTGAGTTTACTTAAAGATGCAGAGAGGTATATATTTTTGGAAATATGTCTTGAAGGTGTACATCTATTAAGAAATTGCATATATGTTTACATGGTGATCTGTGTTAAGTAAGGCTGATGAAAATTTCATGTATTTGGTGAGGGTGGTGTTTTTTCTTTAAACATGGTTTGTTTAAAATTGAGGAGGATTAATAGTGCAGAATGCCTCAAGAGTTCTTGTGCTACCTTCATTTGGAGTGTAACTTTTGTTTGAGAAATGCTGAACATATGTTTTAGAAGCAGAAGACGTATTTGAGAAATTATGTAGGTATACCATTAACAAAAGATTTGTGCTTTGAAAATGTTTTAAATTTTGTTTTCCTTTTTAGAAACTTACTGATGCATGTGCATGCTCAGTAGCAAAGCAATGTATTCTCCTGGAGAGTCACATATGCAATTATATACCAAGTGTGATATCTAGACTTCACTCACACTTAGCTCAGTAGAAAGGCATATATACAGTAAAACAGGTAGTTTGATAGTGACAGAAGGAGATAACAAATGAGTCAGAGATATAGTCACAACTGTTATTTATCTAACAGCAATGAAGGTACTTTCACAATCAATTAGGCAGCATTCAGGCACTCATGCAAAAACCAGCCACTAATCAGGTAGTCATCAAATCAGTGATTCACTATCCATGGAGTTATTCAATTACCTAGACACTACACATGTAGTTTTCGAATCAGGCAGGCAGACATTATGTAGTCACTGAACTATGGCGGCACTCCCTATACATTCATCTAATCACCCAGACACTAAGCATTTACTTATACAATTAACAAGGCTGTAACTATATCATCATTGTAACACTTGCCAGAAGCTATACAGTCATCTAAACACACACTTACAACCCATGCAGTCATTGAAAGACTGAAGAACACACACATGAACTCATGCAAACACTCAAGTACTACTCATACACTCATCTAATTACATAAGAGACTACCATTGTAGTAAACCTGTTATCCATGCAGTAGCTATGCACTCATTTAATTACTGAGGGAATACTCTTGCACTAATGCAATCACCCCAGCAGTACACTTACTTTCCTACAATCTCTCAAGGTTTAACAATGGAGTCATACTATCACACAGACACTAGTCATGCACTCATGTAATCAGCCAGACACTACTGATGCACTTATTCAATTATCCAGGCACTACCCATTCACTCATCTAATCACTATCCATGCACTTACACAATCACCAAGGTACTACCCTTGCACTCATACAATCACTCAGGCGCTACACATGCACTATGCAATCACCCAGACACTATGCATGGACTCATCCATTCACTTAGGCACTACCTTTGCACTGATGCAATCACCCTTCCACTACTCTTGCACTCATCCAGTCACCAAGGCACTATGTATGCACTCATGCAATCACTGAGGCACTACCTGTATACTCATCCATTCACTGAGGCACTACCCATGCATTCACCCAATCACCCAGGCACTATCCATGCACTCACCCAATCACCCAGGCACTACCCTTGCACTCATCAAATTACCCAGGCACTACCTTGCACTCATCCAATCACTTCCACTCATTCAGTTACTCAGGCACTACCCTTGCACCGATCCATTCACTCACACACTACCCATGCACTCATCCATTCACCCAGGCACTAACCATGCACATATCCAATCACCCAGGCACTCCCTTTTCAGTCATCTATTCAACCAGCCACTACTCATGCACTCATCTATTCACTCAGGCAGTACCCACGCACTCATCCAATTACCCAGGCACTATCCATGCACTTACCCAATCAGCTACGCACAAGGCATGAACTCATCCAATCACCCAGGCACTATAGTCCTTGCACTCATCCATTCAATGAGGTGCTACTTATGCACTCATCCAATCACTCAGGTGTTACTCTTGCACTCATCCAGTCAACCATGCTACCCATGCACTCACACAATCAACCAGGCACTAGCTATGCACTAACCCAATCACCCAAGCAGTACCCATACACTCATCCATTCACTCAGGCACTACCGATCCAGTCATGCAATCAACCAGGCACTACTAATGCACTCATCCATTCAATGAGGTGCTATCCATGCACTCATCCAATCACCCAGGCGCTACTCTTCCACTCATCCAGTCACTCAGGCACTACTCACACAGTAATCCAATCACCCAGGCACTATCCATGCACTCACCCAATCATCCAGACACTATCCATGCACTTATCCAATCACCCAGGCAGTACCCATGCACTTATCCATTCAATGAGGTGCTATCCAATCACCCAGGCGCTACTCTTCCACTCATCCAGTCACCCAGGCCGTGCCCATGCACACATCCAATCACACAGGCACTACCCATACACTCATCCAATTCCCCAGGTACTATCCATACACTCACACAGTCACCCAGGCACTGCCCTTGCATTCATACAATCATTCAGGCCCTACCCATGCACTCATCTATTCACTCAGGCACTATCCATGCATTGATCCATTCACCCAGACACTACCCATGCATACATCCAATCACGCTGACACTACCCTTGCACTCATTCAGGCACCACACATTTGCTCATCCATTCATTCAGGCATTACCCATGCACTCATCCAATGACCCAGGCACTACCCTTACATTCATCCAATCACCCAGGTGCTACTCTTGCACTCATTCAGTCACCCATGCACTTATACAATCCACCAGGCACTACCCATGCACTAATCCAATCACCCAAGCAATACCTATGCACTCATCCATTCACTCAGGCACTATCCATGCACTCTCCCAATCACCGAGGCACAATTCATGCACTCATCCAATCACCCAGACACTACTCATGCACTCATTGAATCACCCAGCCACTAACCATACAGTCATCCATTTACTCAGGCACTACTCATGCAGTAATCTAATCACCCAGGCACTATCCATGCACTCACCCAATCACCCAGACACTATCCATGCACTTATCCAATCACCCAGGCAGTATCCTTGCACTCATCCATTCAATGAGGTGGTACCCATTCACTCAGGCACTACTCTTGCACTCATCCAGTCACCCAGGCAGTACCCATGCACACATCCAATCACTCATGCACTACCCATGCACACATATATTCACCCAGGCACTAACGATGAACTTATCCAATCACTCAGGCACTACCCATGCACTCGTTCAATCACCTAGGCACTACCCTTGCACTCATCCATTCCCTCAGGCACTATCCATGCACTCTCCCAATCACCTAGGCACAATCCATGCACTCATCCTATCACCCAGGCACTACCCTTGCACTCATCCATTCACTGAGGCACTACCCATGCACTCATTCACTCACCCAAGCACTACGCATGCACTCATCAAATCACCCAGCCACTACCCGTAGAGTCATCCATTCACTCAGGCACTACTCATGCAGTAATCCAATTACCCTGACACTATCCATGCACTCACCCAATCACCCAGACACTATCCATGCACTTATCCAATCACCCAGGCAGTATCCTTGCACTCATCCATTCAATGAGGTGATACCCATGCACTCATCCAATCACTCAGGCACTACTCTTGCACTCATCCAATCACTCAGGCACTACCCATACATTCTTCCAACCACCCATGCATTATCCATGCACACACACAATCACCCAGGCACTACCCTTGCACTCATCTATTCACTCAGGTACTATCCATGCACTCATCCATTCACCCAGGCACTACCCATGCACACATCCAATCACTCATGCACTATCCATGCACTCATATATTCACCCAGGCACTAACAATGAACTTATTCAATCACTCAGGCACTACCCATGCACTCGTTCAATCACCCAGGCAATATCCTTGCACTCATCCATTTACTCCAGGCACTATCCATGCTTTCATCCATATATTCAGGTACTACTCATGTAGTCACCCATTCACTCAGGCACTACCCATGCACTCATCTATTCACTCAGGCACTACCCATGAACTCATAACATCATCCATGTACCACTCTTGCATTCATTCATTCTTCAATACGCCACTCATCCAGTCATTCACTATTGCACACATTATACACATACTTACACACACGTTCATGCATTCAGTTTTTGTTTATAACTGTTTTTTGTTATTTTTAAACCTATTAATTTTTTTTCTTTTTTGAAGCAAAAATTGACTGCAAATGGCAGTGAAAAACTTGAAGAAGCTCACAAAAACGTGAGAATACTGCAAGGACCCAAAGACGAAATCAACAGTTGTGAGTCTTGCAACTGTTACGGAAAGCTGTTATGCTCTGCTCAGTAGCACTAACCACAACTCCACAGTACAATACAATAAGTGGCCATCCGGCTGCATTCAGGTGTGATATCTTGAGACTGTTGTTGAACTTTAGAAGGCATTCTTTGTCCAGGTGTTTATGCACTTGCTAAAGATGTAGATGGATGTTCAACCTTTTGTTGTCTCTTCGCAGGTTTTAATGGGTTGTTGTGGAAAGTTTTCAGATGGTACAGCATTGAAGTTGTTCCACAAGAGTATCTTTTATTTGTACCTCTCTACAACTGCTTCTCACAAATTGTGCATTGCACAATTTTTGCTGCAGTTTTGGATTCTCCAGGAGGAATTGTGAAGAACTCCCATCCAGTGCTCCTTTTTTTCTGTGGAGGCCCCTCATCTTCAGAGTCTTCAGAATGCAGTTCCTGGACTTCCTGATTTTCCGGTTGTTGTTGGTTTTCTCCCTGTTGTTATTGTTCTGTTGTTTGAGTTGCCATTTCTTTAATAAAGTTGTTTAAATTTCACCATAAAATTCCAGACACCTTCTCTCACTGAAGTGCTCTCAGAGAATGAACCAGAAAGGTGTATGGGTGTGTTCTTCCCAGTGTTATAGTTGAAAAGTGTATAATACAATCATATTTCTTTGTTTCCCATTCACATGATCTTTACGACGATCGGCGTCATCAGGAAGACCGGAAATTGAACAGAATAATATTTTATTTGAAAATAAGTAATCAAACATAAATGTTAATTTACTGATATTAATCCCCTAATGAGTATCATACAATGTAATATGTATAAATATGTGTTATACACTATTTCAAAAACACACATTCATTGCGGTTACCGACATCATTGCGACTTCAGGCATTACCGCGATCGCACAAAACACCAAATAAAAAGATTTTAATTGAAAAAAATCTTCCACAAGTTAGGTTTAAAGAGTATATCAATAAACAACTTTTGTCAAATATTAATTAACATATGTCTAAGTTTGTGTCCCCGAGTTTTGGAAAAACACGCACACTTCGCAACTACTGACGACGCCACGGTGCATATCGTCACCGGAAATATATAAAACATCATATTGAAGACGTTTTTCACAAAACCATCACACAAACTCAAATATAAACTCTACATTAATAAACAACCAGTGTCTGCTATTAAGTAAAGTCTGTCTATATATATGTTTAAGAATTCCTCAAAAACATGTGCCTTTCGCGACATCACCGCGGGTATTGCGACATCGTCGTGAATATAAAAGATGTAAAGTAAAAAAAAAACAACGCTTATTAATCCACTGAAGAAAATACAAGCTTACAAAAATACCTCTTATAGAGCCAGTTTAAGATGAAAATTCAATTTAAAAACCTAAAAAATTCAGTAAAAAAATCATAGGTTGCATGGGCGTTATAGTTGGGATATAGAATTTGAAAAACCTTAGAAATTCACTGAAAAAAACAAAGGTTAGAGGGATGTTGTAGTGAGCATTTAGCATTTGAAAAACATTAGAAATTCACTGAAAAAAACAAAAGTTACAGGGCGTTATAGTTAGGAAATAAAATTTAAAAAACATTAGAAATTCAGTGAAAAAACACTTACAATGATGTTATAGTTAGGCTGAAATTTTACTTGTACAAAACCAGAGATATTCAGCAGTTATAGTTAGCTGAGATAGCTATAACTTGCGCCTTCGCAATGCACTGCTTTTGACCTCACATAGTACATGACTCATGACATGGTCAGTGACATCACTGATGACATCTCAAATGATATCACTGATGACATCATCCCCAGAATCTCTCATACACCCACTCACACTCCAATATAATCTTTCATTCACCCACTCCAACTTCCACACTACCATTCTCAAAACCATTGGCACAACCATACCAGTACGCACACACCCCCTTATTGATTCATAGGTCTACACACACATCCACTCAGTCACCCATACAGCCACTCAGGCACCAACTCACTCACTAATGCAGCCCCTGATCTATCCACTAATACACCCATACAGCCACTCACACATTCTCAGTCACCCATAGAGCTACTCACACACGTACTCACTCACCCATAGAGTCAATCACACAGCCCCTTACTCACCTATACAGTAATACACATACCAACCCACTTGTTCATACAGATACTAACACTCACTCACCTATACAGTCACTGACACAAGCACACACACCCATATAGCCACTCTCACAATCACTCACTCACATATACAGTCACTTATATACTCCAACACTCACCTACCTTTCACATATGCAGTTACTCACCCATATACCACTGACACATCCATTTACTCACCGACATAGCCATACATACACTCACTCACCCACACAGCCCTCACAGATGCACTCACAAACCCATATAGCCACTGACTCACTCAACCATACAAGCAGTCACACACACCCTCACCCACCCACACAGACACTCAGACACCCATACAGGTACCCAGACAACCAATCAGTAACCCATACAGCCACTCATGTACCTACTCACCAACCCATAAAGCCATTTACACACCAACTGACAGACTGATACAGACATTCACACAAATGAGTTACTCACCCATATATTCACTGAGACACGTATGATCACTCAATTATACAGTCAGTCATGCACCATCTAAATCATCCATACAGGCACTCATATACCCACTGCTTCATCAATACACCTTGGTGTAAACATATTTAACACTCATAAACTTTTTATAAACACTCAGAGTCACTGGATGATGTCATCAGTGATGTCAAGAGTGATGTCATTTGAGATGTCATCAGTGATGTCACTGACCATGTCATGAGTGATGTAATGTGTGAGGTCATAAGCAGTGCATTGCGAGGGTTGCGATCCTTAGATATGGGTAAGGAAATATAATTATACATTTCTATATATTTATAAAAAAAATCACGGAATACCGAAGTACTGTCTTGGTACTACAAAGGTACCTTTAAAAAAAGATATGTAATAAAACACTTTTAATACAAAGGATTTCATAAATTTAGTGTGCTACAGTGTCTGTAGTTTTTTTTTACATATTTTATGTCAAGAAAAGTCTACACATTTCCGCAGTAATACCTACAAATTACAGCGTTACATAAAAAATTACAACAAATGTACATTTTGTAAAAACATGGTACATCCTAGGTACTACTGAAGTACTGCATCAACTGGTTAAATAAATATGTAGAAAATTATAAAACAATTATCATACTTATTTCCACTGTAAAAAAATGGTAATAGCTTGGGAACAACAACAAAACAACAATAAAACCCACTACTTATCTATGTTTAAGGCCCCAAGCCACATCAATCGAAAAGTCTAATAAATGGGTTACAGCTGCTTTTAAATTTGTAAAGGCAGACATTAGCCAATTATACACTGCCTTGTTACCGCTATGTGCCACAGTATACATTTAATTAATTAAGGTATACCATGGCACAATATATCACTAGGGGACAAATTTAAGATTCTATTGCATTCCCCCTGCATTACGCAGAGTGAAGCAAGGGCAACGCAATACTTTTGTAACATTTACCAAACTACACAAACCCACCATGTGTCGCCCTGCTTTGCTTGGTACATGTACAGAAATGCAATGGAGCGCAAGTCGCCTTACTTTCCACACCATAATCTACAGTCTTCCAAAATTTCGAGTTCTTAATACCCCACTACACTGTACAGCACTACACTATACACCACTCAACTCTACACAACTCCACTGTATGCCCCTGCAGTGTACACCTTATGTTCACTTTATGCGAATCCGCTATATGCTATTCCACTCTATGCCATTCCACTCTACCCTATTCCACTCTACGCTATTCCACCATATGCCACTCCTCTCTACGACACTCCACTTTACCCTAATTCACTGTATGGCACTCCAATGCATGCTAATCCACTATACGTCACTCCACTGTACCCCACTCTACTGTACGCCATTACATTCTACGCTATTCCCTTGGATGACACGCCACTCTGTGAAACTCCACTATATGCTAGTCCACTCTAAGTCACTCCTCTGTACACCAGTGCAGTATTCACAAATCCACTGTACTCAACTCCACTGTACACACTGCACTGACTGGGGGTGAGTGTTTGATTTGCTCTAGCGCTCCGTCCATCATCCCCTTTGGTATCGCTTTGTTCGCCCTAAGTTGGCAGGGTATGCCCAGACGTGGGTCCCTTGCTCACTTTGCCACTGGATTCAAGATAGCCTGGCTGATGAGGGTTTTGAACCCGAAACTGGTCCCAGGATGCTTGTTTCCGGTCCAGGGAAGACATGGCTTGGCAGTTCGGGCTGGACTGTTCCCATGAGGCACAGGGTCAGACTGATTTGCATATGGCCATGTCTGAACTGGGGTGGTGGAGTGAGCTAAAGAAGGATGACGGATTAAACCCAGATCAGTTGACTGGGGGTGAGTGTTTGATTTGCTCTAGCGCTCCGTCCATCATCCCCTTTGGTATCGCTTTGTTCGCCCTAAGTTGGCAGGGTATGCCCAGACGTGGGTCCCTTGCTCACTTTGCCACTGGATTCAAGATAGCCTGGCTGATGAGGGTTTTGAACCCGAAACCGGTCCCAGGATGCTTGTTTCCGGTCCAGGGAAGACATGGCTTGGCAGTTCGGGCTGGACTGTTCCCATGAGG
This sequence comes from Calotriton arnoldi, assembly GCA_963921515.1. Classification (NCBI taxonomy): domain Eukaryota; kingdom Metazoa; phylum Chordata; class Amphibia; order Caudata; family Salamandridae; genus Calotriton; species Calotriton arnoldi. The sequence goes on along the minus strand of CAWUFW010007436.1, from coordinate 208,524 downwards.
CACAGGGTCAGACTGATTTGCATATGGCCATGTCTGAACTGGGGTGGTGGAGTGAGCTAAAGAATGATGATGGATTAAACCCAGATCAGTTGACTGGGGGTGAGTGTTTGATTTGCTCTAGCGCTCCGTCCATCATCCCCTTTGGTATCGCTTTGTCCGCCCTAAGTTGGCAGGGTATGCCCAGACGTGGGTCCCTTGCTCACTTTGCCACTGGATTCAAGATAGCCTGGCTGATGAGGGTTTTGAACCCGAAACCGGTCCCAGGATGCTTGTTTCCGGTCCAGGGAAGACATGGCTTGGCAGTTCGGGCTGGACTGTTCCCATGAGGCACAGGGTCAGACTGATTTGCATATGGCCATGTCTGAACTGGGGTGGTGGAGTGAGCTAAAGAATGATGATGGATTAAACCCAGATCAGTTGACTGGGGGTGAGTGTTTGATTTGCTCTAGCGCTCCGTCCATCATCCCCTTTGGTATCGCTTTGTTCGCCCTAAGTTGGCAGGGTATGCCCAGACGTGGGTCCCTTGCTCACTTTGCCACTGGATTCAAGATAGCCTGGCTGATGAGGGTTTTGAACCCGAAACCGGTCCCAGGATGCTTGTTTCCGGTCCAGGGAAGACATGGCTTGGCAGTTCGGGCTGGACTGTTCCCATGAGGCACAGGGTCAGACTGATTTGCATATGGCCATGTCTGAACTGGGGTGGTGAAGTGAGCTAAAGAATGATGATGGATTAAACCCAGATCAGTTGACTGGGGGTGAGTGTTTGATTTGCTCTAGCGCTCCGTCCATCATCCCCTTTGGTATCGCTTCACACTGCACTGGATGCCAGTCCAGTCTATGCCACTTCTTTCTATGCAACTCCACTATATGCGACTCGACTATATGCTATTCCACAGTATGCCACTCCACTGAAGGCCATGGCACTCTACACTATTCCACTGTATTGGACTCAACTGTATGACACTCAAATGCACACCAAACCTCTTTACGACACTCCATTCTAGGCTATTCCATTAGACGCAACTCCATTGCACATAACTCACTATATGGCATTACACTTTTTCATACTCCACTGTACGCCACTCCACTGTACCCTACTCCACTGAACGCTAATCTACTGTACGCCACTCACTGTACTTCACAAAACTGTACGCTATTCCAGTGTATGGCACACCAATCTACAACACCTCAGTCTATGCTTTTACACTTTGTCAATTCACTCTTCTGCATGTCACTGTATACTATTAGACTGTATGATATTCCACTGTACGCTATTCTACTATATGCCACTTCACTGCACGGTACTCCACTTCAGTCCACTACAGTGTAGGACACCACACTCTAATAATAATAATAATAATCATAATCCATACTTTTTTGTTTTTGTTTGTCCAATATCTTTACACCGGTTAAAAAGAAGAATGATTAAACCAGATAAAAGATGTTAAAATGTTGAGACTAAAAACGACAAGACTGCGGACAGCATTTTTTTCCCGTTACAGAGATGAGCTAAAAAAGGCCCTACGCCTGTGCCACATAGAATTAAGAAAACGGGACACGGCAAAAACTATAGGGGGATGTGTATCAGATCTTAAAATTCTATACGCCTCCAAACACTGTGAACAGCCCATGTTTCTATATAATGGTATGAGCCAACGCCGTCTGGCAGATTTATAGCCAGGGCAGAAGAAGAGAATATGTATGTTGGTCTCATCAGGGCTGTTGCAAGCAGGACAACCAACAGAAGGATCTTTTGACCATTTGTTCGTGAAAGCATTAACCGGGAGGGTCCCTGTTCTGAACTGGATATACAGCTTCCTTGCCATGGGGGGGCTGTATATCGTCCAGAAAAGACTCAAAGAGATACTCAGTTTTATGTTAAAAAATTCAGCTGTTAAATGGCCGAGTTTGGTGTTTGCCTGCAAGTCGACTAGTTTGAGTGCTCTATAAGCTCTAACAAGTTGTAGTCTAGATATTGTTGGGGACACTTCCTCGGGATTAGTCCACAAGTTGGACATACCTATTCTGGCACAAGTTTCTTTGATGTACTTAAACCATGGCAATTTTCCCACCCCCGGTAGTCCCAGGACCCCCTTGAGTTCAGTTTGGTAGGATACTAGTTCAGGGGTCGCCCACAGTCTGCGCCAGTAGGTCAGTGGTCTTAGTCCAATCTCTTCTACAATGGGTTTGATTCCTAAATCCAGGCGCAGAGGGATGAGGGGAGTGCTAGACGGTAACCCCAGAAGCTTTCTCATAAATTGGTTTTCTATTTTGGCCAGTCCGCCAGAGGGGCGGTGACCCGATAGTTCTGCCCCGTACATTGCAGCACTCCTTACTTGCACTTTATAGATTTCGGCAACAGGGCCTGGCGGTTTATATAAGGAATTCCTAAATGATTTGGAGATTCCCCCCACCAGCTGCGCTAGCCTCAAGCCTGCCTTATCTAGTTGTGGACCCCATTCAAACGTTTCGGACAACGTAACGCCAAGGTAATTGAAGACGGTCACCCTCTCTAAGTGGGTGCCATTTAGGGAGGGGTTTGGGCAAGATGTTTTGGCTGGATTGAAAACCATAAATTTGGTCTTGGTTGTATTGATCTCTAGCCCTCAATTTTTACAAAATAGAGAAAAGCTATCTAGTATCCTTTGGATGCCCATGGGAGACTTGGACAACAGCAATGTGTCGTCCGCGAACATCATTGCTGGCACCCTGCCTTGCACCAACTTCGGGGCATCATTGTCCGCTACTTCGTTTAATTGGGCCACCAGAGCATTGATAAAAAGACAAAACAGGGTGGGGGCCAGCACACACCCCTGTCTCACGCCTCTGTTAACTGGGAAGCGGGGGTCAGTTCTCCGGATTTCCCATACCTAACTTGGGCAAAGTTACCTGTGTGCAATCGCATGAACAGTGACAACAGGTAGGGCGGAATGCCCAGCTGCTCAAGAACCTCCCACAGTTTGGCTCGGGGGACCAGATCAAAGGCCGATTTGAGGTCAACGAATATCAAATAGAGGCTGCCACCCTCTATTGACACCGTCTTCCAGTATAGAAGTTGGAGCCTGAAGAGCTGGTCAATGGTGGAGGTGTTCTTCCTAAACCCAGCCTGGTATGCACTCAGGACTTCATACTCTCCCATCCAAGAGTGGAGACGCTCAAGGAGGATCCTGGCGAACAATTTCTGGGTGACATCTATGAGGCTTATCGGCCTATAGTTAGAGGGCAAGAGGGGTGAGCCTTTCTTAAACACTGGGAGGATTTCGGCCCCTAGCCACGTATCCGGGATCTTCATACCTAGCAAGATAGCGTTAAAAATTTCCCAGAGATAGGGTCCCCAAATGTTAGGTTCCTCCCTGAATAAGTCCCCAGGGATCTTATCTAAACCGGGGCCTTTCCTAAAGGGAGCTTCCTAATTGCGTATGAGACTTCTTTTAAAGTAATCCATTCGGGGTCTTCATTAGGATTCCCTGGGATTGCTAAAACCATTGCATCTTTGGGCTCTGTGGGTTCCTCAGTTGAATAGAAAGCTTGGAAGTGCTGTTTCCATGCGGCTGCAGCAATATTTGGCTCTATCGCTGAATTCTCTACACTGCCGTCTACGCTCACTTAAGGTTTCAAGGCGCTGGGGGCCGTCGGGGAGAGTAAGTGAGGTATTGCTGAGAGTCACATGATGCTGAGCTGAGCTGCCTCCGGCAGTCAAACCATGACCCCCGCGCTCCAGAGTCAGCCAATCTGACCGCTGCGCCACACCTCTCACACTCTCCCACTCTATCTCTACGAGGGTCCACTCTATGACACTCTGCTCCACTCACTAGAACTGCAATCTATAAAATTATACTGTACTTCATGGCACTCTACGAGACTCTACTTTCCAATCAAACCATACTTGAACTACACAAACATTAGAAATTTAAAATGTATAGTTATAGCTTAAATTTAGAATGTACACACCTCCTTCTAATTACTATAAGTTGCACACCTACATACACAGTGTTAATTATAACTTACATTTTAACTTAACACACCACCGTGGCCCCCATCACTGGAACAAACTCCACCAGCACCAGGGGTGTAACAATAGCACCGCAGCCTGCGCGGGCAGGTGGGCTCAGAGCTCTAAGGGGCCCCCCTCCCGTACTGAGCAGGGGCGGGCCTGAGAGCTCCTGACTGGGTTTGGTGCATGGGGGCCCCCTCCATGCACTTTGCAGGGGTGTCCCTCAAGGTTTGTCATGCCACTGGCCAGCACATTCACGTCTGTTCTGAAATTGACCAGTTCAAAAAACTTTTTAAAACTTGGCTAATTTAACCTCTGTTTTCTGTTTTTCACTTTACCTGGATTGCGCTCTAGCGCCAAGATACCCGTGTGGGGGTGATTCGTTTCGCTATATCAAGTTCCTATAACATAACATAACATAACCTTTAAATTAGTATACGTTGTGCACATCTTTACACAGAGCTCTTACCGCACTCGCAATACTACAACTACTATAACCGGCGCCTTCTCAATGCACTGGTTATACCCTTGAATATAACATCACTTATACCATCTCAAATCATAGCTTTCATAACCACACTTATGACAGCTCAATTGAGATGATTTTTCAGAACACAGTGCACGATAGAGTTTAGAGTTATTAATGCAGCTAATGAAAAACAAGGAGTTTAATTTAAAGACTCCGCCTCGTCTCTTTATTAGGGGAGGTGGAAGTAAAACTTTGTCTTCAAAGTCTGGGACATGTGCAGTTGCCCAAGGCGGACAAAGTTTCACGACTTCACTAAGCTTTGCAAAAGATTTAAATAAATGCCACCAAATGTCCTACAATTAGACTTCCTATTTAAGCTGCATGAGAATTCAGGCGTTAGGGCCTAACAGCTGAGAGGAAAGAACTTTTAACACTACTGTTTACAGCAAGAAAAGGACATTTCGGGTTATATTTCACCCGAGTGGCAGCAGCAGGTGCTCGGCCCTGACTGGAGACATTTTTACAACTATTGTGCAGGGCCCCTTTTTCACTCGTTTTCCTCAAAACCTTACCACCTTCCAACTTTGCAAAGATGGTGTATTAACAAAGATGGAAAGTGCCAAATACTTGACTTCTTATGGTCACATACCCTTAGTATCTGTCAGCCCCCTCCCCCTTGAATGTTAGTAATTTTGAATTTTCATAAAGAATATTCATTGGCAGCTCTTAGCTTCAATTTATCACTAATGTTGTGGTATTATATCACTGCCTTATTTTAATTTTTTGATTTTTGTTCTTTGGTTATGTGCAGATGGTTCTAAACATCATTATATAAATTGCTTTTGAAATGCCTTGCCCAGTCAGTGTGCCCAGGCCAGTCCCCTGGCTGGCAGACAGTCAACCAAAGTAATCCATACCACAGACTCCTCCCTGAGAGCAGAACGTGCTTTACATGAATTCTTTTGTGCTGAGTCCAAGTTAGATAGGCATGGTTGAAATGGGTCTTATCTTTGTGGATTCTCTTTGTGAGCATGTAAAGTAACATCAGGTCAGCCCTTGTTTGTAGTTTCCTTGTTGGCTCTGGGTTATGGGGAAAGGCACAGCTTTTGTGATGCACTCATACCTTTATGATCAGTGAGAGATGTCAATATTTTAGATGAGTATTTGTGCTCACCAGTGATATCCATACAATGGGCAAAATCCAAACTTTAACCATACCTATTTGTAGGCATCACAACAAACACCTTTAGTGTCTGGGAGTGGTCTTGTTATGAATGCTTTTAAAAAGAACTCTTAGTTCTCCAAGACCTCCAAGAACCCAATCAACCCCATCCCTTCTTGCCTGTTGCATCTTGAACAAAGTTCTCAGCGACTTGCGAGGGTGGGGCTCTGAATTCCACATTCCACCTCTATCTATATGTAGTTAGTGATAGGCCACCAAAGCCTATAAGTGGAAGTGGGCTTGAAAGAGCCTGTTCCCTCCGTGCCACATTATCAGTCCTTGCCTCTTGCTTGGTTGCATCATTATTTAAATTCCTTTTGAAAAGTCTAGCTCAGTCAGTGTGCCCAACCCAATCCAGTCCCCTGGCTGGCAGACAGTGAATAAACGTAATGCCTACCACAAACTCCTCCTTGCGAGCAGAACATACTTCATAGGAATTCTTTTGTGCTTAGTCCAAGTTGAATCAGTTGAATAAGTTGCTTCTTTAAATGTATCTTTATGTTATCTTTGTGGATTCTATTTGAGAGCATGTAAATTCACATCATGCTAGCCTTGTTTGCTTTTTCCTTGTTCCTTGTTGGCTCTGGGCTGAGGGGAAAGGCACAGCTTTTGAAAGTCACTCATACCTTTATGATCAATGAGAGATGTCAATTTTTAGATGAGTGTTTGTCTTCACCAGCGATATCCATACAATGGGCACAATCCATACCTCAACTGTATCTTATATAGGTTTCACAACAAACAGCTTTAGTGTCTGGGAGATCTCTTGGTATGAATGCTTTTAAAAAGAACTCAAGCAGAGTATGCCCTTTTGTGGTTGTCATCTTGACATACAGGCATCTTGCAATTCACAGCATAATGATTTACTGACTGCGAAAGAACCCACCACTGATCCCTCTGATGAATTCCCTAAGTAGCTTCCAAGACATCATTCCACGGTGTGCATTGCTGCACAGTCTGTTTCTCTCTCTCCTCCTCTGGTCTCCATCCAAAGGACGTCTCGACCCTCACACTAATTAGGAGAAATTGTCAGCTAGAAAGGCAGAAGAAAGTGGTGGACCTCCAAGAAATGAATCGACCCCTCCCCTTCTTGCATCTGGAATAAGGTTTTCAGAGACTTGCCAGGCTGGGGCTCTGAGTTTTTCATTCCATGGCTATCTATTGGTTATTTATGATGGGCCACCAAAGACTGAAAGTGAAAGTGGTCCTCTAGGAGCCTGGTCCAACCCTGCCACCTTACCTGTCCTTGCCTCTTGCTTGGTTTCCGCTAGAGGTGGCTGTGGGCCTCCAATGGCCTGTTCCCACCCTGCCACCTTAGCTGTCCTTGCCTCTTGCTGGCCTTTAAAGGTATTTTCCCACCCTGCCACCTTATCTTACCTTGCCTCTTACTTGGTTGCCACTAATGGTGACAGTGAGCCTCCAGGAGCCTGTTCTCTCCCTGCCACCTTACCTGTCCTTGCCAATTGCTTGGTTGCTACCAGAGGTGGGAGTGGGCCTCCAAAAGCCTGTTCCCTCCCTGCCACCTTACCTGTCCTTGCCTCTGGCTTGGTTGCCACTAGAGACTTCAGTGTGCCTCCAAGAGCTGTTCCCACCCTGCCACCTTACATGTCCTTGCCTCTTGCTGGCTCCCAAAAGCCTGTTCCCTCCCTGCCATATTACCTGTTATTGCCTCTTGCTTGGTTGCCACTAGAGGCGGGCGTGGGCCTCCAAAAGCCTGTTCCCTCCCTGCCATCTTACCTGTTATTGCCTCTTGCTTGGTTGCCACTAGAGGCGGGAGTGGGCCTCCAGGAGCCTGTTCCCACCCTGCTACCTTAGCTGCCCTCGCCTCTTACTTGGTTGCCACTAGAGGTGGCAGTGTGCCTACAAGATTCTGTTCCCACCCCACCACCTTGCCTGTCCTTGCCTCTTGCTTGGTGGCCACTAGAGGCGGCAGGGGGCTACACAAGTCCATTCCTGCCATTTGCCTATAAGCATCAAACGGGCTGTACGTTTCTGTTCCAACTGCTCTGGCTTACTTGTTGGGCATTCTTGCAGGCCCCCACCAGAGACAACAGCTGGTCAATTCCTGTCACCTCCTTGCCTGTCAGAGGCTTTTGCCGTGTTCCAGCTATTAGTGGTGTTGGGGTTCTGGAACTCGATTCCTCTTGCTTTTTGACATAAAGGGGCCGATTCCGATCTCGGTCGGAGGCGCACCTAACACCATTCGGTCGGGAAAAAAGCCATGCGAATGCCTGTTTCCCGACCGAGCCGCACATTATTCCGAACGAGCAAGTACGATGCGCACAACAGCATAGATTCCGTCGCTATGCACGGCACGTCAAAGCATCCGGGCGAGGCGCACATAAGCTCCGATTCGCGCCACAACACGACCCACGGCTACGAGACGAACACGCCAGCGACGAGGACGAGGCGAAGCAAAGAGAAAGACGAACGAGACGAACCAACCATGAATCCCTTCGTGCCGATCCTACCAATATTCTACCTCTATTACCGGAACAGGCACGGACGCGTACGGCGCAGAAGGTAAGTCAGACACCAACAACAAAAACAAACTACACGTACCCGACACATCACACACAGAGGGATGCAGAAATACCTACACCAGCAACAGCAGCACCATAGGGGTGGGATGGCCCTCACCAATGCCACACATACACATAGGGGCCTGTATGCCTACCACTACTACCACCCCTACCCAGGGTGGGCTGGATGCCTGTCACTACTACCACCTCTACCCATGGGGGGCTGGATGCCTACCACCACTACCACCCTTACCCAGGGGGTGCCAGATGCCTACCACTACTACCACCTCCACCCAGGGGGTGCCATATGCCTACCACTACTACCACCCTTACCCAGGGGGTGCCAGATGCCTACCACTACTACCACCTCTACCCAGGGGGTGCCAGATGCCTACCACTACTATCATCTCTTCCCATGGGGGGCTGGATCGCTGTCACTACTACCACCTTTACCCAGGGGGTGCCAGATGCCTACCACTACTACCACCTCTACCCATGGGGGGCTGGATGCCTACCACTACTACCACCTCTACCCATGGGGGGCTGGATGCCTACCACTACTACCACCTCTACCCATGGGGGGCTGGATGCCTACCACTACTGCCACCCTTACCCAGGGGGTGCCAGATGCCTACCACTACTGCCACCCTTACCCAGGGGGTGCCAGATGCCTACCACTACTGCCACCCTTACCCAGGGGGTGCCAGATGCCTACCACTACTACCACCCTTTCCCAGGGGGTGCCAGATGCCTACCACTACTACCACCTCTACCCAGGGGTGCCAGATGCCTACCACTACTACCACCTCTACCCAGGGGTGCCAGATGCCTACCACTACTACCACCTCTACCCATGGGGGCTGGATGCCTGTCACTACTACCACCCTTACCCAGGGGGTGCCAGATGCCTACCACTACTACCACCTCTACCCATGGGGGCTGGATGCCTACCACTACTACCACCTCTACCCATGGGGGCTGGATGCCTACCACTACTACCACCCTTACCCAGGGGTGCCATATGCCTACCACCACTGCCACCCTTACCCAGGGGTGCCAGATGCCTACCACTACTGCCACCCTTACCCAGGGGTGCCAGATGCCTACCACTACTACCACCCTTACCCAGGGGGTGCCAGATGCCTACCACTACTATCACCCTTACCCAGGGGTGCCAGATGCCTACCACTACTACCACCTCTACCCAGGGGGTGCCAGATGCCTACCACTACTACCACCTCTACCCATGGGGGCTGGATGCCTGTCACTACTACCACCCTTACCCAGGGGTGCCAGATGCCTACCACTACTACCACCTCTACCCATGGGGGGCTGGATGCCTACCACTACTACCACCTCTACCCATGGAAGGCTGGATGCCTACCACTACTACCACCCTTACCCAGGGGGTGCCAGATGCCTACCACTACTGCCACCCTTACCCAGGGGTGCCAGATGCCTACCACTACTACCACCCTTACCCAGGGGGTGCCAGATGCCTGTCACTACTACCACCTCTACCAATGGGGGCTGGATGCCTGTCACTACTACCACCCTTACCCAGGGGGTGCCAGATGCCTACCACTACTACCACCCTTACCCAGGGGTGCCAGATGCCTACCACTACTACCACCCTTACCCAGAGGGTGCCAGATGCCTACCACTACTACCACCTCTACCCATGGGGGCTGGATGCCTACCACCACTACCACCCTTACCCAGGGGGGCCAGATGCCTACCACTACTACCACCTCCACCCAGGGGGTGCCATATGCCTACCACTACTACCACCCTTACCCAGGGGTGCCAGATGCCTACCACTACTACCACCTCTACCCAGGGGTGCCAGATGCCTACCACTACTATCACCTCTTCCCATGGGGGCTGGATGCCTGTCACTACTACCACCTTTACCCAGGGGTGCCAGATGCCTACCACTACTACCACCTCTACCCATGGGGGGCTGGATGCCTACCACTACTACCACCTCTACCCATGGGGGGCTGGATGGCTACCACTACTACCACCCTCTACCCATGGGGGGCTGGATGCCTACCACTACTGCCACCCTTACCCAGGGGGTGCCAGATGCCTACCACTACTGCCACCCTTACCCAGGGGGTGCCAGATGCCTACCACTACTACCACCCTTTCCCAGGGGGTGCCAGATGCCTACCACTACTACCACCTCTACCCAGGGGGTGCCAGATGCCTACCACTACTACCACCCTTACCCAGGGGGTGCCAGATGCCTACCACTACTACCACCCTTACCCAGGGGTGCCAGATGCCTACCACTACTACCACCTCTACCCAGGGGGTGCCAGATGCCTACCACTACAACCACCTCTACCCATGGGGGGCTGGATGCCTGTCACTACTACCACCCTTACCCAGGGGGTGCCAGATGCCTACCACTACTACCACCTCTACCCATGGGGGCTGGATGCCTACCACTACTACCACCTCTACCCATGGGGGCTGGATGCCTACCACTACTACCACCTCTACCCATGGAGGGCTGGATGCCTACCACTACTACCACCCTTACCCAGGGGTGCCAGATGCCTACCACTACTGCCACCCTTACCCAGGGGTGCCAGATGCCTACCACTACTACCACCCTTACCCAGGGGTGCCAGATGCCTGTCACTACTACCACCTCTACCAATGGGGGGCTGGATGCCTGTCACTACTACCACCCTTACCCAGGGGTGCCAGATGCCTACCACTACTACCACCCTTACCCAGGGGTGCCAGATGCCTACCACTACTACCACCCTTACCCAGAGGGTGCCAGATGCCTACCACTACTACCACCTCTACCCATGGGGGGCTGGATGCCTACCACCACTACCACCCTTACCCAGGGGGGGCCGATGCCTACCACTACTACCACCTCTACCCATGGGGGGTTGGATGCCTTTCACTACTACCACCCTTACCCAGGGGGTGCCAGATGCCTACCACCAACACCACCCCCACTCATAGGATGGACAATGCATGACACAACCAGCACACCACAACCTAGGGAATGCAAGAAAAATACATCCCCCAACACCATGACAAGCGTGTGTAAACTGTGTCAAATGCCTACAACACTGAACATGACTTTGAACATACAATGTGACCCCCTATCACATGTACCACACATATATGTGTGTGGCCCCCACAATGCAAGCAGGCCATGACCATTGTGGCAATGGGGTCCAAAACCCCATCATCACAGTGACCAAAATGTTAGTGTGGGGTCCATAGCTGAAGCACATTCAGAACATTGTGGCAATGGGGTCTAAACCCCATCATCACAGTGACCAAAAGGTAAGTGTGGGGTCCATAGCTGAAGCACATCTTGAACATTGTGGCAATGGGGTCCAAACCCCCATCATCACAGTGACCAAAAGGTAAGTGTGGGGTCCATAGCTGAAGCACATTTTGAACATTGTGGCAATGGGGCCTAAACCCCCATCATCACAGTGACCAAAAGGTAAGTGTGGGTTCCATAGCTGAAGCACATTTTGAACATTGTGGCAATGGGGCCTAAACCCCCATCATCACAGTGACCAAAAGGTAAGTGTGGGTTCCATAGCTGAAGCACATTTTGAACATTGTGGCAATGGGGCCTAAACCCCCATCATCACAGTGACCAAAATGCAAGTGTTGACAAAGAAAAAGCTGCAACTGCCAAACTGCATGGATGATACCTGGTCACAGAACATAAAACACATCAGTGGCAAAGTAGTGCATGTGTCCCATTGCAACATATATTGGGGGAGGCAAATACTGCAGTGCAAATAAGACATACCTTTGGCCATGTGCAGACAAACAACACCCATGGGGGCTGACACTGTCAACATTCATCAATGACACAATGACAGGAGTGACCATCAGAATGCAGACCCACATATTTGCACCAATGGGCACACAAATGCAGATACCCTGTGGAGACTGTAGATGTGAGGTGAACAGATACCATACCATGGCAGCAATGGGACACACAAACCATGATCATTGTGCTGACTGATGACCTAGGAGTCCCAGGGACAGCAGGGGAAAGCCACCAAACAACATACAGCCAATGGCACACCAAAGATATGCCAATGCTGTGGTGCAGATGCACAAACACAAACAGGCAGACCCACACTGCACATCAAACACAACAGGTGAGGGGGGGGTGCCAGTGTCCCCAGGCAACCACACAACACATGAGGAGGCCTGAATACCAATTACACAGATGTGCATATAGTGCCACACAAAGGTAACTCATGGATCCAAATCCCCTATGTGGGCAATCAGGCATTGTCAGATGAGAGGGAGCACAAATCACACATGTCACACAAGCATGTAGGAACAGCAACTGACACAGCAAGACACAGACACACCACAGCACTACCCCCAGGGCCCCCACAATGTGGTGACCCTGGGCTGCATTACAATCCCACTGTGATGACAAAGCTAAATGTCGTTCACACTGTGAACCACAGTCATGTGTCCTGAGCAACAAACTACCATCACACCTACACAAGCACAAATCATTCAGCACGGCCAGTAAGCCAAGGCCAACATGGAGGCAGGGGTCTAGCCGGGCAACAACTCTCATCTGCACACACTCAACACCACACACCTCGACCTCCAACAATGTGCAGCACTGAAGCACACATGCACTGGTGACATTGCACATGCACCCATGACAATCCCAGGCTGGTGGGTGGGAACCAAGGTGCAGAAACACATCACACATGGCCACTCAACAAGACTCCTGAATGTCTGACACACTGCACACTAAGCTGTACATGGACATGACGGCAATACCACACCAACCAATGGGATCCCAGCCACAGTCACACACCAATGAAGAAGCCAAGGACACCCACAAAGAACACACATAGACAACTACCAACATTGCAGCCCGGACCCTGAGGAGTGCCAGCAGTCACACACACAACGTGTCACAATCACTAAAAGATAACACAAACTGGAAATCACATGACAGGTGTAAACAACAAGTGCCAAGGGGAATCCTGACTGTGACCCATCTGCGTCTGCACACAAACTCAGCCCTGACAGCAAACACACCTATGGGTGACACCCTGATGACCAGTAATGTGCCATGCACCCACATCACAGAGAATCCAGGGAGAAGACTTGGGGGAACATAGGTCAACTCAGCAAGCATCACAAACAGGTACAACACTAGGGATCCCAGCATGCACAGCAAAACGGAAGTGAACACACAGACATGCTCATATAACACACACCTTGGGCGCAGGCAATGTCACAGGAGTACACACTGCCATGAGGGGACTCCACTCCTGTGTGAGGAAAGCTGTGCCATATGTTGCCTCAGTAGGGCTCCATCATGTCAGCTGAGCACTTGGTCAACAATTAGCACCAAATGAATGCTCCCGTCACATCAGCCTGGTCATGGGAGTGCCAACGAAATCATCAGCACAGATCCAACACACTTGTATAGCAATGTTGCACTGACAACACAGATGAGTCCTTCCCCATTGATGCTCAAACCTGCATGTCCAGTGGAGATGGCCACACGGTCAGGGAAGTAGACGAATTGAACAATGACAGGCACAACAGATGTGCAGGGGTGGAAGCCACAGATGTGAAATTGCTAATGTAAGTAGGAAATCCCATTGCCAAATAATGAACACATGACACCCTCAGATGCTGCTAAGGATGACATGGATACACCACAGGATAGGACACATTCCCCTGGACCACATGTGTTCCTGCACAGTAACACTTCATCATCATGAGACCAAATATCACCATCACTGCAGCAAGGGCATGGTTAGCATCATCAACAACATGTACATCAGAAGCAAAAGCACTAGAGAACAGAAAGGTGCTTTATTCAGCATATGTGGGTCTAACAGTTGATGTCCAGCAAGGAATTTAACAAAGGCCAATGGCCAGTCAAACTTGAAAGTCAAAACAGGGTGACAGTGGCAGATGTCACCCTACGCATGCCTGCACTGATGAAAGCCAGGGACAATCCCCTCGGAGGGGCATACGGGGGGCAGGCCAGGCACCGCAGGGACAGGATCATGGCTCACCAGAAGGAGGCAGGGAAGGGGTGGTGGGTGCTGGAGAGCCACTGACAACTGCAGTGGAGGTGTCTGACATGGTGTGTGCCGGCACAACTGGGGGGCATGACTCTGATGGTGTGGGTGCCGGCAAGACTGCAGGGGACCGTGCAGATGGAGTGGACAGGTTCCCCACTGCAGTGCCCAAGTCAGACAGGGTGGTAGTGGACTCCACTGCAGTGCCTACCTCCAGGGGAGGAGAATGGGGATCAGGTAAGGTGGGCAGGACAGAGGGGGAGGACACCGTCTCCACACCAGTGGCACAGACAAGCGCAGCGGGGTGTGGGGCCGGAAGAGCAAGTGGCAGGGGAGAAGGCCTGATCCTTTTGGGGATGGTGTATCTGTGGGTGGGGGAACCTGGGGCAGGGTGTGGTGGGGGCACCTGTGGAGTGGGGGCCTGAGGGATGGAGGAAGGAGACTTGGTGCCTGAGCTGCAGGGTGGCGGCGGGGTCTTGCTCTTCCGGGTCCGGGGGGACTTGCGGATGGGGGCCTCAGTCCGTCTGTGCCTGGGGGAGGGTGTCCGGTGGCGAGGGGCACTCCGCTCAGTGTGGGTGGGCTTCCTCTTCCCCCTGAATGCTGTATCAGCTGGATCGGAGGGGAAGAGGCCGAGGTCACTGAGGAAGAGCCGCTGGGTCTTTGGGGTTGCAGGTGAGGCAACGGAGGGGGCTTTGGAGGGAGAGGCAACTGTGGACTGCGCAGTGCTCGTAAATGCGTGTGTGTGTGACTGGGCCCCATCCCCTGTGAGTGTGGTTTCAGTCCCCTGACTGTGCGTGCGTGTGCGTCTTGTCTGTGGCGTGTGTGTGTGTGTGCTGCTCGTGTTTGTGCTGGTGTGTGCCTGTGCCGGTGTATGTGTGCTTGGGACAGGTAAGGTGCTGGGGAGTGTGGATGGGGCAGAGACAGGAGGGGTGAGGGACTGTTGGAGGAGGGACACTGCTGCCGTCAGGGAGGAGTCCATGGACCTATTGCCCCTCTGTAGGGCAGACATGCCCGATGAGATGCCCTCCATGAACGACACCAGCTGAGTCAACAGAGTGGTGTGTGCATGGAGGACACTCAGCATCGCTGTCTGCCCTACATGGTGCTGCCGACGAAGGTACACAGACTCCTCACTCAGGGCAGCAGGGGACACAGGGGCAGGGGGTGCGGTGCCTGGCCCGAAAGAGACACGCTCCCGAACATGGGAGCCTCCACGGACCTCGGGAATGGGAGCCGATGGGAGGGCGGTGGTGGTGGTGGTGGCGGGGACAGCAACACTAGCTGGGGTGTGGTGGCTGCTGACATCCGCCTCCATAAGGGAGTCATCCTCCAAGCTGCTGTGGTCCTCAGCTGAGGTGGATGGTGCTGAGGACTCCTCGGTGTGGCTCCCCTCGCCCTCCGTGCCACTGGGTCCCTCCGACCACTCCTCGGCTGTTGACCCAGTCTGGCTCTGCGGCTCCTCCTGGTCCATGGAGCTGTCCCCTCCAGTGGCCGTGGATGTATCTGCAAACAATAGGGAGACAGACAGACATCAGTCACCTGCACCGAACGCACACACCACAGTAAGTACAGCACAATACAGAGCAAGGCCTGGCATCCTTAGTTGAACATTGCTAAAATTGCCAAAACAGAATAGGAGAAGCCAATTGTCAGTCTGATCGTCAACCATGGCACTCACATCACACCTGGCCTTGCACCCATCTGTCTGGCGTCCGTTGGCTGGCAATACCCCAGTGTGGACACATGCACCACCTACACAGTAGTTGGACGGTGCAGAGAACACGGTGAAGCATGTGAACATGCACACATCACAACTCTTGCCACTGAGTCAGTACAGGTGCCCGGATGAAAGTGATGCCCAGAGTCAGATACATGAAATGCATGTGATGCATACCAGCGACAGACACCACGATGCATCCATGTGCTGATAGCCATTGCCACTATGGTGTGCATGTAGCACATGTCACTCCCCTGCAGGATCACACATAGGAAGTCACATGCCATGGCACAGGCATGCCTGCTAAGTCATACATCACTGTCTTCAGTCACATGGGCAGGGCAGCCACACAACTACAGTCTGCACTGTGTCACAATAGTAGGTCATGGGGAATGCAAGTCCTGGAGCTGAACAAGTGCACATGTACATCCCCCACAAACCACATCATCTGAACCCTTATCTGTCCAGGTCATACTGATTGGACATATGGGTGACCTGTAACACAAGCCTCTGAACCTGAGCACCTCACAATCTGCTGTGAATGGGAAACAGCTGCATGGACCTCACATTCACATACCCCAGTCTGCACGGTCAGGTGGTCAAACACCTATGTGTCACACAAGTATCGTCTCCTATGGTCACATCTCCGGTGGCATGCTGAGCCCCAACCGATAAACACCCCAGCAGTCCTGACATCGAAGCCACAGCACACTGACACAGAGGCTGACACCTGAGGGGACATATCACTGAGCACAACGTGTCAGCTGATACACGGGAGTGGGAGTACAGAGTGCATTGCATGGCCTGGAGTAGGCATGACTGTCCTGCCCCACACGAATGAGGGATGAACCCAGGACAGTAGGCAGCTGGCTAAGTATGTGTGACACACATAATATACACACTCCTGGGGCCCAAACATTGTTCCCACCCACAGCTTGGGTGTGTGCCAGTTACCCCAGGCACATGTGGTGGATCAGCTCAGCAATTTGACCACAGATCAAAGTAACACACAGATTACTTGGCAGAACACAGGCATTGTATAGGCAATGGACCCACCCATGATGCCCACCACAGTTAGGGGAACAGATGCTGTCCCCCACCTTGAGTCAAGCAAACTGCAAGGACACAGTACCCAAGTGACACAATTCCCTGACTGCAAGGGCCACACCTGGGTATCAGATGAGGAGTGGGCAGTGCACAATCGAGGGACATGGGTCCTGGACCACATGACTGATGTGCTGTGGAAGTTTAACCAGGCCAGAGGAGGGCACATAGCATGGCAGACAGAGTACACAATGCAGTCATGGACTCACCCCCTCCGTGCTGTTCCCTGGCCTTCAGCTGCCCATCCAGATCAGGGAAGACCACCGCCAGGATCCTGAGCATGTGGGGGTCAGGGTCCGGTGTCCGCCCCTCCTGCGAGGAGGCGACAGCTTCAGCTGGACCCGTGCGATCCTCCGGGTCCAGCCCCGAAGGTCCTGCCACCTCTTCTGGCAGTTGCAGATCCGGCGCTTGTAGTCCCCCACGGATCTCACTGCCCGGACGATGGTCAGCCATATCTTCTGCTTCTGGTGGGCATCAACCTGTGAGGATGACAAAGTGAGAATGCTATTACTACACATGCAACATATCCGTGCATTACACAGTTGTGTATACATGTCTCATTCACAGGGGCACATGATGTACACAGGCAGTGCAACGATGGCCATGGACAGTATGCCAGCAGTAACTACATGGTATCATTGTTTAAATGCACTGTCACTGCACTATACCTGTCCAGTGCATGTAACTACACACTATGGGGGGTGACAACTACTCAGTGAGCCTGCTAGCCAGTGGCGTGCAGACTGTTAGCCTTGCTAGTCAGACAACATGCACATTTAGGAAGGCAGTGGACAGAACACTCACCTGCTCCCCTGCTTTCCCATACAGCTTGCTGTACTGTGGAAGGAGGCTGTCCAGCAGGGCCTGGTTCTCCTCAGTGCTGAAGGCTGGGGCTCTCTCCACAGTACGTGCCATTGCAGGGTCCAGAGGGTGCAGATACAGCAGCAGTGGTGGTGGCAGATGTCGTCCTGGAGCATGTAGTGCAGGCAAGTGAGCTCTCAGGGGAACAGCCAGCATTATATGTGTGCTGCAGAGGCAGTTACTGTCCCATGTGTCCAAAGTGATAGGTCCAAGTCGTTAGCATCTTCTGAATCTGGCCAATCCATGGAATTGCACCACTTACACACGCCCACAGCATCCTTCAAAAGTTCAACTTCATGACACCCATGAATTTGCAACATTGTTGTGGGTGACCAACTGAATTTCCAGCATCAGACTCGTTCAAAATTTGAAAACGCGTCCGTTGCCAGGCCAGGCCATAGCCAATGGGTGCACACCGATCGGTCCATTGCTGTTCAACGCGTACCTAGGATACAACGCGTACCCGCACACATTGAATGCAATGGGCCGGCCGGGCACACCGATCGGTCCATTGCTGTTCAACGCGTACCTGGGATACAACGCGTACCCGCACACATTGAATGCAATGGGCCGGCCGGGCACACCGATCGGTCCATTGCTGTTCAACGCGTACCGGGATACAACGCGTACCCGCACACATTGAATGCAATGGGCCGGCCGGGCACACCGATCGGTCCATTGCTGTTCAACGCGTACCCGGGATACAACATGTACCCGCACACATTGAATGCAATGGCCGATGTGCGCGCACCGATCGGTCCATTGCTGTCCAACGCGTATTGCGAATACAACGCATACCCGCACACATTGAATGCAATGGCCAATGTGTGCGCACCGATCGGTCCATTGCTGTCCAACGCGTATTGCGAATACAATGCGTACCCGCACACATTGAATGCAATGGCCAATGTGTGCGCACCGATCGGTCCATTGCTGTCCAACGCGTATTGCGCATACAACGTGTACCCGCACACATTGAATGCAATGGCCAATGTGTGCGCACCGATCGGTCCATTGCTGTCCAATGCGTATTGCGAATACAACGCGTACCAGCACACATTGAATGCAATGGCCAATGTGTGCGCACCGATCGGTCCATTGCTGTCCAACGCATATTGCGAATACAACGCGTACCGCACACATTGAATGCAATGGCCAATGTGTGCGCACCGATCGGTCCATTGCTGTCCAACGCGTGATGCGAATACAACGCTGCATCCGCGACACATTGAATGCAATGGCCAATGTGTGCGCACCGATCGGTCCATTGCTGTCCAACGCGTATTGCGAATACAACGCGTACCAGCACACATTGAATGCAATGGCCGATGTGTGCGCACTGATCGGTCCATTGCTGTCCAACGCGGATTGCGAATACAACGCATACCCGCACACATTGAATGCAATGGCCAATGTGTACGCATCGATCGGTCCATTGCTGTCCAACGCGTATTGCGAATACAACGCTGCACCGCACACATTGAATGCAATGGCCAATGTGTGCGCACCGATCGGTCCATTGCTGTCCAACGCGTCACTGTACATGTCACTGGCATATGTCACCATGCCTGTCACAGGTGAACATATGCCAGCCACATATACTTCCCAGGGAGTGAGGGGCACACCTACAACACCACAGCCTGTCCAAACTGTATCCTAAGGCATGTAAGGCTGCATTACCTATTCCGTGTATGGGGGTGAACATGTTGTTCTGTGGGTGTCACTTGGGGCAGCCACCACCAGGCTGTGCACGTGTTCATGGGGACAGTATCCTTGTTGTTTCGTGTACATGACCACTGTGATGTGCAACTGTTCATATCTGAGCATGTGGCATGGTCACATTTCACGGTGGTGTATGTGTATGTCATGTCACATGCCCCCTGAGTCCCATGTGGGACGGTATGTTTAACCCAGGCTGACCCATTGGCACAATAGTGATGGTCCTCCGCAGTCTGTGTGCATGTTGTGTTTACAATGTCTCTGATTTCATGTGCACAATGGGAGACAGTCTCCACATCCATGTTGTTTGTGCATGGACTTTGATGTTGTGCGTGTGTGTGTCACAGACGTCCATGTCTGTCCTGCCGAGGCAACAGGGACCACTACCTGTGGGGGTCATGGTTGTTTTGCTGTGGTGTGTACATGATACGCCATGTCATGCCAGTGTCCATGTGGCAATACAGGGTCCCTGGGAATCTACCTGTCGTTGGGCTGTGATGCCTGGGGCACATCTGTCCTCACATGTCACTGTGGGGTGTGTTTGTAACGTGGCAGCAGGAGATGGGAAATGTGACACGTCCTCATGATACCCAATGGCACAACCTGGGACTTATTGATGCCACTTGTTGAACTGTGATGTTGGATGTTGGCCATGTATGTGCCATACATGTCCTTACGGAACTGCACACATCATGTACTTGTGCCTCATAATGATGTATTGTGTGATATTGAGTGTGTTCAATGCCACATATGTGGGGTGACTGACAATCTTTCTTTCTTCACCTATGCACTGCAGGGCACCAGCTGTCCATAGACCATTCCCTGACCTGGCAACGACGGTGGAACGTGACAGCATCCGAAGGTACCGCTTCACCAGGCAGCTGATTGATGATTTGGCAGTGCGCTTGGCACCACACCTGCAACCTGGCCGGCCGTACCCTACAGCGCTGACCCCCAAGGTGAAGGTGATGGCAGCCCTACACTTCTTTGCCACCGGTACCTTTCAACACACTCTGGCGACTGCTGGTGGGATGTCACAGACCATGTTCAGCCGTGTGCTCCGCGATGTATTGGAGGCTATGTTGATATACCTGAACCAGTACATCTATTTCCCTAGACTCCAGCAACTGACTGGCGTGAAGAGTGACTTCTATGCCCTGGGGAGGATGCCGCATGTCATTGGCTCCATTGATGGGACACATGTGGCTTTGGTACCACCACAGGCCCAGGAGCAGGCATACAGGAACCGCAAGCACTACCACTCGGTCAATGCTCTGGTGGTCTGTCTTGCAGATATGACCATCACACACGTGTGTGCCCGTTTCCCCGGTTCTGCACACGATGCCTACGTGATGAGGAGTAGTCGAATCCCGAGGATGATGTCACAGATGCGGAACCAGCGTGCCTGGCTTGTTGGTGTGTGCTGACTTTGTACCATTGTGTGTGTTCTGCAATGTAGTGTTCCACCCTCTTTTCCAACTCAGCTAATGTGCAATTGTCTGTATGTAGGTGACTCCGGATATCCCAACATGCCGTGGTTGCTGACGCCCTCAGGAACCCTGTGACACCAGCCCAGATGCGCTACAATGAGGCACATGGTCGGACGAGGAGAGTTATTGAGCGGACATTTGGTCTCCTGAAGAGCCGCTTCCGCTGCCTGGACAAGACAGGAGGGTCCCTCCCATATGCCCCGGCAAAGGTGTGCAAGATTGTCATCGTCTGCTGCATGCTACACAACCTGGCAGTGCGGAAGGAGTTGCCTCTCATCCTGGATGACGATGACCAACGTCCGCCACCTGTGGAGGATCCTGGCCTGGACCACGATGCCAGTGATGATGATGATGATGATGATGATGGTGATGTCCGCACATAGCTCATCACCAACTTCTTCAGCTGAATGTAAGTATCCAGAGATGTCATGTAACTGATGTGAGTTTGCATGATATGTGTTGGTGGTGCTCTGGTGCTGTTTGAGTGTGTGCATGTGCTACATGACTGTATGCGTGTAGCGATGTGTCCTTACAGGTAGTCTGTACTCCCCAACAGTGTTGACATGCTAACTTGGTTCAGGGTGGGTATCTTGTGACATGTATTGGGCATGAGTATTGCAGTTCTGTCCTGTTCTTCAGTGCTTTTGACTGTGTGTCATTTCTGTCCTTCACAGGGTACTTTCAGAGTCGTTTGGTCAACTGTGATCCCCGACACCGTGATTCGACTTCCTGGGTGGTAGCTGTCGTTCCCTACAGGTGATGTGCACCACAGCCATGGACTTCCTTCCTTATACACTTGTTGACTGTGTGCCCGCTGCCAGGTGGGATTACCTTGCATCTGTGGTGGTTACAACATGTTGCAAATGAGTAATAAACCTGTGCTTCACTTTGTGATGTGCGTTGTCTGTGGTCACACATCTGACTGACATTGGCTTACTGCACCAGTGGGCTAGTTAACACAGACTGTGAATAGGTGTTGGGTCTGTGCAATGCAACGTGTTTCCTGGAAACATCAGTGTAGGCGATGAGTCAGAGGGCAATGGTGTGTATGTGTTGTGTAGCCCTGGTGGTGTGCCTCCCTCATATGTGTGACGTCACCATGACTCACATGCCGGTGTTGTACTTGCTGTAGCAGTTAGCATGCACAGTGTCATTTCCCAGATCATCATCGCCACTTCAGAGACAACGTAGGAATCACAACAGAGGCAAGTATGGTGTATTAGTGAGTTTATTGACATACATGTGTGAGTATAGTGCACAGGATGGTGGGTGCTGTACATTGTGATTGTAATCCAAAGTTCCTAGATGATTTGGAAGTCCTGGTAGCAGAAATGTCCAGAGTAAAGTCCACAGTCATCTGAGACATTGGTCCAACTTGAGCTCCCATGTCATGTGGGAGAGTTGTGTTGCAGTCAACAGGGTGAACAGTTTGCGCACAAAGGTGATTATCCAGAACAGGTTTTGGCTTCCTGGGGGATGCACATGTCCATCGGCCTCTCACTTGCTCCTCCTCGGACGGCCCCTCTTCTTTGGGGGGGGACCCTCAAGTGCAGGCTGCTGCGGTGCAGGGGACTCTCCGCCAGAGTCATCCTCCCTCCCTGTGGCAGTTGCAGTTGTTTCAGCAGCAGATGTTGTGGGCACACAGGGAGGTGTTGACTGGTTGCTGCTCATCTGGCGGAGGCATTGTAATATGTCCCTATGCACCGCCATCATCTCTTGCAGTGTGTCCCACTTGGACTCCACGCGGGACATGTGTGAGTCCAAGCGGGCATGATGGGCAGCCTGCTGCTGTTTAATGTCCCTGAGGAGCCCCACTACCTGGCTGAGCTCTCCGGTGCTGGACTGGTACGCATCGGCTATGCATGCCAGTTGTGGGTCATCATGCAGTCCAGACCCCTCTGCGATCAGTGACCTGTGTCTCCCACCCCTCTCACCACCCCTGGCGACACGTGCAGTACCTGAGGTGGCACGCACAGGTGACCCTGGGCCCCCTTGGGGGTTGTTGGTGGTGTTGGTGTCCATGGCCCCACGTTGGTCCAGGGTCCCTGTGCTGGTGGTGGTGGTGCTCCTTGGTCTTTCCATGTCGGCAGGGGTGGTATGTGTGTTGACAGTCGTTGGAGGGGTGGGTGCAGGGGGTGCAGCTGGTGGTCCTGCTGGTGCTGCATGATGACTTGCTCCGGAGGTGCCAGGTTGGTCTACTTCATCCGAGGAGGGCAGAGGCTGTTCCACACCAGTGAGCTCCGTATCCTCTTGAGCCTGGGACAGGGACTCCTCAGCGTCTGCTGCTGTGTCCCCATCATCACCTGTTTTTGGGAGATACACACAATGTATGTTATGTTTCTGCAGGCATCAATGGTTGACACACCTGACAGTTGTGACTGTGCCTCTGGATGCGGGCCTGTACATTGCATTGTTGATATTGGGTTGATATTGGTGTAGCACATTGTCCTGCATTATTTGGGCATTTCCATGTGAATGTTGGGGTGTGTACATGGTCTGCATTGGTTGTATTTGGTTGACATCCGGCCCTCCTTCCCACCCAGCCAGATATCCCACCATGGAACTTGCTTCCATTGCAGGGAGTGCAAGTCGTCTTTCAGGATGTCAGTCAGTGTTGTCCTGCTGTTGGTTGGTGCACAGTTGCTAGCAGGGCCTTGTGCTCCCCACAGCAGTAGCCAGTGTCAGCCATCTTGTCAGTTGTTTTCCACTCCCTGTGATGTGGGCATGGTTCATGGTGGTGTTGATGTGCGCATTGTGAGGGTGAGCAATATCTGTGACTACCACTCCCATCATGCTATTGCCTCCACCACCCTTCCCAGCATGCCCATACTTCCTTCCTTTTGAGTGTACTTCACTGTGTGTGGGTGTGACAGCAATGGCAAGATGGCTGACAGTGGTGTCCTGCTGTTGGTTGTTGTCCAGTTCCCAGCATGGCCTCGTGCTCCCCACAACAGAGCACCAGTGTCAGACATCTTTGATGGGGCTTTCCACTCTCTGTGAGGTGTGCATGCTTCAGTGTGAGCTTGCTGGGCCATGTGTGGGGGGATGTTGAGCTGTGACTACCACTCCCATCATGCTATTGCCTCCACCCCCTTCCCAGCATGCCCATACTTCCTTCCTTTTGAGTGTACTTCACTGTGTGTGGGTGTGACAGCAATGGCAAGATGGCTGACAGTGGTGTCCTGCTGTTGGTTGTTGTCCAGTTCCCAGCATGGCCTTGTGCTCCCCACAACAGAGCACCAGTGTCAGACATCTTTGATGGGGCTTTCCACTCTCTGTGAGGTGTGCATGCTTCAGTGTGAGCTTGCTGGGCCATGTGTGGGGGGATGTTGAGCTGTGACTACCACTCCCATCATGCTATTGCCTCCACCCCCTTCCCAGCATGCCCATACTTCCTTCCTTTTGAGTGTACTTCACTGTGTGTGGGTGTGACAGCAATGGCAAGATGGCTGACAGTGGTGTCCTGCTGTTGGTTGTTGTCCAGTTCCCAGCATGGCCTTGTGCTCCCCACAACAGAGCACCAGTGTCAGACATCTTTGATGGGGCTTTCCACTCTCTGTGAGGTGTGCATGCTTCAGTGTGAGCTTGCTGGGCCATGTGTGGGGGGGATGTTGAGCTGTGACTACCACTCCCATCATGCTATTGCCTCCACCCCCTTCCCAGCATGCCCATACTTCCTTCCTTTTGACTGTACTTCACTGTGTGTGGGTGTGACAGCAATGGCAAGATGGCTGACAGTGGTGTCCTGCTGTTGGTTGTTGTCCAGTTCCCAGCATGGCCTTGTGCTCCCCACAACAGAGCACCAGTGTCAGACATCTTTGATGGGGCTTTCCACTCTCTGTGAGGTGTGCATGCTTCAGTGTGAGCTTGCTGGGCCATGTGTGGGGGGGGATGTTGAGCTGTGACTACCACTCCCATCATGCTATTGCCTCCACCCCCCTTCCCAGCATGCCCATACTTCCTTCCTTTTGATTGTACTTCACTGTGTGTGGGTGTGACAGCAATGGCAAGATGGCTGACAGTGGTGTCCTGCTGTTGGTTGTTGGCCAGTTCCCAGCATGGCCTTGTGCTCCCCACAACAGAGCACCAGTGTCAGACATCTTTGAATTGGCTTTTGACTCCCTGTGAGGTGTGCATGCTTGGGTGTGTTCTTGCTGGGCCATGTGGGTGGGGGATGTTGGGCTGTGACTACCACTCCCATCATGCTTTTGCCTCCACCCCCTTCCCAGCATGCCCATGCTTCCTTCCTTTTGACTCAGCTTCCCTGTGGGGTTGTGTGCCTGTGCTGACAAGATAGCTGACAGTGTTATCCTGGGGTTTGTTTTGCTACAAGTCCCATGTGTGTCCCTGTGCTTCACACTGCATGACCCAGGGTTGTGGTTCTTTGTGGGATATTTGATTGGTGTGTGAGGCAATGCTTTCTCCCAGGTGAGTTGTGTGTAGTTTGTGTTAGGGGGGTGTATGGGTGGAGCTGCTGGTGACTATGGTCAGTGCTGGGAGTCCTCCTTCCTACCCAGCCAGATATCCCACCATGGAACGTGCTTCCATTGCAGGGAGTGCAAGTTGTCTTTCAGGATGTCAGTCAGTGGTGTCCTGCTGTTGGTTGGTGCACAGTTGCCAGCAGGGCCTTGTGCTCCCCACAGCAGTAGCCAGTGTCAGCCATCTTGTCAGTTGTTTTGCACTGCCTGTGATGTGTGCATGGTTCATGGTGGTGTTGATGTGCGCATTGTGAGGGTGGGCAATTTCTGTGACTACGACTCCCATGATGCTATTGGCTACACTGACTTGCCCAGCATACACAGAATTCCTTCCTTTCAGTGGGCTTCACTGTAAGGTGGTGTTGTAGTGGTGGCTACATGTCTGGATGTGTTTGTTAGTTATATTTGTGCCACTGCCTAGCTGTAGTTGTAGTTGTGTTTGTACATGTGATGACACAGTTACATATCACTATGAGATGGCATGTGTTGTGTTTATCTGGCTGACATACACATTTTGGGATGATCTGTTTTGGTTGGTGTGTATTTGCTAAGGGTGCATGGTTTGACTCTCCCCTTGACAGTGATGTGTGTGTATTGTGGCACAATATTGTGTACATTTGTTGTGTACTCACCAGGCTCTGGGATGTTTTCTAGTCCATAGACGCTCACTGGTGTTAGGATGGCCCGCACCTTCTCCTCCCAGGGCCTATGGTATACTGGTTTGGCAGGAGGGCCACTGCCGGTGTGTTGGCTCAAGATGTAGTCCTTCTTCAACAGCTCCTTGACCCTCCTGTGCACGTCATACCACCTGTTCTGGATGTCTACCTTTGTGCGCAAACATGGTGATTGTGCGTTCACCCTGTCGACGATCCTCTCCCAATCTTGGTTTTCTGCGACATGGGTGTCTGTTGGACCAATGTACCAAACAGATGTGGCTCTACCCTGAGGATCTCATCTACCAGGACTTCCAATTCACTATCTAGGAACTTGTGATTCTTCTTTGGGGGCATGGTGTTGGGTGGTGCTGGTGTGTGATGTGTGTGTTGGTGTGCAAGTGAGGGTGTGTGAGTGTGTGTTTTGCTGGGTGTATGTGAGGGTGCTATTTGTTGTGGTGCTGCTGGTGTGTGGCTTGTGTGATGGATGAGCTGTGAGTGTGTGTGTGGTTGCTGTCTGTTGGTGTTGAGTGCTGGCAGGTAATTTGAATTTGCAAGGGATCATGGTAGGGATTAGTGTCCTTTATATGGGTGGAGTTGTGGGTGTGTCTTTGTTCCCTGTTTCCCCCAGTATTTATTTGCTTAGTGATAGCTTGTTTGGCCTTTTTTTGTGTTTTTTTTTCCTTGGTTCTTTTTGTGCATGTTGGAGACGTTCTTGTGACCGAGTCGGACCCTCCAGTTGTCTCGTGCGAGCCTCTCCGATTCGTTCACGCTGTGTTTGTGCTGTTTTCTGTGCTGCGTACGCGTCGGTCGCGGGGTTTTGGGTTGCTTCGGCTCACAGTTTTGAATGCGTGTCGGTCGTGCGGCTTGGGCTCCGTGCGACTCGGTCGTGTTTTCCACGAGTTGCATCGTACTTGGCGGGTCGGAGTTCGCGGGTACGTTTCGTTCGGGATTCTTCCTGGTGCGTGTCGGTCGGTTCGATTTGCGTGCTTTTCCGGCCGGATGGCTGTTTTCCGCGCGGCTCGGTCGTTCGGCTTGTGTTCCGTACGAGTTGGTCGGATTTAGCACGCTTTTCATCGTACTTTGCGGGTCGGGCTGCACCGGTACGTGTCGGTCGGTATTTATTCCGGCTCCGAGTCGGTCAGTACGTTTTCCGGCCCGAATCGGAATCGGCCCCAAAATCTCTGTTGTAGGTGAGATTTAACAGTTCATAATCCTGAAACCATAATATTCTCTGTTGATCTGTGAGAGCTGTCCAGGAGTGAAACAAACTTTGAAAATGCAAGCCTTGAACCCAATGAACATGATTTGAGGTATCCTGAAATGTTCAAGGTTCAGCAAAGCCAGGAGCATTAACATCATATATGTGTTTATGGTTTCCTCTCACTGCTTCATTCTGTGCTACACACAGCAAAGTTCCACATGATGTCCACATGCTTGTCTTATTCAATTCTGTGATCAAAAGTGTGTTTTGTTTAGTTCGTGGAGTTTGCAGAGTTTTCTGAACTCCGCAGAGCATGCAAAGTTCCTAAAAACTCCACTCCGCAAAGCGGAGCGAGTTTTTTCCTCTGTTGTGCAAGCGTGAGTGAGGAAAATCCAACACTAGACCACCTGCCAGCGAGATTTCTCAATGCGGGCGGTCGCAGATGGTCGTAACTGCTCGCATTGAGAAACCTTTCGTTCATGTTGAGGAAGCTGCCGCTCGAGTAGTAAAATCTACTTGAGCGGCGGAAAAAAGCAGCTGCATCTTGCACTGCTCATGGTGCCGTTCGCCCTGATTTTCCAGTGTGCGACAAACACCCGGAGCACGACCTAACGCACTCCGTCTCTAGCAGTTGTATGGAAAGTAGAGTCTTGTAAAGTGTCATGAAGTACAGTATAGTTTTATAGAGTGCAGTTCTAGAGAGTGGAGCAGAATGTCATAGAGTGGACCCTCTTAGAGAGAGAGTGGGAGAGGTGTGGCGCAGCAGTCAGATTGGCTGACTCTATCTCTAGCGGATCTCCGCAAAGTGGGTGAGTTTTTTGGTCACTCGCGGAACATTGCTGACCGTACAGATTGGTTTTGAGGTGCTTACTGAGACCTAAAGTTTTTTACCATACTTCCACAGCAGTTGTATTTTTTCAATGAATAGAGATATCCTTCATTTGCAAATATGCTCCTTTCACTTGATAGCTTATTTAGAAATCACTTCTCCCAACACTTGACTAGACTGAGAATACATGTAACAAACTTACAGGATAAACCCAAGAAGTTAGGATCCTGAGAATATATTCAAAATAGAACCAACATGTGGGCTCTCCTTAAAAGGAAGCAGTCATAATAGTGTGACGAAGGAAACACTGGAATCCATCTGATGGGAATGTACAAAGTGTATGTATTCTGTAATATGTTACACAGATAATGTGGGCGAAGCCGTGCTCGGTGCAAATGAGAAACAACACCAAACAAAAGTGTGGGATGTAAAATTCTTTAGTCCAGGAGGAGGTTAATATACACAGATGGCAAAAGAATTTCATGATCAAAGGACTTAACATATCATCAGAACATCTACAATTCCAGCATCTAAGAACATTAGGAGATCAAGAGAAGCCCTCGCATAGAGTTGCACGGATAGACGGTCAGCCTGACAAATTGAAAGTTTGTGGACAAACGTAATTCGAGAATACGCTGGAAAAAGTTGCATTATAAACAAAAGAAGAATCACCGAAGTTGAGCCGGTGTAGAGGTAGCAAGTGTCACTGTCCACCCGGCAATAGAACAGATGCGCTTCCATTGGCAGATAGACAGTGATAGTTGCTGCTCAGTCACACACTTATCCATCTATTTTTCTTACTGTTGACTTGTTCTGTCATTCACTCACCTTTTAACACAAACTCACATATGCATAGGCTTACCCATCACACAAACACCTCACTTTGACTCATAAAAAGCCAGACTTATTGGATTTAACAAGGCTTGAGCATTTTCTGTTTACTTTAACCTAGTGTCTTTGTCCGGTGCTGAGAAGAAAGTGAATGGGCAGTATGAACAATCTTTACAAAGCTCACAGCTCTGGCGTGCATTTTTAGTTACTAGCCACACCTATTGCTATGGCAATGCTTGTTTATAGAGGGCTTGGATGACATGATATGGAGGTCCAAAATTCTGCGATGCCAAATTATTGCAGAAAAAATATTGTGGAGAAAAATATTTACATACATACAATGTAAAGTACAAACATATCAAGAACAAAAATAAAGTATCCAGAAATGCAAGCATTACATAGGTCAGTATATATTTTTTAAAGTATTTACTGTTATAGTATATTAAAAAAAAACTTTATAACATATTATATATAAAAATATAAGGGTAATCAAAAATGTTTCAAAAGCCTGCATTGCACAGCCCACTACACGGTGCCTTCCTCTAAGGGAAACCACAAACACTCCTGGTATTTGGAAACAAAAAAAAATATACAGCATAAAAAATGCAAAAAAAAATTTATCATTTAAGAATTATAATGCTTAAAATAAATGTAAATCAAAATTACTACTGATTAAGAACACAACATATACATAATAAAAAAAGAATAAAAAGCAAATCATGCTAAATATTTATTAAATCATTCAAATGAAATATAGAAAAATAGATTACTAGAAATTAATTAGTCAAAAAGTTAAAAGTAAAATATACCTATACCAATGAAATAAAACCATACTAGAAAATTAAATCATAAAAATATATCTACATGACTAAATTACAAAATATTCATAATTTAAATGAAAAATATTGATAATTCTAAAATACTAATATAAAAATCCTAGAAACATTAATATAAATAGATACAATTTTAATAAAAAAAGAAAAAAATGTTGCAATTCTGCCTCCTGACTAATAAATAAAAAATGTGCAATAAATAACAAACAAACAATTTAGCTCCATTAAAAAAAAAGCACATGATTAAAAAAAATATCATTACAACTTAACCATAAAAAGTTTAGAAAAACTGTTACAATTTGGAGTTATACATTTACTATTCACTCTTCTGCCTAAGTAACAGTTGGGAAAGTGTTGGACTTTGGAGAGATAACATTTACTATTCCTAGTCCAACCTAAGCAACAGTATGGAAAATGCTGTACTTTAGAAAGGGGAAAGAATTGGACTGTGGAAGAGTCAGATTTATTTATAAAGGGTGGGAAGTAATTTATTTTTAATGAATTATTAATTAGTTGGTAATTATTATTAATTAATTAATCGAAAATTAAATATGGAAATTGTGTAATTAATTATAGGGGCGAGTTGTGGGGTTTATAGGGGTAAAGGGTGGGAAGTAATTTATTTGTAATTAATTAATATTGCTTGTTAATTGATAATTAATTAATTGAAAATTAAATTGTGATATTGTGTAATTAATTTTAGGTGCGGATTGTGTGGTTTATAGGTGTAAAGCGTGGGAAGTAATTTATTTTTAATTAATTATTGATTACTTGTTAATTAATATTAATTAATTGGAAAACTAAATATGGAAATTGTGTAATTAATTTTTGGTGCGGGTTGTGGGGTTTATAGGGGTAAAGGGTGGGAAGTAAATTATTTCTAATTAATTAATACTTAGCTGGTAATGATTATTAATTAATTAATTGAAAATTTGAAATGGAAATTGTGTAATTAATTTTAGGTGCTGGTTGTGGGGTTTATAGTGGTAAAGGGTAGGAAGAAATTTATTTTTAATCAATTAATATTACTTGTTAATTATCATTAATTAACTATTTTTATTATTAAAATTTGTATGGCGCAACGAATCATCCCCAAGGGGATCTCTCGGCGCCTGGGTAGCAGACAACATATTAAAATACCCATTAAAACAGCCAGGTTTTAAGCAGTTTCTTAAACTGTGCCAGATTGGAGCAGGCTCGAATATCATCTGGTAGGCTGTTCCAGTGTGCTGGGGCTAGATGAGAAAAAGCACGACCGCCCATTTTTGAAAATTAAATTGTGATATTGTGTAATTAATTTTAGGTGCGGGTTCTGGGGTTTATAGGGGTAAAGGGTGGGAAGTAATTTGTTTTTAATTAATTAATAAATAGTTATTAGTTAATATTAATCAATTGATTGAAAATTAAATATTGAAATTGTGTAATTATTTTCAGGTGCAGGTTGTTAGGTTTATAGGGGTAAAGGGTGGGAAGTATTTTATTTTTAATTAACTAATAATTAGTTGTTAATTATTATTACTTCATTAATTGAAAATTAAATATGGGAATTGTGTAATTAATTTTAGGTGTGGGTTGTGGGGTTTATATGGGTAAAGGGTAGAAAGTTAATATTTATGTGTTTTAATTTGTTTTTTAATTAATAATATTTATTTAATTGATAATTAATTATGTTAATTATGGAAGTACATTTTATTTTTAATTTAGATGTGGGTTGTGAATTGTGTGGTGTTATAGGGTAGGATGTAAATAAAATAAATGTATGGAATAATGTTTTTGTTTATAAATAATTTCTAACTAAAATATTTGTTTGTTTGAAAAATATTTTAATATTTTATTTAATATAATATTTGTAGGTATTTGTTATATGTATTTAACATTATAATATGTTTGTATTTTTTAAATTTATAATATTAAATATATTTGTATTTTAATTTATAACATATTTATATATTTTTTCAAATGTATTTTGTTTTTCAAATATTTGTTGTTGATATTTTGTTTGTTGTTAATTTTGAATTGACTGCAGTGCAATAGTATTTTTTACCCCTCCGCTATCCAACACTTTCCCTACTGTTGCAATTATTGGAGTGGGAATAGTAATTTTCACCCCTCCGCTATCCAACACTTTCCCTACTGTTACACTCACTGGAGTGGTAATAGTAATCTTTACCTCTCCACTATCCAACACTTTCCCTACTGTTGAACTGACTGGAGTGGGAATAGTAATTTTTACCCCTCCGCTATCCAACACTTTCCCTACTGTTGCACTCATTGGAGTGGGAATAGTAATGTTTACCCCTCCGCTCTCCAACACTTTCCCTAGTGTTCCACTGACTGGAGTGGGAATAGTAAATTTTATCCCTCCGCTATCCAACACTTTCCCTACTGTTGCACTCACTGGAGTGGGTATAGAAATTTTTACCCCTCCGCTACCAACACTTTCCCTACTGTTGCATTGACTGGATTGGGAATAGTAATTTTTACCCCTCCGCTATCCAACATTTTCCCTACTGTTGCATTGACTGGAGTGGGAATAGTAATTTTTACCTGTCTGCTATTCAACACTTTCCCTACTGTTGCACTGACTGGAGTGGGAATAGTAATTTTTACCCCTCCGCTATCCATCACTTTCCCTACTGTTGCAGTGACTTGAAGGGGAATAGTAATTTTACCCCTTCGCTATCCAACACTTTCCCTACCGTTGCACTCATTGGAGTGGGAATAGTAATTTTTACCTCTCCGCTGTCCAACACTTTCCCTACTGTTGCACTGACTGGAGTGGGAATAGTAATTTTTACCCCTTTGCTATCCAACACTTTCCCTACTGTTGGACTCACTGGAGCGGGAATAGTAATTTTTACCCCTGCGCTATCCAACACTTTCCCTACTGTTGCACTGACTGGAGGGGGAATAGTAAATTTTACCTCTCCGCTATCCAACATTTTCCCTACTGTTGCACTGACTGGAGTGGGAATACTAATTTTAACCCCTCCGCTATCCAACACTTTCCCTACTGTAGCATTGACTGGAGTAGGAATAGTAATTTTTACCTGTCCGCTATCCAACATTTTCCCTACTGTTGCACTGACTGGAGTGGGAATATTTTAGTTTAAATATTTTTAAATAGTTTAATGTTTTAATTAATAATAGAATGTTTTTACCAGAAATTTTATGTTATAGGTATATGTATATATATATATATATATATTTATTTGTTATATTTATATATTTTTAAAATTATAAAATAAATTTAAATTAATAGTTTATTAATTGTTTTACAGTAAATATATATAACAATTATTATATATGTGTGTTTAACTTTTTCAAGTTAAGTTTATCTATTATTTTTGTTAAAATGTATATTAAATCTATTTGTTTTTTTAAATTAAGTTTATTATTTTGTATGTTTAATATTTATATATATATATATATATATATATATATATATATATATAGATATATAAAAACGATATTTTTTATATCTATGTTTATGTCATCAATATTTTTTCGATAAAGATAGGATGTCGATATTTTTGACATCTATATTTATGACTCGATATTGTGGTATGGGGATGTTTTGGGTGTCAATGTTTTGTCAATGAACCATCTTTTTGGATAAAATTGGATTTTGAATGCTTATTTTTTAAGTGTAAATGCAATGGTAGCAGGTCTTACTTTCAGAAACAGTTTTGTTTAGTTCAGTGCTTTAATTAAGGTGAAATTATTTCATAATTATATCTTTTACATTGTCAAACAATTACTTTGGATGCTTTTAACTCGCTGACCCATCACCACCCGTAAACACCATCCATCAGTGATCCCTGACAAACCCCTAAACACCATCAATCCCTGCCCCCTAAAACTCTTCACCACACCTAAACTACATTTATCCCTAAAAGCCTAAAAGACCTTTCTACCATATAAATCCACCATCTCGGAACCCTGAAACCCCCATTCTATGCCTAAAACCCACCAATTCCATACTCCTTAAAACATCTCAGCACACCCAGACTCCACCCATCAGTAAACCCCAAAAAACCCTCACCACCCCTACACACCAGCCATCTACGATCCATAAGAACTCCTCATCACTCTAAACTACTCATCCCTGAACCCTAAAAAACCCTTTCTACATCTAAACTCCATCCATCCTTGAATCCTTAAAATCCCTCCCCACCCTAAACTCCACCCCATCCTTAGTCCTAAAACTCTTCACCACCCCAGCCGCTACCCATAATTGAACCTTAAAGACCCTTACCAGCCCAAAACTCTTCCCAGCCTGCATGAACCCTAAACTCCTTCCACACCCTTACGCTCTACCCATCCCTGAATCCTAAAAACACTTCACCTACCTAAACAACACTCATCAGTGAACCCTAAAGATCCCTCACCACCTCTACACCCCACCCATCTCGGAACCCTAAAAACCACTTCTATGCCCAAACTCCAATTATTTCTAACCCCTAAAAAACCCTCATATTCCTAAACATTACCCATCACTGAACCCAAAAACCCCACAGTAGTCATAAACTTCACCCAAGTTTAATTTAA
The DNA here is from genome assembly GCA_963921515.1 of Calotriton arnoldi. NCBI lineage: Eukaryota > Metazoa > Chordata > Amphibia > Caudata > Salamandridae > Calotriton > Calotriton arnoldi. The sequence goes on along the minus strand of CAWUFW010007436.1, from coordinate 173,970 downwards.
TTTTGTATTTGTCCTTAAAATTATCTTTCTGATAAAATGTTTACTTTCATTTTTGATATTTTTGTATTTCCTTAATATTGTCTTTCCTTAAAATTGGTTTCCCATGATTTGGGTTCCTCCAATGTGGTTTCTCAGTTTTTATCTTCCATTAATTCACACACATCAATGTTCTGTATGCTACAGGGATTATTACATAAGCAGGCAGAAGCTTTAGATTTAAGCACCGGTGCAGACTCGCTATTGTGAAAGGGAAATGCTTTCCTGAGTTCTGTGTCCCTTAGGTTAGTCTGTATGCTTTGACGATGCAATTCTGATAAGGAGGTTGTAGTACAATTGATAAAGTTCCACCAATTCTGTTATTCAACTTTTCAGTCAATGCTTTGTTCAGCAGTTAGAGATTAAGGGCCGATTTATACTTTGGTGGATGGAGTACTCTCCTTTGGCCTGGCAGAGGAATTAATGAACACCAGGGTGAGGCTACTTCGCCTGCCTAATTTAGTATCGATTTCTAAGCTGGAGGTAATTTCTAAAGTATGAGCAGTAACTGCCGTTACAGCAATTCCTGTCAAGGCTGTTAAATGTTTGCTGCACCAAATTGTTTTCTTTTTTATTTTCAAAAAGAAAATCCCAAAGTGGGATTTTCCTTTTGAAAATAAAGAAGGAAATTCTCCCCTCGCCATGGGAGTCCTCTCCCATGGCAAGGGGAGCATTTAGCAGTTTTTATTGCCTCTTACTGCCAGGGTTTTCCTGGCAGTGATGGACAGTTAAAACTGACATCTCCTTCCGCCCATATAAATTAGATGGACGGAATTAGAGGTATGCCTCCAATGGCCCTCACTACGCAGGGCTGCGGAGGGGTTTAATCTCTGTGGAGACAGAGGGGCCGATTCCGATTCGGGCCGGAAATCTCTCCGACCGAGCCGGACCCGGAGAGATTTCCGACCGAATCGGACCCTAGCAGCCCGACCGAACGAGTACGATGCGCACGTATGCCATCGGACTCGATTCGGTCGGACTCCCATTGAAGTCAATGGGAGCCTGTCGTACAACGCGTACGCGGGCTCCCATTGACTCAATGGGTGCGAGGCGAACAAGGGCGCCCCCTACAGCGCGTACGCGGCGAAGCAACTCGCGCCGTACATGCACAGGTAGGGGGGACCCATGGGTCCCCCCTGTGTGCGACTCGCGCGGCTACGCGTACAGGGGGGTCCGACACGGACCCCCAAAGTGCGGCTCCGACTGCTTCTTTGAGCCGGGTGGCGCGAGTCGGTCGGACTGCTCGCGGCGCGCATCGTACTTGCCCGGCCGGTGGACACCTACATTGCGCGGTGCGAGGCGCATCCGTGCGAGTCGGTCGGTGCGGTTGGGACGGGCGTACGAGTCGGTCGGGGAATTCGCACGCGCTTGCATCGTACTCGCTCGCCCAGACGCACGTACGAATCGGTCGGGAAACAGGGCTCCGAATCGGATCCGGTAAAGCCGAATCCGATTCGGAGCCCTACCGGCCGAGATCGGAATCGGCCCCAGAGTAGTCTCCACTGTGATTAAACCTACGGTCCACTGCATCTAAATTTGGCGTTAACTTGACCATATTGATACCACGTGGCAATGGTGAAGGAATGTCAATGCCCCAATATATAAATCGGCCTCTAACTGAGGGAGAATGAGGGTGTACTGTCTTCAACCACACAATGCATGCAGTTGTGCCCACCGCCACACTCCCTCAGCCACATACTTCTCCAGAGTTGCTCCTTTCTCTGGATTCAGCAGCTGGGATTCTCTTCCTTGGGCATGCAGCTCCTGCATTTACAAGTAGCTCCCTTTCCCTTCTCCTCAGGCAAATGGTCTCAGGCAGACCCACAGCTCTCCAGTAGCATGTGTAGGCTTGAGGTGACGTCTCCTCCCCTCCTAGAGACTGGCTATCAGAGACACCAGAAAAACACACCAAAACATGTAAGGTGATGGGAGGAATGCTTGCAATTAGTATAAACACTAGGAGTCGCTCAGGATAGCATTCCAACCCATTGTTCTTTTGCCCACCATGCCACCTCAGTTTAGAGCCAGCAATATGCAAATAAGTATTGATCCTTCTCCAAAAAGAACAGTTCATCTTGAACTGCCAAGCCAGGTGCTCAATCACACGGCACAAGCAGCCCAAGACCGGTCTCTGCCTTTTGCCATCTAAAGGTATGCATGAGCCTCTGTTCTATTTGTAGATGATTCACATCGTTTTGAAGATGGCATGGGCAGGGAAGGGGAGCCAATGGAGTTCCATTAAGGTGGCGATCATTAAGTCAAATTTCTTCAGGCTCTTGATGAGGCATGTTGCAGTGTGGATGATGCCCTTCAAGTTGGCTAGTGTGGAGTTTGGGAGGCCATTGAGCAGGTTGTTGCCACCATCCACATGCAGCAGTAGAATGCTTTGAACAGCAGTAGTGAAGTTGCTTTCTGGGAGGAATCATTTTACTTTCTTCAATGGAGACAGCTAGTACCAGGCTGTCTTTGTGTTCTTTGCAGTGTGATTCTTGGCAGAGAGTCTGGTATCCAAAGTAATTGTGAGTAACTTAGCATGGGGTGAAAGTTGGGGATCAAATCCATCAAGATTCATGTCATGAAGCAAGGTTTAGAGTACTTGCTGCTTGTTGTTCTTTGTACATAGTAGGAATTCCATCTTGGTGGGGTTGAACTTAAGGTAGGTGCTCGACATCCAGGACAGGGAGAGGTACAGCCAGTGTTTAAGGCTATGGCTGCGTAAAACAAAGAAGACTTTCAAGTAGAGTTGTGTGTCCTTCAGTGTATAGACCCAAAGGGCTACATTTAGAGGTTGAAGATGATGGGAGCAAATAAAAATCCTGCGTAACTCCATAAGAGATCTTTTGGGACCAGGAGGTGCCATGTAAACCAACTGGGACTGGTACGAGGAGAAAGAGTGAAGGATATTATCAGTGAACTCTGTTCAAGATTTCAGGGTGTTGAGGATGGGATGAACAATGGTTTTGATGGTGGTAAGAGGTCCAGCAACATCAGGAAGAAGGGGTGACCTTTATTGTGGTCAGCAGGACGTTGTCTATAATTTGTAATGTAACTTTCCCGGTGCTGCAGTGTAATCTTAAGCCAGATCAGTATTTATGGCTTGGTTGGTTGCATGTAGAATGTTTTTTCAATGATTTTATGATGATCGGCTGGAGAGTGAAGGAACAATAACCAGAAAAGTGATCAGGGACTAGTGTCAATTCCTTCATCGGAGGATCTGGCTTGTCTTGAGAACTCTGAGAAGATGCCTTGAGTGATTAAGGCATTGAATATAGTGTGCAGAGGGGTGACAACTTTCCCAAGAGAGCTTTAACGATGGACAACGATAAGACATCTTCATAGTAGGTGGACTGAAGGAGTAGAGTATGTTGGCAAAGTTCACAAGAAACAGGGGTTTAAAGGATGACCATTTTGAGAGGCACAATGGAGCAAATGTTTATGAAAGGTGTACATGCTTAAAGAAAATGGATGCAGAACAACCTCCCTCCGTAGCTGCACCCATGCCCCCCACACACCTGCGTCAAACGCCATCTTAGACGTGCTGTGAGATGCGCAGAGGGAGCCGGAGGGCCAGAAAGCTGAGGAGGAGGAGAGATGACTGCCCCCGGGTGACTGTGTTCCATGCCCCACATCCCGTGTCTGCACATCTAACCCCCCCGCATGTCTGCCCAGCTGTCTCTTATTCCGACAGGCATATTGGGAGGGGCCACATGCTGTGAGCCTTGAGCCTGCACGTCAGACTAAATCAGGACAGTCCGTTCAACTTCCGCCAGCATTGCATCATTGCTGCTACTATGGACGAGCCCCCGACTCTATTCATCCTTCTCCTGCCCTGCGCATCCAGCGAGTCAAGTGACTCCAGTGACTCCGATGAACTTAGTGAGTGTTAGTGCATCCCGGTGCACCCAGAGTCTTGAGCCTTGAGGAGGAGCCTGTTCCGTCAGTGGAAGTGTAAGTGCCTGTACCGCCAGTGGTAGCTTAACCATCACTGCGCCTGGCCCCCTTGCAGAGGTGAGTTGGTCTAGGTGTTCGGCAGGGCCAAGAGGTGACCAGTAATTGGTATCTGCATTGGTGCCCACTCAGTGCCAGACAGAGGAGTTGAATAGGCAGGAGTTTGGTTACTGGCCAGAGTCGACAGGAGATGGTCTACCAAAGGACTATAAGGAGTAATAACACATTCAGGTCCTCCACTGTCAGAGTGCTCTAGCGCGGAGTACTGAGCACAGAGAGTTGAGTCTGACAATAGGCGATCCACTCCCGACTTCAAACCTTGAATTAAGCTGGTGCATGTGGTGTGTGTGGTGTGGCAGCAGCAGGAACAGGGGCAGATGTAAGTTTCAGGTTCAGATCTCCAGCAGTTAATATCTTCTCTGCAAAGACTGTTCGATTTGCTGATTTTTACATTTTGTGCTCTTTTTCTCGGCAATGTAAGAGCTGGACACTTTTCAGACAGGCTCCCAGTTTGTCAGATTGATCTCCTTGATCTTCTTGACTTCTACCTACAGTCAGGACTCTTGGCTGCATTGCTGGGGTAGTGCCTCTCCTTCCTACCTTCCTACAGCCTAGTCTGGTGGCTTGGTTGGCTTGGCGACCACTTGGAGATCACTCTGACAGATATCCATAGGGAAACGCAAAGATGGTGGTAATGTTGCCCGCCCTTCTTTCTTGGTCAATAGCATGCTGGAGCGGGTTGTCGGGATTGTAAGCAATGAGATTGAATTGACTGAGCGTAGACTTTGCCTTGACTGCGGAGCGTTGCTGAGTCATTGTCTCGACTCAGATAATACAATTGCCAGCAACTCTGAAGTGAGGGTCTCCCCCGTTCCAGCTCCTAGTGGTACGGTCATTAGACTTGAAACAGCACTCCATCCAAGAGCCAACATTGGGCAGCTCCCCATTGCAGCAACAAGCCCCTATTTTAGCAGTCAAGAGAAAAAAACAACCTGGAAAGATTGAGGACAGCAAGAGGAAACAACCCCTGTTACCAAAGCCCCTATGAACCCCAAGAACCAACTGCTCACATGGATTCAACCAATGCCCATGTTGCTGCCACAAAATGCAGAATGCCAGACTGACAACATACAGCTCATGGACCCCCTGGATTCCCCAGACTCTTGCGGCATTGTTCAGCAAATTTGGGAAAATGCGGGAGAAACCAGTGTTTGACCGTCTGGATAATCTTGAAAACTTTCTGCTACCCGCCTTTCACAAATTCTTGCATGATCACAAGGGCCTGGCCCGTTATTTGCACCCCACCAACCCTCACAAATATAGCTCGTAGCGACCATCTTTTGGTACCACTATCCCTATCCAGCTAACTGAGAAGACCCCTGGACCATCCACAGTTGTTGCCTACCAGGACAGTGGAGCAATTCAACCTGATGCTCGCCCACAGACCAACACAACCCCCATTGCCCCGCCCACTACGGTATCGCCCATACCGGCCCCTGGTCAATATTTGTATGTCCCACGTCCCGTCAACCTGAGCCTTTCCCCCGCAGCTTGTCCCTATGTCCTGATTTTGGCTGGGGTTCCTCCACTGAAGGTTGGGCAGCACGAGTCTTGGGTCAAATTATGCAACAAGTCTACTGATTGGCTCTCCAAGCATAAGCATTTCAATGTTTGGGGATTGAATGAAATCATAATGGCCAGGAGGGTGGGATGGGTTGGAAAATCTAAGAAAGATATTGAAGGTTGTTTAAAATTTCGCAGGTCTGTATGCGTACGTAATACCTTGAACACTAAGGCACTTCACAACCTTGCTGAAACGAAGGTAGTCGCTCTCACTCTTGGATTTTTTTATAGGCCACCTCTCCTCCCTCCAGCACAACAGCAATGCCCTATGACCGCACCAGGTCACATTGCCTGTTTTAATTGGTTCTCCATCCTGAGTGACTTAGAGGCCATGGAATGACTTCCGGCCAATGAGGCAATGGATAACCTAGGGGCATATTACCAAGGATTTGCGATAATTATCGCAAAGCGCGCCTAGCGCTGTTTTTTTTATCGCTGGATTTCATCGCGGAGTCAACGCGTTATTATCTACGCTTATCTCCAAGGCGATAAAAAATCCAGCGATAGCGGCGAAACCCAGCAATAGTGCGAGAAATCCAGCGATAAATTCACTGCGCTAATGAAAAGCTTGCTAATAGGCAGGTGAGGACTTAACCTTACAATCCACCTCCCATTGACAAGATGGTTAAGTCAAGTTTTTAGCAGGTGTTAAATTCCTGCGATAACCGCGGTTAGCGCGTCTTTTTTAATCGCTCCGCGGCTCCGGAGCTGCATTGTTAATAGTGCGAAGTTGTGTTTGCGAGTGTTTTTGTATAGTTTAAGTGAGGAACGCCTACCTTGCATGTCATTAGCGATAAATATCGCTGACATGCAAAGAGGCAAGAAAAACGGCCGCTATAGCCAGTAAGCTGTCGCTAACAGCTGTTAGCGACAGCTTGCTAATAGGGCGGTAAAAATATCGCCGCTTTAGCGGCAAAAAGTGCCGCTAAAGCGGCGATACTGCCCTTGCTAATATGCCCCCAAGTGTCTCCCACCATAGTTCACAATAGATTTCCCCACACCCCCAATAGTCTTGAAGGACAGCTAGAGAATCTTTCAATGTATCCAACCATTGTTGTTCCAGGTGCCCCCTGGAAGGTCCAACTCATCTCTTGGAACGTGGTGGGTCTGGGTTCTAAAATAGTACAACCACACTGGTTTGAGTTTATTGAACAGTATTACGTGTGACTCTTTCAAGAGACATGGTCCCTCTAACCCCAGTGTCATGTTGGCTACGTTAACTATACCAAGGTCGCCACCACTGTAGGTAAGTACTGGCCCTCTGGGGCCTCATGATTTAGGTTAAGACTACAATGAGGGGTATGATGAAAGAAATCATGGTTTGACCCCCCCCCCGATTTACTGTGCATGTGCCTTAAGGCCCCACAGGGTGAAACCTACCTAATATATAATGTGTACTTCAGACCGGCTGGAAGAAATTGGATTCTAGACCAACTGAATGCACATATATCACTCCAATTGCCAGACGCAAGAATAATTGGGGGGGTGACCTCAATTGTCAGTTCGAGCCTTTGGGTCTTGATATCCCGTCCATTTCAGCGGAAGAGGATAGTTTATGGTCAGTCACAGCCCTTGAAATATCTCCCCTGTTAAAATGGTCTCCGACAGCAATAAAGTTCAATGCCCTTACCTTAAATCACGGGTTGAAAGCCTGTAATAACAGAACCAGTTCAGATCAACTAGGGGCTCATACATTTAATCGCCCAAACTCAACCAGTTTGATTGATTATATTCTTTTGGGCATCCATCTATGCCATATCTCGAAGACATGCAAGTATTGCTTCGACAGGATAGTGACCACAATGCTCTAGCTCTCAAGCTGAATTTAAACCTTGTTGAACAGGCTGACCATTGTGGAGAGCTACTGGACTAGAGACTGAAGATCACTAGTAATAGGCGTAGGGTTAAATGGTGTAGCTTGGAGAGCTCGCAAGAGGCCATAAGTCATATCTTCGGTATTCTGGCTGAAGGGATCGAGGGTCTGGTGCGACTTCTCGTGAATGGTTGGGAAGAGTCACTGGATGCCATTTCTGAGACCCATATTGGGCTGTGTAGGAAGCTAAGAAGCCTTTTCCTCAGTGAAACCAGGTGTATTGTTGAGAGGAAGCATCCTCGGACCTGGTACAATAAAGATGCCAAGTCCAAATTGGTCGAGGCAATAAAGGAGCAAGACAGGTCCTTAATCAGAAGGCCAGGCATATCCATAAAAAGGCCCTTGTTGATGCTAAAAAAGACTGGGAAAGGGACAAATGGGAGAACTTTCTACAAGCTGCCAATTGTAAGGATCACCATCTGTTCTGGAATATTATCTCTAGTGGCACTAGGGAAGGGTCCCGTCCCATAGATGTTAACATTCTAGTAAGTGACTGGGTAGCCCATTATTCAAGCCTGTATGTGCAGCAGGGAGAACAGTCCACTGCAGTTAGTGATTCTGTGGGACTGGGAAGCGGGTGCTGATTAATACAGGTTATAGTAGAGGAGGTTGACATCCTTGAAGTAGCAGCCCAAGGTGTGCCCTCTATGAACAGGGAATAACAGAGCACGAAATATGTCTAGCCATACAGAGTATAGTACCCAATAAAGCACCAGGTCTATTTAAAATTACCAGGGACATATTTTGGAGGGAGGCCGACATCTGGGGCGCTTAGTTTTCTCCATTATTTGCAGCTTTTCTAGAAGGGGCTCCTTTGCCCCCCACGTAGGCATGGGCCGAAATCATACCCACCTACAAGAAAGGGCCCCACAATGACCCATCAAATTATAGATCTAGAAGTCTTATTGACAGGTAGCAAAATCTGTTTTGTAGAGTCATACTCACTAGACTGGAGGAGTGGATGGTTAGGAAAGACATTCTGTCGCCCCTACAGGCGGGCTTTAGAGAGCCACATGCACGATTGACCAGGTGTTCTGGCTCCTGATGGTTTACTGGAAGGGGGGCACCCTGGGGGGTGGGCGCGTGTATGTTGCATTTGTTGACCTTTGCTCTGCCTTTGATCTGGTCCCCAGACCCACCCTGTGGCGGGTATTACAAGAGATGAGAGTACCCAGCGATTTACTTGACGTCATTGTGAGGCTGCACATGAACAACTATGTGCAGGTGAGGTGTGGCCAGGCTGGTGAGCTGCCAGAGCCCTTTTCCGTAAGCAGAGGGGTATGGAAGGGCTGAGTACTTGCCCCAACACTCTTTTCCCTTTACATCAACAGCCTTATAGACTATCTGGGGCAGATTGACAACAACGCGCCTAGATTGGCAAACATGAGGATTCCTGCCCTCATGTTCGCTGATGACACTCTCTTGTTGTCAAAATCCCCCATGGGCTTGCAAAAGCTCCTGGATCGTTTTGAATAATTTTGTAGGGATCCGGGCTTGGAAATCAATATAGGCAAGATGAAGTACATGATTCTAAGACCCAGGGCACTCGACCAGCGCTAACCCAGTTCTAGCAGAATCTCCCCTTGAAAGGGTGAAATCTTTCACGTGCCTGGGTATTACAGTTACAGAACACATGGGGTGGCAGGCACACATCACCCAGCGCAGGGTCAAACAAGAGCAAATCGCAGGGGGCATTTCCAAGATGACATACAGATCACAGTTCCATCCAGCAAGCCCGGCCCTACAAGTTTATGATTCGCAGGCTCTGCGGCTAGCTTCGTGTGGGGCCATATGGATGGGACTACGCTTGACTTAGTTAAAAATCGATTCATCAGGCAACTTGTCGGTGTTCCTATTTGTACCCCGTTGCTTCCTCTTAGGCTCGACCTTTGGATGAGACTCTTATCTGCTAAAACTGTTATATGCCTGATCCTTTACTGGAAGAGGCTTTGGACTACCCCGGAGTTCCAACAGTACCAGGAAAGCCTTGTTGAGATTCTCGGCCTTGCAGGCCTTAGTAAAAATGTCCTGGATCCAGTATGGGAGATCCCTTATAGAGAAAATTCGTTTTTCAACTATGTGGAGTATCCCAAACAAGTCAGCTGGAAACTCCAAGAACAGCATCAAAAAAGCCTTTTGGCAGCACATAGATATTGCAGCAAATACTGATGAAAGCAGAGGTTCTCTGGCCAATGCATTCCTTGTAGTTAAGGATGTTTATAGCAAAGAAAACTTCATGGATGAGATCAAACCTCCTATGGCCAGGCGCCTTTTCTGTGGTTTCACTATGGGACGCTTTCCCTCCGGCCCTTTACAGCTAGATAGGCTACAGTACCCAGTGCAGATGAAAGCCGTTGCCTGTCATGTGGTGCCCTCGAGGAGACCCTAGATCATGTCCTGTTTGTCTGCCCGGCCTACGAGAGCAGTAGGCGATGCTGGATATCACTGTGTGCCAGTCCCTAGGCACTAGAGAATACAAATTTGCCCTAAGGATACTAAGAACTGATCTCAGTAAGGAGTTAATTTTTGCACTAACACGTTACCTACTGGCTATGTGGAAAGTTAGGGCAAAGCTCTGCATAGTAACTGGAACCCCACCCCTGGTTGATGTAGTGACATGATAAACTGCACTTTCTAGGCTTAGTCTTGGTTCCTAATACCTGACCCTACAGTTATCTTTCCACATCCTTCACCATAGTGCGCCCATTAACCAACAGTCTTTTAATTATGTAAAATCTGTCGTTCTTATCACTCTAATAAATTGTATTTAACCATATTTATGTACTTAAGTATTTATGTTTTATATTGAATAATATTTTGTTTATGTGCTTTTATGGGCTTTTGAGCCGAAATAAAGCTGAATTGATTGACTGATTGATGCAGAACAATCACCCAACACTAAGAAGCTGGTCCATCACTATTTGTAGTGGTATCAACAATTACGGAGCCTGAGGATGCTCTGCCAGGGAGACTTCCCCCCCATCATAATGAAGCAATGGAATGCATTGGTGTACGGTTAGCACTTCTGCTGTTTTTCAATGGCAGTCCATCTACTGCTCCACTTTAAATCACATCCTTGGAAATGTCAATACACTTTCCAGAAGCAACATGTGGAGAACTGATTTGCTTTGTGGTGGTGAACTTGTCAGATTGGATAATCATGCTTTGGCCACATATCACCTGCACAGTTAAGTTATAATAAAGAAATCAAATAGTTTTAATATTATTGCAGTCCTTGGTCTGACTTTCATGAATTAAGAGTTTAAGCCATGATAAAAGTGCTTTGAATAGTCCAGGGAAGTGCATGAGTGTCCATTCTGTCCCTGTGCTGCCCTTTCTAGTACTGTGCTAGGGGCAGCCAGTGGTAACAGCTACTACTCCTTTCCTTTCTTTTACTACCTCTGCACTTTCTACCCAGGTCCCCGGGGTCATGAAGGGAACGTTAGGAACTAAAAGGATCCCGATGTACTTACTGAAGTTGTGGCTCCATTTCCCTAGCCCCTCACCTGCAAATAATAGGTGGTCAAGGAGCTATGTGAGAGTCATTGTAACAAGCATTTGATGTCACTCGAGATCACAGGATGTGAGATCGCAATTCAGCTACCCCAGGCATCTTGGTGAATTGACTTTAATGCTGTATCAACCACAAGAGCATCAGAGGTAGGGAGCTCAGAGGTAGGGAGTTCAGAGGTAGGGAGCGCAGAGGTAGGGAGTTCAGAGGGAGGGAGTTCAGAGGTAGGGAGCTCAGAGGTAGGGAGTTCAGAGGTAGGGAGCTCAGAGGTAGGGACTTCAGAGGTAGGGAGCACAGAGGTAGGGAGCTCATATATTGTTATGTTATGTTATGTTAAGTAAGCTTGTATAGCGCACGGCTGCCCCAGCGAAGGGGCGTCCCGGCGCTAATGCAGTGTCAAAGAGGGCGAGGGCTAGACTGTAGGAAACAGGTAAGTTTTGATGGCCTTACGGAAGGATAACAGACAGTCTATATGGCGAGTCTGCACAGGGAGGGAGTTCCACAGCTTAGCGGCCAGACAGCGGAAGGACCTGCCCCCCGCCCTGATGCGTTTCACTCGGGGGACAGTGGCCAGAAATTGCTCAGCGGAACGTAGCTGGCGAGCAGGGACATAGGGGACCAGCAAATTGGATAGAATCTCAGGGGAAGAAAGCTTTAGAATTTTGAAGGCCAAACACAATGTCTTAAATTCAATCCTCTTGGAGATGGGAAGCCAGTGGAGGCGGCGCAAAGCGCCCGACGTAGAACATGTTCTAGGGAGCCTGAGCAGAACTCGAGCGGCTGCGTTCTGGACACGTTGAAGACGATTCACTTCCGCCTTATTGGCACCTAACAATAGAGAGTTGGCATAATCAAGTCTTGATAAAATAGTCGCCTGAACTATCAGCTGACGTGTGGCTGGGTCGAAAAACCCCAATATAGGCCTCAGACCCCGTAGGAGACCGAAGCAGGTGCCGGCGATCTTCTTTGTGTGATCCTGAAATCCAAGAGTGGAGTCGAGCCAGATCCCTAGATTCTTTACCACCAACTTAGGGGTTGGGGCGCAGCCCAAGGATGCCGGCCACCACTGCGTACTCCAAAGCCCCTTGTCGTTCCCCACCAACAGCACTTCAGACTTATTGGCGTTAAGCTGAAGGCAGTTCGTGGTCATCCAGCATGTGACCGCCTCTAGTCCGTTCCGGAACTGTGTGGCGTCCCGAGACTGGTCATCGGAGAGGGCTACAACCAGCTGAGTGTCATCAGCATAGGAGACCATGGTCAAGCCATGGTCCCGCGCCACTCCTGCCAAGGGTTGGACATAGAGATTAAAAAGAATAGGGCTTAACGCAGAGCCCTGGGGGACCTGATGGAATGGGCGTGAGAGAGGAAGGGGGGGGCGGAGACCTGAAAAGATCTGTCGGACAAAAAGGACCGGAACCACTCCAGTGCAAGCCGACTACCCCTGCTTTCTCTAAACGGCGCAGGAGGATCTGATGGGAGACCGTGTCAAACGCGGCGCTGAGATCGAGCAGTATCAGAGCCGCCGTTTGACCCTGATCCAGAATGGTCCGCAGGTGTTCACTCACTGCTAATAGCGCCGTCTCGGTGCTATGACCGGGGCAGAAACCATTCTGGGAGCGGTCTAAGATACCGCTGTTGTTCAGAAAGTCCGAAAGAACTTTATTAGTGTGGGCCTCCGCGATTTTAGCAACCCAAGGCAGGAGAGAAATAGGTCGGAAATTTTCCGGCTTGGTGGGGTCCAGTGAGGGTTTTTTCAGCAGGGGGATCACCCTTGCCTGCTTCCATGCCGAGGGGACCACCGCCGTGATGAAAGAAGAGTTAATCGTCTGACATAAGGGCGTGAGAAGTATTGGTAGGCAGTCTCTAAATTGGGCAGGCCTCATGGGATCCTGAGGGGAACCGGATTTGACCTTCGTGCTCAATGTGAGAAGCTCATCCTGAGATATAGGGGGTATTACTGCCAGGGTAGCGATAGGCCGAGACGCCAATGGCCAATGAGAAGCAGCTTGCTGAAGCTGGTGGATGGAACCAAACTTTTATGGAGGCATTTTGCCTAATCCTTAATATAGGACAGAGACAGAGAAATGTAATATAAATATTAATTAATATCGATAATAGAGGAGCTGCATGAAATCTTTACAGGTTGATTGGATAATTCTTGCTAACTTTGACTGGCAATTAATGTAGCAATATTCAATAAAAGCCACAATTTGTCCATTGTTTTTAATGCTAAAAATAATTTAATTTTAGGTAGTCAGTACATAATCAACACGTGTAAAAAAAATGTACATTGCATTTTAGCTTACAAAGCCAATAAAAATAAATTTACTACTGCATTTGTGATACAAATAGATGTGGACTGCTTTCATACTTTTCAACACAACACTCAACTGTACTTTTAATTACTTTTTTGGTCATTTGCATATGCCGTTCATTTTTCAAAAGCTGCAAGAAGGCTCTGCTGAAGCAGGAATGGCAGATGGTATCCAATGGAAAATCACCAACCATGTAAAAGGTTATGAAAATTGCTATGCATTATTTGATATCTTATAGTTTCACAGACTAATCTCTGGAAATAAAGTTCTAAAACATTTAGAAAAAACAAGTGATTTGCTGCTGCGGCAAAAATATTTTCAAATTTTATGAGCAAGGCTGGATACAAATGTTCTCGCTCAAACAACCTGCTCTACCTCAAACGTACAGTTGAACACTAATTTGTAACAAAACAATCTTCATATTGTGACAACCTTGCCAGAGTGCAAATAAAATGAGTTAATAAAATCAATAAATAAATATTAAAAGATGAATTGTCCTTTTTGATATAACAAAAATCACAAAATTGTTTTGGGTTCCAGGGTTGGAAAGAGGATACGTGAAAAAGATAAGGAAGGCACACACACCAGGTGTCCCATAACATAAATGAATTTACAACTCAGGATAAAAGCTTCTTTGCAGAAGGATGCCTTTGGTGGGTTATAGCTGCCGCAAATTCTAGTTCCTTCACAGGTTTCCACAACATAAATGTTCATTCCTGTAACCCCAAGACAGCTTCTCCGTGGCTCAACCAAGTTTTGCTTACACTCATCCAGGAGGGCATAATGTGGTCTGGTCAGAAGACTCATGACATGCAATCCAGCAGACAAAAATTTAAACGGGCTGGTGACAAGCAGAAAAATTAAAGGAATGACCCCCACATCCAGGGAAACAACTCCCTTGGAGTCAGGGTTATTAGTTATTTGTTCTCACAAAAACAAACTCAAACTTTGGAAGAACATTTTAGAAAAACAAAACGTTTGGTGTACAGCCCTCTTACCTGACGGCCGCCATCCATCAAACCTTTGGATACCTTCAAATGAACCTCCATGGCAGAAGTTCATCTGAAGGTACAGAGATCATCGCTGGGCCAGCAGTGATCTCTAAATAGGGCAGAAGTAATGTCCTCTGCACCCTGGTGGAGAGAGTAAACACCACCAAGCTCTAAATCAGGCCTGTTGTCTAGTCAAACGAATCTCTGGGAGATAGATATTCAATGGAACATGTTATTGTTGATGCTGTAGCTTCTAAGTTTTTTTAAATTTCCATTTTAAATTCAAATCATAACATTTTGAATTCAATGTCTTTGCATAGTAAAAGCTAAAGACACAAAATCTATAAAAACAGATAATGATTGTGCAAGAAAAACCACTAGGTGCCAGTTTAGGGCTGAAATCTGGTGTTCGAGAAAACATGCAGGGACCATGTAAGGTAGAGTCCATGCAAACTGTACACCTGTGCCAATGAGCCCCAAGTCACCAAGGAACTGTTTCACAGCTACAATGACTGGATGAACAGGTCCTTGATGCTATTGCTTGGTGTTCAATGGAGATCATTTGAAACAGGAAGGAACCACACTTCACAGGGTGGTTTACTCCATAGACTCTGCTTCTTTAAGAGTCCTACAGTTATCCCTCATTTAGGTGAACATTAGTCGCTAGAAATGTGATGTTCACAGATGCTCATCTTCAGTGGAGAACGCTTCATTGATGTAGGATTGTTGCAGAGTATCTTCAGACTCATCAGTGATGGTGCTGGACATATTTGGCAGCTCCAACAATGGTGTTCTCACCTGGCCAGAGCCATGTTTCTTCTGGACCTCCTCAAAGAGTTGCAGCACCTGAGACGAAAGCCATAAATACTGTTAGTTAAAGTGGAATGAAGTTTCTCCACTTCCTCCCCCCTCACTAATGGTACTTGGCCTCCAGTTTAAAGGATTTCAAGGGTTTTGCTTTAATGCCAAGAAGAATTACTATTTGACTCTTTCAATATTACATCCTGGGACATCGTGAGCAATGGTCACACATTCTGCCATGTGTTATTACATTCATAATTCAAATTTTTCAATAAACAAAAGTGTCCTAGTGGTTGTCTTCCCATGGCCAAGCTCTTTTGTTCTGCTCGGTACAAAATATAGTTTTGCACCTTATACCTTCTCCATCACTTTCAGGACAATGCTAGTAGTTTCTAGACTCTATATCTTTGTAGGTTGCATAGAAGCTTTGGAGTCATTCAGGTTGCTTCATTCAACCAGAAACAGCCTTCGTATTCAGTGGCTGCCTGAATTGACAGGAAATAGATTTTTTTTTTCTCTATCACAATGTTGTAGTATTCCAGACCTTACCTCTGCTGTGTGACCCTCACCCAATTTGTTACCTTGGAATAAAAATTCAACAGGAGCCTTTAGCATCCTTTACACTCCTTATATGTCTGAACTGTGCCATTGCACAGTAATATTCTGGGCTTACCTGGGATTTGGGTACTGTTCCTATTCGAAAGAAGCCAATGGTCCCACTGTCGATCTTGGTGCAATTGACAATGGTGGAAGGGATGTTCTCCGGAGAAGCCCCATCACAGAGGACTCCATCAACCTAAGAAAAACAGCCATACATGAGCTCCTGATCAAATATATAGTCTGGTAGCAAAGGTGGTGAGGCTGCACTGGTATTATTAATTAGATTAGAAGTGTGTGATCATTTATTGTTCAGAGTCAGGACTAGAATATAGTATCTGTCCAAAGAGCATAAGCTAAGTCATCTATGCCAATATTAGTACAAATTAACATATCAACCCACAGACCTCAATTAAAAAGATACAAACCTAAATTCAACATGAAGACAACATGAGGCACTTGCAGCCTTATACAGTGCACACAAGGAACTGATGTCTTTTGGAGCTTTTAATAATATGTTTTGTTGCTATCCAAAATAATAGTATTTATTTTATTCCATTCACAATAATACAATGGCTGCATCCAAACCTATGAACTCAAGTTACAAAAAGATCCCCAGGAAAGGCACATTTACCCCTTCAGTTATTTTATTACTGAATTGAACATGCTGCATTATGTGGGCTTGATAACATTTAACACAGATCTAGAAATATACTCTGTTATACAAAAAATTCCCATTGCCCTTTTCAGACTATGTTCCTGGTCTTCTCCTTCCCCCAGATACAGTCAGATTAGAGATTCTCTTCTGCACACAAATCTTTATTTGTCCCAGTCACGCCTCCTATGATTATTCAGACACTTCCCTCGGTCCAGGAAGAGCCGAATTGGACCAGGTTCAAGGGTGGATGTTTAAGACTCTCAAGCAAACCTCTCAGGTTTTCTCTGGAAAATTGCTGTTTTACCTTTAAGAGTGTTTAACTATGGAAGATTTTTCTGCTATCTACTTCTTTGCAGTCATGCCACAAGGGGGTCTCTTCACTCAATGAATACTTTGGATTCCACCCAACTATAAAATGTTGAAACCCTGAAGTTTATAACAATTGATACCTTGTCTCCAAGCTTGGCATACACTTGGTTGTGGTGCGTGGTGTCGGCTTCACCACTTGGATTGGCTGAAGAAACCACAATGGGCCCAACCTGGTGAGAAACAAAAATAGAGGATTCACAAAACTTCACAGTTCACAGCCTCTACTCATAGTGACACTCTCAACATTTCATTCCTTGCAACTGGATGGGAAGATACACATGCCCACATATGCATTCTATGTTCTGGTGAGAGCACTTGAATAAAGACCTTGTTGTGTCAGTTAAAAAATATAGGAGGAACTTGTACCTAAATTAATGGGGCCAGGAGCTTGCCCTTTCCATACAACTGCGGGCACTATGGCGGCATAGAAGTTGGTTTTCAATAACAAGGTGGGAGACAGAAGCTTACTTATGGGTTCACTTCGCTTTCAGTGTTCAAAGTCAACCGGTGCTTAGAACTTGGCAAAGAAGAATGATTAAAAACCTATCCGGCGGACAATCCCCCTTAAGCTGAAGATCATTAGATGCATTTCTTCCGATGACTAGCCAGTCATGTCCTGAAACTTTAGAAGAATATATCTCCCTTGGTTCCCTAGGATATATCCTCTGATGTGCTAACCAAGGGTACCGTTTGATGGATTCTTAACAATAAAATAATTTAAGCTTGCAGAGAGTAGGATTGGCAAAGTGTTTCCATTACTGGTGGGAGTAAAGGCCAGTTCAAAGGAAAGGGGTCTGTTCCTTGTCCAGAATTCAGTAGTTCACTTTATTAGGAACCAAAAGCTCTCTGACTGGCTCAGCTCAAGAATACATCGCCTATAGAAGGAGCGCCACTGAGGAGTGATACAGGTTCACCATTTTGTATTTGCATTTGTCACCTGGGTATGCCAGTTACACTCAAAATAGTGGGCAGCTATTTAAGAGGGGCGAGCATTTATACTTTGGCAGAAAATCCCAAAACAGACAATAATATTTCCTACGCCTCATATTTATGAAGGGCATGGCAAGAGGCCCACAAACTTATTCTGTCAAAGAACCTATGGATATGGCCAGACTTCCACATGGATAGAAGGGGAACCTCCTTCATATAGGCTCGATGGGGTGCTTGACCACTGAATACACCACCGGATACAGTGATGCATAGTGATTTATCTTTACATCCACCTTCTCAAAGGGTGGTTAGATGAAGTCTCATTACTCCCTCTATAAGTGTAAGCCCAGCTTACATGAAGATCACATAGTTGTATCAGACTTCCTGAAGCAAAGGTGGTGTTCAACATTCTGACACTTTCAAAGACATACACTTCTCTATCCACTTTAAAGGCATCAAGAGGTTTCCAAATTATTATATTTACAAATGGAATGGATGGTATGGGGAAGGATCTCCGATGTCTTCAAAGACATGGAGAAGTATCTATTAAACCATCTTTTTGAATGGTAAGGCAATGGATGTACCATCCCACCTTTGCAGAGGTCCTGGTAATGTGCCTACCCATCACCCATCCTGAATGTAATTGTGATGTATGCCACTCCTCCTACTGAAAGGATTGTATTTCAGCTGATCTTGATAGATCTAAATTTGTGTCTTCATCGTACCCTCTCAAATGGCATTGTGCTGCATCTGCTGACCACCCAGCCCAAAGTATGACATTTGTGTCTGCTGCACCATTTCAAAGTCAAGGCAATTAGCCTGAGTCACGCTCACTTGCAAGATGCACAGATGCCGCTATCATCCCCACTGTTGCAGTGGTACCATTGCAGTGTCAGGCAGTCACTCACCTGATCTATCAGATGTGTGGTTACAGAGCAGTCTGGGATTCGGATGGCAATGCTCTCAGCAGTGCCAATGTACTTTGCGGAGTCTTTCAGACCAAAGCAGTCCAGCCAGTCCCCTGTTCATTAAAGATAAAACAGAGGAAAGATCAGCAAAATGTGATAATACCCTTTGAACACCCAACAGTCATTTAACCCCTCAGCACCAATAACTTGGGTCCATTTGTTGACCATTCACAAGAACCCAATGGTCCCCACATACATCATAGTTCACTGTTCTGTATCATGAATACCCTATGTGACGTGATGGATTGTAACTCATCCATGGGAGACAACTATTACAAATTGTAATAATATATTTATTTTATGGTGCTGTGCATGGCACCTCTTGGGATAGTTAAAAAAGCTTTTGACAAATAAAATGGAAGCACACATACCACTGGGTAGGATATGTGTGTGTTTATGTGAAAGATATATGTACAGTGCAGTATTAGCAGCATTAGCTAGGAAGCAACAACAATGGGAGAGAAAGACAAGGCAAGAATTCAGGATATTTTACTGAAAGGCTGCAGTCCAGTATGTAGGTGGCAGTATCCCTTGAAGAAGTGAGTGATCAGCTTCCCTTTGCATTTTGGGAGGTTAGTCAGGAAGGTAGTTGTAGTTAGGTGCCAGCACTTGACCAGGTCAGCTGTCCTGATGCCTCCACGGGCTAGTCAAGATAAAGTTTACTGAATGCTTGTAACCTTGTTGGAACAAGGCAAATTGTTTGGATATTTCTTTTTTTTGCAGTATATAATTGCTGAATTTTTATTTTCACAAGTATTAGCACAAATAACATCAACATGGTTCAAACAAGAAATTTGGTCTGTATCACATGCAAGGATAGTAATTAACTTAATCGATCAATCAGGTAGTGCTGGCCCTATGGCACGCCATCCGATTCAGTATCTCAATTTACTTTTGGGTGTTTCAACAAAGTATTCATTGTGTCATGAAGTCAGGATCTTCGTACCACAAGGAGCGCACCTTAGTGTTTGTTGTGCTTTAATTTATGCTAGTGGGTTCTTAAGGTGCAGCTAGATGTTTTTTTCTGGTATGATTGCTAAGTAGGTCATGGTCTAGAAGTGTTCTGAGCTTCGATCAGGACAGTTTCACGAGTTGGGGACAAGATTTAGAATGTTACCTTGCCATCTCTCAGCGATGTCAGATTTTTGCTGATGCTGTTTCTTAGTGTTGTGGTATTTGGTGGCTAATGTTTTGGTCTTAAAATTTAGGATTGAGCTTTGCAGAAAAGGTTGTATACACTATATTGCAATAATCTGGCCTGTCCTACTAACAGAATTGGTGAGCTCCATGTGGTGGTTAATCTACAAAGAAGTGATCTGTGAACGACATAAAACCTTAAAATAAACTACTGGCTCCAGACGTTATGTATATCTCACAGAAAAGGAGGAACAGGGCATGTGTGTGGGGTTAAACATGATACAATATTCAACAACATTTTCAGCAGCAGATTAAAGGAAGAAGTCAAAGTCAAGGTATGAGGCTTTAGGCTTCTTGGAGGTATCAAGAAAACACTGTTTCATAGAAAATATTGTGAGTGCACACAACACTCTCCTGAAGAGATGGTGTTTCAAAAAACAGCAAAACAGCAAGTAGGGATAGATATAGGTAAAAAATAATATTGACTATGGAGGGTAAAGCTACACACTGTGTCAAATTTGTGTACCAAGTGTGGGTATTGAAAATGGAAAAGCAAGTAAGCATGGATATTGTTGTGACTTCCAACTCAATGTGTATGATTTGGGTGGATCTACAAAGGCGATTAAACCATCACCTTCAAGGGTGATCATGAACAAAGTGCTAAGTGGATTCCCTGTGGATTCAGAACCAGTTGCTTACCTCTTGGGATGACCAAGCTGATCTGGGATGGCCAGACTGCCTGCATGAAGTCCCACAGCAGGGGACTGAACAGATGCCGGGCAGGTTCCAGCTGCTTCAGGTTTGAGATCCAGATCGACATTGGGGCATCCTTGGGCTTGAGTTTTGTCCTGGATGGAAAATGAGGACAAATGTCAAAAGTGTGGAAGGAAGATTGGAACACTATTACTGTAGGTCCTTCTCTTTAAATGCCACTTTCAGATACAATGGTGTACACTGTGCCCACCCTATCAGACATTGCAGTAGATATCTCTTATCCTGAACTCCCAAATTTAGCAAAAAAGTTAGGAAGAAAGACAGATTCTTAGAATTATTACTGCAGTTTATAGTCAATAAAGAAACAAGCCACCTCCTTTTCTTCTGTCTAGCTGATCGGGACCCCTGAAAAAAGCTTCCTTTGCAACCAAGTTTTTTCAAGTTTTATTTATTTATGATCTTGGAACTCCAAAGAGATCCACATAAACAGAAGAACCAACAACATATAAAAGCAAAAATTTGTACAACAAAGTTTCTACAAATATAAGCAAAAATCGACAATAAAAATCTAAAACTACAAGACATTATAATATTTTATACAATTGAGAAGCTTAAAAGATCCTTTGTGCCCTTAATACTATATAAGAATCCGGTAAATTCAAATTTAATAATTACATTCATCATATTAGGTGTATTAATATATATTTAAAAAGCACTTAAAAAAATTAAATATCCTGTAACAGAACATTTCATTGGGTGGCTCATAAATAGAATCAGTTAGTGCAGAGGATAGATAATTGTAAACAAATTGGTCTCACCCATTTACGCCGGCATAATAATAAAGCGGGACAGATAAATAGCACATGATTAATGTCCTGGATGGAATTATTACACAAGTTACAAATCTCAGAGGAACCATACCATTTAGACAGTGCTTTATTTAAAGGAAGCATACCCTGCCTCAATAGGAGCCAAAAACGGCGCACCCCATGAGGCAGGTTCCAGGAAATATAAGCCTGTGCCTTATTTGTCATACAGGACTCTATGGCCGGGTGGATACCCTTCTTTAAGATACAAGCTTCCCTATCCCTAGTTAAACTTAATTCCCAAGTGGCCTGTTTCAAAGTGGCCTTTAATTGATATGGCGATAGGGTGAAAAGCAGAGACTCATCTAATTGTAGCAAGTCGACCGCAATTCTAAAATTTTTAAAAATTAAAGACTGCTCCTTTTCTTTCTTAATTAAAAATCTCAATGAACCGGGATCACTCTTTACCAGGCTTACCACCCATCGCACTATCCCCGCAAGACCCTGTACCCAACTACTTCTTAAGCCAAATTCTAGCCTTAGAACAGCCACGGGACAAGCAGAGCTGACTGAGGCTAGGCTCCTTAAAATTTTGCCTTCTGATGTGTTTAAAAAACCCCATTTCTCTACATCAAGCAATTCAATACCATACAACAGAGAAGCAGGAATTTGTGCACGGAAAACCTCTAATAATAGTGCAAAGTGTCTTTTCCCAGTTGATCTATAAAGGGAGCCCAAGCTTTTCCCTTGTGTGGTAGCTTTACGAATGTTATTTTCTATATGAGCTTTATTACTTAGATTACAACACACTGTTTTTCCCAGGAAAACATAAGATTTTACAAGTTCCAATTTTTGGCCACCCACAAACCATACAAAATTCCCATACTGCAATTTTTTTCTTCCGTGCAAGCACATGATTTTACTTTTAGATATATTAATCTTTAAATAATGTGCCTCTGCAAAATTATGCAATGCTTGTAGACGATTATTTAAACCTCTTGGCGTTAGGTCAAATATTATTATATCGTCTGCGTAAAGTAAACAAACTATCGGTTTTCCCCCAATAACGGGGCGATGCCCTCACTTAGAGCCAAATCATGAGGAAGGTCTGAAATATATAAAGAGAAAAGTAGAGGAGCCAGTAAACATCCTTGTTTTAGGCCGTTTGCAGTAGGGATAGTTTGGGAGAGACCCCTTTCTCCTCCCATTAAGATTTTACACCAAGTGTCCGAGTAAAGAGCACGAACTAACTCCAAAAGAATTACAGGCATACCCAGATCCGACAATTTTCTCCACAATAAAAAACGATCAACTTTATCGAATGCTGTGGAGAAGTCTATAAAGGCTGTGTACACTTTTCCTCCTCTAACTTTAACATATTTTTCGATTATTACCTGTAAAGCAGTTAAGTTATTAATTGTTCCATGCTTTATCCTAAACCCAGTTTGTTCCAATGGTAAAATCTCAACCGTATCCAACCAATCATTGATTTGGATCAAAAGGCATTTAGCAAAAACTTTACCCACTGCATCAAGAAGTGCAATTTGACGATAGTTATGCGGGACACCTCGGTCTCCTTTCTTAAACAGAGGAACTAATATACTGCCCTTCCAGGAGGGGGAACCATCTTATTTGCATAACAATACTTGAATACTGGATAAAGAATTTTACTCCACAGTATACTATTTTGTTTTAAAACTGTGATGGGTAATTCATCCGGGCCCATCGCCCCGGAGGAACGCATCCACCTGATCACCCTTTCAATTTCTTTTTCAGATGGTGATCCATACGAAAGGGGGTCCTCCTTTAATTCGATAAACTTGATTGCCTTTACATTATCTGCATATAGATCCTGAATAAAGCTGACCCATTTTTGCTCCTCAATGGCCACCGGAAGTGGCCGGGATCTAGCACCACATCCCTCCCCAATAAGAGACCAAAATGTTCTTACTTGGCCTTTAAAGGCTGCTTCTCTCAATGTTATCCACATGTTATCTTCCCTCTCTTTTCTTAACTTAACCTTTACCCGTGTCCTCCTCCTTTTTAATATTAATATTCTATGATATCTTTCCGAAGAGTAATTCAAGTATTGTTCCCTAACTAGTTTATTTATTTTGAGATTAAACGACAGGATGGGTCTAGGGACTACCTTAGTACTTTTCATTCGATTCGACATCTTTGCAATTTCTATCGCTTTATTCATTAATAAGTTGAAACTGGCGATCTCTATTCCATTCCAACTGGACAGATTTTCTACAGCGACCTCTAGGACACTGTCAAGGCCCAAGATAGCTTTGCTATCCCAATGGCATCTCCCTGTTTTCTTAGAAAAACTAACGGATTCACCATTTAATACCCATGGATCCTGCGAAAGCAAACTTAAGTTTACGGTAAGAGTTAGTACTTTGTGGTCACTGTAGGGGGAATTAGAGACCTTTAGATCTTTTAATAAAAAGAAGGAGGAGCTTCCCACTATTACGTAATCTAAGATAGATTCTCCGCTCTGAGATTTGCAAGTTAAAGTAGCCGGAGAATCCGAAGGGAGTCTTCCATTTACTATAATACCATCAGCCTTCATTAATTCATCGATAAGAATTTTCCCTCTCTTATTTGTTCTAATATTTTGTGGAAATAATGCTTGTGGGATCTGCAGTAATTCTTCCTTTTCTTTATTTCGGAATAAATCTAAAGTAGAATTAGAAATTTTACAATTCAGATCCCCTACCAGAATTATTTTTGGGGGAAGTTCTACAACATTGACTTTTTCAATGTAGGAAAAAACCGCTTTTAAGAGAACATCAAAAGAGGCATCTGGCGGAATGTAAGCATTTATCAGCATTAACAGGGACTTTTTACGTTATTATCGAAATTATACAAGGTTATTGCCAAAAAAGGTTACTAGGATCTTTGTAGTAATCATAATTCCATTTTATCTTATTTGACAATAGTCAGGCCACTCCACCCTTTGCATGCCCCCTCCTGGACGGGGTTGCTTTGCAGTCTAAGATGAAAAAATCCTTACATAACAGATCTTCTGTGCACCAGGTTTCCTGAAGGCAAATCACATTTTTTGCAACCACAAAGCATTCCTAATCAGAAATATGTTTCCAGGAGTCATCATTTGGTAATGTATTTTCATTTTAGGGTTTTATCTTAAAATTAAGTGTTTCAGTACCAGATATCAAGACTGAAAGATAGGGTCTACAACTCAACACATACCTATACACCTTCTCAACGGCATTTGGGCGATTACAGGCTCCCACCACCACATACACAGTGTCTGTGGGGATGCCACAGATTCCTCCATCTTTCATGATCTCTGCAACAGAACAAAAGGGACCATCTTGTTAGAAACACATGGGCAACCTTCTAAGCACATTCATAGAAATATAGTCATTAAATAGTCAGTACTCTGCTCCTGCATACATAAGCCAGGCCTTGATTGTGTTCAGAGCTCTTTAGGTCCCAATTGGCGCGGTATATATATACGTTTGCATTGCAATTGAATTACTCTCTAAAAATCGTATTTACCTACATATCTATATCTATCTATCTATCTATCTATATATATATATATATATATATATATATATATATATATATATATATATATATTCTTAGTTAAATAAGATTTTGAGAGAGTAATTTGATTGCAATGCAAACTTAATTATTTGTAACCCTATTCTTAACCTAAAGGTTAGAGATGCAACATAATCTAGTGTACTTCTGTAATGTTGTTTAGGTCCTGTTAGAGGTGAGGGGCTGTTCATTTTGCATCCTAAAAAATGAGTAAATCACTTTTAGGAAGTTTTTGAAAAGTATTGAGAGCAACACTGGATGTGCACCAGTTCATTGCTTAAGTCAGTAATTCAGGATTTTTAAGTATGATAAAGCCTCAGCATGAAAAGGATGAAGAGGGTTGTTTGCTAATTGGAAGGATCAGAAGTGTGCCTGTTGTCAATGAAGACTAAGAGATCACTAGAACCCACAATATGCTAAAGTATTCCCATGACCCATTGGGTTATAACTGTTCCCAAATCTGGAAAAGCATTCAGAATTTGAAAATGTGCAATGCAATTCAAGCTGAAAGAAGATCATGCTTTACTTTATCTTTATAGCCATGTCAATCATTTCTAGTTTCATTCAATTCATTGACATGTTTCGACCATGAAGTATCTTTACCTGCAATCTGCTTGACAGATGTAGTCCTCCTGGCAGGAAGATGAGGGCACTTTGAGGATCCACCTTCACAGCCTTGAAGCTTTACAAGGGGGCGACCCATAGGCAGTTGAGGTTCTTCAAAGGTGCTACTGATCAGCCCTGATAGGAAGCAGTAGAAGCTGACCAAGCCGAAAATGATGGTGACAGCAATGTCATACCCAACGGGGAGTGCATTGACTGCATCCAACAAGAAACTAATGAGGATGAGCTCAAAGGTGAGGGAATAGAGGAACCAAGCTATGTTCAGGAAGAGTGTGCAGAAGATAATGAAGCCATTAAAGAGCATGAAACAGATGATGCCTACTGCCACGTGGAAACCCCGGGTGGATCCGTAGAGGCCACCATACCTAGTAAGGCCCCAGATGATCCACATGAATCCATAGAGAATAAATGCACAGCTCTCTAAGGTCTTGCCACGAGAGAAGGCAACTGAACCACAGACGAGCTTCAGAATCCCACCAGAGACCACCACCCATGGGAGGACCACGGTGGCACGTGGGTCCATTGGATCTACAGCCATAGTGATTGCAAAGGCTGCCAGGACGCTGCATGCATGACCCAACACTTCGCCATCAGCATACTTAGAGTAGCCAAGGTAGGGGAAATGCAATTCTTTTTCTTGCTGCAATTTGAAATAGCTCATGGCAGAAAACAGTTTCTTAAAAATCCCCTCCCCCACTGGGATCTTCTTAGGAGCTTTCAGATTGTAAAGTTTAGCCAGAGCCATTGTAGCTGATGCCACATAAATTGCCACATTCACACCTTGGGATCCTCCGTGGAAGAAACCATTGGGTTTACAAGCTACAGCTATGCAGTATGCCACAAAAAACAGCATATACAGGCTGTCCCACAAACTCTTCCCAACAATGAAAAGGGCTAGGACAGAAAACAAGATAGCAAAAGTGGCCAATATTGGAACTGGGAAAACAGGTTCATCGGGTTGCCAGACCCGGTACAGCAACGAATAACCCTCAGCAAACCTTAGGACAGTGGTGAAGCCAAAGAATGTGGCTGACAGGGGATCGAAACAACGGTACGATAGGACACAAACGCCAATCTGAAAGAGTGCTGCTGTCCAGAGCCAGGGCACCTGCCCCACAAAGAGACTGGTGGTCACTCCTAGGACCCTACAGCCAAAAACACTGGCAGAAGCCATGTTCAGAAGAAGACCGATTACCACTAAATCATTTCTGCTAGAGGCGCTGGGCTGGGACTTATCATCGGCTTTAACCTTAGCCATATCAGTGCCAGGGATGGAGATTCGCTTCGTAGTAAGGATATGAATAGCTCGTGCTACACCAAAGTAAACCCCAATAATGCAAACAATAAGGTGGCTACAGGCCACGGCAGACAAGCCAAAGCTACTGTCATAATACGTGGCAATCTCATGGGCAGCTGAGAGAGAGAGGGCCAGGGCCATTATACTGAGAAAGACTTCCTTCTGAAGAGCTCCAACTGCACAGATGATAAGTAGACCAAGGGCGAAGGCGGCCAGCCCAGGGACCATGGCGTTCCGGAGATCAGGGATTCCACTCAGGACTTTCTGTCCTTCCAGAATGTAGATCATGCCCTTGCTGCACCATAATGCTGAGACCGTCAAAGAGAAGGACACGAACAAAGGGATAGGTCCTCTGCTCTTTCGGACTCCTGCAAGAGAGAAGGAGAGAAGGAGTCACATGAAAGAAGAAGCTAGCGAAAGAATGACTGCCAGTTACTGGAACAAAGAGAAAAAGAATATGAAAGGGTGAACAAGGATTGAAAGGGACTGAGGAACATAGAGGGCAGAATGGGATAGATGGGAAATCTAGAGAAGATATTATCAGAGATGAGAAGAGAAACTGTGCCTATGAGAGAAGCAGAGAGAGAGCATGAGAGAGACTATATTTGTGAGAGAGAGAAAACGAGCAAAAGGAATCAGAAGGAGTAAGGTTGAAATGTGAAAAACATAAAGATGGGTAGAAAATCAGAAGGAATGAAAAAAGAAATGAACAGGGCAAAGAATGAAAGAAACAAAGAAAAGAAAATAGAAAAAGAAGCCATAGAGAAAACGGGAAAATAAGGAATGTGAAAAGAAAACATTGTACATTTTGTCAAATCACCCTATTTTTCTTTTACTCCCAGCCTACTTGTGCGATAAAAACATTGACCCTAATACTGTGCCCTTTAGATTTCCTGGCAGGAGGTCTCAGAGTTCAGAAGATCCTAAGGGTGAGTTGTAATGAACTTGAGGTTTCTGTGAACACAGTGGTGGGTGACTACTGTGCATGGGAAGAAGGATGTTTGGTAGCAGTGATTAGTGTGGGGGGCACTGGTCTTTTCCATAGTAATATTAGGTTCCTTCACTTGTAAGTGCATTGTACAGGTCTGGTGTGTTCAGGGAGACTGCATGGACATGTTACATGCAGCCCAAAATGGTTCTTTACCCGACTGAGGATGAAGGCCATTCAGACTTTAATGCTATCGGAGCATGGATATCGGACTGGCACTGCACCACGGAGACCCTGCAGGAGTTTCATCTTAGTGTAGTATCATGTTTTGCCTACCTGGACATCTTAGTACTCAGATCTTCCCAGAGATAATGCCCACCAAGGATAAATTAGCTATATTTGGTCCAGTCTGCGTTCCCTTTGACCACTGGATGCAACGCCCTCTAATCTAGTATGGAAGGCGTGCTCTGCAGAAGATGTGCTCAGTGGTAGACTAGCTGCAGTTATGCTTTTTAAAAGGATTCAACATGTGATTGGCCCTTGTGTCCTCTAGTGCCCACAACTTGTCAAAAATACCGGCATTTCATGAACAGTACCTAATATTCATGTTGGACTTAGAATGATCTCTGTGGCCCAGCACCGAGGAGAGTCTGACCAGGACAAGAGCTCAGAAGTTGTGGGTTTCCACCAAGGATAGAATTAAACCTGGAATACATGAACCTGTTCCTGAGCTGGGCCTAGAAAGCATGCTTGAGGGCTGCCCAGCTGTGGCATGGCCTGACTTGGAGGTCAACTACAAGGCACAGCTGAGACCTGCCTTGGGGGTAGTGGCGAGTCGAGGAAGTGACCCTGCTTGGAAGCCAAGAGGATATGATGATAAACTCTGGATGGACAATATCTGATCAATGTTTAGTTAAGAACATTGGGGCTGTGCTGTATATATCTCTGGGCACAATGCACAGCACCTTAAAAATGTTAATAGCATGAATCAGCAGCCATTGTAAGGAGCGTAGGATGCAAAGCTCTCACTACTAGAGATGTCACTTGGTTTTGAATCATGTGTAGGTGACCCAACCAGAAGGTTTTCATCCCAATGCCTAGGTTCCTATAATAATCCAAGTGGGAGCCAATGAGAGCAGACACGGTATTGTGCTTACTTTCTGGGGAGAGGAAAGCAAGAATTGGGCAGTTTCCCCCCATATAAAACATGCAAGAGGAGAAGCCCACCTGGCCACAACCACACAACAGTATCTTCATTTTATGATGGCTGAATACATTCTAGACCTTTAAAGGACTGTGTCTGTTGGTGAATCTGCACTGCCTCCTTCACCCTCGCAACGTTAATATAGCTCGTATCAGCCCTTTTCCAGCCAGAGGACATAAGAGTTTCTTGTTGTTCCCCAAGTTCCTTTTGATGCCTCTTTTTGGCTGAGCCTGGTCATCTTAATTGTGGAAACGTGAATCATCTTTCTTTGACCTACGCTTCCAGACTGCAGGTTAATGGTGTTATAGGACCCTAATCCTCACCTGTTATCCTCCTTTTACCAATGGGAATGAATGGGTCCAACTGGTACTAAAGGTCTTGTGGGTGACCCTGCCACTGAAAAGCCATGACGAACACTAGAAAATTACAAGACATGGGCTCAATAGTGTGGCACCACCAGGGCCCCCGGATTGAAGGATATCTTGATTCTCTGGATCTTTAAACACTCACTTTGGGTGGAGTTGGTGCTATACCTGGTCTCCCTGAACTGAGTCCATTGCCACTGTTTCTGACTCCCGGAACCACAGTAGTGCTGCTAACTAGACTCCGGCTCTTTGACTTTGAGATACATCTCTTCCACCCACCCCTCTTTACCCCTCAGAAAGGGTCCACTCTCTAGGCTGGTCTTTCCAAGTCATTTGGCACTTTCTTCAGTCCTTGTGGTCAAATCCCTTCAGCCGTATCATCACCCACTGAAAAACTAAGACGAAGAGCTGGCATAACCTAGTGCACTTGACACATTTTTAAGATGATGCCCGGCACCCAAAAGCAATGACAGACTACTGTAGAGAACTGAGAAGTGATGAGAACTTCCAGGCATCACAGTGGACTTTTGACCAGCAGCCTTCAATGTCATTGTGACCTTTGCACCTCATTTAGTGAGACTTGTTTGCTAGTCAACACCCAAGTAGGATTACTTTTCATCACATGAGGACTGAGGAGGGCAATAGTAACTATAGCCCTGTGACGTCAGTGGCACACAACTGTTTCTATCTTCTCAGTGAAGACCTGATGTGCAAAATTTGCATGACTTGCTTTTGCATAATTGCACAAATTTTGGGAACATTTTCTGCAATTACATGCAATTACG
Source organism: Calotriton arnoldi (assembly GCA_963921515.1). NCBI lineage: Eukaryota > Metazoa > Chordata > Amphibia > Caudata > Salamandridae > Calotriton > Calotriton arnoldi. The sequence goes on along the minus strand of CAWUFW010007436.1, from coordinate 143,910 downwards.
GAACGTTCAAATCCGTCATTTAACTCTTAGTGAAAAATGCCCAAAAATACTACGAAAAACACACTTGTTGTGAACAACAGTGACTCGAGTTATGGTTGTTTGCGTTGTTTCTACGCTAACATGCTATAATTTTGCTGCGAACTGTGATGCTATTCAGGACGTGGTATAAATGATATAATTTCGGGAATTTTCCATAACAAACATAACATGAATTTAAATGAATTGGGCCACCGTAGTTTAGATTTCATCTGAGCCTAGGAAAAAGGCCTAACAGCTCACAAACCTTTTAAGTGTCTATGAAATATCAACAAGATATGTCAGAAAGTGTGGGACAAACTTTACCCACGTGACAACTATTAGCAGTGTGTGCTTCACACATCCATGCTTATACTCCACTCTTTAAAATGAAGCCTGACTTTCTTTTCATGTCATCACTTTGTTAGTGATGTTTTACTGGGTGTGTGTTATTGGGGTCAGCAGCTCTTTAATCTTGATCCTGGATGCCATCTTGTAGAGGTGGGGCACACATTTTACTGCACTAAGGTATGGGGGACACATTTTGGTCAGTAAAGCTTCTCGAAGGATATGCTAATGACAATGGTAACTTCTGTATTTAATTTGACATAAAGCTTTTGAGCTGTGGGTTTTCTCCTGTTAGTATTAACCTTCCAATAAAAGGAACTTAAGCTTAACTTCAGACACTAAGTTTTTGTCTCTACTGAATACTTTTAGCTCAGGTATATGATTTCCCATAAGAATTGGTGTTTAGAGCTTGTCCACGTCCGGCATTCATTCTGTGACTGGTGCTTGTGCTGAGGGCCTTCTAGGCCTGGGTGTGAAATTCGCCTCTGCTCCCACTCCGCGCTTCGTGTAGCACGGGGAGTTCCAAAATACTCAGCGGAGTGGAGTTTTTTCCTCCCTCGTGAACGTTGGTGAGCGTGAGTGAGGAAAATCTTACTCCAGACCACCTCCCGGCGAGATTTCTCAACGCCGGCAGTCGCCGATGGTCGCTACCGCTCGCAATGAGAAACATTCCGTTCGCTGTGAGGAATCTGCCGCTTGAGTAGAACATCTACTCGAGCGTCAGAAAGAAGCAGCGCCCTCTTGCGCTGGTCGTGGTGCCGTTTGCGCAGATTTTACAATGTGGACAAACACCTGACGCTAAAAATCAGCGTGAACGGTGCAACCTAACACACTCCGCCGCAAGCGGAACTCTGCGTAGCTCAGCAGAGTTTTTTGGTCACTTTGCGTAGTTCCACTAATCTGCGAACTCTGCCCAGGCCTAGGGCATCCACTGTACACACTTCACACCCTGGATCCCACCCTTCACAGTGAGGGATATCTCATGTTCAGTCGTCTCACACCAGCATCAGCATCACGGTGGTGGTCCTCGATGCAAGGATACTGGCGATCCCTTGTACTCGGTATTGTAAAGTGGGCAGTAGAGCATTCTTCCTGTTGGCCCCTAACGAATGCAGTACGAGGCTGGAGTCTCTTAGGGTGAGGAGACATCAGAAATTTTGCAAAAGTTTAAAAACTTGGCTTTTCAGTTCAGTTGAACGCGTGCAGACTTGGCTTCCAGCTGAACTCTGTCCGTGTTAGACTTAGCACAGGGACGCGCGCGGGCAGCAGTTGTGCTTCATATATTATATCATTCATTCATCCATCATTGACAGACACTATAGTCACCCTCTGAGTTAGCAGATTAACTTGGCCTTAGCTCATCCTAACCACACCTAGTGCCCACGAGATGACCCCTCACAACCGGATGCACCCCTCTTGTGGTCTCACCTGTGTACCCCAGAAGAGCTGCCACTGTGACCAGCAGGACCCCCAGGGCTGTGCTGGGGATGAGGGGCGGCGACCTGTTGGAGGTGTAGGAACTCACGGCAAGCAGGAGAGACCCTGGAAATACAGGAAAAACAGCACTGAAATAGTAAACAGCACACACCCTGCAGGCTTCCTTCCTAGGCAGCAGCTCAGCCAATGGCGTTTTAAGAAATGTAATACGTCATTTAAGAAATTGAACTCGTCAGTTCATCGCTCGGTCCTCTTACTCTGTTTAAAATCCATTCGCCTTGAACCATTTTCATGTGGAAACTGACCATCTGGCACTTATTCTAACTATAAACGTTCTTTCCAACTGCACACACTATTACTGAAATGAAAGTGTGTATAGGAAGGTGGTATAAGAGTGTCTGAAGGTGTCACATGTGACATGGAGCCATTGGGCATCTCTGCAGCTGGTCACAGGAGCTTGCACGTGAGATGCGTGAGCATGTATAACAAGCCCTGCCTGCGTGTCTGTATGTTAGATGTGTACACGGGCCCCTGTGTGTGTGCTTGTATGTGTGCTGGTCTGTCGGGGCATGACATCTGGTAACTAACTTACTGTAACAAAACCAAAGGGGATGATGGACGGAGTGTTGAACATTGCAAGCACTCACCCCCAGTCAACTGATCTGGGTTTAATCCATCATCATTCTTTAGCTCACTCCGCCACCCCAGTTCAGACATGGCCATATGCAAATCAGTCTGACCCTGTGCCTCATGGGAACAGTCCAGCCCGAACTGCCAAGCCATGTCTTCCCTGGACTGGAAACAAGCATCCTGGGACCGGTTTCTGGCTTACAGCCGTCATCAGCCAGGCTATCTTGAATCCAGTGGGCTGGACTGTTCCCATGAGGCACAGGGTCAGACTGATTTGCATATGGCCATGTCTGAACTGGGGTGGAGGAGTGAGCTAAAGAATGATGATGGATTAAACCCAGATCAGTTGACTGGGGGTGAGTGCTTGCTATGTTCAACACTCCGTCCATCATCCCCTTTGGTTTTGCTATGTTCGCCCTAAGTTGGCAGGGTTGCCCAGACGAGGGTCCCTTGCTCACTTTGCCACTGGATTCAAGATAGCCTGGCTGATGACGGCTGTAAGCCAGAAACCGGTCCCAGGATGCTTGTTTCCGGTCCAGGGAAGACATGGCTTGGCAGTTCGGGCTGGACTGTTCCCATGAGGCACAGGGTCAGACTGATTTGCATATGGCCATGTCTGAACTGGGGTGGCGGAGTGAGCTAAAGAATGATGATGGATTAAACCCAGATCAGTTGACTGGGGGTGAGTGCTTGCAATGTTCAACACTCCGTCCATCATCCCCTTTGGTTTTAACTAACTTACTGTACCTGCAAATGTCCATCTAATGTGTGCACGCTTACTGTATGCTCGGTGTCTGTAAGCACTATACAAAAGCCACACCTACTGGATTTGTCAATGTGTGTGAAGTACGGACCGTTGGCGTTATTTGTAATATTAAAAAGATTTCGACTCGCCAAAGTGCGAAGAATTTTGTTTCCTCTGAGTCGGATCTGAAGCTCGAGTCTTGGAGTGACCTCACAGTTTGGCTATTCTGGGTAGAGTACTAATATATGGCACAGGACATTACATCATACAGTGACATCACTCAGGGAACATGACTTCAGACGGTGGCATCACTGACACTGGAAAGTGACATCACTCAGGGAACGTGACTTCAGACGGTGGCATCTTGTCCCTGGACATCAATATACAGACGAGCCCCAGTCTTTGATGTCCTTCCAAGCAGGGCCCGTAGCCAGACTATGACGCCAGTTGAGGCACATGACATCACACAAGGACATCACAACGTTGTTTCTGGGCGCTAGATTCAGCAATGCCTTCCTATGGAAATCCTTGCAATTCTTACTTTTTCATTTTCTAATGCTAAATTTCCAGAGTTCAGCTGAGGGTTTGTTTGTACCCCCACGTATAATTTTCAACTTAATAATCACACGACGCTTGACACTACTGGGCATCTAAGCGCTGTGAAATTGCTACCGCTCACAGTTCAATGAATGAGTTTCAGACGCTAGTTCTGAGTTCCAGGACGCACTTGCGTCTTCAGATTAGATTGTACACGGGTGTCTATGGCACGTGCATTAAGTCACTGAGCTATCTTACTTAACATAGTTTAACGTCGCCAGCTCCGTAAACAACGGGCATCGGTCCTACCTGCAGAGACGGACAGGATCCCGACCGAGTAGTGAAGGGGCTCGGGGGCCTTCCCTGGCTCCGTCATCCTGCAGCTCGTCGGGATTCGGTGCCTGCGCTCAGCGGGGATGAGTGTGGATCTCTGGAGCGAGGACGAACCGGTACCGCCGTCCGGGCCAGGCAGCGCTTTATGTGATCAGCGGAGGGTGTGCCAGTGAAGCCTGCTGTGGGGCTGCTCAGTGATTCATCCTCGTGGCTACGTCTCCCTGGTGGGGGAGGGGCTACAGGGAAGCGCTCGGAAGATAGAACGGCCCGGAAGAGCAGTGGCAGCGGCGTGTGCACTCACAGGACCTGAGGGCAGGTGTGGACTTTCCCCGCGGTGAACTCACCTTTTAATAAACCAGCATTGCCTGCACATCGTGGAATATCCTGTATCCCAGAAGGAGTTTCGATTGGTTCCTGTAATTATTCTTCCTTCCCAGTGTTCTACAAATTTAACTGTGTCACGAATAAACCAATAGGAGTCGTTGTTGTGCGGTTTAAAAGTTTTCCCCAACCTAGCGCCTTGGAGGCACCTTTTCTAGGGTGTAGGTGGAATATATGCCTTTTTAATGGTTTTCTAATAACTTTGGCACTTTCCCAAAACGATCTATTTTTTGACTAATTTCATTGTGGAAAGTTTTGGGGTGATCTGTCAAGCAAGAGCTGAGAAAAAGGAGGTCCCAAAATGAAAAATCGCCAGCATTTTCTATTGATTGTTTTTAGAAAGCCATACAGCAAAAGTTGCTGAACAGAATTACACTAAATTTGGAAGGAAGCTACATCTTGGTTTAGAAAACATGCTTTTTAGGTTTTGCCTGCACAGCGCTTGCTCTGTGCTTGTGAAATCTCTTTTATTTAATATAGCTTAAAAGAGGACTCTTATTAGTTCCCATACCCCGAATTACTGTGTTCATTGGCTTTTGTGAGGAACCTTTTTTTTGTTAACTTCCCCTAGCTGCAAGCATTTACGATACTTCTACTAAAGCTGTTCACACTGTTTAGGCCCATTCACTGTCAAGATAAGATCTCTTCCTATAGAAAAGGCAGGCAGCTTCTAACAGTATGCTGGAATGCTTGCTTTTTATTACTTAGTTGTGTAAAGCAGATGCTTTAGCCTTAGAATGCTTGTTGCATTTCCTGTTCATGCCTCAGTACCTTTCTTTGCACTTTGTAGGCATTATTGGATTGATTTTTTTCAACCTAATCTATTTGGTCATTATGATCAAATTCTAAATGTTGTAATAAACATTGCGAGTTAAAAATAAAGTTAATATGCAAGAGCTATGCTATATTTTACTACTGAAAAGGCAGCCACAGTGCAGTTACCTTGCAGACAGCAGGGTCATGATTTGAATGGTGCAGCAGGTGCAGTAGCACTTGGCCTAAAAGTTGTCAGAACTCCTCTAAAGACATAATACCGCTATATTTGACTACTAAATAGGCAGTCACAATTGTAGTTAGCTTGCAGTTAGAAGGGACTTGATTTGAATGGTGCAACAGGTGCAGTGCAACCGGGGCCAAAAGCTCTAGGGGCCCGCTAACCCCAGATTATTGCTAAAATTTAAAATTAAACTGGCAGTCACAAGTGCAGCTAACTGGCAGACAACAGGGTCATGATTTCAATTCTGCAGCAGATGCAGTGACACCAGGACCAAAAGCTCTAGGCACCCCATTAAACACCTAAAATTGCCATATTTTACTACTATACAGGCAGTCACAATTGCAGTTACCTTGCAGTTAAAAGGGGCTTCATTTAAATGGTGCAGCAGGAGCAGTGGCATCGGCACCAAAAGTTGTCATAACTCCGCTAAACTCTAAATATTGCTATATTTTACTACTAAATAGGCAGTCACAAGTGCAGTTATCTAGTAGGCAACTGTGTCATTATAGGAATGGTCCAGCAGGTGCAGTGGGACCGGGCCCAAATTTCAGCAGAACTCCTCTAAACACCTAATATCGATATATTTTACAACTAAACAGGCAGTGAAAAGTGCAATTATCTATCAAGAGCTAGGGTCATTATTTCAATAGTGCAGCAGGTACAGTTGCACCGGGACCAAAAGCTCCAGGCACCCCACTAAACAGCAATTATTGCTATATTTTACAACTAAACAGGCATTCACAAGTGCAGTTATCTTTCAAGCACTAGGGTCATGATTTGAATGGTGCAGCAGGTGCAGTAGGACAAGGCCAAAAAGTTTTCGGACCTCCTCTAAACACCTAATATTGCTATATTTTACTACTAAACAGACAGTCACAATGGCCATTCCCTTGCAATTGAAAGGGGCCTCATTTAAATGGTGTAGCAGGTGCAGTGGCACCGGGACCAAAAGTTGTCATAACTCTGCTAAACTCCAAATATTGCCATATTTTACTACTAAATAGACAGTCACAAGTGCAGTTATCTAGTAGGCAACTGGGTCATTATTGGAATGGTCAAGCAGGTGCAGTGGGACCGGGCCCAAATTTCATCAGAACTCCTCTAAACACCTAATATCGCTATATTTTACAACTAAACAGGTAGTCACAAGTGCAGTTATCTTTTAGGCACTAGGGTCATGATTTGAATGGTGCAGCAGGTGCAGTGGCACCAGGCCAAAACGTTTTCAGAACTCCTCTAAACACCTAATATTGCTATATTTAACTACTAAACAGACAGTCACAATTGCCGTTCCCTTGCAATTGAAAGGGGCCCCATTTCAATGGTGCAGCAGGTGCAGTGGCACTGGGACCAAAAGTTGTCATAACTCCATTAAACACCAAATATTGCTATATTTTACTAATAAGTAGAAGTCACAAGTGCAGTTATCTTGCAGGCACTAGGGTCATGATTTCAATTGTGAAGCAGGCGCAGTGGCACCAGGGCCAAAAGCTCCAGCTCCCCACTAAACACCTAAGATTGATATATTTTATTCCTAAACAGAGAGCCACAAGTGCAATTACCTTGCAGACAAAAGGATCATGATTTGAATAGTGCAGCAGGTGCAGTGGGACTGGGCCCAAAAGTTGCCAGAACTCCTCTAAACACATAATATTGCTATATTTGACTACTAAACAAGCAGTCACAATTGCAATTACCTTGCGGTTAAAAGAGACAAGTTTTGAATGGTGCAGCAGCTACAGTGACTCTGGGGCCAAAAGCTCTACAGACCCCACTAAACCCAGATTATTGCAAACTTGTACTACTAAACAAGACAGTCACAAGTGCATTTATCTATCAGGCAATAGTGTCATGATTTGAATGGTGCAGCAGGTGCAGTAGCACCAGGACCAAAAGCTCTAGGTACCCCACTAAACACTTAATATTGTTATATTTTACTACTAAACAGGCAGTCAGAAGAAGTGCAGTTACCTTGCACACACTAGGGTCATGATTTGAATGGTGCAGTGGCACCGGGCCCAAAAGTTGTCACAGCTCCTCTAAACACCTAATATTGCTATATTTTACTTCTATACAGGCAGACACAATTGCAGTCATCTTGCAGTTAAAAGATGCTTGATTTGAATGGTGCCGTAGGTGCAGTGGCACCATGGCCAAAAGCTTTAGGGACCCCACTAAATGCAGACTATTGCTAAATTTTACTACTACACAGGCAGTCACAAGGTCATGATTTCAATGGTGCTGCAGGCGCAGTGGCACCGGGCCCAGAAGTTGTCATAACTCCTCTAAACACCAAATATTGCTATATTTTACTATTAAACATGCAGTCACAAAGGCAGTTATCCTGCAGGCACTAGGGGCATGATTTGAATGGTGCAGCAGGTGCAGTGGCACCGGACCCAATAGTTGTCAGAACTCATCTAAACACATAATATTGCTATTACATCAATTAATTCTATTATTTCCCTCTTTCATTTCATTTTCCTAAATTTTGTTATTACTTACCCACGCTATACCACTGGTAACAGGACAATATATTGCCTTTTTGTACATAAACAAGTCATAACACTTTAACAGACTTGCTGTAACTTATATTGTACAACTACTTAGCAAGCTACAACTTACAACAAAAAAAAACAGCTTATTATTAATCACATAGGCGAACTCTAATGCATTTGCCAATGCTTGTTGTGATTTGGTGTAAAATCCATGTAGTTGTTTTTGAGAAATTAGGGATCAAAAACATTTGTATAGCTGGACGGTTGGGTTTGATGGACTCTCATGAGATTCCCTCAAGCTCAATTTAAAAAAAATTGAGCATTCTGATTGCCTAGGAGACTTTTTTCCCTTTGGGCCAACTTGCTCCAGTGGGTGTAAGGCTCCCACAGGAGCGAGCGTTCTGAGTGGCTAGCTGCAACATATGAGAAAATGTTGCAGGTAGCGATTACAGCACTTGGGGAATTGTCCTGTGTTACTTTAAAATAAAAAATATAAAGGGGCAGAGTAGGGATACCCTTAGGCCTTGGGGGGGTCCCTCTGGAGCCAAAATGTAAAAATATTCTGGATTTTTTCAGCGATCCCTTGGGACTTCTGTGGGATTTCTGCGGGGCCATGCAAAAAATAATTTAAAACAATAACTGCATTGTTTATTTTTAAATTTAGGGAGGGGCCCCCTTTCCAAGCCAGTCTTGGACTTCAAAAAGGGTCCTGCTGTGTGAGGGCACACATGTTTCCCTGCCCACGCTCTTGCGGGCAGGGAAACTCAGATTGCTCCCGCCCAGTGGGAGCAGTAAAAAAACCTGCCACCACCGAGCAGGATCAATGCCCGTTCCTGATGCACCCAAGATGGGTGCACGTGGGGAGCTGGTGGAGCTGCTGGGGGAGCCCCAATGGTGTGTGTTGTGGGTGCCCCGGGTGGGCACCAGGGCCATGACATTAGGTCTCGGTGAATGGGGCCCCTGGAGCCGTAAAGGCTTGGGGAGTTTGTCCACATGCCCTGCTCCCCTTATAAAAAGAAAGGCCCAGGGGATGGGGTCCCCTAGAGGCTCGGGGAAGGAGGGCATTCCCTAAGCCCTGCACACCCTTCCCCTTAAAAAAACAGAAAGGCCCTAGTAGACGGGGTCTATGGGGCCATGAAGGCTCGGGGAGGAGAGCACGCCCCAACCCCAATAAATGTAAAAAACGGGGTCCCAGGTGGGCACCGGGACACCCAGAACAATTTTCTTTTATAGAAGGTGAATAATAAATGAACAACAGGAGCCGCTCATTTCTTATTCACTGCTGATTGAAGGAGTGCCCCATAATACCCTGCGAGGGCTTTTTTGTTTATATTTTTTTTACCTTGGTGGTGCCCCTGAAATAAGGATATAATTATATATAAATTCACTGAAAAAACCAAAGGTTACTGGGATGTTAACGGTAGGCTCAGATTTCCCTCGTACAAAACCAGTGAAATTCAGCAGTTCTAGTTAACTGAGCTAACTATAACATACACCCCCACAATGCACTGCTTATGAACTCACACATTACATCACTCATGACAAGGTCAGTGACATCACTGATGATATCACTGATGACATCATCAAGTGAGTGTATTTTTAAGAGTGTATGGGTGTTAAACATACATAGTAACCTGCTACAAAAGTTAAGTTACTATACTTGGTGGACTACTACTGAGTGATACTAAGTCTAACATATATTATGTGAGTGGCTCTGTGATTGTATCCTTATGTGTATTTGTGTTTAAGTGGCTGTATGGGTCTATAAGTGAATGTGTGAGTAGCTGTGAATGGTTGTGTGAGTGGCTGTACAAGTGAGTGAGTGGGTGTGTGAGTGCCTCTATGGATGAGTGAGTGGGTATGTGAGTACTGGTATGGATCTGTGAATGGGTATGTCAGTGGATGTATGGTTGTGTGAGTGGGCACACTCAAGGTTGTATGGGGGTGTGAGTAGGTGTGTCAGTGGTTCTGTAGAGGATGTCATCAATGATGTCATCTGTGATGTCATGAGTAATGAAATATGTGAGTTCATAAGCAGTGCATTGCTGGGGCGTAAGTTAAAGTTAGATCAGGTAACTACAACTGCTGAATTTCATTGGTTTTGTATGAGGGAAAACTGAGCCTAACTATAATGCCCTTGTAACCTTTGTTTTTTTCAGTGAATTTCTAAGGTTTTTTAAATTCTATTTCCTAACTGTAAAGTTCCTGTAACCTTTGTTTTTTTTAATCATTTTCTAAGGTTTTTCAAATTCTATTTCCTAACTATAACGTCCCTGTAACCTTTGGTTTTTTAAGTGAATTTCTATGATTTTTTAACTGGTAGTCGCATGTGCAGAGTGGTGGAGAAAGAGGGCGGGGCCTCCGACCAGCTGTCAGGATTCCCGCTGTAAGGTACTTACTGGAGGTAACAGGAGGTCTTCCTGGATCCTAAGGTCTGCCAGCATCCGAGAGGGCTTCATCCCCAAACCACTAGTGCACCAGGAGGCGTGATTACTGAGTGGTGGAGAAAGGGGGCGTGGTCTCCGAAGTCCTCATACCAATTGTGCACTGTGGAACTTACTGGAGGTAACAAAAGGGGTAGTTATCCCCAAGGACCCTCTGGAGCCAAGGGGACTTCATCCCCCAACCAGCAGTGGACCAGGAGGCGTGTTTGCAGAGTGATGGAGAAAGGGGGCGTGGCCTTCGACAACCTCTCAGCAATTCCACTATGTGGGACTTACTGGAGGCAACAGGAGGGGTAGATGGCCCCCAAGGACCCTCAGCAGCCAAGGGGACTTCATCCCCCCACCAGCAGTGCACCAGGAGGCATGTTTGCAGAGTGGTAGAGAAAGGAGGAGTGGCCTTTAAGGACTTCTCTGCAATTCTGCTGTGTGGGACGTACTGGAGGTAACAGGAGGTCTTGTTGGCCCCCAAGGATCCTCTGGAGCCAAGGGGTCTTTATTTGACAACCAGCAGTGCACCAGATGTTCATTTGCAGAGCGGTGGAGAAAGGGGGAATGGCCTCCAAAGACCTTTGAGCAATCCCACCCTCTGGGACTTACTGGAGGTAACAGAAGGGTTTCCTGGCTCCCAAGGACACTCAGGGGCCGATTCCGATTTCGGCCGGAAGGGCACCGAACGATGGTCGGAGCCCTTCCGACCGAATCGGAACGTGCCGGCCGGATTCCTTTCCGACCGAGCCATTCCGATGGGCTCGGTCGGAAAGGAATCCGACTGGGATTTCCGGATGGCTTACGACGGGCTCGGAGAGCCCGTCCGCCGTCCAGAAATCCTTCAGTACTCCCCCGGCCGCCTCTTCACGACCGAGGGAGTACGATGGCAGTATTTAACTGCCTTTTCGTGCCGGTCTTTCCGGCACAAAAAGGCAGTCGGTAACTGTCTTTGGGGGCCCCCAGTAGGGCCCCCATGGGTGCGAGGCCGCCGAATGGCGGCCTGGGGGCACCTATGGTGCCCCTCTGTTGATCCCTGCACCTGGTGGCAGGCACCTTGGGGTGCCGGCCACAGGGTGCAGGGATGAACTGCACCCATGCTTTCCACAATGCAAGCATGCATTCCGCTCGGAATGCATGCTCCCATTGTGTAGTATACGAGTGCGACCGAACAGGGTTCGGTCGCATCGTACTTGCAGGGCCATAACCGACGACAGCAGGTCGGTCGGTTACGGCTCCTGACCGATGTCGGACGGACCTAAGTCCGTCCGACATCGGAATCGGCCCCTTAGTATCCAAGGGGACTTCATCCCCCAACCAGCAATGCAGGGGCGACTCCTCCGCTAAGGCAGAGGAGCGTCACCCCACAAGAAAAAAAATGATAACAACGCCAGGTTATTATTTTATTTTTCCCTAGCAGATCTCCAGGTGCGGGGCGGGCTGGGCTGCCCAAAGAGCAGGGGAGGAGTGGCAGGCCCTCCCCAAGTGCACATGACGGTTTGGCCTGGCCAAACAGTGATGCGCACTTTGCATATTCCCCACCAGGCTGTGTTGCACAGCCTGGTGAGGAATATGCACAGGCTCCCTGTTCCCATCTGATTGCTGAAACACGGCGCTCAGACCAAATCACAATGCTGCTATCAGCAGCATCATGATTGGCTAGAGGAGTATGGAAGCCTGGGGGCTTTCTGTTCTTGCGCCAAGGCAAGAAGGATGGAGGAGAGGCGGCCGCCGGTAAGATAAGTTGATTTTTTTTAACCCCCCCTCCCCGCCCCACCACTGCTGCCATGTAGCAGCCGCTACTGCAGCAATGTGCCAGGAGGTGCGTTTGCAGAGTAGTGGAGAAAGGGGGAAGGGCATCTGGTACTTGCCGGTCCGCATGTTTTTTTTTTTATGGGAGGGGGCAGCGTGGCCCCCCTTCCCTGGGCTGATTTGGACCCCGGGGACCCCATCCCCTGCACCAAGCAGAGACTGCAATTTCTTGAGGGTAGAAGGCAGTTGTAACTGTGCACATTTCTCCAAAAATGGGGAGCCAACCCCCTACCCTCATTATTTAATTCCTCCTATACCATGAGATTGGCACACTTTTTTAAACTTGTGGTCTCCGGCCTCGTGACGTCTTTTCAAACTATTTTTGGAGTAATGGCAGTTTTTATACATTCAATTTTTTCCAGCGTGTTCAGTGGGTTGCCGCTGCTGCTTGTCTTGATTTTGGGCGTAATAGTGCTGTTCCTGCTATTCCGCAATGGATGCTTCCTTTGTGGTCCTTCCAGGGCAGGAATCACTGCAGCTGTACCATGAGCGCATGCTCCAGATCTTTGGAGTACTAGCTCTGGATGCCGAGTTCTGTTTAACCTTCCGCTATGCTTACTTCACCTGTGTGCAACCTATGTTTCATTGCATCCGGTGCCCCTTCCAATAGGCCCTGGACGTCTGCTGGGTACACCACCACAAGCTGCCCTGGATTTCGAACTGTTGATGAGTCCCTTAGTGGACCATTACCAGAACTGTTCCTTCGGCATGCGTCTAGTTGATAACCCGATTGACAGGATAGATTAGCAGCAAGGGATGATTAAAGCCGCACCTCCCAACTAGTCACTGTACTTTGGCCTAACAAGTCTCTTTTAGTATTATTGCCCACCTCAAAGGTCCGCTGCTAATGGACCCTACAGTGAAGTAACAGAAAAACAAGGCACAGAGAGGCAATACATAAAACAGTAATAACACAAGAAGAAATTTCTCTTGAGTCGTCGGTATTGTTGATCCTTCCTTTAATATTTTCAAAAATTGGGTGCAAGAAGCATTCAGATGCAGCCAACGTGTTTCACCCTGAATAGGGCTTCATCAGGGCAATACACACAACAAGATGTCATAGGATATCTCAATATACTTCCCGTACTTTCACTGGCATCCAAAAAGAAACTCGACGTTTTATATATGCATTCCAATATTGGTTAAATCTTGTGGTTGTCACGGTCACATCCTGTGTTTTCCGATCGTGCTAGTTTGGCTCTGATAAGCAACTGCACTATCAATATTCGTTACCGATATCTCGAACAAAAAGTCGAGCAGACTGAGGTGTTGTCAGTCCGCATGAAGTTCGCGGGTTGATAACCCGTTGTTTTGGCCACTGGCCTGAGATGATGACGTCTTCTGGAGCTAAGCTTCATCGAAATCAACACAGGTTGTCCCTTGATGATGTTATCGACAACTAGCATGGAGGAGCATGTCTGTTCCTTTGAATTGCTCAACTGGATGGCTGACATTTGTACCTCGGAAGGTTCGGACTTCCTATTGGAATCGTTGGCTTTTCGGTTGGCATCCTGTATTTTGGGCCCCGGCAACAGGCTGACTGCTTATGAAGACTTTTTTTTTACCATGACTTTTTCTACACGTGTCCATTCATGACATAAAATTTTACATGCTTTGATTTTGCTTATCTCTTGATTTCTGTTATCGTCTTGTTGCTACCATCCTGACCAAGGGGATGGTGTCATGTGTCCCGTGCAGGCCCATTGTCTATGGTAGCATGAGCACATAGCACTTTGCACTCTGCTTTGCGCACATTACTATATAAACGTACCTTGCTTTGTGCCACGCTGTACTTTCACACAGAACCTGCCTTCGTTTTTGCATTCTTTTCTTTCCTGGGATTTAGTCTGAACACCATAGATAAGGTTGAACAACAATGCCCCTTGTTGACCCGAGCTGTAGAAGACTATGTGGCCGGGAGGGCACGTTCTTCCATATAATATGTGAATGCCCATGTATTACCAGTTACTGGAGGGAGGTTGTCTCGTGCATGGGGGAGGTACTGGGAGAGACCATAACAGCTGAGGCCAAAAGATGTCTATTAAACATATGGGAACCAACAGACTTGAGTAGCAAAGAGAGAACATGGGTATCGCTCGGTCTGATGGTCGCCAAGAGGAACATAGCAAGAAAATGGGGGGCACAAATTGTCCCAACACTGATAGAATGGGAAAATGATATGGACTGGTGCATGTTCAGGGAGAAAACTGTATATACATCGAGAGGGTGTCTGAGAAAGTGGATGCAAATATGGGGTAAATGGAATGAATACAGAGGGGTTATATGTATACCGCCCAGACTACCGTCGCAGTTCTCCCCAGATGAATCAGAACCTTCATAGGCAGAAGAACTCCAACCAGGAGAAGTATTATTTATTGAAGACAACCTATGTGTTCCATGTCACTGACTGCTGTGATGCTATACCTATAATAGATGTGAAATCTGTAATGTTGTTTTTTTGTAACAATAAAAAGAATTAAAAAAAAAAACAATGCCCCTTGTTATTCTGTTTTCTAAAGGCTCTAGCACCTGGACACTAATGCAGCGGTTATTTGGGAACACGTACTCTTTGTCATATAGGTATGCACAGACATGCAAATACACGGATGTATGATGATACATCGCAAACCAAAACAACGCGTGCCTTAACAACGCGGTTTTTAGTTCGCATGTACCGTCACAACGCATGTTTTCACAACGGATGGCATTAGTTCGCATTTCCTTTGAAATGCATACTAAATGCCTTTACAACGGACCCCATTTCCCCGCATGTATTTACAACGCAAAATAACCCCCAAACAGTAACACAGTACCCTAAATAACACACACTCCACAGCACTACCCTACAGTACAAAACAGTAGACTACCCTACATTACAACCCCCCTACCCTAAACCCTAAAACACTACCATACACTACGACCCCGACACTACCCTAAGCCCTAAACCCTAAAACACAACCATACACTATGACCCCCAGACACTACCCTAAGACCGAAACCCTAAAACACAACCATACACTACGACCCCCTGACACTACCCTAAGCCCTAAAACACAACCATACACTACGACCCCCTGACACTACCCTAAGCCCTAAAACACTCCCATACACTACGACACTACAACACTACCCTAGACACTACAACACTACCCTAAACCCTAAACCACTACCCACACTACTCCCACCCCAAGCACAATCACCCTTACCTCTCTTTCCTCGTGGTTCCTCTCCAGCGTCGCAGTCTCTGCTCCCGGTTCCACCATTGCCGTTTCTGCTCCGGCGCCATTACATCACATGCGTTTTAAAAGCGCATGCGTTTTAAAAGCGCATGTGTTGTAATGGTACGCGTCGCAATGTGTACGCGTGGTAACGTCGCTTGCGTTCTAACGAATGCGACGTAAAGCCATGCGTAGTGATGCCGGCGTTGTAATGGGTGTTCGCCAAATACACACATGGAGAGAGCTTTCTCAGAGAAGAGATCACAACTACACATGAGATGTAGAACTTTCATCTGCGCATGCAAAGGTACGGGGTCCGCTGCAAACACCCAGAGATCTTCTGATATATAATCACCTTGCTTCTTTAGAAGGGGAGTTTAGCCTGTCTAATACCATGGCAGCTCCTTTTATGATTTATGGATTACTCACTATGCTGACCGTATTTGTGTAAGGCATCTTCTTACTTATTGTGGCACGTATACTGCATATTAGAGCACAATAGTTAAAATAAATATTTTAAACATTTCTTGTGTCTCTGTCAGATCCTGTGGACAAGTACGAGTGTGAGAGCAAAAAGGTGTGTCCTGTCACCGTGATTCCTGAGAGGGTCAGGAGTGTTGTGTTCTGGGGTGTCTAATTACTTTTTCCTCTGCGAGTGAGCAGGAGGGCAAGTGAGACACTATAGCTTGTCAGTCCCAGGCTCATGGGTACTAATGTGGTAGGATGACTCAGTCCCTGCCTACTAAGGTTCTATGGTCCCATGCAAAGTTCTGTGATTTTGCAGAATCCCTGCAACTAGAGACTTAAGTATCCACACACAGGCCCACTCACTCCCAAACTCACTCAGGCATTGATGCACCCACTGACAGACCCACTCAGACACTGATGTACCCACTCACAGACCCATTCAGAGACTCATGCACGTACTCACACGCCCACTCAGTCACTAATGCATCCAGTAACCGACCCACTCAGAGACTGATGTACCCACTGACCGACCCACTCAGAGACTCATTCACCCACTCACAGACCCACTCAAGCACTTGCTCACAAACCCACTCAGACACTGATACACTGACTGACAGACCCACGCAGACACTGATGTACCAACTCACAGACCCATTCAGAGACTCATGCACACACTCACATGCCCACTCAGACACTGATGCACCCACTGACAGACCCACTCAGAGACGGAGACACCCACTAACAGACCCACTCAGGCACTAATGCACGCACTAACAGACCCATTCAGAGTCATTCAGCCACTGGCAGACCCTCAGAGACTCATACACCCACTCACATGCCCACTCAGGGACTTATGCATCCATTCAGTAACCCACTCAGAGACTGAGACACCCAGTGACAGACTCACTCAGACACTCACACACCCACTCACAGACCCACTTAGAGACTCATGCACCCACTCACAGACCTACTCATGCACTCACTCACAAACTCACATAGACACTCATGCACCCACAGACAGTCCCACTCAGACATTGATGTACCCACTCACAGACTCAGACACCCACTCACAGACCCACTCAGACACTGACGTATCAACTGACCCACGCATGATGCACCCACTGACAGAACCACTCAGAGACTTAGACACCCACTGACAGACCCACTCAGAGACTTAGACACCCACTCACAGTCCAACTCAGAGACTCAGATACATTCTCACAGACCCACTCAGACTCTGACACACCCAAGGCAAAGCAAGTGTGTTTTCTCTGCATTTCCACTGTGAAACATTATCTGTAATCCTTAATGGAGGTGTTTGTATCCTTGCTTTTCTCGAGCGCAAAATCTTATCTGGTGTCTGTGATAAGGGGGTTCTTTCTTGACATCTTGTCACATCAGAGGAAGGTTAACCACTAACCTTCTCAAGCCGGATACAGCGGGAACGGTGGTTGTTGCTAGGTTAACCCTTTCCCATATATGGAAGCACCAGTGAGTATATATATATCACTCTACTAGTCTCACCACCGTAGGGGAAAGGGAAAAAAGGGACAAATGAAACAATAAAGTTACAGCAGCAAAACACGTAATAGGGATGTCTTCGGGAGTTGTAGACCTCACTCCTACGATTGCCCTGTTTGCCCTGCAAGTGAGACACAAATACACATACATAAAGTTCCCCCTTATGCCACCATAAACAATGCTTCTCTATGTGTAATGTACTTACAGGTAATGCTGCCGCATATCTCCCAACATAAAAGCACAAAAGAGAAAAAATAAAGAAAAAGGCAAATCAAGATGATTCCTCCTGTGTAATACTCTGGTTTGGTTTTTTGAGGAAAAGGAATTAAACACCATGTCATCAAGTCAAGTTAGAGGTACTGGCGTACGATTAGGGTAAATAGGAAGGCGGGGCCAGACAAGTGCTCTAAGACTGTGATGCCGCCGAGGAAGGGAACTACCCGAAACGTGTCCGGACAGCAGTCTGATGCTTGATGGTACTGGCGAGAGCAATTGTTTTTACCAAAATAAAGCTGTTGGGGTAAAGCTCATCTGTGTTCGAGTGCATCTCTACTGTTGGACAACCCCCTGAGCAATAATATATATATATATATATATATATATATATATATATATATATATATATATTCCAACCACTTCCGACTTTCTATAAGAATCGGACACCGACACAGGAGTTAGCTTTGCCATTCAGGTTTCAGGTTTATTTTTCCTTTCGCTCTGACGCGTTTCGGCACACCTGCCTTGTTCACATGGGCAATCACATAAAACACAATGTTTTTGAACAGAGGATTTCTGGTCACATGATCTTTTTTTAAAATAGATACGGAAGAAAGACTTTGATTCAGCATTTGGGAAGATACAACAATTAAGAAAACACCAATTCAATCCAATGTGTTGAACATAGTTACAAATTTCCATCACACTACTTAATATTTATCATTTCATCATTAAAACTGCACTTGTAAAATTGATTAAATTCTCAATTTATTGTCTAGTACCATGTACTCCCTTTATACTGTCATCACTACTTCAATGCATTAAAAATTCATGCATAAGTAAAAAAGTCATTATAAAATCACTATTCTTCTCCTTTAATAAAATCTCTTTGAATATATATTCTATTTGTATTTCCATGGAAAAAAAAATTTCTCAAACAAGTGCATCATGTTAGTGTTGTCAATCTTTTCATTCACTATGGTCTCACATTATTTAATTATTATTTTGTATTCTTAACCCATAAAATTTACACAGAAAATATAACGGGCCAGTGCCCTTGTTTGGAGTCCAATTTCATCTCATAAATTCTGCAATGACATCGAGAAACTTCCTTCATGAGTCATCTTGATTTCTGCCAATAAACCAAATACATTCTTTTTTTAGTACATATTGGAAACATTCTTTGAATAGAAAAGGATACATTTTATAAAAAGTTTCTATAAAATTATTTAAAATTTCAATAAATTTCAGTTAATTTTAAGGCCTCACAACAGAACTCTCTACTCTTTATTCTAATAAAGTGCAAAAAGGTTCTAAAGTGCTTATGTTGTTCTCATTGTGTGCAAATATCGCAATTGAAATAAATAAAGTGCAAGTGCTTCACAGTACTATTAATTCAATGTGCAACATATTGCAAAAAAAGTGCAAATGCTTTACAGTACTCTTATACATTTCTTTCTCCTGTTGTTAATATGTCGGCCCTTTACTTTTCTAAACAAATTCTCATTGGCAAATCAGACATACAAGCCTTCTTAACATGGACTCCAAAACTATTTAATAACTGTTAGTGTAATGCATAGTCTTCTTCCTTCCTCTGTTAGTTAAAATCAGAATTTTTAAAATCATTGAAATGAAATACCAAATTACACCAAATGTACATGTAAATCTTCTTCAGCGTTTAATCCATGAGGATTCTTAGTATTAAACAGGAGTATATATTTTGACTCTAGTTGGCGTAATTTTCTCTCTCTGTCACCACCTCTCGAATTTTTATGAACTTGATCTATAGCAAAATAGACAAGTTCATTGGTGTTACCTTTGTGCACTTCATTAATGTGACGTGCTACCACATAATTTTTGTCGTTATTCTTTATTGCCCTTAAATGTTGGATACGGACATGAACCATATGTATCGTACTACCAATGTACATTTTTGGACACGAACACCTCAATATATAAACAACAAATTCACTTTTGCAATTCAGTGGACTTCTGATCTTCCAAGGACTACTGAGTAGAGGTGATGTAACCTGTTGTTCATTTTTCCAAATCTACATGCCTTGCACTTATAGCATTTATGGAAGCCAGGGCTGACCTTTAGCCAACCTCCTCCTTTCTTGACCTCCGGGTTTGTCTTAAATAAGTCATCCCTCATCGATTTGGCTTTATTAAATGTCACCATCGTGACACTTTTCCTTGCAATATCGGATCCTGCTTCACTAGATACCAATGTCTACACAGGCTATCTCTCACTTTAGCCTGGTAGGCATTATATCCCATGATCATCCTAATCTGATCCTGAGTGTTCTTCTTCTTATCTCTGACCTTATTTGTGTCTGGTTTCAACAGTACATCTCTCTCTATGATGTCTACCTTTTTCTTAGCCTGATTTAGTGTCTCATACCTGTATCCTCTTTGTAAAAACCTCTTAGTTAAAGCATTTTGAGCTTCTCCCAGAGCACCAGGTTCGCTGCAATTTCTTTTCATTCTTACATTTTCAGCATACGGGATGCTCATTTTTAATCTTGGAGGGTGAAAGCTGGCTGCGTGCAGAATCGTATTGCCTGCAGTCGGCTTCCTGTATGTACGTGTTTGAATAGCTCCTTGTGCAATGTGTACTTCAAGGTCTAAGTATGTCACACTTGTCTCACTAATATGCTCTGTGAATTTTAGATTGAGATTGTTAATGTTAATACTGTCTATGAACATCTGAGCTGACTCTTTGGATCCATTCCACATATATATATAAAAAATTCACTGAAAAAAACAAAGTTGAAGGTGACATTATTGTTAGTTGGAAATGTCAGTTTGTAACCATTTAGACAAAAAAAGCCACTGCAATTTACCAGTTACAGTTATTTCACATAACTATAACTCCTGCCTGCGCCATTTCAGAAGACATCAGTGATGTTATCAATGATGTCATATAACATGCAATGAGTGATGTAATATGTGAGGTCATAATCCTTTTTGGTCTCGCCTACGCAGCGCGCATGCGCTGCATAGGCAAAAGACCTTTTGCAATCGCTCGGCTTTTCAGCCAAAAACGTGCACGCGTTCCATTGCCTTCAATGGCAACGCATGCACGTTTGGCGATTCACTTGCGGGAGCGAGCGGCGCCATATGGTAGCAATTATCGCTCCTGGCGCCGCTCGCTCCCGCAAGGGAAACGCTTTCACTTTTTTTTTTTAACTTGAGGCGCGCACGCTTGTTTTTTAAAGCACTGACTTAGCCCGGCTCTCCTGCGCCATTGTTTTATCTCTCCCAGATTAGCCTCAGGAATGCTGTGGTTTGTCGACATGAAGAGAGCAGAGAGGGAATATTTGTGTTCTCTGTGACTTCTTGACACGTGATAGGTTTGCAGGTTACACGCAGAGGTCAGGACTAGCAACCTCCACGGCAGGCCAGTTTGGGGGACGATGAAGCCTCTTACTTGAGCCAGGAGTTATTCTTACTTTTTGAATCTGGAATAGAAGGTTTTATTTTCCCTAGTTTTACATTCCAGAGGGGTAATTATTGTGTTTACGAGTGTGATGGAGATGAGGGGGCAGAACTTGGCCCGTTTGTCTCTCACTACCTGGGGATCAGGCACATTGTACCTTTCAAGCCGCCAGGGGAGCAACCAAAAATGCCACCAACTATGCAGCACTACGTCACTGCATCTAATAATAAAAGCGAATAAGGCGTGAGTCGCCACTTTTCTTCCCCGCTAGGATTGATGTGTGACAGACACTTGTTAAAAGCGAGGTCCGCGGAGCTGCTGCTGTGCGTGTGCTACAGGGATGAAGCGCAGGCAGCAGCCTCCTCTGGGCAACTATCCTGTCTTCACATGAAGAAGCAACAACATTCTTCCCTCCTGTGGCTAACAAGGCCGAGCTCCACCCGGCCAGCCATCTCTGAAGTTTCATAAGTTGCTGCTCCTGTGGCTTCGACTGCATGATGCTCATAGCTCTCAATGCCACTCATGCAGCCCCGCAAGGGGGGGCTTCAACCCTTCGGCGGTGGCCCCTTCACGACAATAGCGATGTATATCTGTGAGATATGGGAGAGTCACGGGGCCCTCATCATGTTCTGCAGAGGGGCCCCGTCATACGACACGGCACAATGCTGCTGGTCCATTCCTGAATTTATTGTTGTGGAATAGCTATTTCCCACTTGTAAAGGGCGAGCGAGAAACGACTAAGCGGCCTTCGCACAGGGTGATTACTGCAGCATGATTCATTTGGAAATCTGACAGCCGTTCTTGAAAGTTTGTGACCCCTGTTGTCGAGTTATGCTAAAATATAAATGTCTTTCAGTCAGAATAAAGTTTATATGTGAAGGCTATGCCGTGTCATTAAATTAACGGTATGCAGCCCTAAAATGTGCATTTTCTAATCAAGGCCGGACTGAAGAACAAAAAGCAACTCTGGCAAAAATGCTTAAAAAACCCTGCTTCCATCCTATTCTCGGCATCTCTCTCTGTTTCCAACCATCTTTCTCTCTCCTCCTTCTCCGTCTCTGATCTTTTTCTCTCCACCTCCACCTCCACCTCCTCCCCGTTTCTCTCTTTCTCTCTATTGGAGCCATCTCCTCCCTGTGCCTGCTGCAATTAACCTCGGAGGGATGGGAAAAATGACAGAAGCACCTTTACTGGCCCTGGGCTATCAGAACTGGTCTCCAGTGGCTCGAGCACATGGAATAAAAAAGTCAGCCGGCCCTGATGATAATATCCAAACGCCAGGTGTCATGGGTATAGATTCAGTAATCCTGCTTGGTTTATGTCATTTTTAGGTCTGGCATAGAGAAAGCTTTAACTGTTTTGCAGGATCATATAATACACTCTAAAACAAGGGAATAGCCAGAAAATTAAAATAGCCCCCACTTTAAACAAAACCGCTGAAGCTCCCAACCAAGCGAAGCAAGTGAGCCGAACCCATCCTAGAACAGCTTGTCTTTTCCATCCATGGATCTATCTATTCATTCTTTCACCCTTCCATCCAACTGCTTCCCTTTACTTTCTGTCATCCATTCATTCTTTCATCCATCATTCAAACTTTTCCCATTCCATCCATTCATCCAATCTGCCATCTGTCCGTCAATCATCCATTCATCTACTCTGCCATCCATCCATTCTGTAATCCATCCATCCATCCACTCTGCCATCCAACCACTTTTCCATCCATCCACTCTGCCCTCCATCCATCCAATCTGCGATCCATGCATCTATCCGTCCATCCACCCATCCATCCATCCACTCTGTCATCCATCCATCCACTCTGCCACCGGTCCACTCTACCATCCATCCACTCTGTCATTTATCAGTTGATTCATCCACTCGGCCATCCATCCACTCTATCACCTATCTATCTGTCCACTCTGCTTCTATCCATCCAATCTGCCATCCATTTACTCATCTTTTCGCCCACTCATCCATTCATCCCTTTACGCAGCCATCCTTTCACCTTTCCATCCATCCCTTTTACTCTGCCATTCTTTTGCCTGTCCACACATCCATCCATCATCCATCCATCCATCCACTCTGCCACCCATCCGATCTATCATTCATCCACTCTTCCATTTATCCGTTAATGCATCAACTAGGCCATCCATCCATCCACTCTACCACCTATCTGTATGTACTTGAAGCCTCACCTACTCTACAACCATATTTGTCATTTGCTTGTGTCATTGTCCTTCGTAAATGCTGGCTTCTGATTAGTTATTAGGCTTGTTAGCCCCTCCTTAGTATCGCCTTGTCTTCATTTGTAACCTCCCATGAGGACTGGCCCTTTTACTTCGGTTGTTACACGGTACGTCTTCTTTACTCTGTAAGCACTATTTTCTTTACGGAGTTTCTCTTACTGCAGCAGGGCAGGAGGGTCAAGCATTTGCAATGCAATAGGTCTCGCATTTGCTAGAGTTTAAGCTACTGGCATTGCAATGACAATGTCCTTTATTTATGTTTTAAAAACCAAAACATAAATAAAAGGCATTGCCATTTACAATGCCAATAGCTCAAACTCGCGTAAATGCGAGACCTATTGCATTGCAAATGCTTGTTCTGTGAGTTACCACCTCTTTTGAGCTATTGGTAAAAAAAAAAAAAGATCAATATTTTGTGACCGGATTTTTAGTCACAGAGCATTGATACATTAGATAATGATTTGGCATTAGAAGGGATGACTACAACACACTCCTTCCTGATACAGAATTGGTATCCATTTGGAGTCCCATTTTAGATGTCGGAAAAACTTTTCCAACTCCAACTCCTAAAATGGTGTAATTAAACAAGAAAAAGCATTTGAATAGTTGCAGATGCTGACTCAGAGCATTTTGTGACCGTTTAAGTGCTTAGTATATCAGTCCCAAAGTGTTTTACTCCTAAAGTATTTCTTAGGTAACAGTGTACCATCAAACCGATTCAGTATAACTTGTGAGGTAACACCACTGAGCATAAACTCTGTTTAATTCTTGGAAATTGAAAAAAGGGGGACCATAATGCTGATGTAAATACTCAGTATATCAGTAAGCAAATAATGGATCAGAGTGCAGGCATCTAAGAGCAGAACCTATATCGTATCGTATCATTTATTGACAGTTCAAAACATTCTGTTTCATCATCAAAAAGTTACATCGATAAAATGTTAAGAACATTTTACAAACTTTAAAAACAATTTAAAACAACAATATATTAGGCCTGGGCGGTGAACTCCGCTCCGTTCGCGGAGTTTGCGAAGTTTTCTACACTCCGCGCTCCGCGGAGCTCGCAGAGTGCAGAAAACACCGCTTCGCGTAGTGCAGCTGAGTTTCTTTCCCCGCTCGCGAACGGTAAGTTCGTGAGCGCGAGCTGCAGCTCGGGTAGAATTTCTACCCGAGCGGCAGGAAGACCAGCGCAAACGGCAGTTTGCACTGCACTCTGCACCTTGTGGAACTTCGCAGAGTTTTTTTGTCACTTCGCGGAGTTCCGCGCAGCAAAACTCTGTGAACTACGCCCAGGCCTGCAATATATATGTGTAAAAATCACATACAGCAATTCATCAAACAGTTATAATCACATTAAAAGCAGCGCTGTACCAGGAATCATCTGGGGCATGGCTTTTCTGCAGTGCCTAACACTATAAGGGCCAGATGCGCATGCAAAATGTCAAAGGGCCATGTACAATTCCTAAATAGCGAGTCGCAATTTATTTGCGACTGCTACATTTAGAATTGCGTAGTCGCTCTTAGGAAGGTGCGTTCCCTTCCTAATAGTGACCCCAAAGCCATGTATGAATGTTTTGCGACCGCAATTGCGGTCGCAAAACATTCGCAAATTACCACCCTCTTCAAGAGGGTGGTGATGCAGTCGCAAAAGGGAAGGGGTCCCTAGGGGACCACCTCCCTTTGCAAATGCAGGGGAAAATATTTAGGGCAGGCAGTGGTCCCAGGGACCACTGCCTGCCCTTAAAAATGAAACAAAAACGTTTTTTTTTTTTTTTTTTAAATGCATCCCATTTTCCTCTAAGGAAAATGGGCATTATAAAAAAAAAACCTGCTTTATTGAAAATCAGTCCCAGACATGGTGGTCTGCTGAGCCCAGCAGGCCACCATCCCTGGGAGGGCCAGCCATTACCAATGGGGTCGCAAATTGTGAGTGGCTCATTAATATTCATGAGCCTCGCATTTTGCTACCCCATTGGGAATCGCAATCAGTGTCGCTGACACTGTAGTACATTGTAAATTGCGCCTCGCAATTTGTGCCTCGCAATCGAGCGCAAATTGCGAGGCACAATTTACAAGGGTCGTACATCTGGCCCTAAGTCTAATTGACCAAGCTATATTCAAAAATTTGGAAACAGCCACCACCACAATTGAGGAGGTATCTGTTAGACCTGGTATCTTTTGGCATGATTTCTTCTGTTCTTTTGCTTCTGACCTCCTGTTTTTGACTGTGTGCTGCAGTTAGTTTTTGCTGGTTTTAGGACTTTGGGCACTTTTAATCTGCTGACCAGTGCTAAAGTGTAAGTGCTCCCTGTATAAATTGTAGTGGTGATTGGTTATACATGATTGATATATTTGATTTACTAGTAATGCTCTAGTAAAATGCACCAGGTGTGCTCAGGGCCTGTAAATCAAATGCTACTAGTGGGCTTGCAAAAAGAACAATTGATGGACAGAATGCAGAACAATGTCATACATTTACCCAAGTACAGAGATCTGGGACTAAATCCATAGTTTTTTTGCTCACTATGCCATTCCAGTTTGGACCCAGCCATATGCAAATCAGTCTTGACCCTGCGCCCAATGGGAACAGTCCAGCCTGAACTGCCAGGCCAGGTCCTCCCTGGACTGGAAACAAGCATCCTAGGACCGGTTTTGGGGTTTCACCCCTCATCAGCCAGGATAGCTTGACTCCAGTGGCATGGAGAGCACAGGACCCACGTCTGGGCATACCCGTCCCACTCGGGGTGACAAATGCAAAAAGTGGGCCTGCAGCCCTGATTGTGCCCCCCTACATGAGTAGCCCTGCAAACATGTGTCAGACCTGCCACTGCAGTGTCTGTGTGTGCAGTTTTAAACTGCCATGTTGTCCTGGCAAGTGCACCCACTTGCCAGGCCCAAACCTTCCCTTTTATTACATATAAGGCACCCCTAAGGCAGGCCCACAGCAGCCCCATGGTCAGGGCGCAGTATATTTAAAAGATAGGACTTGTACTGATGGGTTTTACATGTCCTAATAGTGAAATATTGCTAATTTCGTTTTTCACTATTGCAAGGACTATCTCTCCCAATTTAAAAATACATCTTTTGGAGAAGTTGGTTTTTAAATTGCGTGTTGGAAAATGACACTTTTAGAAAGTGGGCATTTTCTTGCTTATCCAGAAGGTTGGTCAGTGTCTTAGCACGGTGTTTTTTGGATCTGCACTTTGCACTTTACTGTTTTAAAGTGAAATTGGTTTGCCAGTTTTAAATTCCTGAATCTTCTACATTTTTTAAATGTGTAAAACTTGAATTCTATGTCAGGACCGGAGGCTCCGATTATGCTTCTCATTTCTTTACTGTTTATTTTACAGCAGCCAATAAAAGAAAAGTTTATAAACACTACATTTCCCATGAACACACACTTATGTCACGTGACCAACCATAGAGTATAGCCCTATATAAGCTCTGGCCAAGGTAACAGTGTCCTCTTTCTTTGCTGCTCCGCAGCCAGTTAAGTGCATTTTTCCTAACATTACTGATTGATGTATGTTTGACTTTAGCCTGCATGTTCGCATATGATGAACGATATTTCATTAATTATGTGAGGTTCTCAAGGTATTATGTTTGCAACAAAGAGTTATACTGTTCCTATGGAGCGAGAGACAATACACAGGGAATCTTAACCGACTGATCTAGTAGAATCAGAGTAAGGAATCCATTATGTTGGATTATAATGCCCTCACACACCCTGACGGGTGTCATGCTTCATCATTGGGCGGCTCCTCGTCGGGTCGGCGGTGCAATACCCGACGGGCTCCCTATAATAGGGGCACTTTATCGGAGATCTTTTCCAAGCGCCCGTCAGGTGAAGTGCGGGTGGGGGGCCTCATATGTGTAGATGTGTGTGCATGGTGATAGTGAATGTAAAATAGAGTAGGGGTACCTATGAAAACAACTTTAATCAGGGGTCTCCTACCCTAAATAAAAAACAAAAACTAAGGCGTAAAGCTGAGATTGTATCTCAGTAAATGACGCTCTTATGAGTGATCGGTCAACATGTTTCTCGCCAAAAATGAGTATTCAACAGGCGATTCAGTCAGGACCAGGAAACTAACTATCTACAACTAAAAAATCAATTGAAGTTGTGGCAACATACTCACAACAACCATACGGCTAAAGAGGTTGAGTACCTGGTTGTGCAGGAACTTCCCGCAAAAATGAACTGACCAGGCATCACAGTACCCGGTAGGTAGTACACATGAGGGGTTCCTCATGTAATTGGTGCCGTTCGCACGAGGGCTGCAGACCTACCCACTCCTACCAGGTCCGGGTATTCTTGGGTTTAATGTTTGCATATGGTGAACGATATTTCATTAATTATGGGAGGTTCTCAAGGTATTCTTGGGTTTAATACTGGATTTATTCCATGACATATGTTAATTTTGTAATCGCGGCTTGTTTCAGTTACTGCTTTCATCCGCTCGCGTTTGCGATTTGCAGGGAGCCCTCTGCCTCCTCGACCGGGCACCTCACGCCCACATTGATACCGGTGGAGTGGGAGAAGGGAGCGAGGACGCGCGTCTGTCAGATGCGCAGTCCTCTTTTGATGCCCACGAGCGGCCGCACCGCGCATGTGCTGCGGCCATTTTGAATGCTTTCATTACGTAAAAGAAAGCTTAAGTGAGCGTGGGAGCAGCGTTTCTCTACTCGAAGATCCCATTTTGACTCGTGGCTCAACAGGATTGCTCCCAGTGACGCCCGGCAAGATTTTGGATTGCAGGGCTGTAAAATTGGCATAGGCCTAGAGTGGATTAGCAAGCCCTCCCTGCACCTCATATTGATTCTAATACTGACTTGCTTGCTCGGGGTTGCACCACTCCCCCTTGACTTTATATATATATATATATATTTATATATATATATATATATATATTCACATAAGTACGTCTGTTCGGATTACCCTCTTGATTGGGCTTACGTTCCTCCCGTGGGATATATAGCTGCACTGCAGTGTATCATAATGTCTGAGTTCTTCTATGAGGAGGAATATTTTGAGGAGGGATCCTCTGGGCCCCTAGAGCAGGATCTGGTGGAGGCACTCGACGCAGGGGTACAGCACTCTGTAAATAGGGCCCTGGTGAGGGCCATAGAGCCCCTAAAGCGACACCTGTGCGGCTACGCCCAACAGCAAGGTTGGCTCCCCACCACTGGCAGTCGCCCCAGATCCGGCGGTAAGGGTGTAAAAAACCCACACGCTGCCGATTTCGCAAAGTTGGCTAAAGCGATGGCAGACGACCACAACTATCTCGATCACCCCAGGGGGACGGCAAGTACTGAGTCTCATCACGAGGACGACGAAACCTCCTCAGACCATGTGTCAGAGCAGGAGGAGGCTCCTAGACCCTCTAAGCGTTCAAAAAAGGAGCACCACGCAGACACTCCTGCCCAGGCCAAACTGTTAACATTCGAACCAGCAGAGATTGTCCACTCCAACTCCACTGCTTGGTCGCCACCTCAGGAGGTGGCAGATTATGTCCAATCACACATTCGACAAGCATTCGACAAAGATGTCAGAGCACGGCTAAGATCTGAATGCCCAAGGCCAGATCTACAAGACAAGGTGACAGAGACCCCGGAGGTAGACCCCTCGATGCTAACGTATTTGAAAAAGTATTCCAAAGACCCAAAGAAGGGCATTGACCGGGCATGGAGATCATGCCAAGACAAATTGTTAGACATGACAGGCCCTTTGACAAAGATTTTAGAACTGGGCTTTAGGGCCAAGGAATCCGCCATGGCTATTGACCCAGAGGAACTAATTGGATGGGCGCAAAGAGCGATTTGCCAGTTAGTAAATGCAAATTGCGCAATGTCCAGCGAGAGAAGGCGATCGATCCTTCTAAAGCTGGACCCCAAGTTGGCTGAGCTTTCCTCCTCTGAATCTGGTCCCCTGGCTCAAGGTCTTCTATTCGGCCAGCCCTTCCTCAAGGAGCTCACTAAATTTGTCGCCACTCTCAGTAGACTAGATAAGGCACAAGGCTCACTGAGACGTGTTTTCCGGCCAGTTTTGAGGCAGGGCCGGACGATACAGAGGGCGGTCGTTCGGCCGGGGTTATAATCAAGGCACCCCACGTGGCCAGTATCAACAACAACGTGGCGGCTACCAGGACCCCAACTACAACAACTCCTCCTTCTACCCGACCCGACGTGCCAAGAATCGCTTTCGCAAGGGCAGATACGGAGGAAACCAGGGTGGAAACCAGGATACTGGAAACACAGGTGAGACTGATTCCATGTTCGGAAGTAATGTTGGGGGGCAGGATCCATTTTTTTCTGCACGCTTGGCGCTCAATCTCACAAGATGCCTGGGTTCTATAAACGGTGCAGGGTTACAGGTTAGAACTTTACAGCTCTCCCAGACAGAACTCTCCTGCCCCTCAGATGTCTTTTTCCCAACAAGAGCAGGTCTTCATCTCCGAAGAAATACTCTCTCTGCTGAAGAAAGGGGCCATAGTAGTCACGGAACCCCATCCCCGGGGCTTTACCAGCAGTATCTTCCTAGTCGAGAAGAAGGGGGTGGTTCCAGACTTGTTTTAAATCTCAAGGAGTTCAATGGATGGGTAGTCTATCGACATTTCAAGATGGAGGGCATCCATCTGCTTCGCAATCTTCTCCAGGAAGGCGATTGGATGGTCCGCCTGGACCTGAAAGATGCTTACCTGTCTGTACCCATATTTGCACCACATCGGCGTTTCCTGCAGTTCCGTTGGCAGAGAGTCTTCTACGAATACAGAGTTCTCCCCTTCGGTCTTTCCTCAGCACCATGGTGCTTCACGAAACTCCTTCGCCCGTTCGTAGAGTCATTGAGAGCCCAGGGTGTTCGGCTAATCATCTACTTAGACGACATCATTAGCATGGCACACTGTCCACAACTGGTAGTGATCCATCACATCAGTTTGGGGTTTATTGTGAACCCGCAGAAATCGACTCTGACGCCGACGCAGTCGATAGAGTTTCTGGGTTTCCAGATTGATTCCCGGTGCTGCCAGTTACTCCTCCCAACACAGAAAGTCAGATCAATCAAGAGAGAGTTGAGATTGATTCTGAACAAGCAGATTGTATCATTGAGGTCTGTAGCTTGAGTGGTGGGCCTTCTGGCCTCTTCGATCCAAGCAATCTTCCCGGGTCCCCTTCACTATCGGGCGCTCCAAAGATTAAAGATTCAGCATCCTCGGAAATGCCTCGGGTATGCAGAACAGATCCCTCTCTCGGAGGAGGTGAGGTTGGAGATGCGATGGTGGTTAGATCACATGGAGGCTTGGAACGGCAGACCCATCTTTGGATCCACTCCGGAAGTGGTGATCGAGTCAGTTGCCAGCCGTTGGGGTTGGGGAGCCCGTTGCAGGGAGATTTCCACTGGGGGTCGCTGGTCCCAAGAGGAACTCTCTTTACATATCAACTGTCTGGAGCTGCTTGCGGACTCCTTTGCGATCTGCAGTCTTTCCCCTCAGAAGACGGACTGTTGTATCTTGCTTCGCATGGACAACGTGTCGGCGGTACGATATGTGAACAAGCTGGGAGGGACGAGGTCCCGGGTGTTAGAGGAGATCGCCAAGGATTTTTGGCACTTCTGTCTTCAACACAGAATTTCGGTAGTTGCAGAATATCTTCTGGGTTGCAACAACAATGTGGCAGATTGGCACTCCTGTTATCTTCAGGATTTCAGCGACTGGAGACTCCACCCTCGGATTTTCCAGGCTCTGAAACGCCTTTGGGGCCCCTGTCAACTTGACCTGTTCGCTTCACGCCTCAACAGGCAGATCCCAGCCTTCTTCAGTTGGCGCCTGGATCCGGAGGCAATTGCCACGGATACTTTTCTCCAGAGCTGGCCAACCTCCCTGTGCTACGCATTCCCTCCGTTTATGATGATTCCCAGAGTGCTAGCACAGACCTGTCGTCAGCTGGCGGAGTTGATCTTGATCACCCCACTCTGGAGAGCACAGGCATGGTTCCCAGTACTGCTGAAGATGTTGTGTGCTTTGCCGGTCCTCCTTCCACATCGGTGGAACCTGTTGCTGGACCCTCGGGGATCTCCACATCCATTGGTAGAATCGGAACAACTCTCTTTGGTGGTTTGGCGAGATTCCGGGACAGATGGAAGGTCCCTGGACTTTTGAGAGATGCTGACAGATTTATCAGCGAGACCTGGTCAGCTAATACCCACAAGCGATATTCATCAGCTTGGAAGCGATGGTGTAGCTGGTGCTCTCAACGGGAAGTTGATCCCGCTAAGGCACATATCTCTTTAATTGTAAATTTTTTGGCCTCCATCGCTTCATCTGGCTTGGCTTACAGGACGGTAAACAATTTCCGATCAGCCATTTCGGCAGGTCATGATTCAGTGGATGGCAAACCCATAGGAGAGCATCCCTTGGTGTGCAAACGTCTTAGGGGTATTCGGATGGTCAAGCCCCCTTGCCCTAAATACTCTGTGTTATGGGATGTGTCGGTGGTCCTGAATTTCTTGCAGTCTTGGCCTTCCAATAGGTACTTATCGAGAAAGCAACTGTCTGCTAGGTTGACCATGTTTCTCTGCCTGATTTCCTGTAAGCGAGTTTCAGATGTCCGAGCTTTAGACCTTGCGGACGTAGATTTTCCCCTGAAGGTGTTACTTTTACCATCTCAAAACGGACTAAATGCAATACAGCCTCGGTATCATATCCAGTTTTTTCCAGATAATCCTAAGCTGTGTGTTGTGCAATGTTTGAAAGAGTATGAGGTAAGTACTGCCGAGTTTCGTTCAGACATGAGAGGTGTTACTAATTGCGCTGCAAAAACCGTTTCGCCCAGTGACCCCAGCCACCTTGTCGAGGTGGGTGCGCTGGCTCATGGGTGAAGCAGGCATTGATGTATCTAAATTTGGAGCCCACTCGGTTAGAGGGCGATGGCGTCAAAATCTTTCTCTTTAGGGGTCAGCCTTACAGATATCATGAATGCAGCTGATTGGTCAACAGAGACTACTTTTAAATCATTCTACTATAAGCCTATTGTTGATGTGGCGTCTGTGGTGGTGGCTAAGCTTTGAACAAGCATAATCGGAGCCTCCGGTCCTGACATACAATTAAAAATTTGCAAACAATCGTGACAAGAATTTTCAATTCAATTAAGGACTCGGAGGCGAGGATTATTCCACCCGAATTAAAATGTCTTTGCATTGTATTATTGTACTGCATAAGTTTGATCTGATATTTCTCCCCTTCCCTTTTTTCTGATTGATTTGATTATGGTATCAGATATGGTGACCGGAGTTACGGTTTATCCCTTTCATTTTCAGGCGCTGATAGCAAGTCAGGCGTAAGGGATCGCAACGATGCTACGTCCTCACCCAGCAATCGCTGGAGTGATTATGCCGTTTGCTCTGGAGGATTACCGGCCTTTCGTTGGTTCAGAGCACGATCAGGAGTTGGGCCCCGTTGGGCTAGAAAAGTTTTCTTTTCAAGAGGAGTTTTTTCTATTGCAAAAGATAGATCTACGAGATCAAGTTCTTGGTTTTAACTGACTTAACTGTTGGATGGTTACTCAAAGAAAGAGGACACTGTTACCTTGGCCAGAGCTTATATAGGGCTTTACTCTATGGTTGGTCACGTGACATAAGTGTGTGTTCATGGGAAATGCAGTGTTTATAAACTTTTCTTTTATTGGTTGCTGTAAAATAAACAGTAAAGAAATGAGAAGCATAATCCTCGTCTCCGAGTCCTTAATAGAATTGAAAATTCTTGTCACGATTGTTTGCAAATCTTTAATTGTTCTTACCGCTGCTCTTTAGTTTGTGAGGGGGAAGTTGTGATTTACAGGAAGGGAGGAGAAAGTAGCCTTCCGCTTGGACAACTAGAGACACAATAGTTTGGGTTGTGCGTGCTCTAGTGGTCGTCGGGGCTCCTGCTCAAGAGCATACATGCTGCATGGACGCCCTCAGGAGCGCCAAAGGCACGCCAAAGTCAAGCCGCCTGCGCCCGTCAGTGTCCTGGAAGCGGCCAGCACCAGCCACGCTGCCCGGGAGCACTCAGATGGTAAGATCTGCATTAAATACAGTAGAGATGCACTGCTGGATCTCACGCCGACCACCAAATGTCAAACAGAGCCGAGGGCCCCTTTGTGGGGGTTGAATATCAGTTGCCCAGACTGTGACAATCATCACACATGTGGCAGTGGAAAACATAGGGGCACTCTGGCACGGCCCTGGAAGAAAGATGTTATCCCAGTGCGTGCGGCACTGATTAACGCAAACTCAATGCAAAAAGACGCCTACAATATCTAAGACCTCTTACAGGAAGGTAGTCTCGATTTCCTATGGATAACAAAAATCTGGCTATCAGACGTATCGAACCCCATCATTGCCAACACCATACATAAAGGCTTTAAAATCTATAAAAAAAGATCGGCAAGGAGGAAGGGGATGCGGAATAGCAGTCATCCTCAGAGAAGATTGGGATTACCAAGACATAGAGGTTAATGACTTGCTGGACGCAGAAGCCATGGGTTTCTGTATTTCCCTATCACACCAACACTCAGTAGCCGGAGTTCTAACCTATAGGCCATCAGGTCCAGCTGGTTCTTTCCTGAAATCACTTGATATAGCAATCACACATTTAGCCCTAAGATTTGCGCACTTCCTGATTTTAGGAGATTGTAACCTACATCCAGTGGCGGCTCCTCGAGGGAGTGCTGCGGGGTGGTGGGGTGGGGCGGGGAGGGGCTGGGTGGGGGTAGTAACTTTGGCATACGGCTGAACAGAGTTAAGTAAATAAACAAATAAATAAAACGAATCACATTGCGCGCGCTGCATCGCTGATTTGGCGTTGCAGCGCGTAATGTAATTCGTTTTATTTATTTATTTATTCACTTAACTCTGTTCGGCCGCATGCCGGAGTTTACTACCCCCACCCTGTCCCTCCCCGCCCCACCACCCCGCAGCACTCCCTCAAGGAGCCGCCACTGCCTACATCTAGACAAACCAAATGATTCGTAAGCCTTGGCTTTTAAAGAAATAATGAACCTGCTGAATTTAAATCTATATGTGGCAAAACCAACACATCTAGGAGGTCACACACTGTACCAAGTCTGCTCCAATGTGGTAATATAGATGGAGAACCCGCAACCGCTGTCTTGGTCGGATCACCATTTAATCAGATTTTCTTGGCAACGGCTGTTAAAACAGGATCCATCCTTGAGTAGTCTGACCCGTTATGGGAAAGCTTTTAATAAAATAGATCAGCTGGAATTTTCAAATGTCCTAAAACAACAGATCCCAGATTTATCAGGAATATTGAATGAGGATGTCACGAAATATGATAACTGGATTAGAAACGCTGCAGAAGAACTGGCTCCGGTTCTTCGGAGCAGAGTACACAGAAATACGCCTTCCAGTCCATGGTTCTCGGCCGCCCTCAAAATAGAGTAAAAAAGCTGCAAGGCACTGGAACATAAATGGAGGAAGGATTATAACTCATCTGACAAAGAGACCTTCAAACTAGCAGAAAAGGCATACTACCTGATTGTGACTAAAGCTAAACAAGCTTACTTCGAGGAGTGCATAGGAAAGGCAGGAAACAGATCAAAAGAGATTTTCTCTATAGTCAAGAGTTTTATGACCCCGTTGGCTTGCACCTATTCCCAGGCAGCCTAAGGTCGACTGGTGTGAAAAGCTGGCAAGATCTTTTACTAACAAGATTTCAAATATTCAAGCCACCCTAGCAGTAGGTCTGCTACCAAAGGTTGACTCTGAGATCATACAGCATACTAGGAAAATTCCAATGGCCAGGACAAATCTAAGCATCATTGTAACTATCCCCTTGGACTGCTCTTTGAGGGCTCTAAAAGCCATCAAATCGCGTTACCCTAAAGACCCGTGCCCCCCTAAACTTTTGACTTGGGGGCGGATACTATAAATCCGGCGGCAAACTGGATTCTTAATACCTCAATAAGGACAGCAACAGTCCCTGGGGCATGGAAGCAAGCAATGATCCTTCCACTTATAAAAAAGCCAGCTACAGACACTGCTATCCTAGCCTATCTCCTTGCTACCAGCCTTAGGTAAAATTCTGGAGAAGCAGGTGAACATACAACTGTCAAACTTCTTGGAAGCAAATCAGTTACTTCATCCAAGTCAATCAGGCTTTAGAGCCCGCTTTAGCACAGAAACCACACTGGTTGAGGTATCAGTATATATTAAAGGAACCCTAGATGGTGGGGAGCGGCTGTATTGATCATGCTGGACCTATCATCGGCCTTTGATACAGTACCCCACAAGCTGCGGCTTGACCATCTCCAGGCCATCAGAGTGTCAGGGCTTGCATTGGACTAGCTAACGCCATTAGATAGAAGTCAGCAAGTTTGGATTCCTCCCTGCTCGGCCAATCCCCAGGAAGTGGATACTGGTGTGCCCCAGTGCTCGGCTGTGAGTCCAGCACTCTTCAATTTATATCTCACTCCCCTGGCATTTCAGCAGAAGAACTAGGAGCGAAAGTGGTATCCTATGCAGATGGCACACAGCTGCTTTTCTCTTGGAACAAGGGACCTGAGCTGAAGGGCACACATATTAAAAGCTGCCTAGGCGCAGTCTTCCACTGGCTAGCCAAAGCTCAACTCAAATGTAATGAGGAAAAAACTGAAATCCTCTTTGGGACATTCCCATCAAACCTCTGGTTAACTTTTTGGCCAGATTCTCCCCCTAACCCCCGGACTCAGACTCAAGTCAAAAGGTTGGTAGGCATATGTTTCAGGATTATGCGGTCCCTCAATACATTTTTGCCCCTGCTATCCTTCTCAGCAAAAAAAACAGTCATCCAGGCACTGAACATCTAGAATAGACTATGGTAATATTCTATATTTGGGCATACTGGAGTACTTAATGGACAAACTGCAGGTGATCCAGAATACGGCAGCTCGTCTCCTGCTAAACGTGCCAAGAAGGCTTCACATCAGTTCACATTTGCAGACTCCACTGGTTGCCCATCAGAGAGAGAGTCAAATTTAAGGCTCTGACATTAGTACATGATGCTTTGAATCAGACAGAAACTGATTACCTTAGAGCTAGATTTAGCTTCTACAACCCTACTAGACATTTATGATCTATCAACAATTTCCTGGCAGTGATCCCAAAGTTTCAGCGTCAAAGATCAGGGCGTCAGCATGGAATCAGCTCCCGTTCGAGCTACGCTCCATGAGTAATCCAATGCTGTTTAAGAAAAAACTGAAAATCTGGTTCTTTGTGCAAGTCTAATTCTGTCCATGCAGACCACACTATGCCTTCGCCGGGACACTCCTGGGAACAGCTGTGTGCAATACAATTAGCCTATCATATCATATCATTCTGTGCCTCTGCCTGTCTATAGAATCCACGTCTGGTTTGGCTGACAGTTGGTCTTTTGTGCATTCACTCTAGAAAGTCACACAAAGGGAGCTGAGGTGTGCCCTGCATATCCTGATGGGCCATCACCAGGCTGATGGACCTTCCTTAGCTAGAGTGGTGGGAGGAGTTGTCACTGACACCAGGATAGGGCTGTGCCTGTCCTCACACAAAGCTGTCTCTACCCCCTGTAGTGTGTCTGGAGCCAGGTCAGAGAAAGGCAGGGTCTTGTGCACTACAAAGACTTTCCTTTGAGGTTTGCCTACTTCAAAGTCAGAAACTGGTATAAATATTGGAGCTGTGACACCATAATTTCAGAACACTTCTGGACTAAAGGACATTCTGCCAGGGACAAGAGCTGGATGATGTAGGACGGGCTGACATTCTGCCTGTTGCTTTGTTATACTGGCCTGTTGCTTGCTGCTTCTGACCTGGGAGTGAAAGGACTGGACTTTGCTTTCTGTATCCTGCTTCCAAGGTCTCTAAGGGCTTGTGTGTTCTTGCTCCCTGTTAAGAAATCTCAGGGCCATCAAGGACTTCACCTACCAGTGCCTGGACTCTTCTGCTAAGAGTCCTTACTTGCCAAGTGGTGCCACGTCCAGTTCCTAGGCCCTTGGAAGTAGAATCTGGTGATTAAAAAAGAAAATCCACGCATCGGCTCCCAGCGCCTGTTTTAGCGACACACTGCGGCTCAAGATCGCCGCATTACCGCTGTGCGGCCAAAGAATTGATGCAGCACTTGCAGTGTGGCCGAAAAATTGCCACAGCGTGAGTCCTGAGCTCTGTGTCACCACCATCAGTGGCAACCGCTCTGACTCCAACACATCCCCTGCTTGCGGCTGTGAAAACAATGCAGCACCTGCTTCGCTGCTGCCGCTTCGATGCAGCGCATCCTGATTTTCGACGCAACGTTCCTGGGTGCCGATGCTTCATCGACACTGCAGTAAGGAATCAAGACTGCGTGTCTGGACCCCAATGCATCACTCCCCTGCAAGCATAGAATCAACGCATCACCTCCCCTGTCAGCAAGGAATTAACGCATTATCTCCCCTCTCAGCAAGGAATCGACTCATCGCCTCCCCTGCCTAGCAGTAAGGAACCGAGTACCGACACATCACCTCCTCTGCGGTAAGGAACCGGCGCATCACCTCCTCTGTCAGTATAGAATTGAAGCATCACCTCCTCTGCGTAATAAGGAACCAACGCATCACTGTGTTTTCCGGCACCTCGCCTCCCCTGTGACCTGCACCGTCTTTGTTTTTGACTCATCTCAAGTACTTTGTGCTAAAACACCCACATCCATTGATTTCTATGGATTAAGACTTATTGAACCTTTGAAAAGTGATATATTTACTTGTGTATGTTGGATTTTTGTCATTTTGGTCTTGTTTTAGTCAGATAAATATTGGCTATTTTCTTTTTTTTTGGTAGGCACGGGGAGATTAAGTGATTTGCCCAGAATCACAGGATGTGGACGCGACCCCGAGGCTCGAACCTTGGTTGCCCAGCTCCGAAGTCGGCAATCTAGCCGTCAGACCAGATCCTTTTCTAAACTGGTGTGGACTCATTTTGTAGAGTTTTCACTGTGTTACTGTGTGTGCATGTACAAATACTTTACACATTGCCTCTAAGATAAACCTGACTGCTCGTGCCAAGCTACCACGGGGGTGAGCAAGGGTTATCTTAGCTGTGTGATCCCCTTACCCTGACTAGAGTGTGGGTCCCTACTTGGACCGGATGCATTTATAGGTTTTTTGCCGTAGGGCAGCGCAGCAGGCCTTGCTGCTGCGCTGCCCCACGGCAAAAGAAAAGGGCAGGAATGAGCCGTATCTATTAGATACGGAGCATACATGTCCTTTTCCCCTGCACCGGCGCACAATATGCTGCCGTGCACCAACGCAGGCACCTTTGCACCATGGTGCAAGGGTGCCTGCATTGCTGGGATGATTATTTTTGTGCAGGAAGGAAACCATCCTGCACAAAAACAATCACACAGGAAGGGAAACCATCCTGCACAAAAACAATCACAAGAGGCTTTTTCCTCTTTCTATGTGTGCTGCAGAATGCAGCACGCATAGAAAGAGGAAAAAACAAGGAGAAATAAACACATTTCTCCTTGTTGTGCTTCCCTTACGCCTCCCCTGGGGAGGTGTATGTTTTTGGCGCTGCCTCAAACTTACGATTTTTCATAAATCTGGGGCAGTGTCAAAAAGCCATGGATGTTGCTGGTAACTCCCCGAGTAACACCCATGGAATGCCCCTTTCATGCAGTTTTCTGCATGAAAGGGGCACATTTCTATAGGGCCATGAAAAGCCATGTAACAAGACTTTACGTGGCCTTATAAATATGCCAGTGGCACCTGCGCAAACAGAACATAAAAAGTGACGTTCCATGCAGCAAGTAGCTGGTAGGCCTCATAAATGAGGCCCCCCATTTCCAACACATATTACATATTGTATAAGCTTCTCCTTGAATTTGTAAACTAAGGGATCTGCACAGGGAAACAATCCATTTGGTTCTAGGTTTAGCATAGAGTGGGCAAAAGAACAACAAATGATCCTCACTTTCTAGTATATTTTTACAGTGAAAACAATAGTCAGATCCCTAGTTCATCTTCCCCCAGTTGATGGTGAAGGCAGCTACTGGGAGAGTTGCATACCTGAATTGGAGGTGCAGGGACTAGACACATGCTGGCCAGATAAAATTCAAGAATTCCCTGGCCTTACTTACAGATTTATGGAGAAGAAAGGCACCTCTTAAGCTGCCTAGCGAGGTTAAGTGGCCCCTGCGACTAATAGCTTTCTACTGAACCAGTTTTTTTAACTTTAGCAGCCTCTCCTCGACAAATGGAATTGGGTTCACTCCAAAATTTTCCTAGTCCCAGTTGGGTCTAGGCATTTTTAATCGATCCTAACCATCTGACTTTCCCTGCCCGTTGGTCATGGTGACTTCCTGCAAGCCCTCCCTGAGATGGCAAAATTCATGAGTGCTCCAACTACGGATCCAGAAGAATAGGGGTCTTGGCGCTATCAGTGATGATATCTTGTGGATCCCAGGATCCAAACGGAGAAGAACCAGTTGCGTGCCCTTCCCTAGACCCAAGAGGCCTCTATAATAAAATTTCTGCTGTGCCCAAGGAGCTGGTGTTACAATGGCCC
The DNA here is from genome assembly GCA_963921515.1 of Calotriton arnoldi. Classification (NCBI taxonomy): domain Eukaryota; kingdom Metazoa; phylum Chordata; class Amphibia; order Caudata; family Salamandridae; genus Calotriton; species Calotriton arnoldi. Next base: position 104,094 of record CAWUFW010007436.1, on the reverse strand, counting down.
CATATTTCCACCCCATACAGAGCAGCCCCCTAGCTTGGGCCTTGTAAATTTAAACTGCTGGTCATACAGGGGAAGAGACTTCAAATTTATGTATGGCTCCAGCTCTATGCTTAACTATCAGGGAGCTCTTTGAGATCTGCGGGTCCCAGGATCCAGTATCTTCTAACCTGGTGCCCTAATAAACTCCGGACTCTTTCCATGGTTTCAGATCTCACCTAAATAACCCCTCTCACCCTGCCTCTCTTAGTGTAGGCCAGATGCCTGGTCTCGGACATGTTAGTTTCAAGACCAAAGTCTCCACAAAACTGATTGAAGCTATCAATCAGATTATGTAGGCCCCTCCTGGTTTTGAACAGCAACAGTGTGCCGTCTGCAAAGAGGAGTGCTGGCATTACCCCACCCCCGTTCCCCCGGGAGATGAATTCTGAACACAATTCAGTAAGTAGGCAATAAAGATTTTTATGTATGGGTGGGAGAGGGTTGGGGCAAGGACGCAACCCTGGTGCACACCTTGGTTTAAGGGAAAAGCCTTGGTTAGTTCTCCCTTCACGCCACACCTAACTTTGGCAAAATTCCCCTCATGGATCAGTTGCATCAAATGTAAAAGATATAGGGGGGTCCCCATCCCCAGGAGCACCTCCCACAACTTTCCTCTGGGTACCAGCTCAAATGCGGCACGAAGATCGATAAATGGCACATAAATATTGCCTTTGGCCAGGCCCACTATCTTCCATTTAACCATGAGTAACCTGAAGGCTTAGTCATCGGTGCTGGTCTTGTGCCTAAATTCAGCTTGTAGTCCTGAAAGAATGTGATTTTCCACACACCAATACAACAGCCGCTCTAGCACCTGCTTGCAAAAATTGTTTTGCAGATTTTCCAACAAACTAATAGGGCGGTAGTTGGAGGGAGCGCTGGAGTCCCCTTTTTAAAGATTGGTACTATCTCTGCCCCCTTCTATGATGGAGGTATTGCCCCTTCCATCGAGATGGCATTTAAGACCACATTGATGTAGGGAACCCAAAGCCTAAGATCTGATTTGAAAACATCTGCAGGGATTTTGTTAAGACCCGGAGCTTTCCTGGGCTTGAATGAGACTACAGCTTGCTCAGTTTCCTCAAGGGTGAAAACTACTGGGGGGAGGCTGGTTCTTTACACCAGGAGAACCCCCGCATCCAGGGCCAACCTCAGGGACAGTAAGAGGAGAATACAAGCTCCCAAAATGGGCGACCCAATTGCAGGGTAAAATAGATATTTCTGAAGGATTTCCTGGCCTCCCATCGCTCATGCTCACCAGAGACCAGAATTTCTTCTGGTCATTTGCTACAATGGCCTCCAATAGTTCAGACCAAATGCCGTCTTCTCAAGCTGCTTTTACTCCTCTTAGGCTAGCCCTATAGGTTGCCCTCTATTCTCTTATGGCTTGTGTGTCCACTCCCTTTTATAGCTTTTCAGAGGTTTGTCTTTGCCTTTTTGCACAGGCTGTTAAACCATCCCTTGAGGGCATTGGCTTAGGGTGCCCCGTGGACTCCTTGGTAAGGAGATTCCTCAATTTAGAGAATAACATGTTATGCTCAGCTAAAATCAGGTAATTTCCCCCCCCAATTAGCACAAATACTGTCCATGTGGGTGGCCAGGATTGAATAAAGGGCCCTAACTCCTTCAGGTGAACTTTAATGACAGAGGATTATGATCACTCTCCTATCGCTCTACCACTACCATCATATCATCTACCTTACTGCATAATCTTAAGTCCAGGAGGATATAATCAATTGTACTGTGATATAAACCTCATCTGAATGTTGGTGCGAGTAATCTGGCTGAAGGGGATCGCTCATTACATGTCCTTAGTCCAAGCATTAGGGAAAGGTCCACAACCTGAAGCACTGCTCTAGAGAGGTGCCTTCTGGTTGGACGAACAAGGTCTGGTATACCCAAAATTAGGTTAAAGTCCCCTGCTACCAGTACATGGTGAGTACTTAAATAATCACCTAGTACTCTATCCAGTAGTTGTAAGGATTTTGATTCCTGTTGATAGTTGCTACTCCTATTGTAGATGTTAATTATCATAAGGGTTTTTGAGTTAGCACAGGAAAAAAATAACTCTTGGACATCAGGGGAGTCCAAATGGAGCGTTGTGACCGAGTGAACCTATATCAGTTTCCTTCTGTACAAACGGTAACAAATCATTGGTACCCCTATTTTCAAAAATCACTGAGAAGCATGTGAATAGGCAGTTGTCCAGTTATCTGGAGGGTAGTAACCTACTGCATGGGTCCCAGTCAGGTTCCCTGCCCTTACATATAATTGAATCCGCCCTGTTGCTGCTTCTGATTCAGCTAGTCGGATTATTGATGAGGGGGGCACAGCAACCATCTTGATGTTGGACCTTAGTGCTGCCTTTGATACAGTGTCATACAATATTCTGCTGAAAAGGCTTTGGAATTGTGGAATTGGCGGCAATACATTGCATTGGCTGTCCTCTTTCCTGTCAAGACGCACATTCCAGGTCTCTCAGAAACCTTTTAAGTTCACGGTACCCCCTGCAGCATGGAGTTCCACAGGGCTCTTCACTCAGCCCGACTCTTTTCAATGTGTATGTCCATCCTTTGCTGAAGGTCATTGAGTGACATGGGTTTTCTATTATCTCGTACGCTGATGACACACAAATTGTCATCACCCTGTCGCAGAACAGCAACATCGTGGCCTCTTCCCTTCGTGAATGCTTATCAGAAGTAGCGGCATGGAAGGACCCAAACTGTCTGAAACGTAATGCGGGGAAGACGGAAGTAGTGGTCCTAGGCACATCTGGTCCAATGCATGGTGGCCCGATGACCTAGGTCCTCTACCTGTATCTAAGGCCAAGGTTAAAAACCTAGGCATCTGGTTTGATGCTAAACTATCTTTTGATGCTCAGATCAACGCCCTCGCAGGAAAGTGCTTCGGCATACTGAGATCTCTGAGGAAAGTCCTCCATCTCCTACCAAAAGTAGGCCTGTGTGTAAAACTCTGCTCTACTCATGCAGTTTGCAGAAATCGGCAACTCTGCGTTCTGTTGAGAACGCAGAGTTACCAATAAACGTTGCACTCTGCAACAGAACAGAGTTTTTTTTCTGTTGGTGCACTCATCTCATTGTTTCGCGTGTGCGGTGAGTGCGACTAGACTTGCGGGGCGCTTGCGAGCATCCATGAGATTTTCTAGCCACCTGGAAGCTCTCGCGAGATTTTGCGGCAACTAGAGAAGCTTTAGGCCACGCCAGCAACTTCTGGCTCTTCTTTTGTGTCGTAGGCAAGTGCGATTGAACGTGATTGACAGCGGCTGCCAGCTGGAGAAGATTCTCGCCTCGAGAAGCAACTAAATCTCCTCAAAAAGGCAATTTAGAGATACAAAAACTTCTCAAATGGACCATTCGCGTTGGTTTTTGAGCGAGGAGTCCTTTTTTGTAATCTTTTTTTTCCAACAGGATGGAAGTGCCCCAAATACTCCAACTTCCTGTTCCTGTCCAGCAGGCTCCTCCCAGTGCTTTTTCCACCTCCTGGTCACTATTCATTTGGATTTGGAGCTGGAAGGATCACTCTCCTTGTCTGCTGCATATATACCATTGGATTTAAGGACTTTGCATTTGAGATTTCACAACTAAGTTAAAAAAAACTCTTGTATAAGGGTGTTGTTTGTTTGATAGAGGGCATGCACCAGGATTTATTTGTACTTTTATTTGATTTTTAAAATGTATTGTGGTGGGTGGGCTGCAGTTTCAGCAGGGGCCTAGTTATTTTTTTGCTTGTAATTTTTCTTCTTTTATAAAAGAAAAATGTGGCACAGTTCAGTACATTTGCTCCATTTTTTAAAATAAATTTGCAATATTCATTTAATTCACTGTGTGGTTCAGTCTGCCAATGGGACTTCCAGCCAGTAGGCCCAGTACTAGTCATGGGTACATGAAACAACTGTTTCTGCTGTGTCTGCTGAATTGAAACATCATTTAGGCCATGGATGGAATTGGACTAAATTACAAAATGTGGGTTTTTGGGGTACGTCATGTTTTCTTTTTCTGCAAACAGTGTATAGGTGGCATAATTTTAGTTTTTGGTATTGCTGAATTAATGCTGTTTTCTCCTGTGTTACTTTGCCACCCTTGTCTGGTCAGTGTGTGAGTGTGTTTGCCATAGGCCACCATTTGTCTTTGTTCCCCATGCCATGTGGCCAGGGGCCATTTTGTATAGTCTGTGTCCATAGGCCTGCATGTGTTCTTTGCCTTCCATGGCTCAAGCTTGTTGTTTGACCATGTGGCTGGTGGCCATTTTGTGTAGGCAGCTAGTGTGCTTTTGCCATAGGCCTGCATGTGTTCTTTGTTGTGGCCATGCCTCCTGCTTCTTGTTTGACCACGTGGCTGGCGGCTATTTTGTGTAGCCAGCAGTGTGCTTTTGCCATAGGCCTGCATGTGTTCTTTGTTGTGGCCACGCCTCCTTGCTGGTTGTTGTTGTGACCACGTGGCTGAGAGCCATTTTGTATAGCCAGGTAGTGTGCTTTTGCCATAAGCCTGCATGTGTTCTTTGTTGTGGTCATGACTCCTTGCTGGTTGTTGGTGTGACCATGTGGCTGGCCGCCATTTTGTGTAGCCATGCCTCCTGCTTGTTGTATGACAATGTAGCTGGTGGCCATTTTGTGTAGCCAGCCAGTGTGCTTTTTCCATAGGCATGCATGTGCTCTTTTTTGTGGTCATGACTCCTTGCTGGTTGTTGGTGTGACCATGTGGCTGGCCGCCATTTTGTGTAGCCATGCCTCCTTGCTTGTTGTTTGACCTTGTGGCCATTTTGTGCAACCATCAGTTTTCAAAGCGCTTTATTTTTATGTAGAGGCTTAAGCCTTATTGTTTGTGCTCATTTCTTTTAAATTTTCCCTGATGTATCAGTTTAATAAATGAATATGCTATTACTAAACTGTATGAACAGTGTTTTATATCATATACTCTTTTTGCACTTTTCACCTGCACCACACTTTGCCTCCCAAACCCAAGGGGTTTCTCATGGCAGTCCCCTAGTAAATCAGCAATAATATTTTTAAGTTTTTATTTTTTTGATAATTTTTTATGAACTTTTTTATTTAATTTTAATTTGTTTTGATAATTTTTTTGTCAATTTGTGTAAATTAAATTGTAATTAATGTTGTTTAATTCTATTTTTTAAATGTAATTTCGTTTAAAAATTTTAAATTAAAAATAAATAAATAATTTTAATTTAAAGTTTTTAAAAATAATGTTTTTTGTATTTTTTAATTGTTTTTTTCTTTTTCACATTTTTATTAACATCCATCATCAACCCAATCTCTGCCATAAGCGCACAACAGCAGTCATTTTCTAAGGATTATTCCATTGTCACCTGCACTTTTCTGAGTGCCACATCCCAACTTGATGCACATAAAGCAAACAGTTACATCTATATGTTGTTTCTCTTTCTTATCCTTCCTGATCCTGAGTGTACATGAACGCTTGTATTGGTGTGGTTTTATGGATGGATACACTGTATTGTTGCTAATTATTTACAACTTAAGTAACCAACTAAATTATATTTTATACTACTAATTCAACTGCAGCAATGCCTCGTTTCACTGACATTCTTCTTGCTTGTTTGCTTTTAGGTGGCACAAGAGAAGAGACATCACCCACAGTACTGCCAGACAGAAGGCCTGTGCACAACGTGACGCGTGACCACATAAGCAACACGTACATCTCTTCAGCTTGTGAAGCTAAGTGCCACTGCCAACTGAAAGCTTCAAGATGGCCCCAAAGAAAGGTGCTAGCAAGAAAGTGTCCAGTGATAAGAAGGAGCTTACCACCACTGCTATGTCGCCCCAGACCTTTTTCGGGCAGAAACATGTGCCTGCCGCACCGCCTCCGGGGAGCAAGCTGGGAGCAGCACTCCCGCTTCATCAGCCCCACCCCAACCTAGGGCCAAGCCCAAGTCTGGCACAGAGGCAGCCACTCTAATCATGGCAACGCCGACAAGCAGTGACGTTGAATTGGACTTATCTCTTTTGCAGATCTCTTATCTCAATCGTTGCCGGAAACTCAGCTAAGTGGACAACAACATCCGCAGTCAACAATAGTAGTTCCTCCCAAAGTAGGAGCACTTCAGGAGATTGAGCTTCAAGCTGAGGAAGTAGAAGAAGTCCCTCCTTCAGAAGATCCATTGTCTTACAGATCTCCAGCAAGAAAAAGGAGGGGTAGGGATACTCCACCATCTTCTTCTCCAAGCCCCCCCTTCTGATGATCAAGACTCCACTTGGATGCCGCCTCAGTCTGAGACACGCTTGGAGAGGCTAGTGAAAAGGAAGGTTCTTGAAAGCCTTAGAGCTATGGATGATGAAGAAGAGGAGGATGAAGACGAGCTAGTCATCATGGATGTTAGTCCAGCCCCAGTGGAGACTGACGTTACCCAATCTTCACCTGCTCTGAGGGATGTGGCACAGATACCGCCACCTTCCATTTTTTGCAATGCCCCGGTTGTGACCTACATCCACAACCATCTCAGCAGAAGTAGGCACTGCAGAGAGGAAAACGTCAAAATGCCCACCTGCTGCCACTTCTTCTGACATTGGCAGTGGCACCAGTGTCAGAAAGTGGACCTCCCCAGTTTGGAACTTCTTTATGTATAGCGATAAGGGCTTGGGCGTAGTTCGCGAAGTAGCGCTAAGCGAAGCTACGTGAAGTGCAGTTCGCACTACGCGAGCTACGCATAGCACTACGCGAACTGCGTAGTGTGCTGTTCGCAATGATTGCACAGTGCCGGATGCTTGTCCGCACTGTGCAATCATTGAAAACGGCATCTTGCACAGTGCGAGCTGTCTTTTACTGCCGCTCGAGTAGATTTTTACTCGAGCGGCAGCTTTCTCAACGCGGACTGGTAGTTTCTCATCGCGAGCGGTCGCGAGCATACGCGACCACTCGCAGTGAGAAACCTGACCTCCCAGCGTTGAGAATCTCGCCGGAGGTTTATTTTCCACGCTCGCGATCGGCAACTTGATGTTGCTGATCGCGAACGAGGAAAAGTCTCGCCGGGATAGTCATTTTGCTTGCTCGCGGTCGCCAACTTGACGTTGAGGACCGCGAGCAAGCAAAAAATGACTGCTGCACTACGCTACGCTACGCGTGTTTGCACTGTGCTACGTGCAATTCGCGTTGTGCGAAGTAGCGCAAACTTCGCAAACTACGCGAGCGTAGCGTAGTACTTCGCCCAGGGTTAAGCTGAACATTGCCATATGCTCCATTTGCAGAGCAAGTGTTAGTCGGGGTAAGCTTGGTTCAAAATATGGTATAGGAGGCCAAACAATCCATTTGAGAAAATCCGCTGGGAGCAGCACCTTAGCGGCTAAAAAACTGCAAGTGGTGTTGGTGAAGGGGTGAGAGCAGGGAATCTGATCCGATCACGGTGGAAGATGAAGATGAAGAAGATGGTGACATTTTCGTTACGCAAATCAACTCTATCCCCAACAGTACAGTTTTATCACCCACATCAGCAACATCGCAATGGGACAAGACTCTGAGTCAGGTCGAGACACCAAGGAAAGAGCATACAGTGACTGGCCAGCTGAGATGCACATTTGGCCTACCACCTTCTGCTATCAAGAAGTCAATTGCATCAGTGGCATCAGCAAAGAAAAAAGTCCATGCTACTATTCCTGGCATGTTTAGGCAGGAGGGGCAGTACGAACACAACCACCAAACTGCACGTTTGTACAACATGAAGCTGGCTAAAATGTTAGCGCTGAACCTCCTCCTTTTTTCTTTTGTGGAAGGAGTGGGTTTTCTAGAAGTTGTGGTGGCCATCTGCCTGAAATGGATGTTTCCCAGCCGGACCTATTTTGCCAGTTCCAGCGCTACATCACGATGTGCTGGAATTGGTTGGACAAGCTTTGCTGCAGAGTGCTGTTCACACTATCCACCTGATGACAGACCTGTGGACCAGTTGCCAAGTCACTGATTACATGTGCATCACTGCACACTGGATCTCTTTTGTGGGGGTTAGAGAAATTATATCTGCAGGTGTTGACACTGCTGACATTTTTAATGGAGCTCGGAAACATGCAACAGTAGCGATGTTCACCATGGAGAAGTCCCATGCAGCTGCAAACTTATTGGATGAGTTTAACAACACAGTCTTTGAATGGCTGCGACCCAGAGGGCTTAACATTGGATTTGTTGCCATGGATAATGGCAGTAAAATAGTTAAGGCAATGACAGATGGTGGCTATTTCAGGGTCCTGTGTTTGGCACACTGCATCAACATCATTGTACAGGACTTTCTCAAAAATAAGACTGAGTCAGCAATTTACTGTCCACCTGTAGAATAATCTGCACTCATTTCAGCCATTCTTTTAACCCGTTTGGTGCTTGCATCGGCCAATGGCCGACGCAAGTACTACCTCCCTGGTGCGGCGCACGTCCATTGGCCGTCACCAGGGAGGGCCCCCTTTGAACCTCCAGTGCAAAGCACCGGAGATTGTTTTTTTAAAAATTTCCCCTGGGGGAGACACGGAAGGCTTTCCGCGTCTCCCCCCGCCCCCTCTCCCGCCCATCTGTGACGTCAGCACGCCGCGAGGCGCTCTGACGTCACTGATTTCCCCACCGGAGCCGAGGACAGCCACAGGTAAGGCCAAGCTCGACTCCGATGGGGAAATCAGGCCGAAAATGGCCTCCCCAGCTTTCAGGGAGGCCTTGTTTGAATGGGGAGAGTCTCCCCTTTCAAACGAGGCCTTCCTGAAAGGGTTCCCTGGCCATGGATCGCAGCAGCGCTACGATCCACGGCCAGGAAACCCCCACTAGACACCAGGGATGTCTTTGGGGGCTTGGCCCTCATGGTAATGGGTCGCCCCCCCCACGGGGGCATATTTTTTTTATAACAGAACGTTGGCTTTCCTTGGGGAGGCGAGATCGCCCCCCCAAAATGTAAAAAATAAAAAATTGCGGCGAAATTGGCTGGGGGGCTTTTTTTTTTATAGCCATGTGTTTCCGTGGGGGCCGCAATCGGCCCCCATGGAAGCCATAGCTATAAAAAAAAATAGAGAAAGAGAGATATCTTTATATAGTTATCTGGAGGGTAGTAACCTACTGCACGGGTCCCAGTCAGGTTCCCTGCCCTTACATATAATTGAATCCGCCCTGTTGCTGCTTCTGATTCAGCTAGTCGGATTATTGATGAGGGGGGCACAGCAACCATCTTGATGTTGGACCTTAGTGCTGCCTTTGATACAGTGTCATACAATATTCTGCTGAAAAGGCTTTGGAATTGTGGAATTGGCGGCAATACATTGCATTGGCTGTCCTCTTTCGTGTCAAGACGCACATTCCAGGTCTCTCAGAAACCTTTTAAGTTCACGGTACCCCCTGCAGCATGGAGTTCCACAGGGCTCTTCACTCAGCCCGACTCTTTTCAATGTGTATGTCCATCCTTTGCTGGAGGTCATTGAGTGACATGGGTTTTCTATTATCTCGTACGCTGATGACACACAAATTGTCATCACCCTGTCGCAGAACAGCAACATCGTGGCCTCTTCCCTTCGTGAATGCTTATCAGAAGTAGCGGCATGGATGGACCCAAACTGTCTGAAACGTAATGCGGGGAGGACAGAAGTAGTGGTCCTAGGCACATCTGGTCCAATGCATGGTGGCCCGATGACCTAGGTCCTCTACCTGTATCTAAGGCCAAGGTTAAAAACCTAGGCATCTGGTTTGATGCTAAACTATCTTTTGATGCTCAGATCAACGCCCTCGCAGGAAAGTGCTTCGGCATACTGAGATCTCTGAGGAAAGTCCTCCATCTCCTACCAAAAGTAGGCCTGTGTGTAAAACTCTGCTCTACTCATGCAGTTTGCAGAAATCGGCAACTCTGCGTTCTGTTGAGAACGCAGAGTTACCAATAAACGTTGCACTCTGCAACAGAACAGAGTTTTTTTCTGTTGGTGCACTCATCTCATTGTTTCGCATGTGCGGTGAGTGCGACTAGACTTGCGGGGCGCTTGCGAGCATCCATGAGATTTTCTAGCCACCTGGAAGCTCTCGCAAGATTTTGTGGCAACTAGAGAAGCTTTAGGCCACGCCAGCGACTTCTGGCTCTTCTTTTGTGTCGTAGGCAAGTGCGATTGAACGTGATTGACAGCGGCTGCCAGCTGGAGAAGATTCTCGCCTCGAGAAGCAACTAAATCTCCTCAAAAAGGCAATTTAGAGATACAAAAACTTCTCAAATGGACCATTCGCGTTGGTTTTTTGAGCGAGGAGTCCTTTTTTTTGTAACCTTTTTTTTTCCAACAGAAAGGAAGTGCCCCAGATACTCCAACTTCCTGTTCCTGTCCAGCAGGCTCCTCCCAGTGCTTTTTCCACCTCCTGGTCACTATTCATTTGGATTTGGAGCTGGAAGGATCACTCTCCTTGTCTGCTGCATATATACCATTGGATTTAAGGACTTTGCATTTGAGATTTCACAACTAAGTTAAAAAAAACTCTTGTATAAGGGTGTTGTTTGTTTGATAGAGGGCATGCACCAGGATTTATTTGTACTTTTATTTGATTTTTAAAATGTATTGTGGTGGGTGGGCTGCAGTTTCAGCAGGGGCCTAGTTATTTTTTTGCTTGTAATTTTTCTTCTTTTATAAAAGAAAAATGTGGCACAGTTCAGTACATTTGCTCCATTTTTTAAAATAAATTTGCAATATTCATTTAATTCACTGTGTGGTCCAGTCTGCCAATGGGACTTCCAGCCAGTAGGCCCAGTACTAGTCATGGGTACATGAAACAACTGTTTCTGCTGTGTCTGCTGAATTGAAACATCATTTAGGCCATGGATTGAATTGGACTAAATTACAAAATGTGGGTTTTTTGGGGTACGTCATGTTTTCTTTTTCTGCAAACAGTGTATAGGTGGCATAATTTTAGTTTTTGGTATTGCTGAATTAATGCTGTTTTCTCCTGTGTTACTTTGCCACCCTTGTCTGGTCAGTGTGTGAGTGTGTTTGCCATAGGCCACCATTTGTCTTTGTTCCCCATGCCATGTGGCCAGGGGCCATTTTGTATAGTCTGTGTCCATAGGCCTGATTGTGTTCTTTGCCTTCCATGGCTCAAGCTTGTTGTTTGACCATGTGGCTGGTGGCCATTTTGTGTAGGCAGCTAGTGTGCTTTTGCCATAGGCCTGCATGTGTTCTTTGTTGTGGCCATGCATCCTGCTTCTTGTTTGACCACGTGGCTGGCGGCTATTTTGTGTAGCCAGCAGTGTGCTTTTGCCATAGGCCTGCATGTGTTCTTTGTTGTGGCCACGCCTCCTTGCTGGTTGTTGTTGTGACCACGTGGCTGAGAGCCATTTTGTATAGCCAGGTAGTGTGCTTTTGCCATAAGCCTGCATGTGTTCTTTGTTGTGGTCATGACTCCTTGCTGATTGTTGGTGTGACCATGTGGCTGGCCGCCATTTTGTGTAGCCATGCCTCCTGCTTGTTGTATGACAATGTAGCTGGTGGCCATTTTGTGTAGCCAGCCAGTGTGCTTTTTCCATAGGCATGCATGTGCTCTTTTTTGTGGTCATGACTCCTTGCTGGTTGTTGGTGTGACCATGTGGCTGGCCGCCATTTTGTGTAGCCATGCCTCCTTGCTTGTTGTTTGACCTTTTGGCCATTTTGTGCAACCATCAGTTTTCAAAGCGCTTTATTTTTATGTAGAGGCTTAAGCCTTATTGTTTGTGCTCATTTCCTTTAAATTTTCCCTGATGTATCAGTTTAATAAATGAATATGCTATTACTAAACTGTATGAACAGTGTTTTATATCATATACTCTTTTTGCACTTTTCACCTGCACCACTCTTTGCCTCCCAAACCCAAGGGGTTTCTCATGGCAGTCCTCTAGTAAATCAGCAATAATATTTTTAAGTTTTTATTTTTTTGATAATTTTTTTATGAACTTTTTTTATTTAATTTTAATTTGTTTTGATAATTTTTTTGTCAATTTGTGTAAATTAAATTGTAATTAATGTTGTTTAATTCTATTTTTTAAATGTAATTTCGTTTTAAATTTTTAAATTAAAAATAAATAAATAATTTTAATTTAAAGTTTTTAAAAATAATGTTTTGATTTTTTTAATTGTTTTTTTCTTTATCACATTTTTATTAACATCCATCATCAACCCCATCTCTGCCATAAGCGCACAACAGCAGTCATTTTCTAAGGATTATTCCATTGTCACCTGCACTTTTCTGAGTGCCACATCCCAACTTGATGCACATAAAGCAAACAGTTACATCTATATGTTGTTTCTCTTTCTTATCCTTCCTGATCCTGAGTGTACATGAACGTTTGTATTGGTGTGGTTTTATGGATGGATACACTGTATTGTTGCTAATTATTTACAACTTAAGTAACCAACTAAATTATATTTTATACTACTAATTCAACTGCAGCAATGCCTCGTTTCACTGACATTCTTCTTGCTTGTTTGCTTTTAGGTGGCACAAGAGAAGAGACATCACCCACAGTACTGCCAGACAGAAGGCCTGTGCACAACGTGACGCGTGACCACATAAGCAACACGTACATCTCTTCAGCTTGTGAAGCTAAGTGCCACTGCCAACTGAAAGCTTCAAGATGGCCCCAAAGAAAGGTGCTAGCAAGAAAGTGTCCAGTGATAAGAAGGAGCTTACCACCACTGCTATGTCGCCCCAGACCTTTTCGGGCAGAAACATGTGCCTGCCGCACCGCCTCCGGGGAGCAAGCTGGGAGCAGCACTCCCGCTTCATCAGCCCCACCCCAACCTAGGGCCAAGCCCAAGTCTGGCACAGAGGCAGCCACTCTAATCATGGCAACGCCGACAAGCAGTGACGTTGAATTGGACTTATCTCTTTTGCAGATCTCTTATCTCAATCGTTGCCGGAAACTCAGCTAAGTGGACAACAACATCCGCAGTCAACAATAGTAGTTCCTCCCAAAGTAGGAGCACTTCAGGAGATTGAGCTTCAAGCTGAGGAAGTAGAAGAAGCCCCTCCTTCAGAAGATCCATTGTCTTACAGATCTCCAGCAAGAAAAAGGAGGGGTAGGGATACTCCACCATCTTCTTCTCCAAGCCCCCCCTTCTGATGATCAAGACTCCACTTGGATGCCGCCTCAGTCTGAGACATGCTTGGAGAGGCTAGTGAAAAGGAAGGTTCTTGAAAGCCTTAGAGCTATGGATGATGAAGAAGAGGAGGATGAAGGCAGAGCTAGTCATCATGGATGTTAGTCCAGCCCCAGTGGAGACTGACGTTACCCAATCTTCACCTGCTCTGAGGGATGTGGCACAGATACCGCCACCTTCCATTTTTTGCAATGCCCCGGTTGTGACCTACATCCACAACCATCTCAGCAGAAGTAGGCACTGCAGAGAGGAAAACGTCAAAATGCCCACCTGCTGCCACTTCTTCTGACATTGGCAGTGGCACCAGTGTCAGAAAGTGGACCTCCCAGTTTGGAACTTCTTTATGTATAGCGATAAGGGCTTGGGCGTAGTTCGCGAAGTAGCGCTACGCGAGCTACGTGAAGTGCAGTTCGCACTACGCGAGCTACGCATAGCACTACGCGAACTGCGTAGTGCGCTGTTCGCAATGATTGCACAGTGCCGGATGCTTGTCCGCACTGTGCAATCATTGAAACGGCATCTTGCACAGTGCGAGCTGTCTTTACTGCCGCTCGAGTAGATTTTTACTCGAGCGGCAGCTTCTCAACGCGGACTGGTAGTTTCTCATCGCGAGCGGTCGCGAGCATACGCGACCACTCTCAGTGAGAAACCTGACCTCCCGCGTTGAGAATCTCGCCGGGAGGTTTATTTTCCACGCTCGCGATCGGCAACTTGATGTTGCTGATCGCGAACGAAGAAAAGTCTCGCCGGGATGTCATTTTGCTTGCTCGCGGTCGCCAACTTGACGTTGAGGACCGCGAGCAAGCAAAATGACTGCTGCACTACGCTACGCTACGCGTGTTTGCACTGTGCTACGTGCAATTCGCGTTGTGCGAAGTAGCGCAAACTTCGCAAACTACGCGAGCGTAGCGTAGTACTTCGCCCAGGGTTAAGCTGAACATTGCCATATGCTCCATTTGCAGAGCAAGTGTTAGTCGGGGTAAGCTTGGTTCAAAATATGGTATAGGAGGCCAAACAATCCATTTGAGAAAATCCGCTGGGAGCAGCACCTTAGCGGCTAAAAAAACTGCAAGTGGTGTTGGTGAAGGGGGTGAGAGCAGGGAATCTGATCCGATCACGGTGGAAGATGAAGATGAAGAAGATGGTGACATTTTCGTTACGCAAATCAACTCTATCCCCAACAGTACAGTTTTATCACCCACATCAGCAACATCGCAATGGGACAAGACTCTGAGTCAGGTCGAGACACCAAGGAAAGAGCATACAGTGACTGGCCAGCTGAGATGCACATTTGGCCTACCACCTTCTGCTATCAAGAAGTCAATTGCATCAGTGGCATCAGCAAAGAAAAAAATCCATGCTACTATTCCTGGCATGTTTAGGCAGGAGGGGCAGTACGAACACAACCACCAAACTGCACGTTTGTACAACATGAAGCTGGCTAAAATGTTAGCGCTGAACCTCCTCCTTTTCTTTTGTGGAAGGAGTGGGTTTTCTAGAAGTTGTGGTGGCCATCTGCCTGAAATGGATGTTTCCCAGCCGGACCTATTTTGCCAGTTCCAGCGCTACATCACGATGTGCTGGAATTGGTTGGACAAGCTTTGCTGCAGAGTGCTGTTCACACTATCCACCTGATGACAGACCTGTGGACCAGTTGCCAAGTCACTGATTACATGTGCATCACTGCACACTGGATCTCTTTTGTGGGGGTTAGAGAAATTATATCTGCAGGTGTTGACACTGCTGACATTTTTAATGGAGCTCGGAAACATGCAACAGTAGCGATGTTCACCATGGAGAAGTCCCATGCAGCTGCAAACATATTGGATGAGTTTAACAACACAGTCTTTGAATGGCTGCGACCCAGAGGGCTTAACATTGGATTTGTTGCCATGGATAATGGCAGTAAAATAGTTAAGGCAATGACAGATGGTGGCTATTTCAGGGTCCTGTGTTTGGCACACTGCATCAACATCATTGTACAGGACTTTCTCAAAAAATAAGACTGAGTCAGCAATTTACTGTCCACCTGTAGAATAATCTGCACTCATTTCAGCCATTCTTTTAACCCGTTTGGTGCTTGCATCGGCCAATGGCCGACGCAAGTACTACCTCCCTGGTGCGGCGCACGTCCATTGGCCGTCACCAGGGAGGGCCCCCTTTGAACCTCCAGTGCAAAGCACCGGAGATTGTTTTTTTTAAATTTCCCCTGGGGGAGACACGGAAGGCTTTCCGCGTCTCCCCCCGCCCCCTCTCTCGCCCATCTGTGACGTCAGCACGCCGCGAGGCGCTCTGACGTCACTGATTTCCCCACCGGAGCCGAGGACAGCCGCAGGTAAGGCCAAGCTCGACTCCGATGGGGAAATCAGGCCGAAAATGGCCTCCCCAGCTTTCAGGGAGGCCTTGTTTGAATGGGGAGAGTCTCCCCTTTCAAACGAGGCCTTCCTGAAAGGGTTCCCTGTCCATGGATCGCAGCAGCGCTACGATCCACGGCCAGGAAACCCCCACTAGACACCAGGGATGTCTTTGGGGGGGTTGGCCCTCATGGTAATGGGTCGCCCCCCCCACGGGGGCATATTTTTTTATAACAGAACGTTGGCTTTCCTTGGGGAGGCGAGATCGCCCCCGCAAAATGTAAAAAATAAAAAATTGCGGCGAAATTGGCTGGGGGGCTTTTTTTTTTTATAGCCATGTGCTTTCCGTGGGGGCCGCAATCGGTCCCCAGGGAAGCCGTAGCTATAAAAAAAAATAGAGAAAGAGAGATATCTTTATATATATATATATATATATATATATATATATATATATATATATATATATATATTCACTGAAAAAACCATAGGTTTCAGGCACGTTATAGTTAGAAATTAGCATTTAAAAAACCTTAGAAATTCACTGAAAAAACCATAGGTTTCAGGGGCGTTATAGTTAGTTGGATATTTCACTCATACAAAACCATAGAAATTCCCCCGTTATAGTTAGTTCAGCTAACTATAACTCTGCGCTCCGCAATGCACTGCTGATGACGTCACATATTACATCACTCATGACATGGTCAGTGACATCACTCATGACATCACTGATGACATCTCAAATGACATCACTGATGACATCACTGATGACATCATCCTTGTGATAGAGTGGCAGACCTCCTCTCACCCTAATATAACCTTTGATACACACACTCAAAAATACAAACTAACATTTTCAAAACAATGGACATACCAATACCAGTTACAACACACCTATTCAGTAATTCCAAGATCTAAGACTCATTCACCAACAGTCCCTATACAGTCACTCATACATGTACTCACTCATCATATGTACTCATACACCTATACATCCTGTTACACACCGCCACTCATCCATAGAGTTACTCACATACATAGTCACACATGCAAACAAAGTATCAAACATCCATCTACTTGCATATACAGTTATACACACACTACCACACTTACTTCTACAGAAACTTACACATACTTACTCTCTTAAACAATCACTTATAGAAACACCTACTTATTTGTACAGGAACTCTTCCAATCTCTCACTCTCACATATACTCACTTATATACACCAATACTCACATATACTAGTTTAAAACATATGTAGTTACTCATAAAGACACTATTGAGACAGTCATTCACTCACTAACACACCCATACACATACTCATCCACCTATACAGTCATGCACACATGCTGTCTTCAACACATACAAACAGTGAGTCACTCATTCATGCATCTATGCACTAAGTAATACCCCCACCGAACCATACAGACACTCAGACACTCATACTGATACTCAAAAAACCAACTAATAACCCATATAGACACTCATGTAGCTACTCACCAACCCATGCAGCCACTTATACACAAAGTGAGAGACTGATACAGATATTTTCATATTTAAACATTACTCACTAACCCATGTATTCACTAAGATACACTTAGTCAGTTATACAATCAATTTTACAAAACAAAATCATCCATTTAGACACTTATATACCCATTTATTCTTCCATCGACCTTGAGATATACATATATAAAACATATTTAATTTTCAGAAAAACACACATTCACTGGATGATGTCATCAGTGATGTCATCAGTGATGTCATTTGAGATGTAATCAGTGATGTCATGAGTGATGTCACTGACCATGTCATGAGTGATGTAATATGTGACGTCATCAGCAGTGCATTGCGGGTGCGCGAGTTATAGTTAGCTGAACTAACTATAACGGGGGAATTTCTATGGTTTTGTACGAGTGAAATGTCCAACTAACTATAACGCCCCTGAAACCTATGGTTTTTTCAGTGAATTACTAAGGTTTTTTAAATGCTAATTTCTAACTATAACGTGCCTGAAACCTATGGTTTCTTCAGTGAATATATATATATTTATTATACTATGTATACATGTGAAAATATCTCGGTCCCCTGTTTGCCTCGGTGGCACGGAAAAAATGGGTGGAACTGACGTCAGCACGCCGACGAGGTTCTCTTATGGCTCCGATGACGTCATACGGTGTCGCGAGCGGAGCCGTGCTATTATGACGTCCTCGTTGACGTGGGAGAGCTAGGAAAGAATTTCCGTGGAATGCTGGTGCAGGGGATATTCACCTAAGTGTTCAGGCTAGTCCTTTGGGAGCAACTGTTTATGTTGCCACTCCAGAAACCAAAACCAGTGATCTGAGGGCAGAGGCCCTGCAGATGGCACACGAGGTGGGGTGCCCAGTCGTGTGCACCGGCGGGGCAGCGAAGTGACAAGCACCACAACCCACAAAAAAGGTAACGAGGGCACTGATTAACACAGGATCTTCTCTTTGTATCTGGCAGGAACAACAAAGTTAAAATGCCCTAGTACCAAAATGTAGAATTAGTGCTACAACGGTCTTCAAGAGGACCTGCGATGCCGCTTCTGCCTCCCGTACCCTGGAGGTGGCACATGGGTCACGCGGTACGGTCATACTGCGGTGGGACGCACACTTGTTGACCTCTCATGGCACTGCTCCACACTTCAGGGAGGACGCTTTCCATTAGCTATGTTTTCTGATGACATGTCGCGCCGGCCCCGTCCAACAACAGAACTCCTTTAGATCCAAACAGACTCTTCCACTCTCTCACCGGAAGTGAAACCAGGCCACGCGGACACTTTCACAATACAACAGCCGGGAATGCACTTTTCGGTAAAAAACACATTCCTTCCTCCTAATTAATCAAATAAACGTCTCACTGAAGAACAGGGGCCAGCTTCGATCGGTAAACAGCCGTTACAACGACTTTTTACTTTGCGATACCATTACAACGCATGCATTACCACGCATGCGTTGTACATCACAAAGTCATTACTACGCATTTTTAGAACGCATGGTCATTTACCAAGCATGCCTTTACAACGAATTTTGTTGTAAAGGTATGTATGGTAAATGACCATGCGTTCTAAAAACATGTAGACGATCCATGTCGTTGTAAGGAAACAGAGGCTGTTCCGTTTCCTCACAACGACGTGCACCGCCCCTCAGAGACGACGTGAAGCAGGAACCACGAGGAGAGAGGAACCACGAGGAGTGAGAGGTAAGGGGGATTGGGCATGGGGTGGGGGTTTCTTTTCTAGGGTTTAGGGTAGTGCAGTGGTGTTTGGGTGGTGTAGGGGGTCGTGCTGGGGGTAGTGTTTTAGGGTTTAGGGTAGTGCAGTGGTGTTTGGGTAGTGTAGGGGGTCGTGCTGGGGTAGTGTTTTAGGGTTTAGGGTAGTGCAGTAGTGTAGGGGGTCGTGCTGGGGGTAGTGTTTTAGGCTTTAGGGTAGTGCAGTGGTGTATGGGTAGTGTAGGGGGTCGTGCTGGGTTAGTGTTTTAGGGTTTAGGGTAGTGCAGTGGTGTTTGAGTAGTGTAGGGGGTCATGCTGGTGGTAGTGTTTTAGGGTTTAGGGTAGTGCAGTGGTGTTTGTGTAGTGTAGGGGGTCATGCTGGGGGTAGTGTTTTATGGTTTAGGGTAGTGCAGTGGTGTTTGGGTAGTGTAGGGGGTCGTGCTGGGGGTAGATTTAGGGTTTAGGGTAGTGCAGTGGTGTTTGGGTAGTGTAGGGAGTCATGCTGGGGGTAGTGTTTTAGGGTTTAGGGTAGTGCAGTGGTGTTTGTGTAGTGTAGGGGGTTGTGCTGGGGGTAGTGTCTTAGGGTTTGTGTTAGTGCAGTGGTGTTTGGGTAGTGTAGGGGGTAGTGCTGGGGTAGTGGTTTAGGGTTTAGGGTAGTGCAGTGGTGTTTGTGTAGTGTAGGGGGTAGTGCTGGGGGTAGTGTTTTAAGGTTTAGGGTAGTGCAGTGGTGTTTGGGTAGTGTAGGGGTTCATGCTGGGGGTAGTGTTTTAGGGTTTAGGGTATGGCAGTGGTGTTTGGGTAGTGTAGGGGGTCGTGCTGGGGGTCGATTTAGGGTTTAGGGTAGTGCAGTGGTGTTTGTGTTGTGAGGGGGTCGTGCTGGGGGTAGTGTTTTAGGGTTTAGAGTAATGCAGTGGTGTTTGTATAGTGTAGGGGGTTTAGGGTAGTGCAGTGGTGTTTGTGTAGTGTAGGGGGTCATGCTGGGGGTTGTGTTTTAGGGTTTAGGGTAGGGCAGTGGTGTTTGTGTAATGTAGGGGGTAGTGTTTTAGGGTATAGGGTAGTGCAGTGGTGTTTGGGTAGTGTAGGGGGTCATGCTGGGGTTAGTGTTTTAGGGTTTAGGGTAGTGCAGTGGTGTTTGGGTAGTGTAGGGGTCGTGCTGGGGGTAGTGTTTTAGGGTTTAGGGTAGTGCAGTGGTGTTTGTGTAGTGTGGGAGGTCATGCTGGGGGTAGATTTAGGGTTTAGTGTAGTGCAGTGGTGTTTAGGTAGTGTAGGGAGTCGTGCTGGGGGTAGTGTTTTAGGGTTTAGGGTAGTCCAGTGGTGTTTGTGTAGTGTAGGGAGTCGTGCTGGGGGTAGTGTTTTAGGGTTTAGGGTAGTGCAGTGGTGTTTGGGTAGTGTAGGGGGTCGTGCTGGGGTAGTGTTTTAGGGTTTAGGGTAGGGCAGTGGTGTTTGTGTAGTGTAGGGGGTCATGCTGGGGGTAGTGTTTTAGGGTTTAGGGTATTGCAATGGTGTTTGTGTAGTGTAGGGGGTAGTGTTTTAGGGTTTAGGGTAGTGCAGTGGTGTTTGTGTACTGTAGGGTTTGTGCTGGGTTCTAGTGTTTTAGGGTTTAGGGTAGTGCAGTGGTGTTTGGGTAGTGTAGGGGGTCGTGCTGGGGGTAGTGTTTTTGAGTTTAGGGTAGTGCAGTTGTGTTTGGGTAGTGAAGGGGGTCGTGCTGGGGGTAGTGTTTTAGGGTTTAGGGTAGTGCAGTGGTGTTTGGGTAGTGTAGGGGTCAACCAACATGAATTTGTCCTTGTGTGATGTAACCAATGCTCATGTAAAGCACTCCAATACCTGACCAGTCTGCACTATATAAAACTGCAAAAAACCAAAAATTAAAAGTGTTTTGCACACTTCTGTCATTGGGCTATACGTGGGCTACCTCTGGGTGATATTTGTGCTACATTTGGGCTCTTTTTTCTCTGGTGGCCATCTTGGGAGACTTATTTGTTATGAAGTTTCCTAATTTCCTCATTTACTACAGTCTCCTCAGTAGGAAATGCTTTCAGTTTTTTACTTTGATTCCATCAAGAAGGCATTCAGATGTGTCACACATTTGCCATAAATTCAGAATGTTAGCACTCTAGTTGTTCATTAGATCACTGTAGTACAGCTACTGCACACCAAGGAGTTAACTGGAAGTCTACTGCTGGTATTGAAAGTGATTGTTTCAGTCTGCATGTCAGAATTTTCTAATGAAATAGAAGAGGATTTGAGATCTCACTTAAAACATGCCCTAAATTTTCTTTTTGCAGCACTAACCATAATTTCTATGGCAAAATGAACCCCCTCATTTTGTTCCCTTTTAAATTAAATGTTTTAAGTGTTACCAGTTTATTCCAATCAAGATGGCTTCAGGTGTGCCATACTTTTGTCATAAGTAAGGCTGTTAGCACTCTAGTTGTTCTTTAGAACACTCTGGGAAGCTGCAGTAGAACACAAAGGCATCAACTGACAGGCTGCTCCTGTTGAAATATAACAGGAAGATATTTGAGATCTCACTTAAAACATGTCCTAATTTTTCTTTCTACAGCACTAACCATAATTTCTATGGCAAAATGAACCCCTCATTTTGTTCCTTTTTAAATTAAATGTTTTAAGTGTTACCAGTTTATTCCAATCAAGATGGCTTCAGGTGTGCCATACTTTTGTCATAAGTAAGACTGTTAGCACTCTAGTTGTTCTTTAGAACACTCTGGGAAGCTGCAGTAGAACACAAAGGCATCAACTGACAGGCTGCTCCTGTTGAAATATAACAGGAAGATATTTGAGATCACACTTGAAACATGTCCTAATTTTTCTTTCTACGGCACTAACCATAATTTCTATGACAAAATGAACCCCATCATTTTGTTCCTTTTTAAATTAAATGTTTTAAGTGTTACCAGTTTATTCCAATCAAGATGGCTTCAGGTGTGCCATACTTTTGTCATAAGTAAGGCTGTTAGCACTCTAGTTGTTCTTTAGAACACTCTGGGAAGCTGCAGTAGAACACAAAGGAATCAACTGACAGTCTCTGCCATTGTTGGATGTACATGTTTTACTGAGAATGTCAGACTTCATTCTCACATGACTGAGAAAGATAATGTGAATTTACAGAAAATATGCTCTCATTTTAGCTTCTGGAGCACCTTCCAAAACTGTATGGGACAAGCATGTGAAAATAGTTCTCTCTCAAACATGATTCATGATATCCCAGCAGAAGGTTTTTCACAGGGTAAAATCACCTTAGAACACACCACAATTCCTGAAATTAGTATGGTACCATCAACAAATGAATTCTAATGTAACTGAAGTCTGTTATCACCCTTTATAGTTCTCCTTTTGGTAACCCTCAAAATCTTCGATTCACTACAATGCATTTCAATGGGGTACTATCATTTATATTGGTCCCAAGATGGCTGCCAGCAATTCCAGGATGAAGTGCTGACAGCCAATCAGATCTCACGATGACATGTGTGGTTAGGCTCCGCCCAGATATATATGTGTTTTACTTTTGATTTTCTCAGCAATTACTGAACGGATTTACACCATTTAACAAAAAGGGTTCTTTCTGAACCAAGAACTACCTCTTTGCCAAATTTGGTGTAATTCCGTTCAGCAGTTCGGGCTGTAGCCGTGGCTAAAGTTTCCTATGGGAAAATGAATGGGGAAAACACGTTTTGGGACCCCCCTTTTTTCTCGGCCCCTGCTTGGCAAATCACCCCGAAACATTCAGAGTAGGAGCGGACCGGAGCGGGCCATAAAGTTTGAAAATTTCGCGAAGATTCGTCAACCGATGCAAGAGTTATTTCAAATAGAATGTTGCGGATTTCCTATGGAAAATAGGTCCTAACTATAACTATCTACTGGCGACCGCCAGTAGATAATATATATATATATATATATATATATAGAGAGAGAGTCTCTCTCTCTCTGTAGATGATATATGTATATATATGTATCTATATATATACATAAGTCTACAGAGTGAATGATATATATGTATCTATAAACATATGTATACATATATATAAATATATGTAGAGATAAAATCTTATATATATGTATATATATATATGTGTGTGTGTGTATATATATATATCACGAAAA
The DNA here is from genome assembly GCA_963921515.1 of Calotriton arnoldi. Classification (NCBI taxonomy): domain Eukaryota; kingdom Metazoa; phylum Chordata; class Amphibia; order Caudata; family Salamandridae; genus Calotriton; species Calotriton arnoldi. The sequence continues at coordinate 81,237 of CAWUFW010007436.1, read as the reverse complement.
CCCTCTCTGCCAGAGAAAGGAATGAGCCGCACACATTTCGGTGAGATCAAAGGATTTAATTCAATTTTAACAGTGCTGGCGTTCCTAATGCATTTTGGTCAACTTGACCTTTTTCAAAGGGGGCCAAAGGCATCTTGAGGCTTAACAACACACTAACCCAATTGCTGCTTTTCAAGTGTTTGCCCCCTGGTGGGCGCCGCGATGGGCTGAGTAATTGGAGCATGCTGGTTTTTGTAGTGCGCCGTAAGTCCCGCAATTATTTCCCTTCAGTGGGCGATGCCTTGATAATCTTGCTGCTTTCTTGGATCACCGTAATCCCCACGCATACCAACTTTCAAGTTGCTGGGGTCCTACCAAGGTCAAATCCCTGGCGGCTGCCACTGCCCTTAATGCTTATATATATATATATATATCCACCACCAAGCTTACTTGTATCTGCAAGCACGAGCCACACCGATCCAAGTTTTTCCAATAGAATTTTATTCCGGGCACAAACGACGCGTTTCGAGCTCAACAGCTCTTGGTCACATGACCAGTTCTCAGAGTTGGCATTTTTTATATACAGATTGCGTCTCACATGACGCACAACATAGAAGATAGACTCATGATTAGAACCATCATCCAAATCAAACAATATTGTGGTAAATGAAAATCAAATAAATCATTAATTTCATGATGTGCAATATTAAGGAATTTCAGGCAAATCAATTGTGATAAACATGATATGAAATATAATTCTTAACAACTTCTCATGTTCCCTTCATGGACATAGAAAAAATGCTGTTTTTGTGTCTCTATTAAACGGTGTTACCGCCAGGGAAAGACCTTATATAGATATATATATATATATATATGGGTATAGTACCCCCGCTAAAGAATTCTAAAGGATTCAGACCCAGTTATCATGAACTTAATTCTAATTAAACTCTGTAGTAACTCTTACAGCAGTTGTGTGTGCTTAGTTCCTAGACTCTAGACCTTCGGTTAAGGAAGAACTGTCTCGGGTATAGTACCCAATTTTTAGTTGCGAGGTTAAAACTGTTGCATACAGTGAAATCTACGTGAGGTGTGCCTCTGAACTATGTTACCCAAGTGATACTACTAGGGAGTAAGAGGTTGTTGGTTAAGGAACAGCTGGATCTCCGTGCTCATAACTTTCTTAACGTAGTGGAGGCGCCCCAAACTTCCATGTAGAAGATCTGTAAAAGAGCAAAGAAACACAACAACTTTACTATAGATAAAAGTGGCTCATAGCCCTAAAGAGAAAAAAAAAGGGGGGAGTTAAATGTACTTTTCCTGAACATATACAAAACTATCGTCAGATACGTCCCGAAGGGTAGAGGAAGAAGGGGAAAGGTTACCTATTATCCATATAACATTTCATTCAAGAATTACAGGAAATGCACACTAGAAATTGCAAATTTGAAAGGGTACAAAAAGAAAATAGGGGGATGGGTTAAAAGTAACATACACAATACATCTAAAATAAAATAAAAGTAAACATTTAGATAACTCAATTTCCAGAAAGGTTACGGGAAAGAAGCCAATTATAGATGTACATACATCTCTTCATCATTATTCATTCCGGTCGGAAAGACACTACCAGCTTGTAGGATAAATCTAGATTCTTACCTGTGGAGGGCTTGGATCCTATTTACCCCCCTGGGGTTCTTAGGGATGGTGTCAAGAGCAAAGTATTTGGCAGTAGTCCAATCACAGTAGTCCAATCACAATTACCTGGCTAAAGTGTCTAGCAGTGCTATAACTGAAATCTTTATTTGTGATAGCACGCCAATGCTCCAAGATCCTTTTCTTCACTGGGAAGGTGGTGGATCCAATGTACCACTTGCCACAAGGGCAAGTGATCACATAAACTACAAAGTCAGTGCCACAACTAATGCTCTTTTGATGATCCACTGCCTGCCGGTTCTCTGGAGTCTGACTTCCCTCATGTTTACACTATTGCTACAGGATTTACACTTTCCACATTTGTGGAATCCCCTGATCTCTCTAACCACGTGGTTTTACGGTGTTCCATATGGCTCCTGACCAGCATGTCCTTGATCGATGGGCCCTTCCTGTAACTTATTGAGGGATGCTGGCCCAATTTTTCTTTTAGGATTTGATCCTGTGTAAGGATATCCCATCTTTTTTTAATGATTTTACTGAACTGGGCAGCTTGGGTATTGTACGTAGTAATCAATCTTATGGGCGATTCGTCCTCATTTTGCCAGGCTTTGGGCACTTTGTAGAGAGCCTCATTTCTTGTGATGGAATCTGCTCTTTCCTCACCCATTTTAAGCATTTTGAGAGGATAACCTCTTACTTGGAATCTGCTCGTCATCTCTTTCTTGTTTCTCTGATAGTTGCTCTCTGTGCTGCAATTTCTTTTTGCCCGCAGGAACTCACTAAAAGGGATACTCCACCTAAAATTGGGTGGATGACACTGGCCGAGTGTAGTACAGAATTCCCTGCTGTTGTTTTTCTAAAAACGTCTGTCACCAATTTTTTGTCTTTAAGGGTGAGCCTGATGTCAAGAAAGTCTATTGTGTGTTGACTGTGTTGCATGGTAAATTTAAGATTGACAGTATTCTTGTTCAATTCATTCAGAAACTGTAATAGATCCTCCTCTCCTCCCTCCCACACAAAAAAGACATCATCGATTTACCTTAGCCAAATGTTCACTTTGCTAGTCCAATTTTCAAGGGATTCACTCCAGAGCACCTGCTTCTCCCACCAGCCCACCAAAAGATTGGCATAACTGGGGGCAAAGCAGGTGCCCATCGAAGTCCCCTGCATTTGTTTATACAGTACACCATTAAATATGATCACATTTTCTAACAAACAGATCTCTATCATTTGAAGCAACATATGTGTATGCGCCAAAAGGTGTATGCTCCTGGTTTTAAGAAAGTGTTCACAAGCTTTGAGGCCATCTCTGTGTCGAATGTTGGTGTAGAGGCTTTCCACGTCTAAGCATACCAACCATTGCTCTTTGCCCCAGTGTATGTTTTCAATTTTCTGCAGGAAATCCTTCGTATCCCTCACATATGACGTTAGATCTTTGACATAACCTGCTAGAAAGTGGTCCACATAGACCGACACATTCTCAAAGAGACTATTCTTGGAGGAAACTATCGGGCGGCCTGGTGGATGGAGTGGATTTTTGTGTACTTTGGGGAGCAGATAAAGAGTGGGCACTGTGGGTGTGTCATTTTTCAAAAATTGGTGTTCATCCCAATTAAGTAAATTGCTGTCCGTCCACCCCTGCAGTAAATCATTGAATCTGGCCTGTAGTTTAACCAGGTACGATCTATCCACTTCAACATAACAGGTAGTGTTGTTAAGTTGTTTCATGGCCTCTTGTGTGTAACTGCCTCTGTCCCAAAGGACGACATTACCGCCTTTATCGGACGGTTTGATTATGATGCTCTCATCTTTCTGTAAGGCCACAATTGCTGCTCTTTGCGCTCTAGTGATGTTTGATCTAGTGACTGGTTTCTTGAGAAGGTGTAAGATATCCTGGTTCACTGCCTCGTGGAAAATGTCGATGTTGTCTCTAGCTATCTGGGGCATATACTTAGATTTAGCCCTAAAACGAGTTGTGACAGGTGTTGTAGGGTCAATCCCAAAGTTAGCGACTGTGGAGATGATAGTAGGATCAAAAAGATCCACTGTTTGTGTGCTATGAATTCCTGTGTCCTCCCTTAATTCCTCTAGTGATCTAAGAATGTTTATATCATCAATGCACAGGGATGTGGTAGGTCTAATTCCTGGTGTAGAGCTCTGCCCTTTCTTTTTAGGACTATGTATTTTAAACAATTTGAGCTTGCGAACAAACAAATAAAGGTCAATGCAGGTCTGTGTGTTGTCAAGGGGTGTGTCTGGACAAAAAGTTAAGCCTAATTTCAGTACATCTTCCTCAGTTTTAGAAATAATTCTCTGGGATAGATTGATTACCGTAAGTTCTTGTCCATCCATTATTTTCTCCTCTGGTTCTGGCCCCTTGTTCCCACACCAGTGCTGCTGTTCTTTCCTTCGTCGGTCCCGTATTCTTTCTCTTTTGTTTTTCCTCCTCTTCCTCTGCCCCTTATTCTCCCTCGTGTCGACTGTTCGTTTATTTCCTGTAGGAGGCGTAGTTCCTCGGAAAAAGTAACTATTTCTGAGGGGTTGGAATTGCTGCTATCGATGGAGCCTCCATCAGAGCTCAAACTCGTGCCTGACTCCCATCTTCCTCTATCCGCTGCCCCCAATGCTCGATCTTTATTCAAGTTGGCACGTAATTTGTCAAATTTTCTTGCAAAAGTTAAAAATTTTCCGGATTTGTAGTCCCTCTCGTCTCTCTCGAACTTTCTCTGTTTCCTTTCGATAATCTCCTTTTCAAAAATGACAATCCTGTCATTTATTGCAGTTAGAACTTTCATTACTTCATTCTGGTCCGGGTCTTTGGCCAGATCGTCCAGCAGACTTTGTATATGCTCCTTGATGCACCGTGAATGGCGCACTCGCGGACTGGTGCTTTACAAACACGGGGGTGCGCCCGCGATATTTATCCAAGCTCTGTGGCGTTGCCAATAAACTCTAGCAACTGCCCCCGCGAGTGCTGTTTTTCTTTTTGGGAAACAAGGAAACGGAGCTTGGATATATATATATATATATTATCTACTGGCGGTCGCCAGTAGATAGTTATAGTTACAACCTATTATCCATAGGAAATCCGCGACATTCTATTTGAAATAACGTTGGCGCCGGTTGACGAATCTTCGTGAAAGTTTCCAACTTGTTGGGGCGCTCCGCTCCTACCCTGAAAGTCTCGGGGTGATACGTGAAGCGGGGGCCGAGAAAAAAGGGGGGTCCCAAAACGCGTTTTCACCATTCATTTTTCCATAGGAACCTTTAGTCGCAGCTACAGCCCGAACTGCTGAACGGAATTACCCCAAATTTGGCAAAGAGGTAGCCCTTGGTTCAGACTGGTGCCTTTTGCTAAAATGATGTAAATCCGTTCAGTAGTTCCTGAGAAATTCACAATTAAAATCACATATATATCTATGGGCGCGTCGGATCCGCGTACCCTCCCGATCACGAGCTGCATGCTAATTGGCTGTCAACACTCCAAATCAAGAAGTGTTGGCAGCCATTTTGTCCCTCGGTAGAACCGAGGGACAGAAACAAGTGCGCAAAGCGCAAAAGGGGGCAGGGTAGAAACACCCTGACCCCCTAGGTCTGCTCAGGGGTCCCACAAGGACCCCCTGGGCAGAAAAAGATTTTTTTTTTTAAATCGGCGGGATGCGCTTAGGGTGCGCGTATCCCGCCGAGAAAAAAAAGAAACAAGTGCGCAAAACGCACAAAGGGGGCAGGGTAGAAACACCCTAACCCCTAGGCCTGCTCAGGGGTCCCACAAGGACCCCCTGGGCAAAAAAAGCATTTAAAAAAAAAAAAAATCGGCAGGATGCGCTCAGGGTGCGCGAATCCTGCCGAAAAATCGAGCGCGGTCTCCCGCGCTCGATGTTAGTGGCCCCGGGTGGCCCAAGTCCCGGGGGCATGGTGGGGGGGATAATTTAATGTGTGGGGGCCTCAAGGGCCCCAAGCCCGGGGACCGCCACCCCGGGGCTTTTTAAAAATGGTGCGGGAGGGCTCTGAGCCCTCCCGCAGCCCCGAGGACCACCACCTCCCCGGGGCTTTTTTTAATTAATTTAACAACCTGTGTGGGGGCTCCAGCCCCCACACGCCCGGGACCGCCACCTCCCCGGGGCACTAACAAATTAAAATGGGGGTCCGTTTTGGACCCTCGAAGCCCGGGGACCACCACCTCCCGGGGCTGTGCTGATGTAGGGAGGGGGGCCGCGCGGCCCCTCGCGGCTCCCGTCCTGCCATAGCAAACTGCTTTGGATATTGGAAGAGAGAGCAGGGAAACCTGCTCTCTCTTCCAATATCCAAAGCCGATTGCTTTCCACATGGGGAGCAGCATGTCAGCTGCTCCCCATGTGTAAGCAATGCCGGCTCCCGTAGGACACGGGGAGCCGGCGGGACTGTGGGGGATTGGGGACCCCCACAGTCTCCAACGAGAGGCCAGGCCCCGGGGGATGGGGTCCCCGGGGCAAGTAGTGGCCCAGGAGGGAGGCCACGTGGCCCCCCTCCCCAAAAAAGAAAAATTAAAAAAATTAAAAAAAATGGAAAGGCCGGCCCCGGGGATGGGGTCCCGGGGCCTTAAATGGCCAGAGGAGGGGGCCACGCAGCCCCCTCCAAAGAATAAAAATAAAAGGCCATGCCCCGGGGGATGGGGTCCCGGGCCAATACAGGCCCAGGGAAGGGGGGCCACGCGGCCCCCTTCCCGTTTTTTTTTAATTAAAAATTTAAAAAGGGGTAAGGCCCTGGGGGATGGGGTCCCCAGGGCATAAAAACAGGAAAAAGGAAGGGGGCCACACAGCCCCCTTCAGGGGACAAATTTTTTTTTTTTTTTGAAAAACGATCGGGCCCGCAGGCCCCGCCCCTTCCTTCACCACTCTGCAAACGCGCCCCTGGCGCGTTTGCAGAGGGAACAATTCCCCTTGAATACTGGGGGTCCCTGGGGGCCAACTAGCCCACCAGGAACCTCCAATATGCGCCAGGGGGCTGCGTTGCAGAGACGTGTAGAGAGGCCACACCCCTTTTTACACCTCTCTGCAACGCAGCTCTGTGGCGCTTTTGGAGGTATATGGTGGGCTAGTTGGACTCCGGGACCCTCAGGATTCAAGGGACTTATCCCCAACCTAAAACGCGCCACGGGGCGCGTTTGCACAGTGGTGAAGGGAGGGCGGGGCTTCAGGTGACATGTGTGCAAACAGGCCCCGTGGCGCGTTTTAAGATGGGGAATTAAATCCCCTTCAATCCTGAGGGTCCCTGGGGGCCAACTAGCCCAACAGGTACATCCAGAAAGCGCCACAGAGCTGCGTTGCAGAGAGGTGTAAAAGGGGTGTGGCCTCTCTACACGTCTCTGCAACGCAGCCCCTGGCGCATATTGGAGGTTCCTGGTGGGCTAGTTGGCCCCTAGGGACCCTCAGGATTCAAGGGGACTTAATCCCCCAACTTAAAACGCGCAACGGGGCGCGTTTGCACAGATGTCACCTCAGGCCCCGCCCCCTCCCTTCACCATTGTGCAAATATTCCTCTAAAATCAGCCGAAATACGAATTCCGATTTACTCACCTGTTATCAGGAGAGACCTCAGTGCTGTATCTTTCAGCCCAGTACTGGTCCTGAAAAGTAATTCTAACCATACTTACCAGTAACTTGAATTTCCTTCCATAGGCTAACATTGACTGGTTTCACTTGGAAATTCTTCTAAGTGTGGAGTTTTGGAACTTTAAAATATTCCTCTAAAATCAGCCGAAATACGAATTCCGATTTACTCACCTGTTATCAGGAGAGACCTCAGTGCTGCATCTTTCAGCCCAGTACTGGTCCTGAAAAGTAATTTTAACCGTACTTACCGGTAACTTGAATTTCCTTCATAGGCTAACATTGACTGGTTTCACTTGGAAATTCTTCTAAGTGTGGAGTTTTGGAACTTTAAAATATTCCTCTAAAATCAGCCGAAATACGAATTCCGATTTACTCACCTGTTATCAGGAGAGACCTCAGTGCTGCATCTTTCAGCCCAGTACTGATCCTCAAAAGTAATTTTAACCGTACTTACCAGTAACTTGAATTTCCTTCCATAGGATATCATTGCCTGCTTTTTGCTGAAAAAGTTTCTAAGTGTTGATTTTTGAAACATACAAATATTCCTGTAAAATCAGCCGAAATACGAATTCCGATTTACTCACCTGTTATCAGGAGAGACCTCAGTGCTGTATCTTTCAGCCCAGTACTGGTCCTGAAAAATAATTTTAACCGTACTTACCGGTAACTTGAATTTCCTTCATAGGCTAACATTGACTGGTTTCACTTGGAAATTCTTCTAAGTGTGGAGTTTTGGAACTTTAAAATATTCCTCTAAAATCAGCCGAAATACGAATTCCGATTTACTCACCTGTTATCAGGAGAGACCTCAGTGCTGCATCTTTCAGCCCAGTACTGATCCTGAAAAGTAATTTTAACCGTACTTACCGGTAACTTGAATTTCCTTCATAGGCTAACATTGACTGGTTTCACTTGGAAATTCTTCTAAGTGTGGAGTTTTGGAACTTTAAAATATTCCTCTAAAATCAGCCGAAATACGAATTCCGATTTACTCACCTGTTATCAGGAGAGACCTCAGTGCTGCATCTTTCAGCCCAGTACTGATCCTCAAAAGTAATTTTAACCGTACTTACCGGTAACTTGAATTTCCTTCATAGGCTAACATTGACTGGTTTCACTTGGAAATTCTTCTAAGTGTGGAGTTTTGGAACTTTAAAATATTCCTCTAAAATCAGCCGAAATACGAATTCCGATTTACTCACCTGTTATCAGGAGAGAACCCAGTGCTGCATCTTTTAGCCCAGTACTGATCCTCAAAAGTAATTTTAACCGTACTTACCAGTAACTTGAATTTCCTTCCATAGGATATCATTGCCTGCTTTTTGCTGAAAAAGTTTCTAAGTGTTGATTTTGAAACATACAAATATTCCTCTAAAATCAGCCGAAATCCGAATTCTGATTTACTCACCTGTTATCAGGAGAGACCTCAGTGCTGCATCTTTCAGCCCAGTACTGGTCCTGAAAAGTAATTTTAACCGTACTTACCAGTAACTTGAATTTCCTTCCATAGGCTAACATTGACTGGTTTCACTTGGAAATTCTTCTAAGTGTGGAGTTTTGGAACTTTAAAATATTCCTCTAAAATCAGCCGAAATACGAATTCCGATTTACTCACCTGTTATCAGGAGAGACCTCAGTGCTGCATCTTTCAGCCCAGTACTGATCCTCAAAAGTAATTTTAACCGTACTTACCGGTAACTTGAATTTCCTTCATAGGCTAAGATTGACTGGTTTTCAGCAAAAAAGTTTCAAAGTGTTGATTTTCACAAACTACAAATATTCCTTAAAAATCGCCTGTATGACTTAAACGCATTCTTTCAACTGTTTACAGGAGATGCACCAGTGCTGGATCCAGGATCCAACACTGAGTAAGAAAAAGTAACGATAACAGTTTTTACCTGCTAAGTGAATTTCCTTCCATAGGATAACATTGGTGATTCTATGAGAAAAAGTTTCTAAGTGTCAACTTTTAAAATACAATAATATTCCTTAAAAATCACGACTGTAACCAAAACGCTTTTACTCAACTGTTTACAGGAGATGTACCAGGACTGAATCTAGGATCCAGTCCTGTTGTTACAAAAGTAATCCATAAAGTAACTAATTGCATTTAACTAGAAATTCACATTGAGCTGAATGTTGCATTGTGTTTGAAAATGTGTTGCCCATTGCAACAACTGTAACTACTGTACTTAAAAGTCTATTGCCTATCTGCAAAGTATTTAAACTAAAGTAATTCATTCTGAGAAAGTATTTTTTGTAATGTAATGTATAATGTAATTACAATGTAATTTAAAAAATAAAATATGTAAAAAAAATTGTTTCTAAAAATGTAGTAAATCAGTATGAAAAAAATTAATATAACAATTAATAGATTTAAAAATTGTCATTTACAAAACCTTTGAAATTCACTGAAAAAACCGTAGGTTTCAGGCACGTTATAGTTAGAAATTAGCATTTAAAAAACCTTTGAAATTCACTGAAAAAACCATAGGTTTCAGACACGTTATAGTTACAAATTAGCATTTAAAAAACCTTTGAAATTCACTGAAAAAACCATAGGTTTCAGACACGTTATAGTTACAAATTAGCATTTAAAAAACCTTTGAAATTCACTGAAAAAACCATAGGTTTTAGGGACAGTTATAGTTACTTGGATATTGCACTCGTACAAAACCCGTGAAATTCCCCGTTATAGTTAGTTCAGCTAACTATAACTCGCGCCCCGCAATGCACTGCTGATGACGTCACATATTACATCACTCATGACATGGTCAGTGACATCACTGATGACATCACTGATGACATCTCAAATGACATCACTGATGACATCACTGATGACATCACTGATGACATCATCCAGTGACTGTGTGTTTCTGTAAAGTTTAAATATTTTTAATATATATAGGAAAAGACGTATTGAAGAATGAGTGGGTGTGTAAGTGTCTGTATGGATGATTTAGTAGGTGCGTGACTGACTCTATAAGTGAGTGATTTAACGTATCTTACTGAATGCATGGGTTAGTGACTAAACTGGATGAATGTCTGTATCCGTCTGTCTGTTGCTGTGTAAGTGGCTGCATGTGTTTGTGAATAGCTACATGAGTGTCTATATGAGTTATTGAATGCTTGTCTGAGTATCTGTATGGGTGCCTGAGTGTTTGTGTGGGAGGGGTGTGTGCAACTCTGTGCATAGATGTGTGAGTGGGTGATTCACTGGGTGGATGGTTTCAAGAGTGCATCTGTGATAGACTGTATGGGTGGGTAAGTGTGTGTAAGAGTGTGTTAGTGAGTGAATGTATGTTCCAGTGGTACATGTGTGAGTAACTACATATGTGAAAGGCAGTATATATGTGTGTTGGAGTATATAAATAGCTATAAGCAAGAGTGAGTGATTGTGATAGTGGCTGTATGGATGAGTGTGTGCTTGTATCAGTGATTGTATAAGAGCGTAACAATGTGCTACTATTTGTATGAGTAAGTGAGCTGGTGTGTGTATAACTGTATAGGTGAGTAAATGGCAGTGTGTTTAATTATTTGCATGACTGACTAGGTGTGTGAGTATCTCTATGGATGAGTGGCGTTGTTTGAGTGTCTATATAGGAGTAAGAGTGCATATGATAGTCCTGTACTGAGTGACCGTAAGTATGAGTGACTGTACGGGTGAGTGAGTGGATGTGTGTGTGTAGACCTAAGAATCAGTGAGTGGGTATGTAGTTATTGGTGTTGGAGTGTCTATGGTTTTGCGAATGGCAGTCTGTAATTTAGAGTGGGTGTATCAAAGGTTATATTAGGGTGTGAGGAGGTGCATCAGATTATCACGTGGATGATGTCATCAGTGATGTCATTTGAGATGTCATCAGTGATGTCACTGACCATGTCATGAGTGATGTAATATGTGACGTCATCAGCAGTGCATTGCGGGGCGCGAGTTATAGTTAGCTGAACTAACTATAACGGGGAATTTCACGGGTTTTGTACGAGTGCAATGTCCAAGTAACTATAACTGTCCCTAAAACCTATGGTTTTTTCAGTGAATATATATATATATATACATATATATATATATAGATAAAGGCAACTTGCACCCCGAGTGCAGACTTCTTTACTGAGAGGAATAAGAGAGTGTTTTCCAGACGCCAGCGGTGACGTCTTCATCTGCACCCCCAGCGTTCAGGAGCTCCTAGGAAAACCACAAGCTTGGAGGGGTCATGACGTGTGAAACCTGGGAGACCCTGGGGTATCGTGTGACGGAAGGAATGGAGTTAACACTTCGCCCTGATGACAGAGGTGCCGGCGGAGCTGGGACCGCCAAAGGAAATTGCCCAGTGGTGAGGCGCAAGGCGACTGACAATGGAAGGTCAGAAACATAAAAAACTGATTTGGGAAATCACAGCAGTGAACTTAAAAAGGAAAGCTGGTTTTTAAATTTACAATGCGTATTTGCAGAGTGAGTTTATCCTTTTAAGAACACCTCACAGACAATGTCAGTATTTTATTTAAAAAGACACTGGTCTATTACTTACCTGAGAAACTGTGTGAGGTGCGAGGAGGAGAGTATTTCCACTATGGCAGTCTAATTGGACTCACGTGCTGACTTTATTTAAAATGCACAAACCGGCGTTTGAAAGGTTGACAAAGGCTGCATGGGACAGCCGAAACGCGTTCCAGACTATCAGGATTAAGCTGCTGTGAAACTTTTATTAATAAAGATAAAGGCAACTTGCGCCCCGAGTGCAGACTTCTTCTTTACTGAGAGGAATAAGAGAGTGTTTTCCAGACGCCAGCGGTGACGTCTTCATCTGCACCCCCAGCGTTCAGGAGCTCCTAGGAAAACCGCAAGCTTGGAGGGGTCACGACGTGTGAAACCTGGGAGCCCCCGGGGTATCATGTGACAGAAGGAATGGAGTTCACACTTCGCCCTGATGACAGAGGTGCCGGCGGAGCTGGGACCGCCAAAGGAAATTGCCCAGTGGTGAGGCGCAAGGCGACTGACAATGGAAGGTCAGAAACATTAAAAACTGATTTGGGAAATCACAGCCGTGAACTTAAAAAGGAAAGCTGGTTTTTAAATTTACAATGCGTATTTGCACAGTGTGTTTATCCTTTTAAGAACACCTCACAGACAATGTCAATATTTTATTTAAAAAGACACTGGTCTATTACTTACCTGAGAAACTGTGTGAGGTGCGAGGAGGAGAGTATTTCCACTATGGCAGTCACGTGCTGACTTTATTTAATATGCACAAACCGGCATTTGAAAGGTTGACAAAGGCTGCATGGGACAGCCAAAACGCGTTCCAGACTATCAGGATTAAACTGCTGTGAAACTTTTATTAATAAAGATAAAGGCAACTTGCGCCCCGAGTGCAGACTTCTTCTTTACTGAGAGGAATAAGAGAATATATATATATATATATATATATATATATATATATATATATATATATATATATATATATATATATATATATATATATATATATTCACTGAAAAAACCATAGGTTTTAGGGACAGTTATAGTTACTTGGACATTGCACTCGTACAAAACCCGTGAAATTCCCCGTTATAGTTAGTTCAGCTAACTATAACTCGCGCCCGCAATGCACTGCTGATGACGTCACATATTACATCACTCATGACATGGTCAGTGACATCACTGATGACATCACTGATGACATCTCAAATGACATCACTGATGACATCACTGATGACATCACTGATGACATCATCCAGTGACTGTGTGTTTCTGTAAAGTTTAAATATTTTTAATATATATAGGAAAAGACGTATTGAAGAATGAGTGGGTGTGTAAGTGTCTGTATGGATGATTTAGTAGGTGCGTGACTGACTCTATAAGTGAGTGATTTAACGTATCTTACTGAATGCATGGGTTAGTGACTAAACTGGATGAATGTCTGAATCCGTCTGTCTGTTGCTGTGTAAGTGGCTGCATGTGTTTGTGAATAGCTACATGAGTGTCTATATGAGTTATTGAATGCTTGTCTGAGTATCTGTATGGGTGCCTGAGTGTTTGTGTGGGAGGGGTGTGTGCAACTCTGTGCATAGATGTGTGAGTGGGTGATTCACTGGGTGGATGGTTTCAAGAGTGCATCTGTGATAGACTGTATGGGTGGGTAAGTGTGTGTAAGAGTGTGTTAGTGAGTGAATGTATGTCCCAGTGGTACATGTGTGAGTAACTACATATGTGAAAGGCAGTATATATGTGTGTTGGAGTATATAAATAGCCATAAGCAAGAGTGAGTGATTGTGATAGTGGCTGTATGGATGAGTGTGTGCATGTATCAGTGATTGTATAAGAGCGTAACAATGTGCTACTATTTGTATGAGTAAGTGAGCTGGTGTGTGTATAACTGTATAGGTGAGTAAATGGCAGTGTGTTTAATTATTTGCATGACTGACTAGGTGTGTGAGTATCTCTATGGATGAGTGGCGTTGTTTGAGTGTCTATATAGGAGTAAGAGTGCATATGATAGTCCTGTACTGAGTGACCGTAAGTATGAGTGACTGTACGGGTGAGTGAGTGGATGTGTGTGTGTAGACCTAAGAATCAGTGAGTGGGTATGTAGTTATTGGTGTTGGAGTGTCTATGGTTTTGCGAATGGCAGTCTGTAATTTAGAGTGGGTGTATCAAAGGTTATATTAGGGTGTGAGGAGGTGCATCAGATTATCACGTGGATGATGTCATCAGTGATGTCATTTGAGATGTCATCAGTGATGTCATCAGTGATGTCACTGACCATGTCATGAGTGATGTAATATGTGACGTCATCAGCAGTGCATTGCGGGGCGCGAGTTATAGTTAGCTGAACTAACTATAACGGGGGAATTTCACGGGTTTTGTACGAGTGCAATGTCCAAGTAACTATAACTGTCCCTAAAACCTATGGTTTTTTCAGTGAATATATATATATTCAGAAACACAAAGGATGCCGCACTCCAGAGATTGGTTTCAGAGTTGCTTTATTTTTACCATGACTGGTGGTAGTGGTGGTGAAAATAAAGCAACTCTGAAACCTGTCTCTGGAGTGCGGCATCCTTTGTGTTTCTGAATTTAAATATCGGGTAAGGATTCTACCCGTTGCTGCCTGCACCAGGTATTGAGCGCGCTGGCATTGGGAATTAATTGTTATATATATATATATATATTTTTTTTTACAGAGAGATTTCTCAGTGCTGAAAATATGAGACTGTGCAAGAACTATAATGAGTGTCTTTGAAGTTACATGAAAGGCAGTAAAGTGTGGTACTGCTGCAGAGTACAAATTTTTTTTCCTGCTAGACAGAGATATCTGACTTTTGTCTAGTGGCAGTTTTTGACGCCATAAAGGGCATGCTGGAAAGAACAGATCTGTATTATGTGGATAGCTAAGTGGATTAGTAAAGCCACGCAGTAGAAACACTTTGAAACAGATGAAATGTATGTGAGAGAGGGGCTATGGAGAGATGAGGGGCACGTTTGCAAGGATGGTAGTGAGGGAATCAAAGGAGGTCATAGTGTGCAATTGTAAAGCACACGTTCACCCATAGGCATCTTGGCGCCAAAATGATGGTCGCACTGGCTTCCACCAGCGCTAAAAGGCTGCGATGATGGGTATGTGGCAAGGTGAAGTAATACTGTGTCTTTTTTCTCTCTTTCGTAGTCTTTTTGGAGAGCGTACTGATTTTGCAAAGGAAAGGTAAGGTGACTTTGTCATTATTGACTGTTAAACACTTCACTCATGCACACACCCACCTACACTTTGAAACCAACAACCTATCTGCCTTCTACGTAGGATAGTGTTTTAAAAGGATAGTTTTAGGCACTAGCAGAGATGGCATATCGTTAGATGAATGCTGCCCAGGCCCTAAGTCTGGTTCTGGAGTCCAGCTCTGAGGCAGGATCAGAGACTGAGACAGCAGATACTGAGACAGCATCTGAGGGAGAGGACAATGGAGCCGAATCTGGGAGTGATTTTTCAGTCGGCTCAGTTCCATCCGACGGCTCATCTTCCAGCGATTCTGAAGGAGACGATGTCAGTCGTGCTGTCCCTTTGCCAGCACAGTCTGTGCAGCAGGACACCAGTAACAGGTTAGAGCAACCCAGAGCGCAGGCACATGCGGCCGCAAGCACAGACGGAGTGCTGTCTTGGCAGCCTCCCAATCTAGTTCAGCCCCAAATTCCGCCTTTCACTGGTGACGCTGGATGTAAAGTCGATACGGCAAATTTTTTGCCAATTGACTACGACCATCTCTTTTTGGATGTTGACTTCCTTGACGAAATTGTGCAGCAAACAAATTTGCGTGCCAAACAATTTCTGAGGGAGCAAGGAGGCACTCTTGGGCCTCATTCTAGGGCGCGCAAGTGGACTCTCACTTCTTTAGGGGAGTTGAAGATATTTTTGGGCCTCACGCTTAAAATGGGGGTAGTGCATAAACCAACCTTGCTATCCTACTGGTCTACTTGCACTGTTTGGTTAACCCCCATCTTCGCACCATACATGAGCAGAGATCGTTTTTTGCTATTGCAGCGCATGCTGCATTTCAATGACAATTCTGCTGCATTGCCACGGGACCATCCAGACCATGACAGGTTGTTCAAAATGTGGCCTGTCGTGGAACATTTGTCTGCCAGGTTTCCAGAGGTTTATACTCCTGGAAAGAATATAGCCATTGATGAGTCCTTGATCTTGTATAAAGGGCGGCTGCTGTTTAGGCAGTACATTCCGAGCAAACACGCTCACTATGGCATCAAGCTGTACATGCTGTGTGAGAGCTCGACTGGCTATGTGTACAGCTTGAGAGTGTATACAGGGAAGGACACAACTCTTAACCCTGTAGGTTTCTCTCCCACGCTAGGGGTCACAGGAAAGATCGTATGGGAGCTTGTCCAGCCACTTCTTCACAAAGGTTATAACCTTTATGTGGGCAATTTCTATACAGGAGAAGAGCTGTTCAGTGAGCTCTACAAAGCTGGTACAATGGCTTGCGGTACAATTCGTTGTCGCCGCAAAGGATTCCCGCAGGAGCTTGTTTGCAAGAAGCTCCAGAAATCCCAGAGCACTGCGTTGCGTTCCAGCGAACTGCTCGCAGTCAAGTTCTCAGATATGCGTGACGTGTACGTGCTCACTACAATTCATGCTGAGAGCACTTCCCCTGTCACAGTTTGGGGTCAGATGGCCGAAGTCCACAAGCCCACCTGTAAACTTGATTACAACAAGTACATGGGCAGAGTGGACAAGAACGTCCAGGTTCTTCAGCCATACAATGCGAGTCATAAAACTCGCACTTGGTTTAAGAAACTGTTTACTCACCTGATCCATATGGCAACATACAAGGCATATGCTGTTTATCGTCAGACCACCACAGGAACACTCATGTCTTTCCTTGACTTTCAGTTGTCTGTGATTGAAAGTCTCACTGCTACAGAAGCAGCAGCCTCCACTTCATGTGTTCTGGAGGACGTGGCAAGGCTGCAGGAGCGACACTTTGCTAATAAAATTCCTGCAACACCCAAAAAGGAGCGACCATGTCGTCGTTGTAAAGTGTGCTCGATGCAGGGAAAGAGGCAGGAGACTCGTGTTTACTGTCCCCAGTGCCCAAGTAAGCCTGCCTTCTGTTTTCCTACTTGCTTTATGTTGTATCACACTAAAGCAAAATACTGGAAAATTGACTGAGCTGGAGCTGCCAATAGGTAAACCTTTCAATTGGTGTGAATGGATACCTACTGTCTGTGGGCCACTCCTTCATTACGCAAGCAGCTGCAGAATATTTCTTCCTCTACTTCAGGAAATCATGGACTTCTCAACACCTTTATCTGCTTTGAGAACGTGGTAGTTGTGCTGTTCGCCAATTGACAAGTGCATTATAGTCCCCACGCTGCACATACTGGTGGACAGAACATATGCCACGTTGTCACGGAGTACCCGTGTTTCACATTCAACCGTTCTTCATAGTTTATGGTGTTCGCTTTAGAAAGCTTTTGAAAATTTCCAGCATGTTTGCCTTAGTTTCAAAGGTAGATATGCTTGCTCAGCTCGAGGAATGGCTTTGCGGCATACTCGGGCACCCCGCAACTTGCATCCACAAACTGGAAGGAGTTGGATTTAGCACAGTGAGAGCATTGATAGCACGAGACAGTAATGTTTTCTCATGCTTCAAGTAGCTAGAGATGGAAGGCATTAGTATAGGGTCTCTTGACAATTAGACAGGATTAGTCAGGACTCTGATGAGGACAGACACGCGAACGGGTTAGAACAGCTTATGGTAGGTGTGCTTTCCGAGGAATATTGCAAAGGTAGAAGGCAGATAGTAAAGGTAGTATAGATACACGTCATGACTTCATCTTCACCCATGGATTTCAAATCCATTGCTGCCACACTCGCACTGAATTTACTATAGTACTTATGGGTCAATGCTGCTTGCCATGTTCATCCTCCATTAGAACTTAGTAGATGGTCAGTGTGCTGTATGATAAGTGCATTACAGTCACTGCACATAACGGTGGATTGGACATATGCTACGTTGTCACAGACTACCCGTGTTTCACATTCATCCGTTCTTCATAGTTTATGATGTTATCTTTTGAAAATTTCTAGCATGTTTGCCTTAGTTTCAAAGGTAGATATGCTTGCTCAGGTCGAGGAATGGCTTTGCGGCATACTCGGGCAACCCCCAACTTGCATCCACAAACTGGAAGGAGTTGGATTTAGCATAGTGAGTGCGCTAATGGCGCATGAAAGACATGTCTTCCTGAGCCTCATGTGGCTGTCATGGAAGCCATTAGTAAAGGTTCACTCGGCATGCGTTCGGTAACATTCAGGAAGAAGGAGGTGGAGACTTGACAGGTGGTAAAATATAGTCAAACTCATTATGTCTTGTGGCATATGAATGTGATGGGCCCTTGCATGGCGGCGGTATGTTTGTGTGAGTGCAATGATCTGGTTGTTTGGGCCCGTGGCTGGCGGTATGGAAGTCTTGTGTGTGGTGTGTGAATGGCGTGTGAATGGACCATAAAGTGGTTGGTGCCGTGAAGTGGCTTTATGGCTCCCCTTCAGAAGGCTTGGCTTCAATATTTATATACTTTGATAAGTATTTGTGCTTTGAAGCCAGCGTTTCTGGAGGTGCTAAAACCAGTGTAAGTGGTGGATTAGCTTTATCAAATTAGTGTTAGATTTATATTTGTGGCAGTGTAATGGCCTTTTGTAAGATTTTTTATTTGTCAATATGGGTAGCAGGGGACTTTGTGCCCTAGCTCAGTCGTCACCTAGGCAAACTTTCATATTTTTGAGTAGTAGACAAAGGGGGAAGTACAAGGGTGAATGACTTGCGTGGCTCTCACTGTTTTTTTACCCAACATGCCCTGCAAACCTCAAATTTAGCTGAAAAAACCTCTTTTTCCACACATTTTTGTGTGGGAAAGTTGTGGGATCACCGGGCTGACAAAATTTCCTACCACCCAGCGTTCCCCCAGGTCTCCCGATAAAAATGGTGCCTCACTCATGTGGTAGGCCCAAGTACCCGCAACAGGCAAGGGCCCAAAACGTATTGAGGAGACATCAAAATTGCCTATCACAAAACAACCTGGTTTTGCAAGGGGGGTCACCTGGGTTTTTGGCCCCGTGCTCGGCGGCCAGCTAGGGAACCCTACCAAACCCACACATTTCTGAAAACTAGACACCCGGGGGATTCCAGGGAGGTATGGCTTGCATGTGGAGAAGTGTGGCTCAATGGTTAGAGCTGCAGACCCTGATGCAGAGATCTGGCCCGGGACCAGGGTTCAATTCCCGCCTCGGCGGGTCTTGGGCTCAATTTCCTCGGACCTGATAATTCTCGCCTCGGTGCCTATTCTAATCATGGGTCCCACTCTGCAACTCTGGGCAATAGCTTGCTTAATCTCCACAACGGCCCCAACAGCGCTGGGATGCCTGGCTTCACCCCGGGGGTGCCCAGGAGTGGACATTTCACAGGGAAAAGCCAGGAAGGGTTCCACAGCGGTATGCGTACAGCGCCAGGACACCCCTTTGGGGGTATAAGTGCGCTTTACAAGTACAAATTTCATTTCATTTCATGGATCCCCCAAAGTTTTCTTACCCAGAATCCCCTGCAAAGCTCAAATTTAGCTGAAAAAATCACTTTTTCCACACATTTTTGTGTGGGAAAGTTGTGGGATCACCGGGCTGACACAAATTTCTAGGTGTCTAGTTTTCAGAAATGTGTGGGTTTGGTATGTTTCCCTAGCTGGACGCCGAGCACGGGGCCAAAAACCAAGGTGACCCCCCTTGCAAAACCAGGTTGTTTTGTGATAGGCAATTTTGATGTCTCCTCAATACGTTTTGGGCCCTTGCCTGTCGCGGGTACTTGGGCCTCCCACACGAGTGAGGCACCATTTTTATCGGGAGACCTGGGGGAATGCTAGGTGGTAGGAAATTTCTTTCAGCCCGATGATCTCACAACTTTCCCACTCAAAAATGTGTGGAAAAAGTGATTTGTTCAGCTAAATTTGAGGTTTGCAGGGGATTCTGGGTAAGAAAATGTTGGGGGATCCACGCAAGCCTTACCTCCCTGGAATCCCACGGGTGTCT
Organism: Calotriton arnoldi; assembly: GCA_963921515.1. Taxonomy (NCBI): domain Eukaryota; kingdom Metazoa; phylum Chordata; class Amphibia; order Caudata; family Salamandridae; genus Calotriton; species Calotriton arnoldi. Next base: position 61,433 of record CAWUFW010007436.1, on the reverse strand, counting down.
AGTTTTCAGAAATGTGTGGGTTTGGTAGGGTTCCCTAGCTGGCCGCCGAGCACAGGGCCAAAAACCCAGGTGACCCCCCTTGCAAAACCAGGATATTTTGTGATAGGCAATTTTGATGTCTCCTCAATACGTTTTGGGCCCTTGCCTGTCGCGGGTACTTGGGCCTCCCACACGAGTGAGGCACCATTTCTATCAGGAGACCTGGGGGAACGCTGGGTGGTAGGAAATTTGTGTCAGCCCGATTATCCCACAACTTTCCCACACAAAAATGTGTGGAAAAAGTGATTTGTTCAGCTAAATTTGAGGTTTGCAGGGGATTCTGGGTAAGAAAACGTTGGGGGATCCATGAAAGCCATACCTCCCTGGAATCCCCCGGGTGTCTAGTTTTCAGAAATGTGTAGGTTTGGTAGGTTTCCCTACTGGCCGCAGAGCACGGGGCCAAAAACCGAGGTGACCCCCCTTGCAAAACCAGGTTATTTTGTGATAGGCAATTTCTGATGTCTCCTCAATACGTTTTGGGCCCTTGCCTGTCGCGGGTACTTGGGCCTCCCACACGAGTGAGACACAATTGTTATCGGGAGACCTGGGGGAACGCTGGGTGGTAGGAAATTTGTGTCAGCCCGGTGATCCCACAACTTTCTCACACAAAAATGTGTGGAAAAATTGATTTTTTTCAGCTAAATTTGAGGTTTGCAGGGGATTCTGGGTAAGAAAACGTTGGGGGATCCACGCAAGCTATACCTCCGTGGAATTCCCCGGGTGTCTAGTTTTCAGAAATGTGTGGGTTTGGTAGGTTTCCCTAGCTGGCCGCCGAGCACGGGGCCAAAAACCCAGGTGACCCTCCTTGCAAAACCAGGTTGTTTTGTGATAGGCAATTTTGATATCTCCTCAATACGTTTTGGGCCCTTGCCTGTCGCGGGTACTTGGGACTCCCACACGAGTGAGGCACCATTTTTATCGGGAGACCTGGGGGAACGCTGGGTGGTAGGAAATTTGTGTCAGCCCGGTGATCCCACAACTTTCCCACACAAAAATGTGTTGAAAAAGTGATTTTTTTCAGCTAAATTTGAGGTTTGCAGGGGATTCTGGGTAAGAAAACGTTGGGGGATCCACGCAAGCCATACCTCCCTGGAATCCCACGGGTGGCTAGTTTTCAGAAATGTGTGTGTATGGTAGGTTTCCCTAGCTGGCCGCCGAGCACGGGGCCAAAAACCCAGGTGACCCCCCTTGCAAAACCAGGTTGTTATGTGATAGGCAATTTTGATGTCTCCTCAATACGTTTTGGGCCCTTGCCTGTTGCAGGTACTTGACCCACCCACACAGTGAGGTACCATTTTTATCAGGAGACCAGGGGGAACGCTGGTTGGTAGGAAATTTGTGTCAGCCCGGTGATCCCACAACTTTCCCCCACAAAAATGTGTGGAAAAAGTGTTTTTTTCAGCTAAATTTGAGGTTTGCAGGGGATTCTGGGTAAGAAAACGTTGGGGGATCCATGCAAGCCATACCTCCCTGGAATCCCCCGGGTATCTAGTTTTCAGAAATGTGTAGGTTTGGTAGGTTTCCCTTGCTGGCCGTCGTGCACGGGGCCAAAAACCCAGGCGACCCCCTTTGCAAAACCAGGTTGTTTTGTGATAGGCAATTTTGATGTCTCCTCAATACTGTTTGGGCCCTTGCCTGTTGCGGGTACTTGACCCACCCACACAAGTGAGGTGCCATTTTTCTCGGAAGACTTTGGGGAATGCGGGGTGGGTGGAATTTTGTGGATCCACGCAGATTCCAGAACTTTCTACTACAGAAATGTGCGGAAAATGTGTTTTTTTTGACACATTTTGAGGTTGGCAAGGGATTCTGGGTAACAGAACCTGGTGAGAGCCAGACAAGTCACCACATCCTAGATTCCCCTGGGTGTCTAGTTTTAAAAAATGTATAGGTTTGCTAGGTTTATCAAGGTGCCGGCAGAGCTACGGTCCAAATCTACAGCTAGGCACTTTGGAAAAAAAGTGTCCGTTTTCACTGTGAAAATGAGGTGTGTCCACGCTGCGTTTTGGGCCGTTTCCTGTCACGGGCACTAGGCCTACCCACACAAGTGAGGTACCATTTTTCTTGGGAGACTTTGGAGAATGCGGGGTGGTTCGAATTTTGTGGATCCATGCAGATTCCAGAACTTTCCACCACAGAAATGTGCGGAAAATGTGTTTTTTTGGGACAGATTTTGAGGTTTGCCGGGGATTCTGGGTAACAGAACCTGGTGAGAGCCAGACAAGTCACCCCATCCTGGATTCCCCTGGGTGTCTAGTTTTCAAAAATGTATAGGGTTGCAAAGTTTCGCTAGGTGCCGGCAGATCTAGGGTTCAAAATCTAAAGCTAGGCACTTTGCAAAAAAAGGGTCCGTTTTCACTGTGAAAATGTGGTGTGTCTACGTTGTGTTTTGGGCCATTTCCTGTCGCTGGCACTAGGCCTACCCACACAAGTGAGGTACCATTTTTCTCGGAAGACTTTGGAGAACGCGGGGTGGGTGGAATTTTGTGGATCCACGCAGATTCCAGAACTTTCCACGACAGAAATATGAGGAAAATGTGGGTTTTTTGACAAATATTTAGATATGCAAGGGATTCTGGGTAACAGAACCTGGTGAGAGCCAGTCAAGTCACCCCATCCTGGATTCCCCTGGGTGTCTAGTTTTCAAAAATGTATAGGTTTGCTAGGTTTCCCTAGGTGCCGGCAGAGCTAGGGTTCAAAATCTACAGCTAGGCACTTTGCAAAAAAAGGGTCCATTTTCACTCTGAAAATGTGGTGTGTCCACATTGCGTTTTGCGCCGTTTCCTGCTGCAGGGACTAGGCCTACCCACACAAGTGAGGTACCATTTTTCTTGGAAGACTTTGGGGAACGCGGGGTGCATGGAATTTTGTGGATCCACGCTGATTCCAGAACTTTCCACCACAGAAATGTGAGGAAAATGTGTTTTTTTTTACAAAGTTTTAGGTTTGCAAGGAATTCTGGGTAACATATACTGGTGAGATCCAGTCAAGTCACCCCATCCTGGATTCCCCTGGGTATCTAGTTTTCAAAAATGTATAGGTTTGCTAGGTTTCCCTAGGTGCCGGCAGAGCTAGGGTTCAAAATCTACAGCTAGGCACTTTGCAAAAAAAGGGTCCGTTTTCACTGTGAAAATGTGGTGTGTCCACGTTGCATTTTGCGCCGTTTCCTGTCAAGGGCACTAGGCCTACCCACACAAGTGAGGTACCATTTTTCTTGGAAGACTTTGGGGAACGCGAGGTGGGTGGAATGTTGTGGATCCACGCAGATTCCAGAACTTTCCACCACAGAAATGTGAGAAAAATGTGTTTTTTTGGGACAAATTTTTAGGTTTGCAAGGGATTCTGGGTAACAGAACCTGGTGAGAGCCAGTCAAGTCACCCCATCCTGGATTCCCCTGGGTATCTGGTTTTCAAAAATGTATAGGTTTGATGGGTTTCCTTAGGTGCCGGCAGAGCTAGGGTTCAAAATCTACAGCTAGGCACTTTGCAAAAAAAGGGTCCGTTTTCACTGTGAAAATGTGGTGTGTCCACGTTGCGTTTTGGGCCATTTCCTGTCGCGGGCACTAGGCATACTCACACAAGTGAGACACAGTTTTTCTCTGAAGACTTTGGGGAACGCGGGGTGGGTGGAAGTTTGTGGATCCATGCAGATTCCAGAACTTTCCACCACAGAAATGTGAGGAAAATGTGTTTTTTTTAAAAATTGTTTTTAGGTTTGCAAGGGATTCTGGGTAACAGACCATGGTGAGAGCCAGTCAAGTCACCCCATCCTGGATTCCCCTGGGTGTCTAGTTTAAAAAAATGTATAGGTTTGATAGGTTTCCCTAGGTGCCGGCATAGCTAGGGTACAAAATCTACAGCTAGGCACTTTGCAAAAAAAGGGTCAGTTTTCACTGTGAAAATGTGGTGTGTCCACGTTGCGTTTTGGGCCGTTTCCTGTGGCGGGCACTAGGCCTACCCACACAAGTGAGGTACCATTTTTCTTGGAAGACTTTGGGAAACGCGGGGTGGGTGGAATTTTGTGTATCTACGCAGATTCCAGAACTTTGCACCACAGAAATGTGAGAAAAATGTGTTTTTTTGGACAAAATGTTAGGTTTGCAAGGAATTCTGGGTAACAGAACCTGGTGAGAGCCAGTCAAGTCACCCCATACTAGATTCCCCTGGGTGTCTAGTTTTCAAAAATGTATAGGTTTGCTAGGTTTCCCTAGGTGGCAGCAGATCTAGGGTTCAAAATCTACAGCTAGACACTTTGCAAAAAAAGGGTCAGTTTTCACAGTGAAAATGTGGTGTGTCCACGTTGCATTTTGGGCCGTTTCCTGTCGCGGGCACTAGGCCTACCCACACAAGTGAGATACCATTGTTCTCAGAAGACTTTGGGGGACGCGGGGTGGGTGGAATTATGTGGATACACGCAGATTCCAGAACTTCCCACCACAGAAATGTGAGGAAAATGTGTTTTTTTTGACAAATGTTTAGGTTTGCAAGGGATTCTGGGTAACAGAATCTGGTGAGAGCCAGTCAAGTCACCCCATACTAGATTCCCCTGGGTGTCTAGTTTTCAAAAATGTATAGGTTTGCTAGGTTTCCCTAGGTGGCAGCAGATCTAGGGTTCAAAATCTACAGCTAGACACTTTGCAAAAAAAGGGTCAGTTTTCACAGTGAAAATGTGGTGTGTCCACTTTGCATTTTGGGCCGTTTCCTGTCGCGGGCACTAGGCCTACCCACACAAGTGAGATACCATTTTTCTCAGAAGACTTTGGGGGACGCGGGGTGGGTGGAATTATGTGGATACACGCAGATTCCAGAACTTCCCACCACAGAAATGTGAGGAAAATGTGTTTTTTTTGACAAATGTTTAGGTTTGCAAGGGATTCTGGGTAACAGAACCTGGTGAGAGCCAGTCAAGTCACCCCATCCTGGATTCCCCTGGGTGTCTAGTTTTCAAAAATGTATAGGTTTTATAGGTTTCCCTAGGTGAAGGCAGAGCTAGGGTTCAAAATCTACAGCAAGGCACTTCGCAAAAAAAGGGTCCGTTTTCACTGTGAAAATGTGGTGTGTCAACGTTGCGTTTTCGGCCATTTCCTGTCGCGGGCACTAGGCCTACCCACACAAGAGTGAGGTACCATTTTTCTCGGAAGACTTTGGGGAACGCGGGGTGAGTGGAATTTTGTGGATCCACGCAGATTACAGAACTTTCCACCACAGAAATGTGAGGAAAATGTGGTTTTTTTGACAAATGTTTAGGTTTGCAAGGGATTCTGGGTAACAGAACCTGGTTTGAGCCAGTCAAGTCACCCCATCCTGGATTCCCCTGGGTGTCTAGTTTTCAAAAATGTATAGGTTTGCTAGGTTTCCCTAGGTGCCGGCAGAGCTAGCGTTCAAAATCTACAGCTAGGCACTTTGTAAAAAAAAGGTCAGTTTTCACTGCAAAAATAAAGTGTGTCCACGTAGCGTTTTGAGTCGTTTCCTGTCGCGGGCACTAGGCCTACCCACACAAGTGAGGTATCATTTTTATCGGGAGACTTAGGGTAACACAGAATTGTAGAGCAACTGTTATTACCTATTGACTTTCGATGCATTTCTGCCTTCCAAATGAAGACAATGTGTAAAAAAGAACTCATTTTGAAAAATGACCTATAATTCTCATGCTAGTATGAGTACTCACAATTTCGGAAATGTGCAAATATCTACTGTTTCTAAACTCTATATTTTGTTCCAATTTCAGAAATACATAGGTGTCTTTCATACCGATTTTTCCATGCATATATTTTCCCAAATTAATTGCTATATACCCGGTACATAATGAAAAACCATTGCAAGACGCTGCTCAGTTATTGGCTCTGTTCGTCGGGTTCTTGGTGAACCTACAAGTCCTATATATACCCACAACCAGAAAGGTCCTGCAAATGTAACGGTATATTGCTTTCAAACAGCTGCCACAATTAGAAGAAGTTACAGGTGAAAACGTTGGCACAAATGGCTGTTTTTTTCAACTAATTTTCAATTTTTCCTATATTCAACTGTCAGTTTCAATAAAGAAACCTTGAAGGATCTACACAAATGACCCCTTGCTGAATTCAGAATTTTGTCTACTTTTCTAAAATGTATAGCTTTCCAGGATTCATTATTGCTTTCATACCCATTTCTACCATTAACTGGAAGAAGGTTGAAAGCACAAAAAATAGCAAAAATAGGCTATATCCCAGTAAAATGCAAAAACTGTGTAAAGAAATTTGGTTTTCTGACAAAAGTCTGTCAGTCCCTATAAGCTGGGAAAATGGTGATTTCAGCCCCACAAACCCTTTGTTGTTACCATTTTCAGGGAAAAAACCAGACGCTTTTATATGCAGCACTTTTTTCCCATTTTTCCCCAAAAAACAAAATGTAGCTGTATTTTGGCTAATTCTTGGGTCCCCTCCAGGGGAATCCACAAACCCTGGGTACCTTTAGAATCCCCATGATGTTTGAAGAAAAGGACGCAAATTTGGCATGGATACCTTATGTGGTCAGAAAGTTACAGAGGCCTAAGCGCGAACTACCCCAAATAGCCAAAAAAGGGCTCAGCACTGGGGGGGGGGTGGGGGGAAAGGCCCAGCAGTTAAGGGGTTAAAGCCCCAGAAGCAGCTGAGGACCATTCAGCATGATAATAGAATGCAAGTTAAAGAACTCATACAGGAGGTGCCAACACATTGGAACTCGACTTATTACATTTTGCAACATCTGTTTGAGCAGTACAGACCGATCAATGAATATGCCATGCAAAGGGGGATGCAACTTTGAAAGGCATGATCATTGAGCTAGACCAGTGGAGCCTAGTCAAATACCTGACAGAGATGCGGATTCCTTTTGAGGTTTTCACATGGGAAGTTAGCAAGGAGGACAGTACCATGGGCCAAGCTATCCCGTTGTTGCATATGCTACAGGAACAGCTAAAGGAGGTGTTTGAGATGTAAGCAGGTGTGGACAAAAAATAAATATGAGCATGAGTTGGTGGAGAGCTTAATCCTTTGCTTATCTGTTAATACAAGGCTGCAAAGAGATATTGTGTCATCCATACATCACATCTGTGCCACAATTCTTGATCCACAGTACAAACAATTACTGGCCACTTTCATTCCTTTTTCAGATGGAGATTTTCAAACTACAAGACGTGGATTGCTGAGCACGCCAGCGACATAGAAAAAGAATGGCTGGGAATTAGAGACCCACTCCAGAGCACAACTTGGTGTGGAAAAATGAAAATAAATTACCTCTCATTAATTAGGAAGGCATTGTGCACTATGGAGTACAAAAATTCTATCTCTTATTGTGCTAAATTAATTAACGGAGGCATGCTAGCTCAGCTGGTGACCTAGTTGTACTTGTTAGTCATACTTTGCTACTCTCTGCAGTCTGCAGCTGGGGCAGCTGTAATAGACAATTATTTTATTCCAATGGCCCAACTCTTCTCCAAAATGCCTTTCAATTTTCGCCCGAACTACATGGCAGATGAATAATATTAATGATACACATCACATATAAAATAAATCAATCATGTGTACATCCTGTTTGCCGTAAGTAGACGGAGGGAAAAGCGATGTACTGCAGTACAGGGAAAGTATTAAGAAATGGGATATAGCTTTGGCACGTTCGTCAGACACTATCCCATCTGCAAAACTCAAGCAATTATCCATTCATCATTGCATCGTTCTTCTGGTATTCTTAATCTTTACCCTTGGCTTTGATACACACCATTTAATCTTTATCTTCTCTCATCTGGTCTTTCACCATTGAAAACCATCCATCCATATATATCCAATCCATCCATCCAAACATGACTCTCAATGAACCTTTACCACCAACATCTATTTACCCACCCATGCATCCTTTTACCCATCCTGCTTTTCTTCTAACACACACTATCATTCTTTTCACCTACCCAGGCAGGCATCCTTTCACCCACCCAAGCAGGCATCCTTTCACTCTTATACCCTTTCGTCCATCATTTACACACCCATGCCTCCTATCACCCACCTATATGCATCCTTTCACTCACGCATCGTTTCACTCATTATACATACACTTCACCCATCCTATCTCCTGCCATACTTTTTTCCCTTTCCATCAACCCATCGTAGTTAAAGTTCATTATAAACCTTTGTCTGCTGAGTTGCAGATAGAAGAGGCCATTAACTACTCGGCTCCGGCTGTATCTGCTAAAGCGGGGTGACTGTTCATGAGTCTACGCCCTTGCAGTGAGTATATTACTAATTGTCAATAAGCAAGCAATGTGACTTACCACTGCTTGTCCCTGCCGCCGCTGGGACCCCCCTTTTGACCGCCGCTGCCACTTCTGCTCCGCTGGTGCTCTCGCTGCTGGTCCGGGCACTAATGGTCTGTGTGGCTGGAAAAAACATTACACATTTTAGATGCCAGATACGCCTCCCACTATTATTTGTTTTTTCGCAAAATACAGCCATAAAGCACCCTACACAATACATCACTACAGTTCAGTTGCAGTATCTTCTATCAATATCCCGTTGGGCATTTTGTTGGCAGGCAATGTTTGAAAGGCCAGGTAGTCAAGCCAACCAAAAACTTTTTGTAATGGAGGGGCAGAGCTATGATGAATCTGAGTCATTGAAGCTCAATGAAGAGGTGCAATAATTGGTCAATGAGAACATATGGTCTTGGTTGTCAAATGCAATGGGGCTATCCTCATACTTCCAGCCATGATGCACTGTCATCAACTGCTGGTATACTATGATAATAATACATACACAACATTTGGGGGTCCACCATAACCATTCTATTTTTACTGTTTATGTATCAGCAATAAAAAGAAAGCCTTCTCAACAAACATGCTTTGAATACCTTACTTGGGCATGCAATCTTCCCAGTAGAGTACCTGACCTAATGGGTTCTCTGAATCTTACAGTACCACCAGTCCACAAGATAAATAAGGGAAGAGGGAAAGCTTACTGAAAGCAGAAGAAAAAAAGCTATAGACAGACTAGTACAGACAGTTTGAAGTCAAGTGCAGAAACTTTATATATATAAAATTAGAAGATAGGATAATGCAGAAATAAGAAAAAGTTAGGAAACAGAACGAAGAGGAGTTGGAAAGAAATTTGGAGACAGGCACAGTAAAAGGGAAAACAATTCAAAATGTGGAGCGGTAAAAGTCATGGAAATAATACTAATATTAACAACAGGAGGACTTACTGGGGCCAGCTGAGCCATCTGCAGGGGCACTTGTGGAGGGACCTCTAGCTCCCTCACCCCCCTCCGTGGTTCCAGGCTCAGCCCTCTTCTTGCCCCTGAATCCTGATGTAATAAATAAATAGATTACTGGTACAGTTAATAATTTCCCCAAACATATTTTGAAAGGGAAAGGCAAATGCAGTACCATTGAACTTTTCTAAATCAGATCTCCTTTAGTACTAGCATCAGGGACCTATTACTAATTTCCTAACCCTAACCCTATTCCAAATTTCGTAAACTACATTTTGGAACTACTAATAAATTGCAACGAATGATCTTTGCTTCTCATCTCATTCTCAATCTCTCAGTCTCAAGTTCAACCCCCTTTGATGGGCCAACTCAATGTGCATTTATTCAGTGCATAGATGCATGCATATTACACATCACTGGGAAATTGCTTGGGGTTGGGACTGTATAAGCTACAAAACCGAAAGGCACAGAGAAGTGAGAGAATGTGCTAACTCACTAATAACTATTATCTTAGAGATAGGACAGAGGAGTCTCTTCATGACTTCTTAAGTAATCAGCCAAAGCGAGCGCCAAGGAGTAGGATTAGGTAGCGTCGCAAGTACCTGTCTAAATGATGATCACATAATATTTGTAACATAAACTTAGCTTACATGAGTGTGAGCAGCATGCTTGCTATTTGGGAACAAAATATTAGCATAGAACACAACAAATAAATAATTATTACTCACCGAGCCCCACAACCTCCACACCCAGTAGGTCGAGCAGGTCCTGTTCCCTATCCAGGATGTTGGCCCACCGATGTGTAAGCAGCTGTTTGGTGCGCCGGACCCCAGAGCAGTGGTGCACAGCCCGGCACACCCTCTCCCAGTGCTGCTGATGCTCCCAGAGGCTTTATCCACTGTCTGGCCTGCCGCCTGCTGCCAGGGTGGAAGAGAGGTGGTGCAGCACATAAAAAACAGGCACAGCCACCTCCATTTCAGAATAAATGGCGCGGGCTGCACCTCGACAGGAAGGTAGGCGGACGGTGCTACGGGTGGTTCGGGGAGGCCTTGGGCTGCCGCTCCCCCGCTCTGCCATGGCGCTGGGTGGTGGGAAGAGAAAAAACAGGAAAAGGAAGGAAAATAAATAAGAAAGTAAAGCAAAAAATGAAAAAAGTACAAAAGTCGCGAAAAACACACAAACAATTTGAAAAAATAAAATACACAAACACAAAGACACACAGTAAGTTAATAAATAAAAATGAGGGGTAGAAACGTTTGAGAGGGGTAGGATTAAAGAGATTAGGAAAGGATTCAAAGTAGGCAACAGCACCATAAACAGAGCAAAACCAAAATGGACGGGGCCATGTGAACAGTGTGGTGCCGTTCGTGCGTAATTTCCGGCGCAAGAGCGCACTTTACGTTGCGTATGATGTAAAACATCACACGAACGGCCGTGACGAGCAACTCCGCCCGCTCGCAGAACTCCGTGTAGCAATGCAGAGTTTTTTTACACTTCGTGGAGTTCAGCGTAGCACGTGTACGTGAACTCAGCCCGGGCCTAACCAGAAGCCTGCCGGAACACTGTGATCCAGGCACTTGGGATTTCCAGGCTGGACTATTGAAAAGTCCTATCTCTGGGTTTGTCTGTGACTAAGGAAGAGACCCATTTGAGAGCAGATCCTTGTATGCTAATCTCATGGAGTCTTCTGATGAGGGTGTTGTGGGAGACAGTGTTGAAGGCAGTGGAGAGGTCAAGCAGGATGAGGGACAGTGTTTCTCCTCGGTCCAGGATATTTTGAATGCCATTGGTGGCTGCAATGAGTGCTCTTTCAGTGCTATGGTTCTTTCTGAAACCTCATTGTATGTTGCCTAGAAGATTGTGAAGTTCAAAGTGGGTTGTGAGTTGCTTGTTAATGGCCTTCTCAATCACTTTGGCTGGATAGGGGAGCAGGGAGATGGGTCGAAAGTTGCTCGGTTGATTCAGGTCAGCTGTGGGCTTCTTGAGGAGGGCATTGATTTCTGCAAGTTTCCATTAATCCGGGAACGTGGCAGATGCATTGGAGGTGTTGACGATGGGGCAAGGGTAATGCTGATTGGTGATGTTCCCAGATTGTAGATGTGGTGGGGGCATGGATCTGTTGGGGCCCCTGAGTGGATGGTCCTCATGATTGCCACTGTGTCTTTTGTGGTGAGGGTTGTCGAATCGGTCAGGTGGCTGTCTTGGTTGGTGGTGGGTAGGTTAGGGATGAGTTCTCTGCTGAAGTGTTTGCAATGTTGCTGTGGAAGAAGCTGCCACTGCTCCCGGAGGCCGTATCCACTGCCAGGCTTGCTAGTTGCTGCCAGGGTGGAGGGGAGGTGGCGCTGCACATAAAAAATGAGCGCAGCCACCTCCACCTCAGAATAAATGGTGCGGGCTGCACCCCTTTGCGGCACCGCCGACCGCAAGATAGGTGGATGGTGCTGTGGGTGGTTCATGGGGCATGGTGCTGTTGCTACTCTGCTCTGCCATGGCGCTGGGTAGGGGGAAGAAAAGAAATAGTAAAAGGAAAGAAGTAAAGAAAAAAATGAAGGAAAGCGAAAAATAAAAAATTTACAAAAGTCACACAAAAAACACACAGACAATTTGAAAGAACGTAAACTACTCAAAAACAAAGACACACAGTAAATTAATTTTTAAAAAAATGAGGGGTAGATGAGTTTGAGAGGGTTAGGATTAAAGAGATTAAGCGGGGTTTCAAAAGTAGGCCCCGGCACCATAAACAGAGCTAAAACAAGATGGATGTGCCCATGCGAACCACGTGGTGCCGTTTGAGCGTGAATTTCGGTGCGAGAACACACTTCGCGTTGCGGATGATGTAAACCGTCATGCGAACGGATGCAGCGAGCAGCTCCACCCGCTCGTGGAACTCCGCGTAGCAATGCAGAGTATTTTTGACACTTTGTGGAGTTCTGCAAAGCGTGAATACACAAACTTTGCCCAGGCCTAACCAGAAGCCACCCTGAAAGCCGTGATCCAGGCACTGGTGATTTGAGGCTGTACTATTGCGAACCAGCTGCCTGAAGCTCAACTTCAACAAGACGAAAGCATTGGTCTTCGGCAACAAGACCTCCACATGGGAATCCACCTGGTGGCCGTCGGAGCTAGGATCATCACCCACACCCACAGACCATGCAAGAAATCTAGGGATCATCCTAGATGACAAGCTCAATGTGACGGCTCAAGTCAATGTAGTGTGCACCTCGTGCTTCCACATCCTACACATGCTGAGCAAAACCTTCAAATGGTTGCCTCAAAACACCAGACAGACCATCACACAAGCACTCATCACCAGCAGGCTGAACTACGGCAACACTCTATGCCAGAATCTTCAAACAACTCCTACACAGACTCCAGACCATCCGGAACGCAGCCGCAAGACTCATACTCAACCTCCTATGCCTCACCTACACCAGGAAGCTCCACTAGCTCCCCATTCACAGGTGCAGCCATTTGAAAGTTCTCATGCACACATACAAAGCCCTACACAACACAGAACCAAAATACATGAATAGCTGCATACACTTTCACCAACCCACCAGACACCTATGTTCTGCCTCATTATTACTCACACACAATCCCCACATTCACAAAAGCAAAACAGTAGGTCGCTCATTCTCCTACATCGTACCCAAGACATGGAACAACCTTCCTCAACACATCAGAGCCTCCTCACTTATTGACTTCCACAAGAAGCTGAAGACTTGGCTCTTCATATAAGCACCTTTGGGTCCACACACCCACACACCTTGCTCAAGACCCTGGATACCCTCTCGGTGATTAGTGCGCTATACAAACCAACCAATCTTCATTAAGTGAACTCCCCTACTGTCATTTGGTTTGGTCAAGTGCCATGTAGCTGACTAATGAGGAAAAAGTTACTGTTCACCTAAGTTTATACTGGGCGGAGAAGGGGGGGGTTAAGTTTCACAAACACAGGAACACAGGAAAAAGTAGTGTGGGTGGTGCTGTGCGTGTGTGTCCAACACACACACACCCACACACACACACACATATAAGCATGCACGCAGACACACACATGCACAGTATGGGCAGCAGCTGTACAAGCTTCTTTAAATTCCCAGAGCCTTGATATCATTGTGAATAGATGCAGTGTAAGCTTCCTTACCCAAATGACACATGCACTTTGTGCACCAGCAGTTCAAGTTGCTTAAAAACACAGAGCAGGTATCTCCTGGACAGGAGAAGTATAGCTTGCCTACACAATTAATGAGCACAGCATGGGCAATATGCAGTACTTTAACTTTTGCACCCACAAAAGTTCAAATACAAAAGTACTGGCCTCATTGGCTGCGACAATTCCATATAAAACATATTTTTAACATATGAATGCATGAGTAACTTGTGCCAAGACATGAAAGACAAGCACGGTCTAGTGGCTCAGTGGACTAATGCGTCCACTGCAGGGGCCGGTGTTCAACCTCATGGTCGCAAGGTTCAAATCCCGGGGGGTCCATTCAGCCTTTCATCCATTTGAGGTCGATAAAATGAGTACCATTGAGTTGGGTAACAACAAATATCTGTTATTCAGCGCCAAGATACCTACGGGTGAACATGCGCTTTACAAATGCACATGTTATGTTATGCAATCCAGGTCACAAGAATCAAAAGAACTAGGAGAATGGACGATGTAACTGTAGGAGTCATTTCTTAGTAGAAAATGAAAAAGAACGTTATAGGGAGACTTGAGAACTGCTGACAAAGAGCAAAGGAAATGGTCTTCACAGACAGGAGTCTAGGAATTCCCAGACACCAGTGCACAAGGACATTGGAAAAGAGATTATTGGAAAGAGTACTGTTGATAATAGCCATTTACGAGTCGCCAAGGACACCCAGCCGGCCGGTTCATCATGGCTCATAGAACTCAGGGGCAATGAGCCAATCCTAGTAACAGGTTTTGCTTATCCCCTGAGGCACCTCTGTCGCTGAATGCTTCTGTAAGCTCATGGATTTGCCAAGCATCTTCTTTATAGGCTTTGAACTTCAGTGAGTAGCAAAGGTATGTCCAACAGACAAGGCTAACTTTGCAGGGGGATGAGGATGTAGTTAACACACAAATATCACTCAATAATAGTTTTTCCTAATCTGTGTTATATTCTAATAACAATAAAAATGGATTTTTAATTAATTATTAGGGTCCATAAAATGTGAAAGTATCAAAGTTAAATATGTTTCTGTCCAATTAAGGATCAATCTGGTCCAATTCGGGATCAGTTGGGCTTCACTTGTCCAGCTGCAGACTACACTCAGGGCCTACATTTCTGACCTTGCATCTTGCCTTCTGTTTGAGCATCAACCTTTGTGTGCTTCATTCTGGGGTTAACTGTTCTCTAACACTTTTACTGCCCAGATGGCAAACTGTGCCATTTTTCAGCCCACAAACCCAACATGCAGTGTAACTAGACAGCTTGAATTCTACAACATTGCATACTTCAGGCTCCCCAAGAAATCAACTGATGGTCCATAAAGAATGAAGTACCAGTCAGTCAGGTAATGCTCAAACCTCTTAAAATGAGATCCTGCAAACCCTTTCTTAAAATCACCCCACTGCCTCACAGTTGACTAAAGAAGTATATGCAGAATTCATGGCACCTTGCAGAAGGCATCTAAGTGAAAGAACAGATATTATAATGAACAAGTGCAACCCACAATACATTGATCTCCCTTACATCTTATAAAGTTCAGGACATTTAATTAAATCCCTGTGAATATAGGGAGTGAGGCTATGAACAATCTGGGCAGAACCCACCCAGCTGTGATCTAGGAAGCAACACTCTGAGCAGAACCTACCCAGCTGTGATCCAGCAAGCAACACTCTGGGCAGAACCCACCCAGCTGTGATCTAGGAAGCAACACTCTGAGCAGAACCTACCCAGCTGTGATCCAGGAAGCAACAGTCTGGGCAGAACCCAGCCAGCTGTGATCCAGGAAGCAACACTCTGGGCAGAACCCACCCAGCTGTGTCCAGGAAGCAACACTCTGGGCAGAACCCACCTAGCTGTGATCAAGGAAGCAACATTCTGGTCAGAACCCACCCAGCTGTGATTAAGGCAGCAACGCTCTTGGCACAACCCACCCAGATGTGATCCAGGAAGCAACGCTCTGGGCAGAACCCACCCAGCTGTGACCCTGGAAGCAACACTCTCGACAGAACCCACCCAGCTGTGATCCAGGAAGCAACACTCTGGTCAGGACCCATCCAGCTGTGATCCAGGAAGCAACACTCTGGTCAGGACCCATCCAGCTGTGTCCAGGAAGCAACACTATGGGCAGGACCCACCCAGCTGTGATCCAAGAAGCAACACTCTGGTCAGAACCCACCCAGCTGTGATCCAGGAAGCAATACTCTGGGCAGAACCCACCCAGCTGTGATCCAGGTAGCAACACTCTCAACAGAACCCACCCAGCTGTGATCCAGGAAGCAACACTCTGGGCAGAACCCAC
Organism: Calotriton arnoldi; assembly: GCA_963921515.1. Classification (NCBI taxonomy): domain Eukaryota; kingdom Metazoa; phylum Chordata; class Amphibia; order Caudata; family Salamandridae; genus Calotriton; species Calotriton arnoldi. The sequence goes on along the minus strand of CAWUFW010007436.1, from coordinate 45,695 downwards.
TCAGCTGTGACCCTGGAAGCAACGCTCTGGTCAGAACCCACCCAGCTGTGATCCAGGAAGCAACACTTTGGGCAGATCCCACCCAGCTGTGTCCAGGAAGCAACACTATGGGCAGAACCCACCCAGCTGTGACCCTGGAAGCAACACTCTCGACAGAACCCACCTAGCTGTGATCCAGGAAGCAACACTCTGGTCAGGACCCACCCAGATGTGATCCGGGAAGCAGCGCTCTGGGCAGGACCCACCCAGATGTGATGCAGGAAGCAACACTCTGGTCAGAACCCACCCAGCTGTGATCCAGGAAGCAACACTCTGGGCAGAACCCACCCAGCTGTGATCCAGGAAGCAACACTCTCGACAGAACCCACCCAGCTGTGTCCAGGGAGCAACACTCTGGGCAGAACCCACCCAGCTGTGATCCAGGAAGCAACACTCCGGTCAGAACCCACCCAGCTGTGATCCAGGAAGCAACACTCCGGGCAGAACCCACCCAGCTGTGTCCAGGAAGCAACACTCTGGGCAGAACCCACCCAGCTGTGATCCAGGAAGCAACACTCTCGACAGAACCCACCCAGCTGTGATCCAGGAAGCAACACTCTGGTCAGAACCCACCCAGCTGTGACCCAGGAAGCAACACTCCGGTCAGAACCCACCCAGCTGTGATCCAGGAAGCAACACTCCGGTCAGAACCCACCCAGCTGTGATCCAGGAAGCAACACTCTGGGCAGAACCCACCCAGCTGTGATCCAGGAAGCAACACTCTCGACAGAACCCACCCAGCTGTGATCCAGGAAGCAACACTCTCAACAGAACCCACCAAGCTGTGTCCAGGAAGCAACACTCTGGGCAGAACCCACCCAGCTGTGATCCAGGAAGCAACACTCCGGTCAGAACCCACCCAGCTGTGATCCAGGAAGCAACACTCTGGGCAGAACCCATCCAGCTGTGATCCAGGAAGCAACACTCTGGGCAGGACCCACCTAGTTGTGATCTAGGGTGCTCCTAAAAGTGGAGAGATTCAGCATGGCTTTCAAGTGGGAACTGACTCGGAGAGGATAGTGACTCAAGAACGCAAGGTGAGTGTATATTCGATACACCTTCCCCACAGCTGGTGTCCGGCTTAGGAGAGGAGGCCTGTATCCATGGCTGGATTTCCAAATATCCACATTAAATAATTCTGCATACAATTAAAATAATTGAAATTCATTTATCTAGCCAGTGGTTATCCTAAATATCTGGTATATATCGTCCCTGCTACACTTGAACTCCTACTTAGCTGTCCTGTATAACCACCGTCTGAAGTGAGAGGCTGAAATGCAAAAAATAAATATAGCATATATTATTACATGCTGGATCATTAATTGTATTCGTGGTACTTAGATCATATTGAAGAAGAAGATCTGTTTCCTGTTTCATTTTTAGAAAAAAGTGAGTGGGTGAAGTTAATTTAAAAGTAAATATTTAAATTTAAATGCTATCAAATATGTTTTCTGAATGATTTTCTCCTAAGTGCAATGAAAACTAGCTACCATAAATGTATAAATACCAAAAGTCTATTCTGCATGCCACTGTTCGCCTGAGATAATGTAATAAAGACATAAAACAGACCACAAAGTTTATGAACTTCGGCTATGAGGGGTGATTTGGCTTTTCCTGTATTTATCCTAGATAATTGCATGGCATTTAGAATACACACTTACTATATGCTCCAATACACCCCTTGTCTAAATAATTAACATTATGGCACTGACCTCGCAAAAACAAATAGGTGTACCGTGTGAAAAACAAGTGTTATGTTTCAAAATAATTTATACTTTGTTAATGATTTACAGTGTAACACAAAGTTTAAAAAAATATCAACCAGAATTGTAGCATCACCATGAGCCTGCTCTTGAGGTGTGTCTAAGGTATGTTGGTCTGCAATGATAAAAACTATACAACACAAAGTCAGGATCCTCTTCCTTCTTTGGGCATCAGCATTTGTTTGACCCCTGAAATTGTGGCCAGTAACCTTTCAACTGAGGAGCCGCAGGGCGTTGCCATGGTGACCCAGAGACATGCAGTACTCTGCCTTATGTGTGCCACAGTGAAGAGTCACAGGTCTCCAGGTGTGCTGAACACTGCCTTTTATGCTGATGGGATGTGGGGAGTTGTGCATGCATGCAGAGGTTGGGAATAGAACATGAAGCATGGGTGACTGGCAGCATTGAAGGGGCTTCATGGTTTAAGGTGGTGGACTATAGCGAGGCAGAGTAAATCAGTTTCTTTATTGCTGTGATTTTATATAGCGCGGACATGGCCTGGAGGCATCAGAGAGCTTCACAATAGAGCCAGAACATATCAATAACAAATAGAAGATATACACTAACATTCACAGTGGAATGATCGCCGGTGTAGCCTCCCCTAGAGGAAGAGCTCTTCATATAAATTTTTAAAAAAAGCTAGCAGGTGGTAAAATATCGCATGAGGTTCATCAGCAGTTTGTGCAGATTGAGGCTGGGATGTGAATTGGACAGAGTGTGAGGAGGTGGGAGAGGTGTCGTTCAAAGAGAAGAGCTTTGAGGTCTTTTATGTACATGGCAGTCTGATAAAAAGCACCATTGCACACATTACTGAAAATGTATTTATTAGTTGCAGTCTGTAAATAACATATGCACCCAGACCCAATTTTTAGGTTTCGCCTGCACAGCACTTGCGCTGTGCTTGTGAAATCTCTTGTATTTAATGTATCTTAAAAGGGGGCACTTATCAGTTCCCATCCCCGAATTACAGTGCTCATTCACTTTTGTGCGGAACCTTTTTTTTGTTAACTTCCCCAAGCAGCAGAAATTTAGGATACGTCTACTAAAGCTGGTTCCAATGTTTAAGCCCCATTCACTGTCAAGATAAGATCTCTTCCCACTGAAATGGCAGACAGCTTCTAACAGTATGCTGGAATGCTTGCTTTTTATTACTTAGTTGTGTAAAGCAGATGCTTTAGCCTTAGAATGCTTGTTGCATTTCCTATTCATGCCTCAATACCTTTCTTTACACTTTGTAGGCATTATTGGATTGATTTTTTCAACTTAATCTATTTGGTCATTATGATCAAATTCTAAATGTTGTAATAAACATTGTGCGTTAAAAAATAAAGTTAATATACAAGAGCTATGCTATATTTTACTACTAAACAGGCAGCCACAAGTGCAGTTACCTTGCAGACAGGGTCATGATTTGAATGGTGCAGTAGCACCCGGCTCAAAAGTTGTCACAACTTCTCTCAACACATAATATTGCTATATTTGACTACTAAACAGGCAGTCACAATTGCAGTTACCTTGCAGTTAAAAGGGAATTGATTTGAATGGTGCAGCAGGTGCAGTGGCAACAGGGCTAAAAGCTCTAGGGACCCCACAATACCCAGGTTATTGCTAAAATTTTAAACTAAACAGGCAGTCACAAGTGCAGTTACCTTGAAGACAACAGTGTCATGATTTCAATGGTGCAGCAGGTGCAGTGACACCAGGACCAAAAGCTCTAGGCACTCCACTAAACACCTAAAATTGCTATATTTTACTACTAAACAGGCAGTCACAAGTGCAGTTACTTTGCAGAGAACTGGGTTGTGAATTGAATGGTGCAGCAGGTGCAGTGGCACCGGGCCCAAAAGTTGTCGGAACTCCTCTAAACACACGAATTTTGCTATATTTTACTAATATACAGACAGTCACAGTTGCAGTTATCTTGCAGTTGAAAGGGGCTTAATTTAAATGGTGCAGCAGGTGCAGTGGCACCAGAGCCAAAAGTTGTCATAGCTCCACTACACACCAAATATTGCTATATTTTGCTACTAAACAAGCAGTCACAAGTGCAGTTATCTTGCAGGGAACAGGGTCATTATTTGAATGGTGCAGCAGGTGCAGTGGCACTGGGCCAAAAACTCAGAACTCCTCCAAACACCTAATATTGCTATATTTTACAACTAAGCAGACATTCATAAGTGCAGTTATCTAGCAAGCACTAGGGTCCTGATTTCAATAGTGCAGCAGGTGCAGTGGCACCAGGACCAAAAGCTCCAGGCACCCCACTAAACACCTAATTTTGCTATATTTTAGTCCTAAACAGGCAGTCACACATGCAGTAACCTTGCAGACAAAAGGGTCATGATTTGAATGGTGCAGCAGGTGCAGTAGCATTGGGCCCAAAAGTTGTCAGAACTCCTCTAAACACACAATATTGCTATATTTGACTACTAAACAGGCAGTCACAATTGCAGTTACCTTGCAGTTAAAAGGGGCATGATTTGAATGGTGCAGCATGTGCAGTGGCACCGGGGTCAAAAGCTCTACAGACCCCACTAAATGTAGAATATTGCTAAACTTTGCTACTAAACAGGCGGTCACAAGTGCAGTTATCTAGCAGGCACTGGGGCCATGATTTCAATGGTGCTGCAGGTGAAGTAGCATCAGGACCAAAAGCTCTAGGCACCCTACTAAACACCTAATATTTCTATATTTTACTACTGTGCAGGCAGACACAATTGCAGTTATCTTGCAGTTAAAAGGGGCATGATTTGAATGGTGCAGCAGGTGCAGTGGCACCAGGGCCAAAAGCTCTAGGGACCCCACTAAATGCGGAATATTGGTAAACTTTGGTACTAAAACAGGCAGTCACAAGTGCAGTTATCTAGCAGGCACTAGGGCCATGATTTCAATAGTGCTGCAGGTGCATAGGCACCAGGGCCAAAAGTTGTCAGAACTCCTATAAACACCAAATATTGCTATATTTTACTCGTAAACAGGCAGTCACAAGTGTAGTTACCTTGCAGGCACTAGGATCATGATTTTAATGGTGCAGCAGGTGCAGTGACACCGGGGCCCAAATCTCCAGGAACCCCTCTAAACACTAAATATTGCAATATTTTACTACTAAACAGACAATCACAAGTGCAGTTACCTTACAGGCAATAGGGTATTGATTTGAATGGTGCAGCAGGTGCAGTGGCACCGGGCCCAAAACATGTCATGACCTCCTTGAAACACCTAATATTTCTATATTTTACTACTATGCAGGCAGACACAAATGCAGTTATATTGCAGGCACTAGGGGCATGATTTGAATGGTGTAGCAGGTGCCTGCACCAGGCCCAAAAGATGTCAGAACTCCTCTAAACACATAGGGGCATATTAGCAAGACCGGCGATAAAATTATTCCAATAGAAGCCCAGGTTAGATGTGCAGGACATCTAACCTGGGCTTCTATTGGAATTCTATAACGCATATTAGCAAGCCCATTATCGCAGTTTTAGCGGCAGTTTCCTGCCGCTAAAACAGCGATAATTTTATCGCTGGTCTTGCTAATATGCCCCATAATATTGCTATTACATCAATGAATTCTATTATTTCCCACACTATACCACTAGTAACAGCACAATATGTTGCCTTTTTGGCCTAAGTTCAACAATAGATTATATATTACTGTCAAACATCCACGCACCCAGGCTGCACTCATTTGTAGTTGATGACAACTCAATGAGTGACCATTTTCCCCTGTGCATATCAGCCTTTCTTCCTACTAGTAAGCCAGGAAAAGTCAATCAGTTCGACCAGGCACTAGCAAATGTCAATATTGACAAAACTAATGGTTATACTCTACGCTGGTCCATGGTGGACCCCGCAGTGGTGACTAAACAACTGATAACCAAATGTAGACAGGCCTTTCAGACCTGCCTGAGCGACTGAACAACACCAGATAGTATTCTATCTTCATTTCAAGTTATAGCAGGCACGCTAAGGCAAATATTACATGTACAAAACCGTAAGAAAGCGGGTCTCCAAAGTTGGTTTGACACGAAGTGTACTCAAGCTTACACTAATCTAAAGCATGAGTTACACAGCCTACCACAAAACATTACTAATATTAGGCAGGCGAGAAGGGATTATAAATTAGCCCTTGTAGAAAGAAAGAACGCCCTGAGGAACGAAGCGTGGGAAGCGCTCCACATAGCATCACAACAAAAAAAATAGCGCTGCTTTCTGGAAAGCAGTAAAAGCTCCTTTTTTATCGCCGGGAGGGGGTCCTTCACTAGATATCACTATATCGGAGGATCTTTGGATTAAACATTTTTCTGCGATGTATAATGGGCAGGAAAATTCTAATACTCAATATAGCAATATTCTAGAAGAAAACCCCCATAATTTGGACCTTCACTTTAGCTTGCAGGAAGTAAACAAAGCTCTCTCAGCAAGTTTAGGCGGCAAGGCCCCTGGGCCAGATGGGGTTCCAGCGGACCTGTTTAAGTTAAACATTAGTCTTTGGGGTCCAATTATAACACAAGTAATAAATGCCAGTTGTCAGGCCTCATTCCCGTCGTCATGGGTGGAATCCATCATTGTCCCTATTTTTAAAAAAGGGGACCGTCAGGATCCGGCCTTTTATAGGCCCATTTCTTTGTTAGATTCCTTGGCCAAAGTTGTGGGGCAAATTATTTTGGAACGCCTGCAAGACTGGGCCGAGGATAACCAGATCCTATCCGATATTCAATACGGTTTCCGTGAGGGGCTAGGGACAATAGAGCAGAGCTTAAATCTGGCCATCTTTGTGGGGAAGTAGATCAGGGCGAAGAAGGGCGGATTGTTTTTAGCCTTTGTGGACCTCACTGCGGCCTTTGACTCTGTGAGGCATGGTAAACTTTGGGAGATCCTTGAGACCATGGGGGTTGATCCTAACATCATTCACTTTCTCAAGCGCCTCTATAGTGGAGCAAAGGCACGAGTGCGCTTTGGTTTGGGTGGCGAGTGCACTGCCTCTTTCCCCATCAGGAGGGGGGTTAGGCAAGGTTGTGTCCTAGCCCCCTTCTTTTTTAACCTTTATATTAATGGGTTAGGGCAGGCACTCCTCAAGGATGGTCGAGATTTTCCCCAAATAGGTAGCTGCCCGATACCTGCTCTTCTTTATGCGGATGACGCTGTATTGATGTCCCACACACAGAATGGTCTCCAGAAGGTTTTAATTAATTTCTCTAATTTTATGAAGGATCTTGGTCTTAGTACTAACACGTCTAAGACCTTTATAATGAGGTGTGGACGGGGGAGCCAGAGGTCCAGAGACATGTTCGTATATGGGCATAGAATAGCCCCTACCAAGAGTTTTTCATATCTTGGTATTTTATTTAACCAGAACGATCTATGGTCCCAAGCTGTCACTGCTAAAAAGCTGGCGTTTATTAGAACTATGACAGCTCTGGCCACTTTTTCAAAAAAATTGGGTAGGAAACCGCCACTAGAACTCTTACATATCTATAAGGCAAAATGCATTTCCACCGCAATGTATGGAGCGGGGGTCTGGGGCTTTGTTGATACACAGCCGTTACAATTAGTGGAGAATACCTTTTTAAGGTATATTTTGTCAGTTCCACCCAGTACCTCCACATATGTTTGTCATGCTGAGCTGGGACTCCCATTTATCTCCGACCTTATAAGACTGGAACCCATTCTCCTCTGGCATAGGATCTGGACAAAAGAACAGCCCAAGCTAAACAGGGAGATCTTACGGGACAGCCTGAAACTGGAAGGGGCCTTAAAGATCCCGTGGGTTAAGTATGTGCAAGAGTTTATGAGAGATTTAGGTCATCCGGAATATTTTACTAACCCAAGTTCTATCCAGTCGATTTCCAGAAAGAATCTAAGAAAGGAGGGTCTCCAGTTGCTGGATATGTTAAGATTGTCTGGGGAGACTTTAAAGCCCATTGTTCAGCAGCATCAGATGGTTCTAACCACTTTTAGCATGCAGCCATATTTAGCATTTGTCCCTGGTGGATATGACAGACTGCTATTAATGAGGTTTAGATTGGGGATTGGCGATAGATTTGTCTCCTTCCCAAAAATGAACGATTGGGCTCGTGAATTACAATTATGCCCCTGTGACAATCATTCGGTCCAATCAACTATCCACTTAGTTTTATTCTGTAAATTTTATACGGGGTTAAGAAAGGTGTGGCTGGTTCCTCTTTTAAAAGCTTTGGGGGTGAGGCAATCCCGCCCGTCTCTAATCAAGCTGCAGTTTTTAGAGACTGAGCATATAGCCTGGAGGATATGTATGTATCTGAAGAAAGTGCTCTGCCAAAGGAAAAGCATTGTGATATAAGGAGCGAGATTGTTTGGGCGCACTGTCATTTTATCATTCTTTGTTTTTAACCACGTTGAATTGTATATCACTTTTTAATATGTTTTTAAATGTCTATTTTATTTTTATCTTTTTATAAACTGAAAGCTTTGTACATTTTTCTTATGTGCTTTTATGATTGTTACAAAAAAGCAATCAAATAAAGCTTTTCTTGACTTGACTTGACATAAATAAGTTCTAACACTTTAACAGACTTTCTGAAACTTATATTGTACAACTACTCACCAAGCTACAACTTATAACGAAAACTGCTTACTATCAATCACATAGGCGAAACCTAATGCATTTACGAATTCTTGTTTTCAGTGGCACCGGTCACATATAGTAAAATGGCAGCTAGAAGGCACCAGAAGGCGCTCGACTGAGCAGCTGGAAACGGAAGGTACTAAAACGGGTACAAGTCAAGAGCAATGTACTGCATATGAAGCTTAAAAGAGGTCTGAGGGAGTCTTTCTAAGGGCATGGGATGCTATCATGACCTCAAGACCGAATAATAAGAATGTGCAGGGAACACCCAACCCCGCAGACTTGTATACCGTAACAATTTCCATTCAGGCCCAACTTCCAGAACTTTCACCTACGGACTTCCTAATAGAGTTATAGAGACCTATCTCTAAAAAATGCAGAAAAAACAATGTTCTCAATGGAGAAAGTGCTCCCATCTCCCAGTTTCATGGGTGATTTCAATGCAAAATTTTATGACTGGCTTCATCCTAGAAGGTTTCAGGACTGGCTTTGTTTCCATTGACAGTGGCAGATTGTTAATGTCATGGCAGAGGAAGGACAGTTCTGAATATTTTATTTATCTCATTGCTTCACCCTGATTGTGCAGGGCTTCCTCCAAAGGGAGTGCCTGATCAGAACTCCTGCACCCTTTGGGGCTTGATGCATTGTCAGAAGTTTGTAAAATGGATGCCACTACAGACCCAGTGCCTCCCCTTGAGCCATAGAAATTATTACTTAGTATAAACCCTGGGGCAACAGAGAAGAAGGGTTAGGGAAGGGAGAAACACCAGAGTGGCCCTGTGGACTTCGGAAAGCTCAGCTATTTCCTCTGCTGTTAGTCCACCACCTACGCGAAGACACAGTGTATTAATAAGTAATATTATGTTTAGTAGTAACAGTAATAGTTGCAGTTATGCATAAGGTTTGCAGTACTCATCACTATAGGGTAAGGGTAAAGTATCTTCCACAGCATGAGTAAGAACTCCATAAGAAACAGAATAGCAGAAGGACATAAAGAACTCCTCAGTAGGAAATGACAGGACTTTTGGAGTGAAGAGAGGAGCGGATGGTACTTCAGAAGAATAGCCAAATGAGAACTGAAAGGAGAGATCAAAGCAAGAAAAAATGTAACCTGTACGCTATACAAAACATGGTTTAAGCTGCAAACTGTAACACTGCAACACTGTAACATACCAGTAGATTAAACTATTCATTCTACAATTTTGTGAGTAGTTTAAACAGTTTGCCAGTGTAATTTCCCCATAAGAAGAACATGAAAGAAACATGAATGAGACTGGCAACATCATGCACGGGCGACTTGTATGCCATAAGGCATGTATGCCATGAGACATGAGGATAGTACAAACGCTATTGTTTCAGCCACACAAGTCTGTCGGACTATATATGATGTTTTTGGTCTTCTCGTGATGATCAAGTAGACTTCCAGTCCTTAAATTACTGTGCCTTGAAGCGTACTTATGCCCTCGTGCCTGTTGAACTTATTGCACTTGTTGCATTTGTTGCACTTGAACCTGATGAGCCTTGGTTTGAGGTGTCCATCACTGACTCTTCCTTTTCATCCAAGAATTTTTTCAGAGCGATGTGATCAGAAAATATATGTATTGATCCTTAAATTGTTACGCAATATTTGGCTGGACCTGCGATTGAGAACTGATAGTTCATGGCTTTAAGCCTTGGGCGTAGGGCCAAAAAGCCTTTCCTTGTTTCAACCATTTCCTTGGAATAGTCCTGGGAAATGAGGATTTTGTTGCCTTTCCAGAGTATATGATTCTGTTTCCTCATGAACGCTAGAATCAGCTCCACGTGCTGGTACCGTAGCAGCTTGAAGACGATAGGCCTAGGGGCTTTTTGGTGTGGTAGTTTTCGTAACGGCACTCTGTGAGCTCTGTCAAATTCCAGTGCTTTACTGAATACTAGGTTTGTAGCTTGTGTAAACCATTTCTCCAAAAAGGAGATGCAAGACCCCGTTGAATCTTCTTCCCCCTTCGGTAGGCCAAATATTCGCAGATTACCACGTCTATTCCTGTCCTCCAAATCCGAAAGCTGTTTAGTGAGTGAGATCGTGTTGCTATTAAGTGCTTGACAGGATCTCGCCAATTTAGCTTCCGAGTCTTCCAGGTGGCTGATCCTACTCTCTGCTTTAGCATTCCTTGAGTTGGACTCTCTAATGTCTTGACGTACTGCAGCAATCTCATTCTGCATCACATCTGTGTTCTCTTTTGTTTATTTGGCTAACTCATGGACATCTGCGAGTTTCTTTAGTATAGTTTCCATGGTTGAAATTATGTCTTGCTTACTCTTAGTTGGTGAATCAGGGGTCAGAGTGTCAGCTTTGACTCTTTTTAGGCTCGATTTACTATCTTTCTCCCCCATTTTACAGATGATAAGTTGAGTCTCTAACAGGAGCCGAGTTAACTTTGCAGTTTATAGTGAGCTGAGTAAGGGCTGACTCTTAGACTCTTAGACTTACTCTTAGGCTTAATCTTGGAGGCGGTAGACAGGTATCGTTTTTTGTGTCAATGTACACTGTAGTTGGAACTATATGTCCCTTTGTTTCAGAGGCTTTGTTTCAGAGGCTGAATAGTGGCTCTTCACTAGTTCTCTGAATGTAGTTCAACAAGCGGAGTAGAGTGAGTACAGTGAGTACAGTGAGTACATTGAGTACAGTAAGCGGTTAATTTCAAGAGGATTTTCTAGAAGATTCATCCGTTGACCATATTAGGGTCAGGCAAGTCAGGCAGGTGAGGTCGATGGTCAGGCAGGCAGGCAGGCAGGCAGGCAGAGAGGCAGGTCCAATACCGACGAGTTAGATTAATTTCTAGACATTTATACATGTATGCATGCCGCTGATGTGTTTATTCTGACATCTTTGTTGGGAGATCAGTGAAGACATTGAGGAAGGTAATCCCTTTTGAGGTATCTAATGCATCCCTCTAGTTGCCAATAGGAGCCCTTTTGTTGGAGAGCTGGAGAGTTGGAGAGCTTTATGCGCATAGAAGCGGTTAGCAGCTAGCAGGTTGAAGTACAAGTTAACGTACATAGTAGATCCTTGGAGTGCTGGAGAACAGGAGAGCTTTGTGCACAGAAAAAATGGGATTTAGTGCAGCACTTCTGCTGTTAACAGGTTGAGGAGCCTCTTTGGTGCAGCGTTAACAGCGTTAACAGTTTGAAATATATGGAGTTCACAATGTTGAGCGGGTTCAGCGTTGTTCAAAACAATATTGTCAGCGTCCCATCTCACAAGCGGCCGCCATTTTATAAATCAGGAGTAGCCGCCATGTTAAATCAATTAAGCTGAACCCCTTGTGCGATGTTATGGGCTTTTTCACAATGATCATAGTTGATACCAGTATGAGCAATTTGATTAGTAATTAGCATGAGGTGTACAGAGGTCGCACATGTAGGTCGCGCTGCATATTATGGATTGGTGCCTCTGCGATCACTTCTAGCGATATTTAGCGGCCGCCATTTTAGGGTCAGGCGGGTGTACGTGTAAGCGCGAGTCCGCTAAACTACTCGAATTGCTTAGTGTTAATAACTACATGGAGTTATATCCTTCGCATCAGCGGCAGCCTTACTTGACAGAATCGTAGGTAGAAGTTTGAAGCGCCGATCCTGGATCCTCTGGCTCCCGGTTGTTGAGCGTTTCAACGAGGCTTACAGCAAGACGGCACAGTGGAAATGGGATCGCTGCCACAAAATCATCGTTCTCGGGTGAGAATTGTCGGCATTGATTAGGATGAATTAGTGGCGCTCATCATGCAGCAGCCAGCAGAATTGTTTTCATCCACATCTGAAGCCGTGAAGTAAGATTTTCTTGATGAAAACTTGCAATCCTGTGAGGATAGTTTTAATCAACTCTACTAATCGACTTTCTGTTCAATTCGGTCTCAAGTTTTTAAGTTTCAGGAATGTTGGTAAACAAACCGTAAGTCTCAAGTCTCAAGACTGTTTCTGAATAAGACTTAACTTCAGATAACGGATACTAAGAAAAAGATCTGTTATCAGAGCTGGACTGGGAACCAAAACCGGCCCTGGCAAAGTGCTTGGCCGGCCCCCTCGAGGGTTTGGGGGTGCGGCCGAGCTGTTTGCCAGGGCCGGTTTCAGCCGATTTTGTTACAGGGGCCGATATTGCAGCTATGCTGCAAAAACGGCCCTGTAACAAAAACGGCCCCTCGGGCCCAAAACCGGGCCCCACCCTGGCGGCCCACCGGGGAAATGCCCGGTGCCCGCTACGCTCAGTCCGGCCATGTCTGTTATACTTGTTCTCCTGGAGGATTGTTTCTTCCTCCACTCCCCATGCCTGCTCTTTACGCCGGGGCGAGGGGGATGGGGGAGGGGAAAGGGCTAGGGTTCTTCTTCCTTTTTTTCTGCCTTTTCTGGTTCTCTTCTTGATTTCCTTTTCTATTATTATTATTGCTTCTTTAGTTATTTATGGTTTTATCACTTACCTTGCTGGCCTCACATTGGGAATTTGGTACTACACAGCTATATGCAGGATAGCCCAAGTACCTTCTAACAATAGTACATTTCCTTCAAATTCAATTTCATCAAGAGATACTGTACAACCTGGTAATAATTTCAAGTTGATGCTTCTGTTATGGAAAACACGGCGCAACATATACACCATATACACCAGGAGCTCTCTATATTCCCCTATGACTATCGCCAAGAGAGATGTAGAAAAACATCCACAGAGGATATACACATATTGATTAATGTTAAGTTATCATTTTTAGTCATATCCAATGTCCTCAAATCAACAAAACATTCAAATAATATCTATGAATGGAAAAGGCATCAACCACCCGGTCAAGAGGAGGAAGACTCTCGACTATATATATAAACAGAAAAGTGATATCATTCTACTACAGGAGACAAAGATTGACTCCGCACAACTCAATTCACTTAGTAATAACCTCTACTCAGAGGTAACAGGCTCTGCTGCCAGAGGCAAGAAAAATGGGGTACTAACTCTCATTGCAAAAAAGCAAACATCAACCTAGTAACTAGCACTGCAGATTCGCAAGGTAGATGGGTCATTTCAAAGTTCAGTAAACACAATACAGAATTTTATATCACAAAAATGTATGCACCTACCAAAGACGACCCCGGTTTCTGGGAGGACCTCACAAAGCAACTTAAGACAATCCCTTACTCAGCCATGCACATACGTGCAGGAGATTTTAACCTTCCTCTAGACCCAACCCTGGATAGAAACTCACACTGTTCCTTCCGAATAAATCACACAAAATCCTTAGTAATATGTGCAAGCAATTTAACATGATTGACTGACACCAGTAGAATACAAAACCCCACAGAGAGAGATTATACTTTTTACTCGTTCCCACATAACTCGTACTCAAGCATTGATTACATTCTCATTTCCGGTAATGCCATAAATAAAATATAACAAACCTCCATTGAGCCGAGAGTAATATCGGACCACTCATGCATTTCACTTTCCATCTCTGATCCGTCTCCTTTTAAAAAAACAACCCCTCCGGAGATTTAATGACGAAGTGATTTCTACCGAAGCAAACAGGCAAAACTTTGAAAACGCGATTAACAATTTTCCTAAGGAAAATAAATCAGGCAATACTTCTGACCTCACGCAATGGGAGGCACTAAAAAGTACACTAAGAAGAGAGATTCTTAAAATAAGGTCATAAAATGACTAAAGTGACTAACAATAACCTTATTAGACTTGAGGAGGAAATTATAGAGCTGGAGAAAAAGCATATCTCATCCAGAGATGGTCTTCTCCTAAACAAAATTGTGAGAAAGAAATACGTATATAATAAGATTATAAGCGCTAGAGCAGGGGTATGGGTTAATAAACAAAAAGTATTAGCCTCGTATCTGAAATTTAAACTTCAGAAAAACATGATAAGTGCACTATCAGCTCCTAACAGTAAAATCCTTTCTAACCCAAACAAAATAGCAGAAATATTCAAAGAATTATATCAAGACTTATAAGAAAAAAATCCAAAGCTAAATATTTTTAAATGCCAAAATTATCTGGAAACGTGTAAGCTGCCCTCTCTCTGAACAAGATAGTATTTCAATCAATGATCCAATAACCCAGGAGGAAATAGTAGCCACAACTAAAAAATAAAAAATAGGAAAAGCTCCTGGACTAGATGGCTACAATGCCAAATTTTTAAAAACTTTCACCACCCCTCTAATTCCTCCTCTTCTGAACCTGTTCAATCACTTTGCAGACACAGGCCAAGTTACGAGTAAGCCTGGGCGGTAAACTACGCTACGCTCGCGGAGTTTGCGAAGTTTCGGTAACTTCGCGATTCGCGTAGAACGCGAAGTTACCGTGCACTACGCAATTTGCGGCGTAGAGTAGCTGTTTTTCTTCTTCGCGCGCTCAATATACGTTCTCGCGCGCGCGGTAACGACCTACCGTGATTCTGCGTTCGCCGACGCGACTTCCTATCCGTTCGCGGGCGCCACGAGATTTGGAATCCGGCCGCACGATCCCGCGAGAGTGTGCGAACGCGAACACGTCATTCGGACGCGCGATCTGACTTCCGGCGGCAGTGTTGGTAAGATCGCGATCCCGAACACGAAGAAACTACAATCTGGCGAAGAATATATCTCGAGCATCATAAAACCTTCTCGAAAATGATGAATTAGTTCATTTTGCACAAAAAACTCCTCAGGTTGTCATTTAGAGATGTAGTTTGGTGAGCAAGGAGTCCTTTTTCTTTTTTTCCAAGAGGAAGGAAGTGCCCCTGATTCTCAAACTTCCTGTTCCTGTCCAGCAGGCTCCTCCCAGTGCTTTGTCCATGTGCTGTTCACTTTCGTTTGGATTTGGAGCTGGAAGGATCACTTTTTGTGTCTGTCTGCTGCATCATATCATTGAATTGGATTTGAGGACTCTTGGATTTGAGATTTTACAAGTAAGTTGGAGAATTGGTGTACTTGTTTGTTTGATTGGGGCTTGTTTGTACCTACATTTTTTTGTGGTATTTCCATAGTTTTTAAAATGTATTGTTGTGGCCTGTAGTTTCGGCAGGGGCCTAGTTGTTTTTCTTTGATTGGAATTTCAGCCAGTAGGCCCGGACTAGAGCCAGAGGTACCCATGGGTGCATGTTTCTGTGGTGTCTGTTGAATTTAAAGTTTAAACATCATGTAGGCCGGGCATCCATGGATGGCATTGGATTGATTTGCAAAATGTGGGTTTTGGGGTGGCATTTTATATTTTTGGGTGTTTGTTAAATAAATAGGCCTTTTCAGGCAGTAGGTAACCCTGGGCGTTCAGCTCGCGGACTTTGGGCAAGTCCGCACTGCGCGACAACGCGGACTTACACTTTTTATCTTCTTCGCGCGCTCAATGTACGTTTTGCGCGCGCGATAACGACAATTTGTGACGATCGCGATGCCGAACACGCAGAATTTACAATCTGGCGAACAATATCTCTCGAGCATCATTAAACCTTCTCGAAAATGTTGATTTAGTTCATTTTGCACAAAAAACTCCTCAGGTTGTCATTTAGATGTAGTTTGGTGATCAAGGAGTCATTTTTTTTTGTTTTACAATTTTTTCCAAGAGGTAGCAAGTTTCCCAGAGTCTCCAACTGCCTGGTCCTGTCCTTTGTCTTCACTTTTTGTTATTTTGGGTGGCCTGGCCATGTGGGTGGCGGCCATTTTGTAAAGCCAGGCATTGTGCTTTTGCCATAGGCCTGCATTGTCTGTCTTGTGTTCCTTTTCTTGTTGTTCTGGGTGGCCTGGCCATGTGTTGGCGGCCATTTTGTGTGAACAGCCACTGTGCTTTTGCCATACGCCTCAAAGCTTGTGGCCTAGTGTGCCAGTAGGCCCGGAGGTAGTCATCCTCATGGGTGCATAAAAACTGTTTCTGTGTTGTCTGTTGAATTGTAACATTAATTTAGGCCATGGATGGCATTGGATTGATTTGCAAAATGTGGCTTTTTGGGCGTATTTTATTTTTTTGGGTGTTTGTTAAATAAATAGGCCTTTTCAGCCAGTAGGTAACCCTGGGCGTTCAGCTCGCGGACTTTGGGCAAGTCCGCACTGCGCGACAACGCAGACTTACACTTTTTATCTTCTTCGCGCGCTCAATGTACGTTTTTGCGCGCGCGATAACGACAATTTGTGACGATCGCGATGCCGAACACGCAGAATTTACAATCTGGCGAACAATATCTCTCGAGCATCATTAAACCTTCTCGAAAATGTTGATTTAGTTCATTTTGCACAAAAAACTCCTCAGGTTGTCATTTAGATGTAGTTTGGTGATCAAGGAGTCATTTTTTTTTGTTTTACAATTTTTTCCAAGAGGTAGCAAGTTTCCCAGAGTCTCCAACTGCCTGGTCCTGTCCTTTGTCTTCACTTTTTGTTATTTTGGGTGGCCTGGCCATGTGGGTGGCGGCCATTTTGTAAAGCCAGGCATTGTGCTTTTGCCATAGGCCTGCATTGTCTGTCTTGTGTTCCTTTTCTTGTTGTTCTGGGTGGCCTGGCCATGTGTTGGCGGCCATTTTGTGTGAACAGCCACTGTGCTTTTGCCATAGGCCTCCAAGCTTGCGGCCTAGTGTGCCAGTAGGCCTGGAGGTAGTCATCCTCATGGGTGCATAAAAACTGTTTCTGTGTTGTCTGTTGAATTGTAACATAATTTAGGCCATGGATGGCATTGGATTGATTTGCAAAATTTGGCTTTTGGGGCGTATTTTATTTTTTTGGGTGTTTGTTAAATAAATAGGCCTTTTCAGCCAGTAAGTAACCCTGGGCGTTCAGCTCGCGGACTTTGGGCAAGTCCGCACTGCGCGACAACGCGGACTTACACTTTTTATCTTCTTCGCGCGCTCAATGTACGTTTTCGAGCGCGCGATAACGACATTTTGTGACGATCGCGATGCCGAACGCGCAGAATTTACAATCTGGCGAACAATATCTCTCGAGCATCATTAAACCTTCTCGAAAATGTTGATTTAGTTCATTTTGCACAAAAAACTCCTCAGGTTGTCATTTAGATGTAGTTTGGTGAGCAAAGAGTCATTTTTTTTTGTTTTACAATTTTTTCCAAGAGGTAGCAAGTTGCCCAGAGTCTCCAACTGCCTGGTCCTGTCCTTTGTCTTCACTTTTTGTTATTTTTGGTGGCCTGGCCATGTGGGTGGCGGCCATTTTGTTAAACCAGCCACTGTGCTTTTGCCATAGGCCTCCAAGCTTGCGGCCCAGTATGCCAGTAGGCCCAGAGGTAGTCACCATGGGTGCATAAAACTGTTTCTGTGTAGTCTGTGGAATTTTGACATCATTTAGGCCATGGATGGCATTGAATTGATTCAATTGAATTGCGAAATGTGGTTTTTTTTGGAGGGTCTGACTATTTCACTTTTTGGGTGTGTTAAATAAATGCCTTTTTTGCGTGTGTACTGTGTAATTATAATTGTGTTGTTGTAGTGGTTGTCTAACTTTCCAAAGTGTTTTTAGCCATGTGGATTTTAGTTTTTGCATTAAAGCTGTGTGTGTTTTATAAGGCATCCTTTGTCTGCCCATATGTAGGCCTGCTTGAGTTCATTGTTTGCCGTGCCTTGTGCCTGTGAGTCACCATGTTTCTGGGGGCCATTTTGTTGTGGTAGTTATTAGTGTGCTGTTTTTGCCACATAGGCCTGCGTGTCTTTCCATTGTTCCTCTTGTCTTACTGCTTCCAAATCCATCCCCATTGCCAGCTGCAGCTCCCTGATGCTGCTATATAATACATCCCACGTGATGCACAAATTTAGGCCAAACATGCTCCAGTACATTTTAGTTTTTGTTCTTTACTATTCTTATTCTTCCAGAGTGTACACTAGCACTACACAGTAGCCAGGAAAGCCCTGGCCTTGTTGTCATCGTCTCATAAATGGCTACACTGTGTGTTGTTGTTCACAGAGTTTCTGAAATTTAATAATTGAGGCCACCACACACTAAGTTCTATATTCTATTTGTTTGATTTGTGCTATGTTTGACTGATGTTCTGGCTTTTTTGCTTTTAGGTGCACAAAGACTGAGGAGGAGGTGTGACTCTCATCATTGCCTGTTGCACTTCCAGACAGACATCCTGCTGCTGTACACACAACACAACGTGACGTGTGACCTGACCAGACATCTCTGCAACTGAGTGCTGCTGACATCTGAAGAAGATGGGCCCAAAGAAAGCAGGTACCAGGTCCTCCAGTACCAAGAAAGTTGCTATTGAGAAGAAGAAGGAACAGAAGAAGCAAGTGACACTGAAGTCTGGTGTGCCGGCCAATACCTTTTTGGGAAAAAAAATTGCGCCTGCAGCAGCGGTGTCCGGGGGGCAAGCTGGGGGCAGCACCTCCGCATCAGTGGACCCAACCCACCAACCCAGGCCCAAGCACATGAGTGGGGAAGAGGTAGCCAGCCTAATGGTGGAAAGCAGTGATGCTGAGCCGGAGATAAACTTATCGCTATCTCAAAGTAGTACCCAATCAACGCAGGAGGAAACACAGCAGATAAGTGGTCAACAACAACAGCCGCAACCACCGCCCGCAATAGTAGTTGTTGTTCCTCCTGAAGTAGGGGCAGTTCAGGAAATTGAGCCTCATGCAGAGGTAGAAGAAGAAGCCACTCATTCAGAAGATCCATTGTCTTCCAAATCCCCAGCAAGGAAAAGGAGGGGTAGTCCATCAAGTTCTTCGCCAAGCCCCCTTCTGATGATCTAGATGCCACTTGGAAGCCACAAACTGAGTCTGAGAGGGAGCCACGTTCCAAGACCAAGCTAGGGAAAAGGAAGGTTCCAGAAAGCCTTACACTTATGGAGGTCGATGTAGAACAGCAAGATGATGATGATGATGACGACGAGCCAGTCATCACGAACATCACTCCCGGCCCCGAGGAGATGGAGACCAACATTCTTACTCTATCCAAAATCGCTGCGAGGGATGTAGCACGCATACCTCCACAGGTAACACCAACACGACCTACAGCTTCCATATTTGCATTAGCAAAGGCCCGGCAGCGACCTACATCCAGCACAACCACCACCTCTGTAGGAGTAGGTAGTGGTACAGCAGCACAGAGTCAAATTCAACACACACCCTACAGATCATCCGGCATTGGAAGTGGCACCTCCAGCAGGAGGCCAAAGTTAAGCTCCCCAGTTTGGGACTTCTTTACGGTTAGCGAAAAGGAGGAGAACATTGCTATATGCTCCATTTGTAATACCTCTGTTAGTCGTGGTAAGCTTGGTACAAACTATGGTACCGGAGGCCAAATGACCCATCTGAAAAAACACCACTTGATCAGCTGGGAGGACCACCTTCGCGCCATAAAAAAACTGCAACCATTGGTGTTGGTGGGGATAAAGGAGTAGAAGAAGAAGATCCGATCACGGTGGAAGAGGAAGGACAGGGAGACATTCTCTCTGGTAGTGGTACACAAGGTGTCCCTGACCCCAGCAGTGCAGTCTTAACGTTGCACACATCTTCAGCAACATCTCAGTGGCACAAGAGTAAGAGTCAGCCGGAGACACCAAGAAGTACCAGGTCCGCACTACCAAAAAGTGCGTTGAGCCTAAGAGAAAGGAAAACCATGCAGCCTACCATTATCAGCATGTTTGGGGGTGAGGGGCAGTACGAACGCAACCACCCAATAGCACTTTTGCACAATGCGAAGCTGGCTAAAATGTTAGCACTGGACCTTCTCCCTTTTTCTTTTGTTGAAGGGTTGCGTTTTGTGGAATTTGTGTCAACCATCTGCCCAAAATGGCATGTTCCCAGCCGCTACTATTTTGCCAGAGTTGCAGTTCCAGCACTACATCACGACGTGCTGGAATTGCTAGGAAAGGCCTTGAAGCAGAGTGCTGTTCACAGTATCCACCTGACTACAGACATGTGGACCAGTTGCCAAGCCACAGATTACATGTGCATCACTGCACACTGGATCAGTTTTGTGGGGGTTAGAGAACAGGTATCTGCTGGTGTTGATACTGCAGAGATTTTTCATGCCACTCGCAAACATGCAACTGTAGCCATGTTTGCCATGGAGAAATCTCATACTGCTGCAAACATTTTGGAAGAGTTTAACACCAAGGTCTTTGAGTGGCTGCGCCCAAGAGGGCTTACGATTGGTTTTGTTGCCACGGACAACGGCAGTAATGTAGTTTTGGCCATGCGCAATGGTGGCTATTTCAGGGTCCCGTGTTTGGCACACTGCATTAACATTGTTGTTCAAGACTTTTTGAAAAATGAATCAAAAGTCAGCAACTTACTGGTCACCTGCAGAAGAATATGCACACATTTCAGCCATTCTTTTAAAGCCCGGAAGCAGCTGAGGGTCATTCAACGTGAGCATAAACAGCCAGTCAAAGCGCTCATCCAGGAGGTGCCAACACGTTGGAACTCAACTTATTACATGCTTGATCGTCTGTTTGAACTGTACATACCACTCAATGCTTATGTCATGCAAAGATTAGGGGAACCTACTGTGAGAGGCATGACCGTTGAGATGGCTCAATGGGACCTCATTAAATGCCTGACTGAGATGCTACTTCCTTTTGAGATCTTCAAACGTGAAGTCAGCAGGGAGGACTGTACTATGGGCCAAGCTATCCCATTGTTGCACATGCTAGAGCAACAGCTGAAGGATGTGTCTGAAACGTACGCAGGTGTGGATGACAAACAAGACGCATATCATTTGGCGGAGACCTTAGCCTCTCGCTTATCGGAAAATACAAGGATTAAAAATAAAATGTTGTCACAACCACATTACATTAGTGCCACAATTTTGGATCCACGGTACAAAGTATTTCTGAACAGCAAGGCAGTAATTCCTTTTTCGGAAGTGGATGTTGCCAACTACAAAACTTTGATAGCTAAGGAAGCCACTATTTTCAAAAGCGAACGGCTGTTAATTACAGGCCCCCCACCCCAGGGACTAACCAGTACTACAGGGCATCCAGAGTCAAGTTCTACTTCAGAGCCTGAGGGCAGTGCATTTGCCTCCCAGCAGTCACCTACACCAACAATAACATCAAGAACAGGATCATCCACAGCACAATGTGCAACTGATTGGTTTCTACAGCAGGGGTATGGTAAGTCCAGTGCTGATGCAAAGGCAAAACAGGCCGAGCACATCAGCGCACCCCTGAACATTGAGCGGATGGTCCAGGCCTATCTGGATGACCCAACAGAGGTCTTCATGGATCGAAACCCATTGGTGTATTGGTATGGGAAAAGAAGCCAATGGACAGTGCTCAGCAGGCTGGCGATAAAGTATCTGACTTCCCCTATCGCAAGTGTCTCTTCTGAGCGTGTTTTCAGTGCTGCTGGTGCCATTGTAACTTCGAAAAGGACCAGTCTCTCGGCCCAAAGCGTGGAGAGGTTAACCATGATCAAAATGAATCAGCACTTTATACCACCGGATTACAAAATACGTGAATCACAGCAGGAAGAGGAGAGCGACTTGGATGACGTAAATAGTGCATTACAGGACCTACTTCTGTCCGAACCACCAGAGTTTGAGGACGAGCTCCTCTTCCCTGACAACTAGGCTTTCAAATTGTTGCTTTCTTCCTTCCTTTATGTGTCTGTGTATCTGTCTTTCTGGTTCAAATCAAATCACAACAAAACCATCACCACTGTCTTCTCTTTTTATTTCCCTATTGGAGTTGCACGTCTGTGCATTTAACTGTCCACTCTTCAGAGTCCTGCTTCATCTTCCTGTCTCGCACAAGTACATTTCCATCAAGCCAGACATTAGTACAAGAAATGTTGCCTTTACCAGTCCTGCCTCCATTAGAAGTGAAACGTGACTACTATAGCTATCCTCCGTTTTGTTTTTGAGCCGAAACTCATCAGTGTCCGAAGGCTACAGCCTCAGCAGGCATCCAAAGGTCCTCACTGTCAGGACAGAAGGTACTTGGCAGAGAAAGACAAGAGACTCTTCGAAGAAACTTGCTGACATTTGTGCAAACTCAAATGACCAGCAATGAGCGCTACACAGGCCGCGGCCCATCATCACAGTGCTGACCATGGGAAGCAACTTAAACTGTGACAAAGTGCCACAGATGAATAAGACGAAAACCGAAACAGCGCCTAACACTCAAAATGAATGTGGACTGGAGTAATGATGAGGCCACTGCCCCGTAAAAAAAAAAAAAAAAATGTCAGAACTAGGCATCTGATGATCTGACAGCCAAAGAGAAGAGCAAGACAGGTAATGATGGAATGCATTGGATGCTTGCAGACTCTGAGCGATTGCTGTTGTTTGTTGTTGATGTTGTGCATGAAGTCGAACTCTACTCTACTAGTTAATCTACAAAGTGACTCAAGTAAGTCAGTGACAGTCAATGTTTCCCTTCTTGTTGTTTAATAACCAAATTGTACTCCTACTACTGCAGGTGCAGGCCAATATCTGTTGCAATTTTTTAATATGGAATATGGACTTAATCGGAGTCAATACAGACTGAGTTGTAGTTGGACAACACGTACCACACCATGATGATGACCATACTATCTTTTTGCGCGCAGTCATTCAGTTGGATCGGAGATGATTCAAGGACTAACTGCATTTCATGAAGTGGCATAAGGTAAACATAAACACAACAATTCAACAAGAAAGTAGTAAACACAGCAGACCTACATGTCCATGTAGTGGTGTAGTCGAGTGTAGTGATGACTGACAGCGGCGCATTGATTTTGTCACTTAATTAGGAAAATGCTAAGTTGCTGTGTATGCCTTTTGTCTGGCTATGTCAAAAATTAAGGTAAATGGAGGTTGGGTCACGGGCTGGTGCTGTGGTGGGCCTGTTCTGTCCTGTTGTTGTTGTAGCTTAATGCTGCAAACAGAATCTACACGATATATCCAAGCCGCCTCACTCTGAAAGTGTTCTCTCTTCTCTTCTTGGACTCCACCGTAAATGATGTTTTTTTATTCATTGATTTCTCAATACCCCTTTTGTTTTTCCATCTAGACGTTACAGGCCGGCCTTTACCCTGTGCTTGCTATACTGGGAGACACAACTCACATTTACCTTACCAATCGGCATCAGGAAGGCCACCAAGATTGATGTGCGGAGCGTCCATGGAAGATAGGACCAAGAGGAAGGACGAGATTCAACTCCACAATTTTAGCATGATAATACAGTAACTTTAGTATCATTCATCATTCATCTTTTAATTAATTTGAATCCTTTTTTCTCTGCAATCATTAGGACTGTGTGTTGTGTGTTTGTTTGCTAATTGATCCCTACAAATGTTTTTTAATTGTCTTTGCTATCTTTACAAGTAAGCCCAGTACAACATGGAATTTGGGTCTCTGAGGGCATATTACAGGCAAGGCAAATTGCATAGAATATACTGGTGCCCTGTACTGTCTAATTGTCTAGTAGGAGTTATTAAGTACTACTCATTAACCATCAAGTTATCTAATCTTCATCATCATTAACGCATGCATTTCCCTTTTCTCCCTTTATTGATTTTTTGGATAAGATCATGGTCGTCTGCCAAGATTGCGCTTTGCTTTTGTTGTCCATGCGTACTGTTTTTCATTTTCAAACCTTTCCCCAAACCCCCTTCCCATCCATTCATCAAACCCTAACCCTCTTCCCCCGGGCTGTGATTTATATTGAGGTGTGATGTGACTACATAAAATGTACACCAATTGATCACACGCTTGCTGGGGCAGATGTGGTGAAAGCAACACTAATTCAATTGCAAGGCAGGGCGAGGAGCTTCTTCTGCTTGCCCACCCATGCTCAGTCTATGTGCAAGCCGTCACCGGCTAATAGTAGTACATCATAATTAATTGCCGTCATTGATTGGATTAATCATCAAACTCCTACCACACAGCAGTAAAGGTTACGAATTACGATTGTGTTAAGTTAAGTGACTCACTCGACAGCACAACTACAGTTTATAACTTTTTGTACTAGGCTGTCCCCGCCACCATTATGTTTAATTTGACTTTAGCAGTTGCAACTGCAATATTGTTTGTTTGGCAGTCGTCTTCTGTACTGTATTTTACTTCGTTCGACTACTCCTCCCACAGTTTTTCTCAGGCAAGTGACTGTCTCTTTTTATTTTTTTAGCAAATGCTACTGCCAGTGTCTACTCTACTACTACCACCACAACCATGGCATCTTCTACATTCTCTATGGAAACCATGCAGCCATCGCTGTGCCGAACGTAGTCATCATCAATCACAGGTAAGATAAGTTTGGTGGGAGGTAGAATACTAGTAGGACAAATAACTCAGTGAGGGGTACCGCATCTATCTGTTTGTTATACATCATCGGCAGATTATTTAAATCAAACACTGGCTGCGGCCCTGCAGCAGCAAGGAAACCAATGTGACGTTAATTCGTAAAACAGTAACCCCCACAAAACATTAACATTGTATGTTTAAGTATAAATATAATTTATTACCCTAACAAAAATAAACTATCCCACACCTGACCCACCCCTCTCCCTAACCCCAACCAATGTCCAAAACGAAAAAAGTCCAAAGAATGTCCCGAAACCCCAACGCCCAATTCCCACCCACCAAAACAAGGAATAAAAAGGGGCAAAGCAACAGGGTCCTCGATGTTATAATCGGCGGGCTTTGAGGTGTTTGTCCACCAGGATTTTCACCCGCTCCTCCATTTGCTCCTCTTGCCGTGCCATCCGGAGGAGAATCTTCCTGCGGAATGCCCTGCAGTGGCATCCACAATGGGGGACAGCAGTGCTGGCTGCTAGTGAATTGTGGCGGGCGGCTACCAGACCGCGGCGCCGTACCGCTGGAGTTGGGGCCTGGCTGGGGCCCGGGGCATCGGACGAGGCTCAGCTGCTGCCGCCTCCTCCTCCTCCTCCGCCTGAGCCACCAGCCACCGGTACTCCTGGCATATGGCCTCCAGTTTCCGGCGCCGGGCCCTGACTGCCAACTCCTTCCGCGATGGTTTGTCTTGGGAAAAGAAAGAAAAAAAATATTGTTGTAACCAGTACTCTTACCTAAACAGTAACACAAAATTAATTCAACACATAATGGCACAGTAGCACTAGCAAGAAGCACAGTACATAACATTTGTGGTAATAATCTATCTATCCTCCCACTTCCTCGGCCTCTAACATTTGTGGGAGTTTCAGGCATTATACTAGCACTATGGACTCCAACCAGTACACAGTACACCAGTGTTCTTCTTATCTCTAGTTTAGCGAAATGACATAACCTGGTTGTAGCCGGCATTGCCAGCTCGGTCATCTATGCTTGAACCCAAGACAAACATACGAGTCATGACGCAGAGTCACATTAGTTTGATTTACTACTGTTTGCAGGTGGGGAAGCTCGTATTTTTCTATTACGGGTGGCACTGGCCATACTCTCTCTGTTACATGGAGGGCAATTGCTCAATTTCACAGTGCCTTGGCTACTACAAAAAGGCAGATTATATATCTGATCCAATGATCGTTGCTTTTATATGGGACAACGACATAAGGTCAGTAGCGGTCGGTGGTGGGACTCGGGGAGTTCGGCCGGGCGGTGACGTGGGTAGGGGCAGGATGGGGGTAGTAAACTATGGATTATGGCCAATTACAGGTAAGTAAACATATAAATAAATGAAACTAATTTTGTTGCGCACACTGCATCGCATTTGGCGGTGCAGTGCGCACAATGAAATTCACTTTATTTATTTGTATGTTACAGTAAAGTTACCTGTATTTGCCCGCGTAATACATTGTTTACTACTACCCCCCACCCTGCCCCTCCCCACATCGGCTTTGCTACGCTGGCGTTTTTTTTTTAACATTCCCTAAAACTGTGCATCCCGTGACAGTCTCCACCTATGCTGTCTATGATGAATACATACAGGCATCCATCCATTCTAAGTAAATGTCAATCATTCTTCTTAATCTCTCCACAAACGTTACTTTGTTTCACCAACAACAACGCATGCGTCCACTCACTCCGTTGCTTGCCTTGGCTTTGAGTTTCACCCAAACACCGCTGATGATTCTTGCTATCCACAGTATCCACCCATACTGTGTCGCCCACCCAGGCAGGCATCCATTCTTCTTTCACCTCTCACCCATCCTTCAACAACACATGCATCTGATTCCTATCAGCCACCTATCCATGCTTCCAACGTATCCTTCTCTGCCAGTCGTCATATTAAATCTCGCCCGCCCTTCCTCCTTCCACCCTTCTTTCCCTTTTTGTTCAACACATCCATCAAGGTCATCTGATCTGACTTTTAGTCTCCTCCATAAAACTTTCACAGTTGAGTTGGAGTCAGATATAAGAGGCCATTGGTTAATGAAGTCACGCTGGTAATGCTATTGCTACTGCATTGCTCATGCTAAGTAAAGGGTGTCTTCTTTATTAACCGTTGTATAATGTTCACTACAACTTCATACCTAATAAGTCTCAACAACAGTACAGTGAGTGAAGTCCACTCCACACACCCTTCCAGCTAGTGCAATGTCAATAAGTCATGAATATAACTTACCACCGCCCGCCACTGCTGCTGGCTCACCCCCTGTATCTCCTGCAGGTGCTGCATCTCCTGCCCCCTCCGGAATGGCCGCAACGCCATCGCCGCTGGCCCCACCGGCACTGGTGGTCAGTAGTACGCCTAGAAAAAACATGACACATTTTTAGATGCCTGTACACCTCCCCCTATTTATTCTTTTTCACTAGCAAGATTGAAAAAAAAGTTAATACATACATATTATTATTATAAATCACATTCAATAGTCCAAATCGGGTACTAGAGTACAGTCAGTAGACAGACACTAGTAGTGTTATTATGGTCCCTAGGGTCATTATTATACTATACTCTTTGCAAAGTTAGCCTGAGCCATGCAACCATTTTTCGCTTCATGTCTTTTGCGCATGTTACCTCGCAGCTTGTTGTGCAGTAACAGTAAGACGCCTTTTTGAGCCCACATGAGCACATACAGCTACTGTCTGAGCGTTGCGTACAAGAGGTCGAAAAACAAGCCACTTTGTTATGGAGTTCGGTTAGTCCGTATTACTTAGCCATAGGTAACATGTTACACTTTTTTGGCAGGACTGACAAATGCTTGCATTAACACGCACCATTTTTCTCAGGCAGAGGATTCCCTTCTACGAACCAGAGATTTGCAGAGCTTATGAATGATGCATGTAACCAGTAATTCTACGTTCTACGGTGAGGAGTTGCCCAGAATTCACACAGATCTTTTGTCTTATATCATCATGCACTTGTTGCAACAATTTTTATTGTTTTAATCTTATGCATTTTGCTGTTGGAGCTGGCTGGAGTACACTGAATTTTATAGAACAACAACATACAGAGGTGAATCCCGCAAGCCAGTAGTCGATCGGATTAGATAGGTCAATTTTATTGCAATTTTTGTTTCCTAAAACGTTTTTTGTACGTTTTTTTAGATAATTTATTTGTTTCACAGCAATCATTAATGTTTGTGTCTTTCTTTTTCTTTATTATATCTTACATGATCACTGATCTGCAGCACCCAGGGGCAAGAAGACGGGGTCTGAGTCGGCGGGACAACCACCAGAGGACCGCTCCTCTACCGAGGGCCCTGCTGCTGGTCCCAGTAAGTCCTCCAGTGGTTATATTAAAAATTATATTGCCCTAACTTTTACTGGACCTTATTTTTTCAGATCTATTAATTCTGGCTCCACTCCCTAATTATATTTTTTACAAAAGATTCTTTGATCTTGACTTGACTATCTGTTTCTAAATTCTGGTTATCCCTGCCTCTAAGTTCTAACTGCCTCTGCTATGAATGTCTGTACTCTGTACTACTACTATTAGTCTGTCGCTAAGCTTGCCCAGTTTGCATTGCCACTCTTTATTGTACGGTTTTGAATAAAACTCAGATTGACCAATACTAATAGCTCTAGCCACTGAATCCAGTCCTTTCGGTTGTCCTCTTCTAGGCTTCTTAATCTTGAGGCTTTGACAATTACCACAAACAAAATGCACAACCAGATATTTGACTATTTTTGATAGGATATAGTACATACTACTTGGATTCTGCACAGCCCCATGCAGAACTATGCACAATGAAATAGGATGTTGATGATGCGAGTTTGGAACTTGGACGTTCCTCACACCTCAGTCAGAAGTGAACCCACAATCCCCTGAACGACTAGCTAGTGTCTCATTAGGTCCCCGAACCCCCACCCGAAGATACCCAATGATTATGATTCCACAACCCAGAACATAACACCCTTTCGCTCACTCACTCGTGTAAGTCCACCACCACCACCACACCAAATACCACACGCTCAACAAGGACAAAACAGAGGTCCAACTACTCAACAATATAGGCACCAAAGAAATCATTGGAACTTCGGATCTGACTTGGCAACCACAATGCATCAAATACCTTGGGTTGGAATTCACAAAAGATCTTATTACCACCCTGCAAACCAACGAAAATACCTTAGTCAAAAAAAATCCACACTTCTAGAGGGATGGTCACCTAAATTGTTAACATGGTGGGGTAGGGCTGAAACACTAAAAATGATGATTACTCCTCTAGTTAACTACCTGATCTGTATGCTACCCATGACCCTCTCTAGCGAATTTGTCACTAAAGTAGATAAACTTTTCAATTCTTTCCTCTGGCAAGGGAAAAAACCCAGAAGCTCCCTTAAAAAACTCCAGCTAACCAAAGAGAAAGGGGGAGTTGGACTCCCCAATTTCAGAAACTTCCAAACGGCATACCTCTGCAAAAAAGGTTTCAATTGATTCCTCAACGACCCAGACTACCTTCCGATATGGGTGAATATAGAGAAATCACTCATAAAAGCCATTCCACTGCCCACATTTTTAACAATGAACATCTAAAATCTACCCCACTCTAAGTACATCATCCAGAATACGAGTCGAGCTCTTCTACGCTTAGACTACCTAACTGACGTAAAAAAAAAGGAGGTCTAGTCTCTCCTCTCTTTGGCACAACCCGAACCTAAAAATAGATGGTGAAATGATATATTGGCAAAAATGGCCAGATAGGGGTATAAATTTTGTCAAAGACTTATATATGGACAAACTCCCACATACATTCTCTGATCTTCAATCATGCTTTAATCTCAACACCATGGACTTTTACAAATTTTTTAAATTGAAAGCCCAAATAACGGCACACTCAGTGACACCTACAAACCAGGCGATTCTTACACTTCTGGGAAGCTTACAAAAAACGGCACATGCCGTGTTAGAAATGGGGGTCTCTAGTTGGCAAGGGTTTGCACCTTTGTCCAAGTAGGGACCCTTCCTTCTAGTCAGGATAAGGGAGTTACACTCCTAAAATAACCCTTGCTCACCCCCTTGGTAGCTTGGCACGAGCAGTCAGGCATATCTTAGAGGCAGTGTGTAAAGCATTTGCACATAACCAACAGTAATACAGTGTAAGCACAACAAAAGGACACCACACCAGTTTAGAAAAATATCCAATATTTTTATATACTTCATACAAGACCAAAAACGATAAAAATCCACAATAGAGTACTTAGAAATCTTCAGTTATCAAAATAACCTTGAAAAACAGTTCCTTGAAGTCGATAGCTCCCTCTGGGGCTATCACGGCGTCGTGAACAAACAAATCCAAACAGTTCTGGCTGACCGTGGCATCGCGGGCCAGCTTCGGTGTCGGGAAGACTCGCAAAACAGTACCTTTGGAAATGCAGGGCGTCGGCGACCTCTCGTTGAGCTTCCGAAAGCATGGCGTCCGCAGGCGTCGTTTCCGGAGGTCGGTGCAGGAGTCATCGGGTCCTTGAAGTCACACGCGTTGCAGATCAAACTCCTTGCGGTTGAAGTCAGGAGCGCTGGCGTCAGCAGGCGTCGGGTGCTGCGGTGTGAAGTGCAGCGGTGCGGAGTGCGATGCCCTCAGGTCACGGTGCGAGCAGCGGCTCAGTGGCGGCGTCAGATGGCGTCGTCGCTGAGACCAGGGTCGTGGTGCGAAGTGATGCAGTGCTCGTCGCGGTGCTGGCAGGTCACGGTGCAAGCAGCGTCGTCGTCATTGCTGAAGCGCTGTCATCGGCTGACGAACTGGAGTCGATGGCCCCGGCGTCGGTAGGCCAAGGCTGCGGTGCGGGATGAGGGGGCGCGTTGTGTAACTTTACGAGTGGTGCCCTCAAACCGCGGTGAAAACATCGGCGTCGATTTTGGCGTGGAGCAGCGTCGTTGGGGATACCAAGACGGCGTCGTGAAGCGAGGCAATGCAGAGTGCGGTGCCCACAGGTCGCGGTGTGAGCAGCGGCTCGGTGGCAGCATCAGCAGGCGTCGTCGGTGAGACCAGGGTCGCGGAGCAGCGTTGCGGCGATGCCCTCTGCGGTGCCTTCATGACACGGAGTCTGCAGCGGCGTCGTAGACGGCGTCGGGTTGCTTTTTCTTCTGTTTCAGCACAAAACACACAGTCCCCAGTGCTGAGGGCAGAAGAACTTGAAGTCTTTGCTGTTCCTGAGACTTCTTGAACAGGGGGCAAGCTCTACCTCAAGCCCTTGGAGAAACTCACAAAAATAGATTGCAGAAAGTTCAGTCCAGTCCTTTCACTGCCCAAGACAGAAGCAGCCACTGCAGGCCAACACAGCAAAGCACTCAGCAAAGTGGTAGTTCCTCCTCACAGCTTCTCCAGCTCTTCTACTTGGCAGTCTTTGTGGTCCAAAAGAGTTCTGGGCCCCAATATTTATACCACCAAATCCTTTGTTCTCTGAAGGCAGAGAATGTCTGTACCCAGCCAAAACCAGTTCTGTCTTCACTGGTGCAGCTTCCTGGCAGTGGGTGGAGACGGCATTGTGCAAGGCAGACCAGGCCCATTCAAACACAAAATGTAAAAATCACCCTGACTAAAAGATGCACTAAAAGATGCATTTTAACATTCTGAGTTCAGGCATACTAAACTTTATTTTCCTACCTTGTTCCCAGGGCTAGTTATGTTTATAAGATGTTATAAACAAACTCCCCATTCTGTCCTATGGGAACAGGCAGCCATGAAATGGCGATAAATGAAATACACTGTAATTCACCACCAGGACATGTCACACACAGCAGTACATGTCCTACCTCTAACATACACAGCACCCTGCCCAGAGGGGTACCTTGGGCCTACCTTAGGGGTGACTGACATGTAGAAAGAGGGAAGGTTGGTTGGTTACAAACTGCACACAGACCCTCCGGTGGCAGGTCTGAGTTACCTTTTCAGGGCTACTTCTGGGGGTGGCACAACCAGTGCTGCAAACCCACTAGTAGCATTTGATTTACCAGCCCTGGCACTCTCACTGCACTTTACTAGGGCCTCACCAGTAAATCAAATATGCCAATCATGGAAACACCAATCCATAA
Source organism: Calotriton arnoldi (assembly GCA_963921515.1). Lineage (NCBI taxonomy): Eukaryota > Metazoa > Chordata > Amphibia > Caudata > Salamandridae > Calotriton > Calotriton arnoldi. The sequence goes on along the minus strand of CAWUFW010007436.1, from coordinate 13,978 downwards.
CATAATTTACCACAGGAGCACTTGCACTTTAACACTGAACAGCAGTGAGAAAGTGCACAGAGACACTAAACCAGCAAAAACAGAGTCGAAACCGGGAGGTCAGAAAGCAAAAAGGCAGGGGAAACACGCCAAAAGATGCCAAGTCTAACATGCTGTATCAAAAATCTATAAGTTGCTGCAACCTAAGCCGAACAATTCTCATTCTCGTTACGAACTAAAATGGGAATCACACCCAAATACCAGGAATATTTCTTTTGACTGGAAAAAGATACATAAAACCCCTTTCTCTAATAAGATCTCACCCCTCCTGTCCCAAACAAAATACATGTTAATCAACAGAACATATTGGACTCCGTTGAGACTCTTTAAGCTAAACCTTATTCAAAGCCCGATCTGCTGGAATTGCGAGTCACACGGAGGAGACCTAGCCCACATGTTATTTCATTGTCCCATTCTACAAACCTATTGGGATAAAATATTTAATTGCATAAAAAACACTTTTAATATCGAACCTTCCAGAGAATTCTCCTATATCCTATTGGCCTTTTTAGATCCACAAATACAAAAAGAAAATGACCGTTTCCTTCTGGACTTAATGCTTACACTTGCTTGTAAACTAATTCTTAATAACTGGAAGAATTCCAAAGCAGTTTCCTACAGGGCATGTCAGAAATGGCTTTCCTTCCTCAGAGGAGCTGATAATATTGTCCTTCATTCCTCACCCTGGCGTTACCCCCACAGGGAGCTATGGGACTCTCTTGATGCCTTCTCATTTAAATACGAACCCCCGTGAACATACGGTATAGATCACATCCGGGGAATACACTATACCAGTCTCACTTGATGACCATATGCGAATGTTATTTGGACTAAGCTGTCTACTTCCCCCTAAGGCATACACTGGCACATATGATTTCTTTATTCGTTTCACCACTTGGAATTTATGTCAAACTAGGCATGCTATACAATCCATACTATAGTGCTCTATATTAAGGTTGTAAGGTGGAAACAATAATGTGATAGGATTGAGTATGTTAAGTTTGTGAAGCTAAACATCAAACAGTCTGTACTTGTATATTTATATATCTGATCTGTTGGACCTGTTTACTACAGTGATTGATACAATGCCATGACATCATCTTTCCTACTGTACTTCTAGGTCGTATACCTATCATAGGTCCTTTTGATATCCACTGTGCATTTTAAGTCTCTCCCTTAGAGCATGGATGCAAGACGGAGCCTTCCTTTCTTCATTGTATTTTGTGTTTGTTTTTTGGTTAATTTATCACTTACTACTGTATTTTCTTTCGCTGCTTTTACCTCTGTTCATTTTGTGAAAATTTCAATACAATTTACTTGAACAAAAAAAAGCAAGAAACAATGTGCATGTGCATGTAAAGCCTGGTGTGAACTGATACGACAGAGGAGGAACCCAAAAAGAGGCAGAGTTTCCAGGTCAAAAGGTATTGGCTGTGATGGCTTATATATTGTATCTTCCCCACTTAACCCAGGAGTACTACTCCTCTGCCAACTTGGATAGAGAAGATCTCATATCTCAGATTAGTAAAAGTCACCATGGGCTCTCAATGTCTTTTCCAATGTGCTATTGGTTCTCATATTCTCCACATCTTCCTTATGAGTTGCTTTCCTGCACATCTCTTTTTCGCATGAAGGTAAAAAATGACCATCAGGTCAGTGCGAATCCCTTGCATCCCAGACATGCAGCAAGTCAGTCAGACAAATTTGCGTTTGTTGGAAGAAAAATTTAACAAGGGTAATCGTAAAGCTGCTTGTTTGGTGAACAGCATAACATTTAATCTGGAGACAAACAGACTTCAGCAAGAGATTGTGTCCTGCAGCAGTACATCTGTGACACTATACTGGATCTGTGGCATAAACATTGATTATAAGAGCTGGATCATCAAGAAAGTAATTTAATTTGGCGATGAAAAACTGTGACATCTAGGGCAAAGAAAACTAATTATATTTCTAAGTTTAAGCATAAAAGCTAAAACATACGTAACTGTAGCAATATATATTAATTGATCCATGACAATCATCGCAAGTCCTATCGCCATGATACAATTTACAGATAACAAGCCATATAGGAGAACTGCTCCCTGTCAAGCCATGCCATCATCATCACATTGGTTGTTCTCCTGATAATCCTCCCCGCCACCCATCCATACATTCATCAGTTCAGACCAATCATGAAAATTTTCAACCACTTTCTCATCTGTTTAATCATTTTATTCTAATCTCTTCAGCGGTTGCCGACTCCTGGACAACTTTCTCCCAGGATGTTATTTTGGGAGGCTACGGACTGATCCACTGGATGATAATTCGGCACACCGGTTAGGTACTTAGGAGTTCTAGGACATATATCAAGCGTTCAGATGCAGGAAACTCAGGAGGAGAAAATGCAAATTATGAGAATAGAGATAAAGTACTTGTTTAGGAGTCTATGGGCTTCTACAGACTGTTTGAGTTGTGTTATCTGTCATCTTCCTGTAATGATTAATGTGCCTGCCCAAGGGAGCGTCTGACTGCCATGTCTGTATTAGGGGAGGGCAGAACTCACAGAGTTTTACTCCGCAGAGCTTTTGGATAACTCTGCGAGACTTTCTGGAGTTCCGCGAGTGGTAGAGTTGTGGCACGTAGTAGGAAAGTGGGTTTCTGTTGCAGTAACCCCCCCGCTTTTTGCCAGATTTCTGATGCACTTTGACTTGATGTGCCCTGCGTCCCTGCCAATCAGGTTCCCAGGGCCTCTGTTCTTTCCCAAAACTGTACCTTTGTACCCCCAATTGGCACCTCTGGCACATGTAAGTCACTTGTAAAAGGGACCATGGGTACCAAGGGCACTGTAACCAGGGAAGGACTCTAAGGGCTGTAGCACATATTGTGCCACCCTTCGAGGTCCTGTGCCTTAACACACACACACTGCCCCATTGTAGGCTGCGCGTTGTGGTGCAGAGTCGACATGGCACACATAGCTGTGTGCGATGCCTGCAACCCACTCCCTATTGTATAGGTAAAGACACCCCTCTAGCTGGGTGCACTATACCACTGGTGAGGGTACAGTTGCATGGGCACTGTAGCCCTACAGTGTCTAAGTCCGTTCTTAGACATTGTAAGTACAGTAAAGCCATAAAGAGTATATGGTCTGGGAGTTTGTCATTACAAACTCCACAGCACCATAATGGCTTTACTGAATTTCGGGAAGTTTAGTAGCAAACTTCTCAGCATAATAAACCCACACTGATGCCAGTGTGGGATTTATTATAAAATGCACTCTGAGGGCATCTTAGAGATGTCCCCTGAAAAACAACCAGTCTCTGGTGGGATCCCTGGCTGGTAGACACCAGCCTGCCACCACAAGACAAGTTTCTGGAACCCTGGGGTGGAAGCCTTCGCTCTCTTGGCCCAGAAACAAAGCCTTTCCTGGGTGGAGGTGTTGACACCTCCCCCAGGTCAGGAAGAGCCATCTGTGGAAGGGGAGCTTCAAAGGCCTTGCCGCGTTGGCAACATGACCCCCAGCCACCCCTGCTATCAGGAACAGGCTCCCTTCCTGTCTCACCCCCTTCTTGGTGGGAAGACAGGCGGAAAAAATTAGAACAGCCCAGAAGGTGTGCCCACCTCCGCCAACCCCACCCCTCCGGTGGGGGAGGCGAGGTGAAGTTCACTCTGCAGTGCCTGCCATCTTGCAGAAGGCAGGCACTCTCCAAACAGGGTTAGGGATTGTGCCCACTCTCCCACGTGGGGTGAGCATACCAAGGGCGTAGTCACCCTAAGGTCAGTAGCCCACTGGCTACTGACCTTGAGACCCCTAAAATGACCCCTAAATACAGTATTTAGGGGACAGCCCTGAGCCCAGAAGGCAGATTCGAGGAAGAAAGAAGAAGGACTGAAGAGCCGTGCTGACCCAGGAAGAAGAGAACACTTACTGCTTTGGCCCCAGCCCTACCAGCCTGTCCCGACTCCGACCTGCCTACAGTAAAGAAACAGGTGTGTCCAGCAGCCAGCAGCCCCCCAGAGCTCCAAGGACCTGCCCTGTGCTCATCTTACGAAATATGTCTCCAGTGAGCATCGTAGTTGCTCAAGCCAAAGACTCCAAGACCAGAATCCGGACCCCGGTGGTTCCGTGGTCCTGCACCACTCTGCACCCGGCCGCCACGGCCCGAGTGGCCCAACACCATGAGGAGATCTCTCCAGCAATCCTGACCTAGGATCTGGCAACCCTCGACCTCCCTCAAGCTTCAAGACAACACCTGTAGCCTCAATCTGAAGGATACCCCCGACCGCGACCGAAGGGGGTGAGAAGACCCCGACCTTGAGTGAAGTGGTCCAAGCAGCCCTACTGCGACCGACGGTGGACAGAAGAATCCGATGCCAAAAGACACCCCTGCACCTGATGCACCCCGGCCTTGGGTGCCCAACCAACGGTGTCCAGGCATCCTCCAAGATCGCAACTTACCCCTTTAGCCGGAGGTTGCCTTCAGGAAGCCTCCCCGATCGAGACTGCAGTGTCTTTTCTGTACCAAAGATCTCTGTTGGCATCCATTGGGTCCCGGACCTTGCCTTGGCACTCTGCACCCGGCCGCCCCTATGCCGCTGGTGGTATAGCTCCTGTGCTGATTGTTGGGCCCTCCAGTGTTGCTCTTAACCTCAGGAGCCTTGCTCCAACACCCGAGTGGTCTGCTCGAAAGCAGCCCCTAACCGAAGGCCCATTGACTAACATTGGACCGCCGCACTCTGCACCCGGCCGCCCCAGTGCCGCTAGTGGTGCGAATTGAGTGCCCATCTAGACCTCGGGGAACCTTGGTCCTAACCCCCAAAACTCATACTTGTACGTCGTTTACTTACCTGTAAACTGTTAACACTCTTTTTCCCTTAGGAACCAATGTTATGAGTTTTGTTCCTAGAAAATGTCTGTGTTGACTTACTGTTTTGCATGAAAAGAAAGTAACTAAACTGCAAACCTCAAAAAGTCTTACTTACCTTGTATTGTGAGATTCCCGGTGTGGTATCTAGGCACATCAACCCGAGTAGTTGATGTAATCCTAAAGTAATCCTAAAGTCATCTAAGAGTAATTACTGTGTAATTTCTACTGCATTTTAGCCAATAACAACCTGTATCGATTGCCAATTCAACTCCAACTTCATTTCCTTGAAGAGTCATGCAATTGAAAGTATATTTTACTTACCTGTGCCAAGTCCTGCTTGGTTCTAAAATAAAACATAAGTATACCTTTTTTATACTTACCTAATTGGTCTGGATCCTTTCTCTGAGTGTGTGCCATTTGCCTTCATTGAGTGTATACAATAAATGCTTAACATACCCTCTAGATAAGCCTAACTGCTCGCCCACACTACCACAAAGAGAGCTGTTAGTACTTACCTAATTTAGCCTCTGCTATACCTCTGGGGACTCCCTGGACTCTGTGCACACTATACCTTACTGTGGTATAGTATATACAGAGCCAGCTTCCTACACACATCACACTTCTTGTGCTGATTTTTAGCGCCAGGAAATAGTCCCGGGCTGTAAAATCAGTGTGAACGGCAGCGTGCCAGAGGGTGCAGCTTATTTCTGCTGCTCGAGTGGATTTTCTACCAGAGTGGCAGCTTTCTCCCTGCGAGCAGCAGCTTTCTCAATGCGAGGAGTAGTGACCTGATGCGACCTCCTGTGTTGAGAAATCTCACCGGAAGGCGGTCTAGCGCTTAATTTTTCTCGCTTGCGCAACACAGCGGTTGGCAGTGGTTGGTAGAGTTTTGCGGAACTCGAGTGGGCAGATGCCGGGAACTCCTCCAGACCCCTAGTCTGTATCTCTCTCAGCTTTTTCCAAGTTCCTCTTCCCATCAATTGATTGACTCTCTAACATTCTGCCCCCAAAATAATGAAGTAATTCTGACTCAAAATGTGCTGAATTATGCTGCTTATTTTGCCTTTTCATGATGTATGAAAAAGAACTCCCGGACATATATTTGAGTGAGGGACAGAGGACCCAGCTGAGTGAAGAAAGAATAAGAAAGAATATTTCGGCAAGCACAAAATTAGAAATTCTATTCAGGTGGCTTCTAATGAATAGGAGGGAACCGTATTGTAACAAGTAGACCACAGTAGTAATTGTTTTTAATGATATGTCCTGATAAAGGTGGTGTGACCCATATCTAAACCCACTGAAAGGCCACGTCGACATGAGATTTGTGGAAAAATATTTTTATGATTGTGAACATGTTTTAGTACCCGGACGAAGGCCTCTGGCCGAAACGCGTAGGTCGTTTTTTCTCTTGATGCACTGGCTGCACTTTGCACTTTATATGGGAAGAAAATAATGCGAAAATAAGAAATTTAAATAAAAAGATTTCCAAGGAGCTACAACCTGGTGTGCTCTTGCTTTGTGGAGTGCTGCCTTTCTGTGCCCCTTGGTTATAGCGGTGGAACGAAGTCGAGGGTAACACGGGATACCAGTTTCCATGTTTTTAATATGTGTAATATGATGTTTTTTATGATGCTTAGTAAATTGAATTGTATTTAAACTATAATGAGACAGAATGAGATTGTATGTTGGCATAGATGTTAGAACTGTACTTATGGAAGGAGTGTTTTACCTATTAAGGGATGATTTAATACAAAAATGAGCACATGAGGGGAATATTTTTGTTTTATGACAAAAATATGAGGCACATTAATTTATGCTGCAGAATTTTACTGTTCAGGCCCGATAATTTAATTAACCCTGCTCATACATTTGGTCAACTATTTCCACATAATAATTTCAGTGACTTGCCATCCCCCGACCTGACTCCAGACTCCGCACCCACATCCACCTAAATTATTATCCAACTAATTGTGCAACAAATATTAGTCCTTAGTTGGAGAAAAAGTGTGGGATAAATAAGGATGACCTTAGGGCCATGGCTAGGCTTAGATCTAGTTAGGGAATAGTTGGGCTAATAGTAGGAGTAAATCAGACTGTTATAAAGGATGGCATAAGAAGACATTTTTAGAAGAATGTGTGGTGGGACAAAAGTTGTGCATGTTGTGATCATTTGAAATACTATATCTGAAGTTGATAAGCATGTTGCTGCGCACCTCCAAAGGCATGGCCATGCTGTGTAGGAATCAGGTGAGATTAATAGTTGTAAAAGAAAGAAAACATGATAATGTTCACTTGCCTGCAGGACAAGAAGTCTTGCCTGCGGCAGTGGCACTGGTCCAGGCTCTGGCCCTGGTGTACGGTCATCCTGAAAGGAGGAGAGAAAAGGAGTACACGATTAGTAGTATGGACCACAGTAAATACATCTACTTTAAGAGTCACATAAATCTACTGCTTCAGTAAGCTCATCTGTTACCCCATCCTTAATTTATCCTAATATTAACAAGAGTTCTTATATGACAAATAGCTACAATTTTATTATTCCTCCTCCCTTTCCTCTAAACATTTTCACTATCATCCCAATGAAGGTATCCATAAAGTCACAAAACTTGCACCTCAAAAGAGGAAGCATCAGTGCAGAGGCAGAGGAGTCATGAAGGATCCACACATCCAAACCCTTAGACTCGACCCTCTTTCCATCACACTTCCTACCCATCAACCTAAGCCTCACAATACCTGTCATCCAGGTGGGCCGTTGCTAGCTTAGGGCCATGCCACCCAATAGCCAAAATATATTTTTGAATCATATTACCTCACCTGACATGTCTTCCACTCCTGACACCTCCCTCACTACCTTGCAGTCTGGTTCAGCCCTCCCCACCCGACTGCTGTATTCTCTGCTCTCAATTAGAGAGGGTGAAGAAAGCATCCTTACATGCAAGGAATGCCATTCTCCTATCACCTATGGATCTGTGGCTACCCAAAAGAGCGGGCACCACTCTCACGCTACCACCTGTCTTATGTCCTCAATGGGAGCAGAGAGGCCAGCCACCATCATCAGCTGTTTCAGTCTTGGGAGACCTTGATGAAGTGCTGGGAGACTAGGAAGTGAGTACTTTGCTTGGTGATATCATAACTAAAGAACACCCTTTGTTTTTCAGTGTTGGGCAGAATAGCAGAGAATAAAGGGAACTAGTTTCCCAGTCTTTAAAATGACATTAAGTATTGATACAAATTAAAAAATATTATTGAAGCATCACCAACCTATCTCCAACTCACTTCTCAGGGAGTCTAGCAGGTCCTCTTCCTGTCCAAGGATGTCTTCCCAGCCTTGCTGCACTAACTGCTTGTTCTGTGTTGCATACAGTGGCACATTTGCCACCAGTGGAGTTTCTGCTTCATCAAGCTGGCCCCCTTGCTGGGACAGCTGCCTACCATCAATATGAGGGGGAGCATGTACAAGATAATTGCTACCAAACTTTCCTTTTCAAAAGGGATTATGTGACGTGACACCCACTTGACACTGGCAAAACCAGGACCCTCTCCTTCACCTCCTGCAATGACAACCGTTGGGAGATGGGGAATAAATCAAACCTAAAAATAATAGCAAATGAAACCAAAAGAAAAAATACAATAAAGCAGGGAGCAGACATACAAGGACAAAAAGTAAAGATAAGTAAAAAAACAAAAAAGACAGATGTCAAGAAAGATAAAACTGGAGTAGCAAGGGTGGGAGAGAATTAAGAAGGCAGCCAGGAAACAGCTTTCTATGCATGAATTGCACCATCATCGCCCTTCTTTTTGGACAAGGCACCACCAGTGAAATTCAGCATTTAACAAAATTATGCAAACTAGTCTGTATTCATCCCGCCAAAGACATAATAAATGTCACTCTTCTACTCAAAGTAACAGCAGATACAGGATCATAGCGTCTACGCAAAGCAATTAAAAGTGAGGATGATTTGATTGCGAGCTCTCAGTCACCTCTTACAACACAATTTAGGACATGAGGTAAAGCTTGTAAAGAGAATGTTAGTTGAAGAACACTTTGCACTTCTAACAATATTAAAGTAGACCCCGTCAGGGGTGAAAATCTTTCCTGATACATCAAGAGCCTTAACATCAGAGACTCTCCTAAAATATACCAAACACAAAAGCTTCACCAGCTTTACCAACAAAGGTTTAAGTGATAGACAGTCTTTATCCCCCAAGCTTCAAATGCTTCCAACACTGTAACATCCTGCATGATCTTGCATTTGGACCTAGGAGGATTTGGTTACCTTATTCCTTTCATCAGCAGAATAAAGGATGTTCACCAACTGGTTTATTTACAATGTTGTTATAACCTGTTGATATAGCTGATCTATTCTCATGAACGGTTCTATGGGATTTCCTTCTATAGGATTTTCAGTTGGCTGCTAAAGCTGCTAAGATGTTAAGGATAGCAACTGCATCCACAGAAACAAGATCCTTGCCCCTTTACAAACACCAGCTACACTAGACTTCCCAATGATGACTTATAAGTCTTACGAGTGCCATGAGACCAAGATGCCCTGATATAATCTGTATCTGACTCAGAAAGTTCTGATATGCCTGTGTCTGCCCCGAAAGGTTCCATGCCACCAACTGTAAAGTGCCCTTAACCACAAGAACATGGCATTGACCCGATGGATTCATCGGGATTTGAGGAAAACAGGGGAAGAAGGATTGGATAATCTACTGACATTTCCAAAAGAACTGGGTACAAAGGTTGGGCTTGGCAAAGAGGAGTCACCACCACAACTCTAGCCAATTGCCTGTGAATTTGGGTTAAACACCTGGAGATCATTGAGAAGGGGGGAAAGCATAATATGTTTCCTCTGACCAATCCTGAAAAAAGAAAAACATCTGTAGTCAAGGCTTCTGGATCTGGTCTCCAAATGAAAAACTTTGGCAACGGATTGGTGACTAGAGGCAAAGAGATCCATCAAAAGGCCCGCAGATTTCCTGAAGATGATTGAGCACTGTGGCATGCAGCTTCCAATCGCGGGTGTCTCGAAGACTCCGCAAACACCAATCCGCTACCACATTGACTTGTCCCAGATGATATTCTACTACTAAAGACACTCAGTGCTGAAGGCAATAACCCCATATCCTCGTGGCTATTCCTGCTAGAGGTCTCAACCTCATGCCCCCTAGCTTGTTGCTGTTAAATTCTCCATTCTCATGAGAATTGCACATTTTGCCCCTTCTTTTTGTTAAACTTTAGATCACAAAGGAGCCTGCAAGAAGCACTAAACAATTGATATGCAGTCTGGACCCCTTCTCTGACCCTTTTCCCTAGTATAAATAATTCCATATCTTGCGCCCCAGCCTGTCAGATTTGCAAAACAAGATCTGTGGAAATAGGGAAGATGGTGTGCCCGATCCAGGCTTCCATGAGAGCCATTCACCATTCCAATTCCTGCCTTGCCTTGCTGTTTAAGGGAAGAAGTGTGAGTAGCTTATCTTGATATTTGTGTGGCTCTGTAATGGAGAGGCCCAGGAAACATCATCTGAATGTAGGAAGCCAGCAGACCCACTATTCTAGCAAGATGCATGAGAGATACAGGAGAGCATTGCAATGTGTTTTTCAGTACCTTCCTGGTTGCTTTTAACTGTGCAACAGGAAGTCTCAACTCACCTTTCTCTGAATCTATGAAATACCCAAGAAGTCCATATTTTTGAAGGTTTCAAATCTGATTTCTCTTTGTTTATTATTAATCCTACTCTCTATTTTAGGTCTACCACCGATTCATCCTGAGACACCAAAAGAAGCTTATATTGACACATGAAAATGATATTGTTAGAAATGGGGGTCTCTAGTTAGCAGAGGAAGGTACCTTTGTCCAAATAGGGACCCTTGCTTCTAGTCAGGGTAAGGGGGATACACACTTTAGATAACCCCTGCTCACCCCCTGGGTAGCTTGGCACGAGCAGACAGACTTATCCCAAAGGCAATGTGTAAAGTATTTGTACTCAAAACACACAGTAATACAGTGATAACACCACAAATGGACACCACAGCAGTTTAGGAAAAAATAAAGTATCTTTATCTAAACTTCAACAAGACCAAAACGACAAAAATCCAACATAAATCTGATAAGAATATGACTTTAAAAAGGTTTCAAACAACTTGGTCCATAGAAAACTATGGATGAGTGATTTCTCTCAAAGTACCTGTAGTTGCGACAAAATTCACAAGGCCAAACAGCCGCAGAGATGGGAAGCGTTGTGAACACAAAGAGATGCGTCAGTTCCTGAGACCATGGGGAGGCGATGCAACAGTTCTGCTGCATGCAGGAGAAGTGATGCGTCGTGTACGGTCTTAAGGGGAAGTGATGCGTCGCCTCCAAGACGGTTCTGGTCTGCGGGTGATGCATCAGGAAAACTTGCAGCACAGGTACGATGCGTGGAAATCCCGGATGTGTCAGTGATTGATGAGGCGGCATCAAGTGGTGCTGCATCGTTTTCTTCAGCCGCAATCCCTCGATGCGTCAGTTCTTGCAGCGGCGACAGGTGCTGCGTCTGTTTCGGCAGCGGCACAGCGATGCGTGGCGATTCTTCTCGCACCACGGTGCTGAGTCGGGAAAAACTGCAGCAAGAAGAGTGATGCATTGATTTTCTTGTAGTTGTGTTGCTTTTCCAGCTCCCAACAGCAGGAGCAGCCTCCAGAGGCCCAACACAGTCACAGGCACCTCTTGGCAGGCCAGAACTCCCAGCAAGGGTGTTTAGGGGAGCTGGGGGTGAAGTCTTTGTGTCCCTGAGACTTCAGAAGAGTAGGCAAGCTCTACTCAAGCCCTTGGAGATCTTCCTCAAGCAGGGGGACACCACACACAGCAAAGTCCTTGTCCTATCCTTGGCAGAAACAGCTACTGCAGGCCAACCCCAGGCAGCACACAGCAAAGGGGCAGTACTCCTCCTCCATTTTCTCCAACTCTTCTCCTTGGCAAAGGTTTCTCTTGATTCCAGAAGTGGTCTAACGTTTAGGGGTCTGGGCCCCACTTTTTATAGCACAAATTCCTTTGTTCTCTGATGGCAGAGAAGCGCTTTGCCCAGCCAAAACCAGTTCTGTCCTCTCTGGTGCAGCTGCCCGGCAGGAGGTGGAAACAGCATTTTCCAAGGCAGACCAGGCCCATTCAGGTATGAAAGAAATCTCCTCCCCTTACCCTAAATACAGCCCAGGTCTATTCAGCCCAGCCCTGACTCATCCAGGAAAGGCAGGACACACATCAACCCCCCCTGGTGGTCGTCTGAGAGAACACACATCCCCGGCCTCTGTCTTTTAAAAGCCAGACAGTCAATCCACAAACCAGCAGAGTCACACAGGATGGCTAAGCAAGAAAATATCCACTTTCCAAAAGTGGTATTTTCAAACACACAATATAAAAATCATCTTTACTAAAAGATGCATCTTTATATTCTGAGTTCAGGCATACTAAACTTTATCTTCCTATCTTGTCCCAATTGGAAGTTATATTCATAAGATGTTACACATTAACTCTCATGTTATCCTATGGGGCAAGATAGCCTTTTAATGGTGAACAACAAAATTGGCAGTATTTCACTATCAGGACATGTCACACACACCAGTACATGTCCTACCTTTCACATACAGTGCACTCTGTCCAGGGGGGTACCTTGGGCCTACCATAGGGGTGCCTTACATGTAAGAAAAGGGAAGGTTAGAGCCTGGCAAGTGGGTGCACTTGCCAGGTCGACATGGCAGTTAACAAACTGCACACAGACACTGCAGTGGCAGGTCTGAGATACCTTTTCAGGGCTACTCACGTGGGTGGCACAATCAGTGCTGCAGGCCCACTAGTAGCATTTGATTTACAGGCCCTGGCACACTCAGTACACTTTACTAGGGGCTTACTAGTAAATCAACTATGCCAATCATGGATAACCAATCATGTTCACAATTTTCACAGAGAGCATATGCACTTTAGCACTGATTAGCAGTGGTAAAGTGCCCAGAGTCCTACAGCCAACAACAACAGGTCAGGAAAAAAAAACATTTTGAATAAAAAATATAAATGTTGGATTTTAGGAGTGTGATGTTGGGGTTATAGGTGAGGATGGGGGTATTTTTAAAATACTTTTAAAGCTTTAAAATTAATTTGTAATATATTTGAATTTATTTACATTTTGCAAAAAATTTGAAAATTGTTGTGATATTTTGTGAAATGTGTAAATAATTTTGTTGAGTTATGTTTAAATGTAAAAAAAAAGAAAATTGAGAAATTTTGAAAAAATAAAATAAAAAAAAATATATATATTTTTGATTATGATATAAAAGTAATTACAAAAATCATATATTTTTGGATAAGTTTCTATAAATGGGAATATGTAAATATATGTATAATGTGTATTATTTTATATGTTTTTATGTAATTTTTTTGGCAATATTTCATTTAAAAGTTATATTTTTTGTATACTTCTCTTGAGTTAATATAGTTGGGGTGGGAATAGAACATTATATATCTTTAGTGTACAGCACCTTACCTGAGTTAATGTAGTTTGGAGTGGGAATAGTAAATTATATATGTTTAGTGTCCAGCACCTTCCCTGACTTAATGTATTTTGGAGTGGGAATAGCAAAATATATATGTTTACTGTCTAGCACCTTCTCTGAATTAATGTAGTTTGGAGTGGGAATAGTAAATTATATATGTTTAGTGTCCAGCACCTTCCCTGAGTTAATGCAGTTTGGATTGGGAATAGTAAATTATATATGTTTCTTATCCAGCACCTTCCCTGACTTTTTCTAGTTTGGAGTGGGAATAGTAAATTAAATAAGTTTAGTAACCAGCACCTTCCCTGAGTTAATATAGTTTGGGGTGGGAATAGTAAATTATATATGTTTAGTGTCCAGCACCTTCCCTGACTTTTTCAAGTTTGGAGTGGGAATAGTACATTATATATGTTTAGTGGCCAGCCCCTTCCCTGAGTTAATGTAGTTTAGAGTGGGAATTGTAAATTATATATGTTTAGTGTCCAGCACCTTTCCTGACTTATTGTAGTTTGGAGTGGGAATAGTAAATTATATATGTTTAGTGTCCAGCGCCTTCCCTGAG